>OU892289.1:13443881-14654128 GCA_917834065.1 Ceutorhynchus assimilis
TCTTACCTTTATTGTTATGCGTTCAATAATGTCATTTTTAAACGTCAAAATGGGATAAAAAATTGTATTTTTAAATGAATAATAAATTGGAAGCATCTTTCCTACATAAAATTATTGAATTTGACATTTGTCAAAAAATCCAAACAACCAGCACCTTGTTTCACAGATAATGAAATGTCATGTCAGTTTCTTGAAAGTCTGTCGTGGTCAGTAGTGCTTTTTGCTAAAAATGCAAGAAAATACAGAAGAAAAAAAGGGTTGCATCGATCCCTTGAAAAATATAGATGAGGCGGCGAATCGGGCTACCTCAGTTGTTCAAATTTCACCATTAATATCAATGGAAATAAATAAAAACAAACTTTTTTTGACGTTCGCTTTCAAAATTTGATGTTTCATTTTTAACACTAGGGCGATAAAGACTTTATGGCACTAGTGCGATAAAGTAACATTTTTAATGCTACGGGGGGGTGTTAAGAATTTCATTTTTAACACGTTTGTAGAAAAACAATTTTTTCGCTCAAAAACTGAAGTGAGTGGAAAATTGAAATTTTGAGGACTTTTTCCTGAAGGTTATTCAATGTAAAAAATACTAAAAACTCAAAGGAATTGAATTGAGTTATTAATAATGGAGTTATGACTTTTTTTAAATAATGTTGTTTTGTAAAGTAATACTCTACAAACAATTTTTTCACTCAAAAACTGAAGTCAGTGGAAAGTTGAAATTTTGAAGACTTTTTCCTAAAGGTTCAATGTAAAAAATACTGAAAACTCAAAGGGATTGAATTGAGTTATTAATAATGGAGTTAATTTTTAAAATAATGTTAATTGTGTTGTAAATTAATACTCTACAAATAATTTTTTCACTCAAAAACTGAAGTGAGTGGAAAGTTGAAATTTTGAGTACTTTTTCCTGAAGGTTCAATGTGAAAAATACTAAAAACTCTACAAAGAATTTTTTCACTCAAAAACTGATGTGACTGGAAAGTTGAAATTTTGAGGACTTTTTCCTGAAGGTTCAATGTAAAAAATACTAAAAACTCAAAGGGATTGAATTGAGTTATTAATAATGCAGTTATGACTTTTTTAAAATAATGTTGTTTTGTAAAGTAATACTCTACAAACAATTTTTTCACTCAAAAACTGAAGTGAGTGGAAAGTTGAAATTTTCAGGACTTTTTTCTAAAGGTTCAATGTAGAAAATACTAAAAACTCAAAGGGAATAAATTGAGTTATTAATAACGGAGTTATGACTTTATTTAAATAATGTTGTTTTGTAAAGTAATACTCTACAAACAATTTTTTCACTCAAAAACTGAAGTGAGTGGAAAATTGAAATTTTAAGGACTTTTTCCTGAAGGTTCAATGTAAAAAATACTAAAAACTCAAAGGGATTGAATTGAGTTATGAATAATGGAGTTATGAGTTTTTTTAAATACCTAATGTTGTTTTGTAAAGTAATACCTACTCTACAAACAATTTTTTCACTCAAAAACTGAAGTGAGTGGAAAGTTGAAATTTTGAGAACTTTTCCCTAAAGGTCCAATGTAGAAAATACTAAAAACTCAAAGGGATTGAATTGAGCTATTAATAATGGAGTTATGACTTTTTAAAAATAATGTTGTTTTGTAAAGTAATACTCTACAAACAATTTTTTCATTCAAAAACTGAAGTGATTGGAAAGTTGAAATTTTGAGGACTTTTTCCTGAAGGTTCAAGGTAGAAAATACTAAAAACTCAAAGGAATTGAATTGAGATATTAATAATGGAGTAATGACTTTTTTAAAATAATGTTGTTTTGTAAAGTAATACTCTACAAACAATTTCTTCATTCAAAAACTGAAGTGAGTGGAAAGTTGAAATTTTGAGGACTTTTTTCTGAAGGTTCAAGGTAGAAAATACTAAAAACTCAAAGGGATTGAATTGGGTTATTAATAATGGAGTTATGACTTTTTTTAAATAATGTTGTTTTGTAAAGTAATACTCTACAAACATTTTTTTCACTCAAAAACTGAAGTGAGTGGAAAGTTGAAATTTTGAGGACTTTTTCCTAAAGGTTCAATGTAGAAAATACTAAAAACTCAAAGGGATTGAATTGAGTTAATAATAATGGAGTTATGACTTTTTTAAAATAATGTTGTTTTGTAAAGTAATACTCTACAAACAATTGTTTCACTCAAAAACTGAAGTGAGTGGAAAGTTGAAATTTTGAGGACTTTTTCCTTAAGGTTCAACGTAGAAAATACTAAAAACTCAAAGGGATTAAATTGAGTTATTTATAACGGAGTTATGACTTTTTTTAAATAATGTTGTTTTGTAAAGTAATACTATACAAACAATTTTTTCACTCAAAAACTGAAGTGTGTGGAAAATTGAAATTTTGAGGACATTTTCCTGAAGGTTAGTCAATGTAAAAAATACTAAAAACTCAAAGGAATTGAATTGAGTTATTAATAATGGAGTTATGACTTTTTTTAAATAATGTTGTTTTGTAAAGTAATACTCTACAAACAATTTTTTCACTCATAAACTGAAGTGAGTGGAAAGTTGACATTTTGAGGACTTTTTCCTAAAGGTTCAATGTCAAAAATACCAAAAACTCAAAGGGATTGAATTGAGTTATTAATAATGGAGATGACTTTTTTTAAATAATGTTGTTTTGTAAAGTAATACTGTACAAACAATTCTTTCACTCAAAAACTGAAGTGAGTGGAAAGTTGAAATTTTGAGGACTTCTTTCTAAAGGTTCAATGTAGAAAATACAGAAAACTCAAAGGGATTGAATTGAGTTATTAATAATGCAGTTATGACTTTTTTAAAATAATGTTTTGTAAATTAATACTCTGCAAACAATTTTTTCACTCAAAAACTGAAGTGAGTGGAAAGTTGAAATTTTGAGGACTTTTTTCTAAAGGTTCAATGTAGAAAATACTAAAAACTCAAAGGGATTAAATTGAGTTATTTATAACGGAGTTATGACTTTTTTTTAAATAAAGTTGTTTTGTAAAGTAATACTCTACAAACAATTTTTTCACTCAAAAACTGAAGTGAGTGGAAAGTTAAAATTTTTAGCACTTCTTCCTGAAGGTTCAATGTAAAAAAATACTAAAAACTCAAAGGGATTGAATTGAGTTATTAATAATGGAGTTATGACTTTTTTAAAATAATGTTGTTTTGTGAAGTAATACTCTACAAACAATTATTTCAGTCAACTGAAGTGAGTGGAAAATTGAAATTTTGAGGACTTTTTCCTAAAGCTTCAATTAAAAAAATACTAAAAACTCAAAGGGATTGAATTGAGTTATTAATAATAGAGTTATGACTTTTTTAAAATAGGTAATGTTGTTTTGTAAAGTAATACTCTACAAACAATTTTTTCACTCAAAAACTGAAGTGAGTGGAAAGTTGAAATTTTGAGGAATTTTTTCTCTGAAGGTTCAATGTAAAAAATACTAAAAACTCAAAGGGATTGAATTGAATTATTATTAATGGATTTATAACTTTTTCAAAATAATGTTGTTTTATACAAATAAATACACCGTGATTTACGTAGCCTGTGCATTAAGTGGCGCTAACATTGGTATAGTTACTTGTACCACCTACTATGTAGTACGAGTAACTAGCCTACCATGAGCTGACTCAACGTCCAGGATAGTAGGCGTTTATACATAATATATTTTTTGCCAATACTAGTTAGTAGCTTTCAACATTTTCCAAATGAAAAACTGTATATCAAAAGTTTCCCACTGTCTATTGCAAGAAATTAATGACCTACTTGAGAAGGAACAATATATACAAGAAAAAAAATTTGGGTTAGAATGTGGATTAGTAGAAGGAATACCAAAGGAACACCTGCTCTACTTTTGAAAGAACTATCTAAATAGCCCAGGGATCTATCTACTTTCCTAGCCAGCACACCGGTACAAGTACTACTACTGGTACTAGAAACTAACTATGTGGTTTACATTGAACTAGTAGCTGTCTTACAGGTTACTGGTGCAAGTAACTAATTTATTTACTATATACCAATGTAAACGCCGCTTTAGAAATTTTCCAGAATGCAGGTGGATTAATATAGATGGTGTATCTAATCCATCTGCAATCCAATGCACGGGCTACGTTAATCACCCTGTATATACATCAACAATTTTTCTGCCGCCGTGTTATTTTTTTCAGGTGAGCCCTCCTGCCCACTGAACATGCAATGTTACGAAAGCCTAATGCAATATTACTCTGATCTTAGTTTCGCAACATTCCAATGTAATATTGAATTATTTTTGACACAATATTACATTAATAAATTACAAAATGGAATATCCTTGAAATTTTAACGCATATTAGAAATTATAACTTGTACGCAAATTACCATTGTAAATATACATTTAAATTGAACTGGTATAATTTTTGCAATGTTATAATAACTACCAAATGTAAACTTGCTGCAATATAGCAGAAATAATATATTGGAAAATCGAAAGCTTTTGCCGCCATTAATAACCATAGGAACGACATCGGGGATACGAACTAAACCGAAAGCAAATCGACGCCATCAAGTCGCTGCTTGTCGTTTGAGTTGAGTGCTGTGTCTGCTTGTTGAATGTTGTGTCTGTGATAAAGCGAATCTCGGCTAAATTTTTGGTGTTTATGTTTGGATTATGTACTTATTGGATCGATTCAGGTAGTGCTTTGCTTTTTGGTTATTTTTATTATTCAGTTTTTATTTTAGAACTTAGAACCTGTGGAAATGAAATAAATATACAGCGATTACAATGGATGAGGATTCAAATAAGGTGAGTAAAGGTTGCATAGTCAAATACTTTTTACAAAAATACTGCGGAATGGGGGGCCCCTTTTTTGTAAACCGTAACCTCTTTTTTTTCATACCTACAAATCCCGTATCATTATTATATTACTTATGATTTTACGATAATATTTTAGTTAGAATCAAAAATATCGTAAACCGTTTGGTAAGTAATGTCCAGAAAGAAAGTGGCTACGACGGGGAATAAATAATAAAAATACAGAACTACTCCCTGATTTTGTTTTTGTTTCAGGTGACAATATAAGTATCAGCTGTGGTAGCAGCCAGTACCTACTTCGTCCTGTGTGTCAACCAATCTAAAATTTCGCTTTTTTTTTTCTGTTTAGAATTTTCATTTATTTTGCTTTGAGATATTAAGTACTTTTTACGTTTTGTTTTTCACCTAAGTATATTTTTTTATTGTGAGTATTATAGATATACATAATATACCAACCTTTTTATTTTTTTTTCCAAAAACTTGTACTTTTATTCATAATAAAATATCTACCTAATATGATTATAGGTTTCAGGCACAAATTTTAACAGCTTGTTTTTAGAACAAGCTGTTAGAGTTTATGCACCGCAACTCAAATCTCTCTGTATAGGTACATACATAGTATTTACAGTTGCAACATTACTATTTTATTGCAGTAAAGTTGCGAACCCAATATATTTGTAATAAAAATGCAATATTGCAGTAAACTTACTAATAAATTGCAAGTAACCCTAAGGTATATTCGAATTTGTAACCTTACACTCGTAAGTTTGCTGAAGTTTTGATCTAATATTCCAGTAATATTGCTGAGAGGTTATCATATATAAACCTTGCATTTGTAATATTACCCTAAGGTTGTTTCAGTACTTGCCGCAATACTGCGTTAACATAACAGTAAACTTTAATATAACCTTACAAGTTTACAGTGTAATGTTACCTCACCATTACTGTAATCTTATTTTGTTCAGTGGGTGGTAAGCAAACAGAATCCAGAAGTCGCTGGATGACTCTTAGAGAGCCTATAATAGGAACCTTCTCCTAGTAGTAGGTAAGTACTTACATATTCAATAATTTCCCACTGGAAAAGTTTGAAATTTTAGTATAATGAGCTCCTAACTTTCCTCTTTTCCCCCTGAAAGTTTCACAATTTTCCCTTCAGTAATTTTCCAGAAAATAATTAAATTGTATAAGAGCCTTTCATTGAATATCCATAAAAATTGTGCCACTTCTATTTCTTAGGTAAGCCTCTTTCTAACGTTACCCAACAAAGTCCAGAATCTTCTGAGCCCGATCAAAAAAAAATAGGCTACTCATTATTTCTGGTAAAAATGCTGATTGAGATGTGTAAGTGCAAGGTAATAGTACATTTTCCACATATACAGTAAAACCCCGATTATCCGAGTCGCAATTATCCGAGCTCTGGATTAATCGAGCCAGTCTAAAATCCTGATTATCCGAGGTACGCATAATACATATACATATAGGCGTAGCACAAAAGTTCTGAGACTTGTTTAGCCCTTAGACTGATACACCAGAAAATAATTTATATTTCTAACTGGCCAGTCACGAATACCTACACTCTTCAAATACATATTATATGTGCATTATTTGGATTATCCGAGTTTTCAGTTATCCGAGGTGGGTACTACAACGGTACTACCCCCCCCCCACGTTATTTCGGATAACCGAGGTTCTACTATTAGTGCTTTAGTATTTTGAAATGAAATAAAACACAGACATTGCTGCGTTGTCATAATGTTTTCATTCTATTCGGAAGACGAACTAATTACAATTATGTTTTAAAAATAATGACTCCCATGCCGTCAATGGCATATATGGAATCATGCAGTCATAATACAGTTGCATGCAGTCATAAAACAGTCGCTTGCAATCATCATAAACTCTGTGCAGTCATATGCAGTAGTGTACAATCCATATACACTTACGAAATATCGTAAGCAGTCGCTGCGAGTGGAGCCTGCAATCTTGTTAGATATTACTCAAAACTCAATCCAGTCAACTATCATCTTTAATACAATCATAATGCAGTCAAATATAGCAGGTGTACAAGATTTAGTTAGGTACTGAAACACCCCTCGGAACTACCAAGTGTACAGTGTGCATTATATTTCACTTCAAAATCCTAATTGGATCACCCTCTATAATAATCGAGCATTTGGTTGTAAACTTCTCATTCACTCAATCAACAAATTGAAATTCCATTTCATCAATATCCTCCAACATTGGTGGTTTGAGCGTTTCTTTTCGGTACTAGCTGCGCCGCGGGGAACCTAATGCCATAGTTGCCCTGGTCTCATTTGTTGCACTAATATACCTCACGGGTATGTGTAGCAGTCGGCAAAACATACGGTGGAGGGCGGGTTGATTTCACGGATATGCTGTTGGGTGTTGGTACCATGTAATTTCGATATTGGATCAAGCTCAAAAGGGACAGGGAACAGCTGAATGCTCTCTTTGGATAATTCTGATTTGTGTGTTACAGATGAAGGCAATATCAACTTCAACAATGCAGCTCCTTGGACATAAGTTGTTTCCAGAATATTAACAGCTGAATTTTTTTTTTGTTTTGTGTGTTTCAGATGAAGATAACATCATCTTCCTGAACATAAGTTGCTTCCACAAGTCTTTCCAGAACATTGAATACATTTTAAAAAAAAGTTTGCTGGATATTGGAAGCTGAATAAATAGGTGATTTCTAACATAAAACATTCAAATTTTCACTAACATAAAGTTGTTTTTTCCAGGCATCCCTTTTCTATATAGACGTAGCCACAACTGACTGACAATGATGGATCCAAACTTTTATCACTTTTCTCTTCCAGGTGAAATTACATATGTGTCAATTCCCGAAAAACAGTTCATGATTCGACTGAATCTTTAAAGCAGGGAAGCCCCGGGGGAGCCTATTGAATTGAGTTATTAATACTGGAGTTATGACTTTTTTTAAATAATGTTGTTTTGTAAAGTGATACTCTACAAGCAATTTTTTTTACTCAAAAACTGAAGTGAGTGGAAAGTTAAAATTTTGAGGACTTTTTCCCAAAGGTTCAATGTAGAAAATACTAAAAACTCGAAGGGATTGAATTGAGTTATTAATAATGGAGTTATGACTTTTTTAAAATAATGTTGTTTTGTGAAGTAATACTCTACAAACAATTTTTTCGCTCAAAAACTGAAGTGAGTGGAAAATTGAAATTTTGAGGACTTTTTTCCAAAGGTTCAATGTAGAAAATACTAAAAACTCGAAGGGATTGAATTGAGTTATTAATAATGGAGTTATGACTTTTTTAAAATAATGTTGTTTTGTGAAGTAATACTCTACAATAGTTATTTATGATATAAGTGTTAAAAGTACATTTTTAAGGCACGCATGTGAAAGTTTGCAGAATGAGCGAAGCGAATTCTGCAATTCACATAAGTGCCTTAAAAATACTTTTAACACAAATATCATACAATATTTTTTCTACAAACGGCAACAAAAAGCAATAACCAGTAATAGTTATTTATACACCAAGTCAGTTAAATGAATGTTTGAGAAGAAAGTTTAATCCACGAGCCCCAGCGAGTGGGTTAATTTTCTTCGAATGAATAAACATTTTAACTCACGTGATGTATACAATATTTTATCCCATTTTGTGGAAATTTTCAAAATAAAGTACAAGGAAAAAATGCGTGAAAAAGTGAGTTAAAAATATTTTAAATCACTGAGGTTTCAGATTTTTAGTTGGGTAGAGTGACTTAAAATGCCGAGAGCGAGTTAAAATGTTTTTAAATCACTGAGGTGATAAACGTCTTCTTACCTTTATTGTTATGCGTTCAATAATGTCATTTTTAAACGTCAAAATGGGATAAAAAATTGTATTTTTAAATGAATAATAAATTGGAAGCATCTTTCCTACATAAAATTATTGAATTTGACATTTGTCAAAAAATCCAAACAACCAGCACCTTGTTTCACAGATAATGAAATGTCATGTCAGTTTCTTGAAAGTCTGTCGTGGTCAGTAGTGCTTTTTGCTAAAAATGCAAGAAAATACAGAAGAAAAAAAGGGTTGCATCGATCCCTTGACAAATATAGATGAGGCGGCGAATCGGGCTACCTCAGTTGTTCAAATTTCACCATTAATATCAATGGAAATAAATAAAAACAAACTTTTTTTGACGTTCGCTTTCAAAATTTGATGTTTCATTTTTAACACTAGTGCGATAAAGACTTTATGGCACTAGTGCGATAAAGTAACATTTTTAATGCTACGGGGGGGTGTTAAGAATTTCATTTTTAACACGTTTGTAGAAAAACAATTTTTTCGCTCAAAAACTGAAGTGAGTGGAAAATTGAAATTTTGAGGACTTTTTCCTGAAGGTTATTCAATGTAAAAAATACTAAAAACTCAAAGGAATTGAATTGAGTTATTAATAATGGAGTTATGACTTTTTTTAAATAATGTTGTTTTGTAAAGTAATACTCTACAAACAAATTTTTCACTCAAAAACTGAAGTCAGTGGAAAGTTGAAATTTTGAAGACTTTTTCCTAAAGGTTCAATGTAAAAAATACTGAAAACTCAAAGGGATTGAATTGAGTTATTAATAATGGAGTTATGACTTTTAAAATAATGTTAATTGTGTTGTAAATTAATACTCTACAAACAATTTTTTCACTCAAAAACTGAAGTGAGTGGAAAGTTGAAATTTTGAGTACTTTTTCCTGAAGGTTCAATGTGAAAAATACTAAAAACTCTACAAAGAATTTTTTCACTCAAAAACTGATGTGACTGGAAAGTTGAAATTTTGAGGACTTTTTCCTGAAGGTTCAATGTAAAAAATACTAAAAACTCAAAGGGATTGAATTGAGTTATTAATAATGCAGTTATGACTTTTTTAAAATAATGTTGTTTTGTAAAGTAATACTCTACAAACAACTTTTTCACTCAAAAACTGAAGTGAGTGGAAAGTTGAAATTTCAAGGACTTTTTTCTAAAGGTTCAATGTAGAAAATACTAAAAACTCAAAGGGAATAAATTGAGTTATTAATAACGGAGTTATGACTTTATTTAAATAATGTTGTTTTGTAAAGTAATACTCTACAAACAATTTTTTCACTCAAAAACTGAAGTGAGTGGAAAATTGAAATTTTAAGGACTTTTTCCTGAAGGTTCAATGTAAAAAATACTAAAAACTCAAAGGGATTGAATTGAGTTATGAATAATGGAGTTATGAGTTGTTTTAAATACCTAATGTTGTTTTGTAAAGTAATACCTACTCTACAAACAATTTTTTCACTCAAAAACTGAAGTGAGTGGAAAGTTGAAATTTTGAGGACTTTTTCCTGAAGGTTCAAGGTAGAAAATACTAAAAACTCAAAGGAATTGAATTGAGATATTAATAATGGAGTTATGACTTTTTAAAAATAATGTTGTTTTGTAAAGTAATACTCTACAAACAATTTTTTCATTCAAAAACTGAAGTGAGTGGAAAGTTGAAATTTTGAGGACTTTTTCCTGAAGGTTCAAGGTAGAAAATACTAAAAACTCAAAGGAATTGAATTGAGATATTAATAATGGAGTAATGACTTTTTTAAAATAATGTTGTTTTGTAAAGTAATACTCTACAAACAATTTCTTCATTCAAAAACTGAAGTGAGTGGAAAGTTGAAATTTTGAGGACTTTTTTCTGAAGGTTCAAGGTAGAAAATACTAAAAACTCAAAGGGATTGAATTGGGTTATTAATAATGGAGTTATGACTTTTTTTAAATAATGTTGTTTTGTAAAGTAATACTCTACAAACATTTTTTTCACTCAAAAACTGAAGTGAGTGGAAAGTTGAAATTTTGAGGACTTTTTCCTAAAGGTTCAATGTAGAAAATACTAAAAACTCAAAGGGATTGAATTGAGTTATTAATAATGGAGTTATGACTTTTTTTAAATAATGTTGTTTTGTAAAGTAATACTCTACAAACAATTTTTTCACTCATAAACTGAAGTGAGTGGAAAGTTGACATTTTGAGGACTTTTTCCTAAAGGTTCAATGTCAAAAATACCAAAAACTCAAAGGGATTGAATTGAGTTATTAATACTGGAGTTATGACTTTTTTTAAATAATGTTGTTTTGTAAAGTGATACTCTACAAGCAATTTTTTTACTCAAAAACTGAAGTGAGTGGAAAGTTAAAATTTTGAGGACTTTTTCCCAAAGGTTCAATGTAGAAAATACTAAAAACTCGAAGGGATTGAATTGAGTTATTAATAATGGAGTTATGACTTTTTTAAAATAATGTTGTTTTGTGAAGTAATACTCTACAAACAATTTTTTCGCTCAAAAACTGAAGTGAGTGGAAAATTGAAATTTTGAGGACTTTTTTCCAAAGGTTCAATGTAGAAAATACTAAAAACTCGAAGGGATTGAATTGAGTTATTAATAATGGAGTTATGACTTTTTTAAAATAATGTTGTTTTGTGAAGTAATACTCTACAATAATTATTTATGATATAAGTGTTAAAAGTACATTTTTAAGGCACGCATGTGAAAGTTTGCAGAATGAGCGAAGCGAATTCTGCAATTCACATAAGTGCCTTAAAAATACTTTTAACACAAATATCATACAATATTTTTTCTACAAACGGCAACAAAAAGCAATAACCAGTAATAGTTATTTATACACCAAGTGAGTTAAATGAATGTTTGAGAAGAAAGTTTAATCCACGAGCCCCAGCGAGTGGGTTAATTTTCTTCGAATGAATAAACATTTTAACTCACGTGATGTATACAATATTTTATCCCATTTTGTGGAAATTTTCAAAATAAAGTACAAGGAAAAAATGCCGGAAGTGAGTTAAAAATATTTTAAATCACTGAGGTTTCAGATTTTTAGTTGGGTAGAGTGACTTAAAATGCCGAGAGCGAGTTAAAATGTTTTTAAATCACTGAGGTGATAAACGTCTTCTTACCTTTATTGTTATGCGTTCAATAATGTCATTTTTAAACGTCAAAATGGGATAAAAAATTGTATTTTTAAATGAATAATAAATTGGAAGCATCTTTCCTACATAAAATTATTGAATTTGACATTTGTCAAAAAATCCAAACAACCAGCACCTTGTTTCACAGATAATGAAATGTCATGTCAGTTTCTTGAAAGTCTGTCGTGGTCAGTAGTGCTTTTTGCTAAAAATGCAAGAAAATACAGAAGAAAAAAAGGGTTGCATCGATCCCTTGAAAAATATAGATGAGGCGGCGAATCGGGCTACCTCAGTTGTTCAAATTTCACCATTAATATCAATGGAAATAAATAAAAACAAACTTTTTTTGACGTTCGCTTTCAAAATTTGATGTTTCATTTTTAACACTAGGGCGATAAAGACTTTATGGCACTAGTGCGATAAAGTAACATTTTTAATGCTACGGGGGGGTGTTAAGAATTTCATTTTTAACACGTTTGTAGAAAAACAATTTTTTCGCTCAAAAACTGAAGTGAGTGGAAAATTGAAATTTTGAGGACTTTTTCCTGAAGGTTATTCAATGTAAAAAATACTAAAAACTCAAAGGAATTGAATTGAGTTATTAATAATGGAGTTATGACTTTTTTTAAATAATGTTGTTTTGTAAAGTAATACTCTACAAACAATTTTTTCACTCAAAAACTGAAGTCAGTGGAAAGTTGAAATTTTGAAGACTTTTTCCTAAAGGTTCAATGTAAAAAATACTGAAAACTCAAAGGGATTGAATTGAGTTATTAATAATGGAGTTAATTTTTAAAATAATGTTAATTGTGTTGTAAATTAATACTCTACAAATAATTTTTTCACTCAAAAACTGAAGTGAGTGGAAAGTTGAAATTTTGAGTACTTTTTCCTGAAGGTTCAATGTGAAAAATACTAAAAACTCTACAAAGAATTTTTTCACTCAAAAACTGATGTGACTGGAAAGTTGAAATTTTGAGGACTTTTTCCTGAAGGTTCAATGTAAAAAATACTAAAAACTCAAAGGGATTGAATTGAGTTATTAATAATGCAGTTATGACTTTTTTAAAATAATGTTGTTTTGTAAAGTAATACTCTACAAACAATTTTTTCACTCAAAAACTGAAGTGAGTGGAAAGTTGAAATTTTCAGGACTTTTTTCTAAAGGTTCAATGTAGAAAATACTAAAAACTCAAAGGGAATAAATTGAGTTATTAATAACGGAGTTATGACTTTATTTAAATAATGTTGTTTTGTAAAGTAATACTCTACAAACAATTTTTTCACTCAAAAACTGAAGTGAGTGGAAAATTGAAATTTTAAGGACTTTTTCCTGAAGGTTCAATGTAAAAAATACTAAAAACTCAAAGGGATTGAATTGAGTTATGAATAATGGAGTTATGAGTTTTTTTAAATACCTAATGTTGTTTTGTAAAGTAATACCTACTCTACAAACAATTTTTTCACTCAAAAACTGAAGTGAGTGGAAAGTTGAAATTTTGAGAACTTTTCCCTAAAGGTCCAATGTAGAAAATACTAAAAACTCAAAGGGATTGAATTGAGCTATTAATAATGGAGTTATGACTTTTTAAAAATAATGTTGTTTTGTAAAGTAATACTCTACAAACAATTTTTTCATTCAAAAACTGAAGTGATTGGAAAGTTGAAATTTTGAGGACTTTTTCCTGAAGGTTCAAGGTAGAAAATACTAAAAACTCAAAGGAATTGAATTGAGATATTAATAATGGAGTAATGACTTTTTTAAAATAATGTTGTTTTGTAAAGTAATACTCTACAAACAATTTCTTCATTCAAAAACTGAAGTGAGTGGAAAGTTGAAATTTTGAGGACTTTTTTCTGAAGGTTCAAGGTAGAAAATACTAAAAACTCAAAGGGATTGAATTGGGTTATTAATAATGGAGTTATGACTTTTTTTAAATAATGTTGTTTTGTAAAGTAATACTCTACAAACATTTTTTTCACTCAAAAACTGAAGTGAGTGGAAAGTTGAAATTTTGAGGACTTTTTCCTAAAGGTTCAATGTAGAAAATACTAAAAACTCAAAGGGATTGAATTGAGTTAATAATAATGGAGTTATGACTTTTTTAAAATAATGTTGTTTTGTAAAGTAATACTCTACAAACAATTGTTTCACTCAAAAACTGAAGTGAGTGGAAAGTTGAAATTTTGAGGACTTTTTCCTTAAGGTTCAACGTAGAAAATACTAAAAACTCAAAGGGATTAAATTGAGTTATTTATAACGGAGTTATGACTTTTTTTAAATAATGTTGTTTTGTAAAGTAATACTATACAAACAATTTTTTCACTCAAAAACTGAAGTGTGTGGAAAATTGAAATTTTGAGGACATTTTCCTGAAGGTTAGTCAATGTAAAAAATACTAAAAACTCAAAGGAATTGAATTGAGTTATTAATAATGGAGTTATGACTTTTTTTAAATAATGTTGTTTTGTAAAGTAATACTCTACAAACAATTTTTTCACTCATAAACTGAAGTGAGTGGAAAGTTGACATTTTGAGGACTTTTTCCTAAAGGTTCAATGTCAAAAATACCAAAAACTCAAAGGGATTGAATTGAGTTATTAATAATGGAGATGACTTTTTTTAAATAATGTTGTTTTGTAAAGTAATACTGTACAAACAATTCTTTCACTCAAAAACTGAAGTGAGTGGAAAGTTGAAATTTTGAGGACTTCTTTCTAAAGGTTCAATGTAGAAAATACAGAAAACTCAAAGGGATTGAATTGAGTTATTAATAATGCAGTTATGACTTTTTTAAAATAATGTTTTGTAAATTAATACTCTGCAAACAATTTTTTCACTCAAAAACTGAAGTGAGTGGAAAGTTGAAATTTTGAGGACTTTTTTCTAAAGGTTCAATGTAGAAAATACTAAAAACTCAAAGGGATTAAATTGAGTTATTTATAACGGAGTTATGACTTTTTTTTAAATAAAGTTGTTTTGTAAAGTAATACTCTACAAACAATTTTTTCACTCAAAAACTGAAGTGAGTGGAAAGTTAAAATTTTTAGCACTTCTTCCTGAAGGTTCAATGTAAAAAAATACTAAAAACTCAAAGGGATTGAATTGAGTTATTAATAATGGAGTTATGACTTTTTTAAAATAATGTTGTTTTGTGAAGTAATACTCTACAAACAATTATTTCAGTCAACTGAAGTGAGTGGAAAATTGAAATTTTGAGGACTTTTTCCTAAAGCTTCAATTAAAAAAATACTAAAAACTCAAAGGGATTGAATTGAGTTATTAATAATAGAGTTATGACTTTTTTAAAATAGGTAATGTTGTTTTGTAAAGTAATACTCTACAAACAATTTTTTCACTCAAAAACTGAAGTGAGTGGAAAGTTGAAATTTTGAGGAATTTTTTCTCTGAAGGTTCAATGTAAAAAATACTAAAAACTCAAAGGGATTGAATTGAATTATTATTAATGGATTTATAACTTTTTCAAAATAATGTTGTTTTATACAAATAAATACACCGTGATTTACGTAGCCTGTGCATTAAGTGGCGCTAACATTGGTATAGTTACTTGTACCACCTACTATGTAGTACGAGTAACTAGCCTACCATGAGCTGACTCAACGTCCAGGATAGTAGGCGTTTATACATAATATATTTTTTGCCAATACTAGTTAGTAGCTTTCAACATTTTCCAAATGAAAAACTGTATATCAAAAGTTTCCCACTGTCTATTGCAAGAAATTAATGACCTACTTGAGAAGGAACAATATATACAAGAAAAAAAATTTGGGTTAGAATGTGGATTAGTAGAAGGAATACCAAAGGAACACCTGCTCTACTTTTGAAAGAACTATCTAAATAGCCCAGGGATCTATCTACTTTCCTAGCCAGCACACCGGTACAAGTACTACTACTGGTACTAGAAACTAACTATGTGGTTTACATTGAACTAGTAGCTGTCTTACAGGTTACTGGTGCAAGTAACTAATTTATTTACTATATACCAATGTAAACGCCGCTTTAGAAATTTTCCAGAATGCAGGTGGATTAATATAGATGGTGTATCTAATCCATCTGCAATCCAATGCACGGGCTACGTTAATCACCCTGTATATACATCAACAATTTTTCTGCCGCCGTGTTATTTTTTTCAGGTGAGCCCTCCTGCCCACTGAACATGCAATGTTACGAAAGCCTAATGCAATATTACTCTGATCTTAGTTTCGCAACATTCCAATGTAATATTGAATTATTTTTGACACAATATTACATTAATAAATTACAAAATGGAATATCCTTGAAATTTTAACGCATATTAGAAATTATAACTTGTACGCAAATTACCATTGTAAATATACATTTAAATTGAACTGGTATAATTTTTGCAATGTTATAATAACTACCAAATGTAAACTTGCTGCAATATAGCAGAAATAATATATTGGAAAATCGAAAGCTTTTGCCGCCATTAATAACCATAGGAACGACATCGGGGATACGAACTAAACCGAAAGCAAATCGACGCCATCAAGTCGCTGCTTGTCGTTTGAGTTGAGTGCTGTGTCTGCTTGTTGAATGTTGTGTCTGTGATAAAGCGAATCTCGGCTAAATTTTTGGTGTTTATGTTTGGATTATGTACTTATTGGATCGATTCAGGTAGTGCTTTGCTTTTTGGTTATTTTTATTATTCAGTTTTTATTTTAGAACTTAGAACCTGTGGAAATGAAATAAATATACAGCGATTACAATGGATGAGGATTCAAATAAGGTGAGTAAAGGTTGCATAGTCAAATACTTTTTACAAAAATACTGCGGAATGGGGGGCCCCTTTTTTGTAAACCGTAACCTCTTTTTTTTCATACCTACAAATCCCGTATCATTATTATATTACTTATGATTTTACGATAATATTTTAGTTAGAATCAAAAATATCGTAAACCGTTTGGTAAGTAATGTCCAGAAAGAAAGTGGCTACGACGGGGAATAAATAATAAAAATACAGAACTACTCCCTGATTTTGTTTTTGTTTCAGGTGACAATATAAGTATCAGCTGTGGTAGCAGCCAGTACCTACTTCGTCCTGTGTGTCAACCAATCTAAAATTTCGCTTTTTTTTTTCTGTTTAGAATTTTCATTTATTTTGCTTTGAGATATTAAGTACTTTTTACGTTTTGTTTTTCACCTAAGTATATTTTTTTATTGTGAGTATTATAGATATACATAATATACCAACCTTTTTATTTTTTTTTCCAAAAACTTGTACTTTTATTCATAATAAAATATCTACCTAATATGATTATAGGTTTCAGGCACAAATTTTAACAGCTTGTTTTTAGAACAAGCTGTTAGAGTTTATGCACCGCAACTCAAATCTCTCTGTATAGGTACATACATAGTATTTACAGTTGCAACATTACTATTTTATTGCAGTAAAGTTGCGAACCCAATATATTTGTAATAAAAATGCAATATTGCAGTAAACTTACTAATAAATTGCAAGTAACCCTAAGGTATATTCGAATTTGTAACCTTACACTCGTAAGTTTGCTGAAGTTTTGATCTAATATTCCAGTAATATTGCTGAGAGGTTATCATATATAAACCTTGCATTTGTAATATTACCCTAAGGTTGTTTCAGTACTTGCCGCAATACTGCGTTAACATAACAGTAAACTTTAATATAACCTTACAAGTTTACAGTGTAATGTTACCTCACCATTACTGTAATCTTATTTTGTTCAGTGGGTGGTAAGCAAACAGAATCCAGAAGTCGCTGGATGACTCTTAGAGAGCCTATAATAGGAACCTTCTCCTAGTAGTAGGTAAGTACTTACATATTCAATAATTTCCCACTGGAAAAGTTTGAAATTTTAGTATAATGAGCTCCTAACTTTCCTCTTTTCCCCCTGAAAGTTTCACAATTTTCCCTTCAGTAATTTTCCAGAAAATAATTAAATTGTATAAGAGCCTTTCATTGAATATCCATAAAAATTGTGCCACTTCTATTTCTTAGGTAAGCCTCTTTCTAACGTTACCCAACAAAGTCCAGAATCTTCTGAGCCCGATCAAAAAAAAATAGGCTACTCATTATTTCTGGTAAAAATGCTGATTGAGATGTGTAAGTGCAAGGTAATAGTACATTTTCCACATATACAGTAAAACCCCGATTATCCGAGTCGCAATTATCCGAGCTCTGGATTAATCGAGCCAGTCTAAAATCCTGATTATCCGAGGTACGCATAATACATATACATATAGGCGTAGCACAAAAGTTCTGAGACTTGTTTAGCCCTTAGACTGATACACCAGAAAATAATTTATATTTCTAACTGGCCAGTCACGAATACCTACACTCTTCAAATACATATTATATGTGCATTATTTGGATTATCCGAGTTTTCAGTTATCCGAGGTGGGTACTACAACGGTACTACCCCCCCCCCACGTTATTTCGGATAACCGAGGTTCTACTATTAGTGCTTTAGTATTTTGAAATGAAATAAAACACAGACATTGCTGCGTTGTCATAATGTTTTCATTCTATTCGGAAGACGAACTAATTACAATTATGTTTTAAAAATAATGACTCCCATGCCGTCAATGGCATATATGGAATCATGCAGTCATAATACAGTTGCATGCAGTCATAAAACAGTCGCTTGCAATCATCATAAACTCTGTGCAGTCATATGCAGTAGTGTACAATCCATATACACTTACGAAATATCGTAAGCAGTCGCTGCGAGTGGAGCCTGCAATCTTGTTAGATATTACTCAAAACTCAATCCAGTCAACTATCATCTTTAATACAATCATAATGCAGTCAAATATAGCAGGTGTACAAGATTTAGTTAGGTACTGAAACACCCCTCGGAACTACCAAGTGTACAGTGTGCATTATATTTCACTTCAAAATCCTAATTGGATCACCCTCTATAATAATCGAGCATTTGGTTGTAAACTTCTCATTCACTCAATCAACAAATTGAAATTCCATTTCATCAATATCCTCCAACATTGGTGGTTTGAGCGTTTCTTTTCGGTACTAGCTGCGCCGCGGGGAACCTAATGCCATAGTTGCCCTGGTCTCATTTGTTGCACTAATATACCTCACGGGTATGTGTAGCAGTCGGCAAAACATACGGTGGAGGGCGGGTTGATTTCACGGATATGCTGTTGGGTGTTGGTACCATGTAATTTCGATATTGGATCAAGCTCAAAAGGGACAGGGAACAGCTGAATGCTCTCTTTGGATAATTCTGATTTGTGTGTTACAGATGAAGGCAATATCAACTTCAACAATGCAGCTCCTTGGACATAAGTTGTTTCCAGAATATTAACAGCTGAATTTTTTTTTTGTTTTGTGTGTTTCAGATGAAGATAACATCATCTTCCTGAACATAAGTTGCTTCCACAAGTCTTTCCAGAACATTGAATACATTTTAAAAAAAAGTTTGCTGGATATTGGAAGCTGAATAAATAGGTGATTTCTAACATAAAACATTCAAATTTTCACTAACATAAAGTTGTTTTTTCCAGGCATCCCTTTTCTATATAGACGTAGCCACAACTGACTGACAATGATGGATCCAAACTTTTATCACTTTTCTCTTCCAGGTGAAATTACATATGTGTCAATTCCCGAAAAACAGTTCATGATTCGACTGAATCTTTAAAGCAGGGAAGCCCCGGGGGAGCCTATTGAATTGAGTTATTAATACTGGAGTTATGACTTTTTTTAAATAATGTTGTTTTGTAAAGTGATACTCTACAAGCAATTTTTTTTACTCAAAAACTGAAGTGAGTGGAAAGTTAAAATTTTGAGGACTTTTTCCCAAAGGTTCAATGTAGAAAATACTAAAAACTCGAAGGGATTGAATTGAGTTATTAATAATGGAGTTATGACTTTTTTAAAATAATGTTGTTTTGTGAAGTAATACTCTACAAACAATTTTTTCGCTCAAAAACTGAAGTGAGTGGAAAATTGAAATTTTGAGGACTTTTTTCCAAAGGTTCAATGTAGAAAATACTAAAAACTCGAAGGGATTGAATTGAGTTATTAATAATGGAGTTATGACTTTTTTAAAATAATGTTGTTTTGTGAAGTAATACTCTACAATAGTTATTTATGATATAAGTGTTAAAAGTACATTTTTAAGGCACGCATGTGAAAGTTTGCAGAATGAGCGAAGCGAATTCTGCAATTCACATAAGTGCCTTAAAAATACTTTTAACACAAATATCATACAATATTTTTTCTACAAACGGCAACAAAAAGCAATAACCAGTAATAGTTATTTATACACCAAGTCAGTTAAATGAATGTTTGAGAAGAAAGTTTAATCCACGAGCCCCAGCGAGTGGGTTAATTTTCTTCGAATGAATAAACATTTTAACTCACGTGATGTATACAATATTTTATCCCATTTTGTGGAAATTTTCAAAATAAAGTACAAGGAAAAAATGCGTGAAAAAGTGAGTTAAAAATATTTTAAATCACTGAGGTTTCAGATTTTTAGTTGGGTAGAGTGACTTAAAATGCCGAGAGCGAGTTAAAATGTTTTTAAATCACTGAGGTGATAAACGTCTTCTTACCTTTATTGTTATGCGTTCAATAATGTCATTTTTAAACGTCAAAATGGGATAAAAAATTGTATTTTTAAATGAATAATAAATTGGAAGCATCTTTCCTACATAAAATTATTGAATTTGACATTTGTCAAAAAATCCAAACAACCAGCACCTTGTTTCACAGATAATGAAATGTCATGTCAGTTTCTTGAAAGTCTGTCGTGGTCAGTAGTGCTTTTTGCTAAAAATGCAAGAAAATACAGAAGAAAAAAAGGGTTGCATCGATCCCTTGACAAATATAGATGAGGCGGCGAATCGGGCTACCTCAGTTGTTCAAATTTCACCATTAATATCAATGGAAATAAATAAAAACAAACTTTTTTTGACGTTCGCTTTCAAAATTTGATGTTTCATTTTTAACACTAGTGCGATAAAGACTTTATGGCACTAGTGCGATAAAGTAACATTTTTAATGCTACGGGGGGGTGTTAAGAATTTCATTTTTAACACGTTTGTAGAAAAACAATTTTTTCGCTCAAAAACTGAAGTGAGTGGAAAATTGAAATTTTGAGGACTTTTTCCTGAAGGTTATTCAATGTAAAAAATACTAAAAACTCAAAGGAATTGAATTGAGTTATTAATAATGGAGTTATGACTTTTTTTAAATAATGTTGTTTTGTAAAGTAATACTCTACAAACAAATTTTTCACTCAAAAACTGAAGTCAGTGGAAAGTTGAAATTTTGAAGACTTTTTCCTAAAGGTTCAATGTAAAAAATACTGAAAACTCAAAGGGATTGAATTGAGTTATTAATAATGGAGTTATGACTTTTAAAATAATGTTAATTGTGTTGTAAATTAATACTCTACAAACAATTTTTTCACTCAAAAACTGAAGTGAGTGGAAAGTTGAAATTTTGAGTACTTTTTCCTGAAGGTTCAATGTGAAAAATACTAAAAACTCTACAAAGAATTTTTTCACTCAAAAACTGATGTGACTGGAAAGTTGAAATTTTGAGGACTTTTTCCTGAAGGTTCAATGTAAAAAATACTAAAAACTCAAAGGGATTGAATTGAGTTATTAATAATGCAGTTATGACTTTTTTAAAATAATGTTGTTTTGTAAAGTAATACTCTACAAACAACTTTTTCACTCAAAAACTGAAGTGAGTGGAAAGTTGAAATTTCAAGGACTTTTTTCTAAAGGTTCAATGTAGAAAATACTAAAAACTCAAAGGGAATAAATTGAGTTATTAATAACGGAGTTATGACTTTATTTAAATAATGTTGTTTTGTAAAGTAATACTCTACAAACAATTTTTTCACTCAAAAACTGAAGTGAGTGGAAAATTGAAATTTTAAGGACTTTTTCCTGAAGGTTCAATGTAAAAAATACTAAAAACTCAAAGGGATTGAATTGAGTTATGAATAATGGAGTTATGAGTTGTTTTAAATACCTAATGTTGTTTTGTAAAGTAATACCTACTCTACAAACAATTTTTTCACTCAAAAACTGAAGTGAGTGGAAAGTTGAAATTTTGAGGACTTTTTCCTGAAGGTTCAAGGTAGAAAATACTAAAAACTCAAAGGAATTGAATTGAGATATTAATAATGGAGTTATGACTTTTTAAAAATAATGTTGTTTTGTAAAGTAATACTCTACAAACAATTTTTTCATTCAAAAACTGAAGTGAGTGGAAAGTTGAAATTTTGAGGACTTTTTCCTGAAGGTTCAAGGTAGAAAATACTAAAAACTCAAAGGAATTGAATTGAGATATTAATAATGGAGTAATGACTTTTTTAAAATAATGTTGTTTTGTAAAGTAATACTCTACAAACAATTTCTTCATTCAAAAACTGAAGTGAGTGGAAAGTTGAAATTTTGAGGACTTTTTTCTGAAGGTTCAAGGTAGAAAATACTAAAAACTCAAAGGGATTGAATTGGGTTATTAATAATGGAGTTATGACTTTTTTTAAATAATGTTGTTTTGTAAAGTAATACTCTACAAACATTTTTTTCACTCAAAAACTGAAGTGAGTGGAAAGTTGAAATTTTGAGGACTTTTTCCTAAAGGTTCAATGTAGAAAATACTAAAAACTCAAAGGGATTGAATTGAGTTATTAATAATGGAGTTATGACTTTTTTTAAATAATGTTGTTTTGTAAAGTAATACTCTACAAACAATTTTTTCACTCATAAACTGAAGTGAGTGGAAAGTTGACATTTTGAGGACTTTTTCCTAAAGGTTCAATGTCAAAAATACCAAAAACTCAAAGGGATTGAATTGAGTTATTAATACTGGAGTTATGACTTTTTTTAAATAATGTTGTTTTGTAAAGTGATACTCTACAAGCAATTTTTTTACTCAAAAACTGAAGTGAGTGGAAAGTTAAAATTTTGAGGACTTTTTCCCAAAGGTTCAATGTAGAAAATACTAAAAACTCGAAGGGATTGAATTGAGTTATTAATAATGGAGTTATGACTTTTTTAAAATAATGTTGTTTTGTGAAGTAATACTCTACAAACAATTTTTTCGCTCAAAAACTGAAGTGAGTGGAAAATTGAAATTTTGAGGACTTTTTTCCAAAGGTTCAATGTAGAAAATACTAAAAACTCGAAGGGATTGAATTGAGTTATTAATAATGGAGTTATGACTTTTTTAAAATAATGTTGTTTTGTGAAGTAATACTCTACAATAATTATTTATGATATAAGTGTTAAAAGTACATTTTTAAGGCACGCATGTGAAAGTTTGCAGAATGAGCGAAGCGAATTCTGCAATTCACATAAGTGCCTTAAAAATACTTTTAACACAAATATCATACAATATTTTTTCTACAAACGGCAACAAAAAGCAATAACCAGTAATAGTTATTTATACACCAAGTGAGTTAAATGAATGTTTGAGAAGAAAGTTTAATCCACGAGCCCCAGCGAGTGGGTTAATTTTCTTCGAATGAATAAACATTTTAACTCACGTGATGTATACAATATTTTATCCCATTTTGTGGAAATTTTCAAAATAAAGTACAAGGAAAAAATGCCGGAAGTGAGTTAAAAATATTTTAAATCACTGAGGTTTCAGATTTTTAGTTGGGTAGAGTGACTTAAAATGCCGAGAGCGAGTTAAAATGTTTTTAAATCACTGAGGTGATAAACGTCTTCTTACCTTTATTGTTATGCGTTCAATAATGTCATTTTTAAACGTCAAAATGGGATAAAAAATTGTATTTTTAAATGAATAATAAATTGGAAGCATCTTTCCTACATAAAATTATTGAATTTGACATTTGTCAAAAAATCCAAACAACCAGCACCTTGTTTCACAGATAATGAAATGTCATGTCAGTTTCTTGAAAGTCTGTCGTGGTCAGTAGTGCTTTTTGCTAAAAATGCAAGAAAATACAGAAGAAAAAAAGGGTTGCATCGATCCCTTGAAAAATATAGATGAGGCGGCGAATCGGGCTACCTCAGTTGTTCAAATTTCACCATTAATATCAATGGAAATAAATAAAAACAAACTTTTTTTGACGTTCGCTTTCAAAATTTGATGTTTCATTTTTAACACTAGGGCGATAAAGACTTTATGGCACTAGTGCGATAAAGTAACATTTTTAATGCTACGGGGGGGTGTTAAGAATTTCATTTTTAACACGTTTGTAGAAAAACAATTTTTTCGCTCAAAAACTGAAGTGAGTGGAAAATTGAAATTTTGAGGACTTTTTCCTGAAGGTTATTCAATGTAAAAAATACTAAAAACTCAAAGGAATTGAATTGAGTTATTAATAATGGAGTTATGACTTTTTTTAAATAATGTTGTTTTGTAAAGTAATACTCTACAAACAATTTTTTCACTCAAAAACTGAAGTCAGTGGAAAGTTGAAATTTTGAAGACTTTTTCCTAAAGGTTCAATGTAAAAAATACTGAAAACTCAAAGGGATTGAATTGAGTTATTAATAATGGAGTTAATTTTTAAAATAATGTTAATTGTGTTGTAAATTAATACTGTACAAATAATTTTTTCACTCAAAAACTGAAGTGAGTGGAAAGTTGAAATTTTGAGTACTTTTTCCTGAAGGTTCAATGTGAAAAATACTAAAAACTCTACAAAGAATTTTTTCACTCAAAAACTGATGTGACTGGAAAGTTGAAATTTTGAGGACTTTTTCCTGAAGGTTCAATGTAAAAAATACTAAAAACTCAAAGGGATTGAATTGAGTTATTAATAATGCAGTTATGACTTTTTTAAAATAATGTTGTTTTGTAAAGTAATACTCTACAAACAATTTTTTCACTCAAAAACTGAAGTGAGTGGAAAGTTGAAATTTCAAGGACTTTTTTCTAAAGGTTCAATGTAGAAAATACTAAAAACTCAAAGGGAATAAATTGAGTTATTAATAACGGAGTTATGACTTAATTTAAATAATGTTGTTTTGTAAAGTAATACTCTACAAACAATTTTTTCACTCAAAAACTGAAGTGAGTGGAAAATTGAAATTTTAAGGACTTTTTCCTGAAGGTTCAATGTAAAAAATACTAAAAACTCAAAGGGATTGAATTGAGTTATGAATAATGGAGTTATGAGTTGTTTTAAATACCTAATGTTGTTTTGTAAAGTAATACCTACTCTACAAACAATTTTTTCACTCAAAAACTGAAGTGAGTGGAAAGTTGAAATTTTGAGGACTTTTTCCTGAAGGTTCAAGGTAGAAAATACTAAAAACTCAAAGGAATTGAATTGAGATATTAATAATGGAGTTATGACTTTTTAAAAATAATGTTGTTTTGTAAAGTAATACTCTACAAACAATTTTTTCATTCAAAAACTGAAGTGAGTGGAAAGTTGAAATTTTGAGGACTTTTTCCTGAAGGTTCAAGGTAGAAAATACTAAAAACTCAAAGGAATTGAATTGAGATATTAATAATGGAGTAATGACTTTTTTAAAATAATGTTGTTTTGTAAAGTAATACTCTACAAACAATTTCTTCATTCAAAAACTGAAGTGAGTGGAAAGTTGAAATTTTGAGGACTTTTTTCTGAAGGTTCAAGGTAGAAAATACTAAAAACTCAAAGGGATTGAATTGGGTTATTAATAATGGAGTTATGACTTTTTTTAAATAATGTTGTTTTGTAAAGTAATACTCTACAAACATTTTTTTCACTCAAAAACTGAAGTGAGTGGAAAGTTGAAATTTTGAGGACTTTTTCCTAAAGGTTCAATGTAGAAAATACTAAAAACTCAAAGGGATTGAATTGAGTTATTAATAATGGAGTTATGACTTTTTTTAAATAATGTTGTTTTGTAAAGTAATACTCTACAAACAATTTTTTCACTCATAAACTGAAGTGAGTGGAAAGTTGACATTTTGAGGACTTTTTCCTAAAGGTTCAATGTCAAAAATACCAAAAACTCAAAGGGATTGAATTGAGTTATTAATACTGGAGTTATGACTTTTTTTAAATAATGTTGTTTTGTAAAGTGATACTCTACAAGCAATTTTTTTACTCAAAAACTGAAGTGAGTGGAAAGTTAAAATTTTGAGGACTTTTTCCCAAAGGTTCAATGTAGAAAATACTAAAAACTCGAAGGGATTGAATTGAGTTATTAATAATGGAGTTATGACTTTTTTAAAATAATGTTGTTTTGTGAAGTAATACTCTACAAACAATTTTTTGCTCAAAAACTGAAGTGAGTGGAAAATTGAAATTTTGAGGACTTTTTTCCAAAGGTTCAATGTAGAAAATACTAAAAACTCGAAGGGATTGAATTGAGTTATTAATAATGGAGTTATGACTTTTTTAAAATAATGTTGTTTTGTGAAGTAATACTCTACAATAATTATTTATGATATAAGTGTTAAAAGTACATTTTTAAGGCACGCATGTGAAAGTTTGCAGAATGAGCGAAGCGAATTCTGCAATTCACATAAGTGCCTTAAAAATACTTTTAACACAAATATCATACAATATTTTTTCTACAAACGGCAACAAAAAGCAATAACCAGTAATAGTTATTTATACACCAAGTGAGTTAAATGAATGTTTGAGAAGAAAGTTTAATCCACGAGCCCCAGCGAGTGGGTTAATTTTCTTCGAATGAATAAACATTTTAACTCACGTGATGTATACAATATTTTATCCCATTTTGTGGAAATTTTCAAAATAAAGTACAAGGAAAAAATGCCGGAAGTGAGTTAAAAATATTTTAAATCACTGAGGTTTCAGATTTTTAGTTGGGTAGAGTGACTTAAAATGCCGAGAGCGAGTTAAAATGTTTTTAAATCACTGAGGTGATAAACGTCTTCTTACCTTTATTGTTATGCGTTCAATAATGTCATTTTTAAACGTCAAAATGGGATAAAAAATTGTATTTTTAAATGAATAATAAATTGGAAGCATCTTTCCTACATAAAATTATTGAATTTGACATTTGTCAAAAAATCCAAACAACCAGCACCTTGTTTCACAGATAATGAAATGTCATGTCAGTTTCTTGAAAGTCTGTCGTGGTCAGTAGTGCTTTTTGCTAAAAATGCAAGAAAATACAGAAGAAAAAAAGGGTTGCATCGATCCCTTGAAAAATATAGATGAGGCGGCGAATCGGGCTACCTCAGTTGTTCAAATTTCACCATTAATATCAATGGAAATAAATAAAAACAAACTTTTTTTGACGTTCGCTTTCAAAATTTGATGTTTCATTTTTAACACTAGGGCGATAAAGACTTTATGGCACTAGTGCGATAAAGTAACATTTTTAATGCTACGGGGGGGTGTTAAGAATTTCATTTTTAACACGTTTGTAGAAAAACAATTTTTTCGCTCAAAAACTGAAGTGAGTGGAAAATTGAAATTTTGAGGACTTTTTCCTGAAGGTTATTCAATGTAAAAAATACTAAAAACTCAAAGGAATTGAATTGAGTTATTAATAATGGAGTTATGACTTTTTTTAAATAATGTTGTTTTGTAAAGTAATACTCTACAAACAATTTTTTCACTCAAAAACTGAAGTCAGTGGAAAGTTGAAATTTTGAAGACTTTTTCCTAAAGGTTCAATGTAAAAAATACTGAAAACTCAAAGGGATTGAATTGAGTTATTAATAATGGAGTTAATTTTTAAAATAATGTTAATTGTGTTGTAAATTAATACTCTACAAATAATTTTTTCACTCAAAAACTGAAGTGAGTGGAAAGTTGAAATTTTGAGTACTTTTTCCTGAAGGTTCAATGTGAAAAATACTAAAAACTCTACAAAGAATTTTTTCACTCAAAAACTGATGTGACTGGAAAGTTGAAATTTTGAGGACTTTTTCCTGAAGGTTCAATGTAAAAAATACTAAAAACTCAAAGGGATTGAATTGAGTTATTAATAATGCAGTTATGACTTTTTTAAAATAATGTTGTTTTGTAAAGTAATACTCTACAAACAATTTTTTCACTCAAAAACTGAAGTGAGTGGAAAGTTGAAATTTTCAGGACTTTTTTCTAAAGGTTCAATGTAGAAAATACTAAAAACTCAAAGGGAATAAATTGAGTTATTAATAACGGAGTTATGACTTTATTTAAATAATGTTGTTTTGTAAAGTAATACTCTACAAACAATTTTTTCACTCAAAAACTGAAGTGAGTGGAAAATTGAAATTTTAAGGACTTTTTCCTGAAGGTTCAATGTAAAAAATACTAAAAACTCAAAGGGATTGAATTGAGTTATGAATAATGGAGTTATGAGTTTTTTTAAATACCTAATGTTGTTTTGTAAAGTAATACCTACTCTACAAACAATTTTTTCACTCAAAAACTGAAGTGAGTGGAAAGTTGAAATTTTGAGAACTTTTCCCTAAAGGTCCAATGTAGAAAATACTAAAAACTCAAAGGGATTGAATTGAGCTATTAATAATGGAGTTATGACTTTTTAAAAATAATGTTGTTTTGTAAAGTAATACTCTACAAACAATTTTTTCATTCAAAAACTGAAGTGATTGGAAAGTTGAAATTTTGAGGACTTTTTCCTGAAGGTTCAAGGTAGAAAATACTAAAAACTCAAAGGAATTGAATTGAGATATTAATAATGGAGTAATGACTTTTTTAAAATAATGTTGTTTTGTAAAGTAATACTCTACAAACAATTTCTTCATTCAAAAACTGAAGTGAGTGGAAAGTTGAAATTTTGAGGACTTTTTTCTGAAGGTTCAAGGTAGAAAATACTAAAAACTCAAAGGGATTGAATTGGGTTATTAATAATGGAGTTATGACTTTTTTTAAATAATGTTGTTTTGTAAAGTAATACTCTACAAACATTTTTTTCACTCAAAAACTGAAGTGAGTGGAAAGTTGAAATTTTGAGGACTTTTTCCTAAAGGTTCAATGTAGAAAATACTAAAAACTCAAAGGGATTGAATTGAGTTAATAATAATGGAGTTATGACTTTTTTAAAATAATGTTGTTTTGTAAAGTAATACTCTACAAACAATTGTTTCACTCAAAAACTGAAGTGAGTGGAAAGTTGAAATTTTGAGGACTTTTTCCTTAAGGTTCAACGTAGAAAATACTAAAAACTCAAAGGGATTAAATTGAGTTATTTATAACGGAGTTATGACTTTTTTTAAATAATGTTGTTTTGTAAAGTAATACTATACAAACAATTTTTTCACTCAAAAACTGAAGTGTGTGGAAAATTGAAATTTTGAGGACATTTTCCTGAAGGTTAGTCAATGTAAAAAATACTAAAAACTCAAAGGAATTGAATTGAGTTATTAATAATGGAGTTATGACTTTTTTTAAATAATGTTGTTTTGTAAAGTAATACTCTACAAACAATTTTTTCACTCATAAACTGAAGTGAGTGGAAAGTTGACATTTTGAGGACTTTTTCCTAAAGGTTCAATGTCAAAAATACCAAAAACTCAAAGGGATTGAATTGAGTTATTAATAATGGAGATGACTTTTTTTAAATAATGTTGTTTTGTAAAGTAATACTGTACAAACAATTCTTTCACTCAAAAACTGAAGTGAGTGGAAAGTTGAAATTTTGAGGACTTCTTTCTAAAGGTTCAATGTAGAAAATACAGAAAACTCAAAGGGATTGAATTGAGTTATTAATAATGCAGTTATGACTTTTTTAAAATAATGTTTTGTAAATTAATACTCTGCAAACAATTTTTTCACTCAAAAACTGAAGTGAGTGGAAAGTTGAAATTTTGAGGACTTTTTTCTAAAGGTTCAATGTAGAAAATACTAAAAACTCAAAGGGATTAAATTGAGTTATTTATAACGGAGTTATGACTTTTTTTTAAATAAAGTTGTTTTGTAAAGTAATACTCTACAAACAATTTTTTCACTCAAAAACTGAAGTGAGTGGAAAGTTAAAATTTTTAGCACTTCTTCCTGAAGGTTCAATGTAAAAAAATACTAAAAACTCAAAGGGATTGAATTGAGTTATTAATAATGGAGTTATGACTTTTTTAAAATAATGTTGTTTTGTGAAGTAATACTCTACAAACAATTATTTCAGTCAACTGAAGTGAGTGGAAAATTGAAATTTTGAGGACTTTTTCCTAAAGCTTCAATTAAAAAAATACTAAAAACTCAAAGGGATTGAATTGAGTTATTAATAATAGAGTTATGACTTTTTTAAAATAGGTAATGTTGTTTTGTAAAGTAATACTCTACAAACAATTTTTTCACTCAAAAACTGAAGTGAGTGGAAAGTTGAAATTTTGAGGAATTTTTTCTCTGAAGGTTCAATGTAAAAAATACTAAAAACTCAAAGGGATTGAATTGAATTATTATTAATGGATTTATAACTTTTTCAAAATAATGTTGTTTTATACAAATAAATACACCGTGATTTACGTAGCCTGTGCATTAAGTGGCGCTAACATTGGTATAGTTACTTGTACCACCTACTATGTAGTACGAGTAACTAGCCTACCATGAGCTGACTCAACGTCCAGGATAGTAGGCGTTTATACATAATATATTTTTTGCCAATACTAGTTAGTAGCTTTCAACATTTTCCAAATGAAAAACTGTATATCAAAAGTTTCCCACTGTCTATTGCAAGAAATTAATGACCTACTTGAGAAGGAACAATATATACAAGAAAAAAAATTTGGGTTAGAATGTGGATTAGTAGAAGGAATACCAAAGGAACACCTGCTCTACTTTTGAAAGAACTATCTAAATAGCCCAGGGATCTATCTACCCAACAAACACAGTACGTACTGAAGACGTACATTTTAGGTCCTTTTTACGTCGGTTCGTCGAGGATGTAAAAGTACGTTTTGAGTACGTACGTAAAAAACTGTATTAACATACGGACAAAAAAGTACGTACTAAGAACGTACGTTAAAATCTATATTGCGTACGTCTTGTAGAAGACGTACATGTTCGTTTCAAAGACGAACAATACAAGACGAGCTGGATCATTCCCATCTATTCATGATTTTTTTAATCAATCAGATCATAATATATTTTTAAATAATATGCCACTTCCGAAGTGGTGGCCTTCCAAAATAATCTCTAAACCCTAAACCAAATGTATGTGAACCAAATGCAGGCTGACGTGGATTCCTATTATTAAACCTTAAATCTAAACTTAAATAAATACGAATACATTGTCATTATAAATGTTTTGTGAGGCAGGTCATATAATCAAGGATTTATAGTTCATTTAGGTACCTGACCTAAATAAATGGTCGAATGTTTAAAATAAACATGAAATGAACCAAGAAATAAACCAATGAGTGGAAAACAAGGGACGCCGCCGCCGCGCCGGCCGGTCGCTTGGCTACGGCAGGGAGCACTGGGTGCAGTGTTGCCAATGACCCGATAACTATCGAAATCTACCATAATTTTGACTACGATTCAATATTCGATAATCACAAGCTAAATCTACCATAAATTATTGAAACTACAATTTCAATGCATAGGTATTTTTAAAATTTTTAGTTGAAAATTAAAAATTTATTTGGTTGGTGGTTTTGACGTAATGCTGGGCGCACACCAAACCCCAGCTAGAAATGAGTTGAGCTCGCAGCACCGTTTCTTTTTCGTTAATTTTTTTGTTAGAAAAATATAAATAGAGATTAGAGATGAAAGTCAAAAAAATTGACACAAACTTCTTCCGATAATTTTGAATTTGACATCTGGAAACACTGGCAGGGCTCATCATTTTGATATGACGCCTCGCTTGAGTTGTTCCTGTCTGATTTTGCCTTTTTCTGTTGTGTTGTGTTTGTAGCTCGTTTGTAGTCTGTTTGTAGAGTGGTGTGAGGTTCTTCTATTTTTGTTTTTTTTTGCCAAATCAACGCGAGAACCATTTTGTATTGATTGCAGCAACGCCGGCATCTGTTTAAGTGTTTAGCTTGGCGGCTTCGCGGCTTGGCTATACCACTTTACTATGTAATTTGTGTGTATAATAATACTTTTAACCAAGATTATTACTGTGTGAAACTTTTTCTGGTTTATGCCCCTTTACAATTCTCTATATTATTATGTTTGTAGGATACCTATCTATTTCTGTATATTTTTTTTAGGTTGGAATTTTTCTTCACTTTTCCTAAATTTTTTTTGTTATATAGGGCATGTCCATGTGACGTCACAAATGAGTTTGACAGTCGCCCTGAGGTAAAACAAATCATTTATTTACATTTGTGTAGATTGGGCCGGTTATGTTTTATGCGGTTTTCACAGATTCTTTACAAGTTTTTGTGTTATTTTGTTCTAAAAAAGTTAGAGTGGAGTGTTTGTATTCCAGTCTATGTGGTCTTTCATCTAAAAGTTTGCTAGGTTTTCCTATAATGGAATAATTTCAGGTTTTTTCCAACAAATATCAAAACCAAGTGTCACAAGAACAAATATATAAGTATAGTTACTCTATATTCAATCTATTTTTCTGTCAGATCTTCTCTTTTAAGAACATTAATCAATATTTCTCTCCTTTCTTCTTGAGCTAACAAATCAAACCTCCCATTGTTATTTAACATTGATGAAAACCTATGGAAGGATATTGTATCCCTTGCACTATACTGTCACAATTAACAACTAAACAATCTCTAGGCATCTCCAAGAAATTTCTGGATCACACAAAAGGTATTTATTTAGAAAAATCTTACTAAAAACTTAAAAAACACTGTAAGTTATATCTTTGTTTTACCTCAAGGCGACTGTCAATAGTGTCAAACTGTCAGATCGTGTACTTGCCCTATTAGGTATGTACTGTTGTTTAAGGTTAGGTTTAAGAGTATGTTATTATTTGATATTGTGTTAATTTTTTTCAGTTTTTCAGGGTTATTGTTAAGGTATTTATTGAGTATGAAAATTGTAACTTGAAAATACAATACATATTTATATGGTTTTATTTTTCACTATAAAGATACCTACACATAAATACGTACCTCTATGTTTAGGGTTTTCTCCATATATTTTTGCACCCCATCTGGACAGGTTAATTGAATAGGTATCAAAAAGGTGTAAATACAACATTTGTATTTACATATTTTTGATACCTACCTATTCAATCAACCAGTTCTGGTAAGGTGCAAAAATATATGGGAAAACCCTGTACGTCCCAAACACATTCCTAAAAAGCTATACTAAATACGTACGTTAATGTACGTCCCCAACACGTACCTAAAAAGCCGTACTGAGTACGTCCCTGAATGTACGTACGTGGTACGTCCCTGAATGTACGTACGTGGGACGTACTATTTTGTGGAAAACGACCGTCTTAAAGACGGCCCCCGTACGTCGGCGGGACCTAAAAAGTACGTCCGCGGACGTACTTTCGTCCGAAAAAGTACGAATTATGGACGTACTAAAGACGTACTTGTGTTTGTTGGGTACTTTCCTAGCCAGCACACCGGTACAAGTACTACTACTGGTACTAGAAACTAACTATGTGGTTTACATTGAACTAGTAGCTGTCTTACAGGTTACTGGTGCAAGTAACTAATTTATTTACTATATACCAATGTAAACGCCGCTTTAGAAATTTTCCAGAATGCAGGTGGATTAATATAGATGGTGTATCTAATCCATCTGCAATCCAATGCACGGGCTACGTTAATCACCCTGTATATACATCAACAATTTTTCTGCCGCCGTGTTATTTTTTTCAGGTGAGCCCTCCTGGTAAGCAGACAGAATCCAGAAGTCGCTGGATGACTCTTAGAGAGCCTATAATAGGAACCTTCTCCTAGTAGTAGGTAAGTACTTACATATTCAATAATTTCCCACTGGAAAAGTTTGAAATTTTAGTATAATGAGCTCCTAACTTTCCTCTTTTTCCCCTGAAAGTTTCACAATTTTCCCTTCAGTAATTTTCCAGAAAATAATTAAATTGTATAAGAGCCTTTCATTGAATATCCATAAAAATTGTGCCACTTCTATTTCTTAGGTAAGCTTCTAACGTTACCCAACAAAGAAAAACTGTATATCAAAAGTTTCCCACTGTCTATTGCAAGAAATTAATGACCTACTTGAGGAGGAATAATATAAACAAGAAAAAAAAATTGGGTTAGAAAGTGGATTAGTAGAAGGAATACCAAAGGAACACCTGCTCTACTTTTGAAAGAACTATCTAAATAGCCCAGGGATCTATCTACTTTCCTAGCCAGCACACTGGTACAAGTACTACTACTGGTACTAGAAACTAACTATGTGGTTTACATTGAACTAGTAGCTGTCTTGCAGGTTACTGGTGCAAGTAACCAATTTATTTACTATATACCAATGTAAACGCCGCTTTAGAAATTTTCCAGAATGCAGGTGGATTAATATAGATGGTGTATCTAGTCCACCTGCAATCCAATGCACGGGCTACGTTAATCACCCTGTATATACATGAACAATTTTTCTGCCGCCATGTTATTTTTTTCAGGTGAGCCCTCCTGGTAAGCAAACAGAATCCAGAAGTCGTTGGATGACTCTCAGAGAGCCTATAATAGGAACCTTCTCCTAGTAGTAGGTAAGTACTTACATATTCAATAATTTCCCACTGGAAAAGTTTGAAATTTTAGTATAATGAGCTCCTAACTTTCCTCTTTTCCCCCTGAAAGTTTCACAATTTTCCCTTCAGTAGTTTTCCAGAAAATAATTAAATTCTATAAGAGTGCATTTCATTGGATATCTATAAAAATTGTGCCACTTTTATTTCTCAGGTAAGCCTCTTTCTAACGTTACCCAACAAAGTCCAGAATCTTCTGAGCCCGATCAAAAAAAAATAGGCTATTCATTATTTCTGGTAAAAATCCTGATTGAGATGTGTAAGTGCAAGGTAATAGTACATTTTCCACATTTACAGTAAAACCCCGATTATCCGAGTCCCAATTATCCGAGCTCTGAATTAATCGAGCCAGTCTAAAATCCTGATTATCCGAGGTACGCATGTCCATACTCCGTATTAACCGAGTTTCTAGAATACATATACATATAGGCGTAGCACAAAGGTTCTGAGACCTGTTTAGCCCTTAGACTGATACCCCAGAAAATAATTTATATTTCTAACTGGCCAGTCACGAATACCTACACTCTTCATAATACATATTGTATGTGCATTATTTGGATTATCCGAGTTTTCAGTTATCCGAGGTGGGTACTACAACGGTACTACCCCCCCCCACGTTATTTCGGATAACCGAGGTTCTACTATAAGTGCTTTAGTATTTTGAAATGAAATAAAACACAGACATTGCTGCGTTGCCATATTGTTTTCATTCTATTCGGAAGACAAACTAATTACAATTGTGTTTTAAAAATAATGACTCCCACGCCATCACTGGCATATATGGAATCATGGAGTCATAATACAGTTGCATGCAGTCATAAAACAGTCGCTTGCATTCATCATAAACTCTGTGCAGTTACATGCAGTAGTGTACAATTCATATACACTTACGAAATATCGTAAGAAGTCGCTGCGAGTGGAGCCTGCAATCTTGTTAGATATTGGTCAAAACTCAATGCAGTCAACTATCATCTTTAATACAATCATAATGCAGTCAAATATAGCAGGTGTACAAAATTTAGTTAGGTACTGAAACACCCCTCGGCACTACCAAGTGTACAGTGTGCATTATATTTCACTTCAAATTCCTAATTGGATGACCCTCTATAATAATCGAGCATTTGGTTGTGAACTTCTCATTCACTCAATCAACAAATTGAAATTCCATTTCATCAATATCCTCCAACATTGGTGGTTTGAGCGTTTCTTTTCGGTACTAGCTGCGCCGCGGGGAACCTAATGCCATAGTTGCCCTGGTCTCATTTGTTGCACTAATATACCTCACGGGCATGTGTAGCAGTCGGCAAAACATACGGGCGAGGGCGGGTTGAATTCACGGATATGCTGTTGGGTGTTGGTACCATGTAATTTCGATATTGGATCAAGCCCAAAAGGGACACGGAACAGCTGAATGCTCTCTTTGGATAATTCTGATTTGTGTGTTACAGATGAAGGCAATATCAACTTCAACAATGCAGCTCCTTGGACATAAGTTGTTTCCAGAATATTAACAGCTGAATAAATTTTTTGTTTTGTGTGTTTCAGATGAAGATAACATCATCTTCCTGAACATAAGTTGCTTCCACAAGTCTTTCCAGAACATTGAATACATTTAAAAAAAAAGTTTGCCGGATATTGGAAGCTGAATAAATAGGTGATTTCTAACATAAAACATTCAATTTTTCACTAACTGAAAGTTGTTTTCTCCAGGCATCCCTTTTCTATATAGACGTAGCCACAACTGACTGACAATGATGGATCCAAACTTTTATCACTTTTCTCTTCCAGGTGAAATTACATATGTGTCAATTCCCGAAAAACAGTTCATGATTCGACTGAATCTTTAAAGCAGGGAAGCCCCGGGGGAGCCTAATGCCATAGTTGCCTGGACCTCATTTGTTACACTAAATATACAACGTAATTATGGTAAGTGTTTGCAGTGGTGTCTTCCTAGCTGAGAAGTGAAGGTTGAATTAGTGGATAGTTGACGGTTTTGGTTGTACAAGTGTTATTTCAAAGTGCATTAGGCCTAACGGGGAAAGCACTTGACAAAAAAAAAAACGCGCCGATAGCTCGTACCTCTAGGGTGGTGTGGAAACTGGGCTTGAATTTACAATTATTGGTAAACGTAATAAGGTAAGTTATTGAAAATAAAACTTTCCTTACTAAAATTATAAACTTTTTGTTACAGGGCAGCACTAATAACCAAGAGTTTTATGGTGGATTGCACAGTTCGTTTTGGAACGTCTTAAGTCATTCTTAAGTTATTCTGAAAGTTAAGCAAGGAAAATTCGGTTGCACCAGTCAGAAAACTCACCTAAGATGGGTTTAGGAATTCCTAACTTTAAGGCACCACTGTTGGGACCTTAACACGTTCTTAGGTAGAAATAACTGTTTTTTTTTTTTTGTCAAATGCAAATGTCAATTATTTGTCGTAGTGATTTCATAAAAATTATATTTATCGAGATATTTATACCTATATTATTTTGTTTCTTAAAATCCGAGAAATGCGTACATCCTGCGGTGTTGCCACCTAGTTCGGAATTCAAACTAACCTTAGCTAAGTTTCCTTTACGTCGGGTTGGTGCAAGTCAAAGCGATCAATGCAAAATTAAATTTTAAGATCATGCTTTGCTAAGTACGTGCTAAGAATGAGGAGTAATTTTTTTGTGCAATCCACCATTAATCTTTTATCTGCAAGACTTATTGTGACTGGAATCCAGAATTATGTGAAGTCATGGCAAAAACTTCAAAAAAAACCTGGTAAGTTTTTTTCATTTTTGACATTGGAATCAAGAAGTTTGAGTTAATTTTTCCAGAAAAAAAATATCTCAGAACAACTTACCAGCTTCCAGAGACAAAATTCAAGTTTGGAAAATTTAGTTTTCATGATTTATATAGCTTTTTTGATCTATTTTGGCTATGAAAGTTGTGTTTTTGAGTAATGAAAGGGCAATTTTACACGAGTTTCCAGACTCCGAAATTGGAAATTTTAATATTGTCCTGGCGTTCGGTATTTTGCCCAAAGAGTAGAGCGTGCTGAGCAGAGCCATAATCACGTAACCAGCGAGCGAACAGAGCAGTTGAACGCAGTATCCGAGTGGCCGAAATTTTAATAAACGAACGCAAATGAGCCTGCTCCAAGTCCACTTTTTGAATAAACGAATGGTAAATTCAAGCTCGGAGAACTCTGAAAAAAATACCGAACGCACGGTGTGTCATTTTCTGTGTTGACTCTGTATTTTTCTGCTTATTGACCTTTTGTTTGGACGCCATATTGCGGTGCGCGAACATAATTGCCAAAAGTGGAAAAAAAAATTACTATCGTTCTGTCAACATTAAAAACAAAAGTTACTGAATAAATTACATTTAAAATTCAAATTTGCCGCCTATTACGAATGTTTTTGAGAAGAAAAGCCATCAACTTTAGCTTGCATTGGGCCAAGTTCAGAAATAACGCACAGGGTGCGAGTGCGATTTTAAGGGTGTACCTAAATTGACAATTGGCCATTGAGTCCAGTCCGTCTAGCATTTTTGAACAGCTAGGGCGTTGCACCGGTGTCACACTCACACTGGGTGTGTCATTCCTGAACTCGCCCTTATGTTGTAATGTTGACAGCCCGCTAGTAATTTTTGTTTTCTTCTTTTGGCAACTATGTTCGCGCACCGCAATATGGCGTCCAAACAAAAGGTCAATTGCTTAATTTTGTGAGTTTTAAGACCTAAAAAAACGCACACTCACAATAATTTATAAATATTTTGAAAGGAAATTTGTTAAAAGCTGGAATTAATTATTTTAAAATCCCAAAGTCAAAGGTAAACACAAGGGATGATGACTGATGACACAAGAAATTTAAGGTTATGACACTTGCGTGCCAACAGTCGGCCATATTTGACACATCGTTGGATTGCCTAGTTACCGATTCTGTGGTGCGACCATAGAAAAAAGATTTATATTCTTGATATAGAACGCTCACTTCTGTTGTAGTCGCCAAGTGACATTTTCGACGGTGGTGCCATAGCGGTGTAGTCATTGAACTAATATTTGGCCGGCCGTTTGAATCTCGGTTTTAAATGACTGGTTTGATATTTCAATTATTTCAAAATAAGCAGTGCTTCAAAACTTCATAGACTAATTTTATTCATTTTATTTTCATATATTTATTTGAGAATCACTTAAATGAATAAAATAGTCTATAATCTAGATGACATGCGGCATACCTGACTCATGAGCTGACTGAAACACTTTCCAATCTGCTTTTTGAAAATGTCCATTTTTCGATTTTTCCATTCAAATGCCGTCATATTTGATCAAGTTATTTCTAATTCCCTTGAGGATGTGTGGAGCATCATACAGTGGCACGATTTCTAGGTTGTTTATCTCAAACAAAACCAAAATTTCTGTTTCTGTGTGGTTTTTGATGTAGATTTCCCTGGTCTGTCGCTGCAATTCGCTTATGGCCGATTAATTTTCTACCGCCTGGTCACACACTGTGGCAAAAACTCTTGAATCGGCTGCTTGTGATGCTTTTATCACTTCTTTCGCAAACTCACAATTCAAAACAACTAACTTAATATTCAACGACGATGCACTCAAAAAATTATTCCAGATGACAAGATGACATATGCATTTGATGGTAAATGGAGCCCTGTGTTTTGACTAGTTTTTATATCTACCATTCTATGTCGGTCATTTTCTATTCACTAAACAAAGATAGCTAACTCATCGGTGAAATGGCAAATTAGAATAAAAACGAAGGGAACGTTGAGAAACGGCGATATGGACGCACAGCGGTGTAGTCACGAACTAAAACAAAAAGTGGAGGGGATGAATCCAGTGAATGTTCTATTTAAGAATTTATAAATCACTTTTCTATGGGTGCGACACTGGCGTCATATCGATACTAACGGCACTATCTACTACAAGACCAACTTAAATAATATTTGGCGGGCTTTTTGAACTTTTAGATTATAGTCTTGTTATTTTTGAACGTAGAAATCTAGCCCATCGTTCTTCCGCAGTCGACAGGAAAAGAAATGCAGGAAAACGTCTGGAAACAAAAATCAATAATCAAAAAATATCCATGAAGTAATCTATATCCTGTTCACAATCCGATGTCCACAGGTGCAGGTACATTTTCGCCTTTCCCTATCAAATAGCATTGAAAGGTTACCAGTGAACATCGGATTGTGAACGGATAATATATATTTTGATCAAAACATCTCACTTTTCACTTATAAATGGTTAGTATTTAATAATTTTTATCATTTATGCATGAACTTAACGATTTTCATATTGTAAATCTAACCAGAATCATGTATTTTTGATAAACTAATTCATTTTAGGTTCACTTGACACTTATTTGTATAGGCGGGGACAAAAATTTAATTTAATTTAATTTTAACATAATTTGAGATTTAATTTAATTTAATTTTGGGGCGTTCATACAGAATTTTGTATTTAATTTTTGGCCAATAAAATACGTTGCTTTACACCTGCGCAGATCAAACAAAGTAGAAAACTCACGTGTTTGTTCCAAATACATATTCCAAATCGTGGGTCCGTTTTGACAAACAGTGCCGGGAACCCCGACACCAGATTAATCAATTCACCGTCGTCCATGAGTAGATTGGCAATAAAATATCTACCACCTAATATTTGTTCAAGGGAAAAACTAAAAACGCCGAGAAAAGTAGAAATATTATCCGGATTGTTTGTTTATGTTTCTTCTCTAACCGCAATTATTGTCAACTACAAAAGTTTAGTTGTCAAAATTTGCCAAATTTAATTTAATTTTATTCAAAAAATGAAAGTTCACCAACTTTTAAATTATGTTATATTATGTCTTAAATTAAAATAGTGTATGAACGTCGTCATGTGGTAATGTATAGTAAACTTTTTAAATTAAATTATATTAAATGCTAAATTAAGTTAAGTTTTTGTTAGAACCCACCTTATCAGTTTTGAAAAAAGAAAATGTCATTTTATAAGTTAGAAATCGTAATGTACAGTTGCAATAAAAAAAAAGTAGTACAAGAAAAGTCTCCTAAATCTCCTGGTCTATTATACATTAATTTAATTCATAACCAAAAATGACATATTTTTGGCATTATTGACAAGTTTTTAACCTAGAAAGCTTCAGATGACATTGCTTTGGCATTTTTTCACCTGTTTTTAATATTTTAGTAAAGGGGCTAGGACAGAGCTGGCACACTTTCACCCATTTTCCCATGTAAATCTCCATAAGAAAATCTAAGGTCCATTCTGGCAATTTTTGTACCGTTCAAGGTCATCCGTCCAGCCTGCCAGTGCCGCTAAGCCCCACCCCCTTTCCAGTGCCCGTGTCTTTCATCAGTCGCGTCAGCCGCCGCTGCGTTCGGGGTCATTGACCGCACCTGGCTGCAAGCGGCTCATCGAACACACATAGCAGCTCGTGACTACGTGATTACGCTGGCATCCTGCGATAAGCAAGTCCTAACAAGTCTCTAACCAATCCGAAGGCTGAGGGCTCTCGTCTCAATATAAGAAACGAGCGACAACAAGCCGGAGATTTTTTTATTATTATTTACATCATTTTAATAGCTACAACCACAGCCCTCTACACTTACAAGCCATGAAGTTAAAAAGGCAACACCGCAATCTTACCGCCAAGTGGTGCTGTTTTATTTAACCTCAATTCCGCGTATGGTTTATTTACTTTTATTGATGATATGAATTCTTATCTCAATTACATAAAAAAGTAGTTTTCTTTGAAAAAATATTAGTAGTTAGTAAAATTATTGTAATATTACCAATATTTTGTACATTAATCACACAAAATGCATCATATTGTACTAAAAAGTAAAAACAGTAATTCAATGAATAATATAAATATTTGTGTAAATAAGAACAGTAAATAATTGATTTAAATAAATATATTACTAGATTCTAAAGTGTTATAATCCTATATCTATTTTATATGTACAAGGTCTTGTCAAACAATTCTATACAACTAGCAACTACCTATCATGTTAAAAAAATAAATACTTTCTAAGAATTCGGGAAAGCTACCCTTAAAACATACCTCTATTATTATTTTTAGTACCTAGGTACATTTTTTTTCTATTTCAAAGTGGTTAGTTTTCTTTTTTTACTTGAATCTGTTTTATTTTTATGACATTCACTATTTTTAAATTTTGTGTAGTTGTTTAAAATAATATTACTCATTATCAAAGAAGCAAAGGAGTAAATTTTTTTTGAGTTAGCACCACATTCACAAATTTTGTTCAAATCAATATTAAAGGTATCGGACTCTAAAGCTAATAAAGTAAGCTGCGATAATAAATTATGATGATCATTTGTTTTCAGGAACATACTTTCAAGATCTTTGTTATTAATTATATACTCGAAGATAGCACAAAGATGAAAATAAATAAACTTGGTTTCTTGAGTGGCAATACAGAGACCCCCTCTCTGCAGAGAATTAAAATATGTATGATCCGTCTGGATGCCTTTTGCTAGAACTACTAAACTTTGACATTTATCACATTTATTATTCTTCAAAACTGATCGAGCCATTCTTTCATAGGTAGATGATGACTGACAAAAAATAATAAGTGAAAACAACATAGTTGGCATGCTATATCTTTTCTTTTTACAATCAAGTAAAAAGAGTTGATTCAATAATATTCCTAATAAGTTTTTGTACTCACAACCTTCATCAAGTTTTTTGATACCTTCTTGAAGATAATACTGAGCTTTTTTAAAACAATAAATTGAATCTAAAGAAATGTCATTAACAAAAGTGTATCGAGTCAATAAATTTTCTATTTGGGACCACCTACTGAGTTTTCTACTACTCGGTAGAATCCACATAAGGTCACTACTTGTAATCTCATTGTCTCTAACAAAAATACTTACCACTAATTCTTGGCTAACACTTACACTGGAAACAATTTTCAAATTTTCAATATCACAGTCATATCCATCACGATCAATATTTAACATATAAAAATGTACAAATGTCGAAGATACTTTACATTGCCATTTATTCAGAGTTATTTTAGTTTCAAGAAGTTTTACAAAATTTTCAAAGCTTTAATCAGATCACTTTGAAGATAATTTTCTACAGTTTCGGTATGTCTTTTAACAATATCACTTTTTCTAGCTTCAGGATTTTTTCGGATGGTAGGGGCAGGTCTATTTAAATATTTGGGCTGGTTTTCGAAAATATGTGGTACAGCGTTGCTTTTGAGGATTGGACGTTTAAGTTTGTGTTCTCGACTTACTCCTTCTTTATCTTTGTATGTTTCAAATCTAATGATTTCATTTTTTTCAAAATGTTTCGCACACACTACAGAATTATTTGTTACCGTATAATTATCTCGGTGTATAGCTTTTAGCCATAATTTCTGTAATTCGGAAGTTTTTGGAAATGAAAATGTTGTTTGCAGTTCCTCAGTCTTCAGGGAACTCCTATAGTTGGATTTGCACCTCGGCACACAGCAGTTTCTTGGCATCTGGAACAAGTTTAAATATCTTAGATAATAATAATATCGAGACCTATACATGTGCTCTTGCACTTTGCAAAGTGGAAACAAATATATTGTTTTTATTTGCTTTTACCTTAACTCACCTTAATTTTTGCTCCTGTACCGATTGCAGTATTTGCTATAAATTCACAATCAAAACACAACTAATAATGGCATAACAGGTATGAACCAAATATAAACAGTAAGTAAACAATATATTGGTGTTTCTAGCCACTTTTTCGTTTGAAAATGCACCTCACTCTAGCAATAAACAATGAAAACAATACACAGAAACATATAACCTCAATAGCAAAATAGCACCATTGGCGACGTTGCCGTTATTTCCAACTTCATGGCTTGTAAGTGTAGAGGGCTGTGCTACAACGCTTTCGCTCGTATTCAGATCAAAGACGCCGCTTGTTCGAGTGACTTGTTGAAAGTGATCAGTAAACTTATGGATTGCGCCTATTTCTATATCAGTGTTGGAGTTAACAAAAGCGTAAGTATTATTACAGTTATTATTATCATCAACATGACTCATCATTTATACAAATATTTTTTTGTAAAATAATTCCATCTCAAATTTTTTCCATAAGGATTTTCCTGGAATTTTTGCTTCAAATATTCATTTCCTATCAATAATATATTGCTAAATTATATCAACATGTTCACCAACAAAAGCAAAAATTAAGCAAACGCGTCACATAGGAAATAACACTGCTTGAGCCGTCCTGCGGCAATACTGATAAACTATTTTTATTTAGAATAAACAATATAACCTGTGACAATAATAGGCGTTACGTCATCAGCGTGTCTGTGAATATTTTCATCGTATGACGTGATCGTTGGCGCCATCTAGCGTACATAGTGTTCACAATCCGATGTCCACAGGTGCAGGTACATTTTCGCCTTTCCCTATCAAATAGCATTGAAAGGTTACCAGTGAACATCGGATTGTGAACGGATAATATATATTTTGATCAAAACATCTCACTTTTCACTTATAAATGGTTAGTATTTAATAATTTTTATCATTTATGCATGAACTCGTTCGATGTGTCCTATTATAAGATGCTGTAGTGATAAATAAGGAAAATTCGTGACTGCCGCCGACGTTTTATGTGGGAATTTTATAAACAAGGGTATCATATTTCACGGTTATTTTTACTTATAACTGATAAGCGTTTCCATTCTAGCAAAAACAAGATCAAACTTGCATTTATATTTTGTCGATGATAAACATGCATGAATATTTTCACTGCCGACCAACTACCTACATATTATATTTAAAAACATTCCAGCACATAGCCCCATAATACTTCCAGTCAAGTTGGACATTATCTATTACCCAACTAACAACCCTTAGAGCCAAAAAAAAGGGTGATATCAAAAATTTTAAAAAGTACCTAACTATACCATAACTCTTTTGAGGCGGGGACAGCAATGCTGCTTTTTCCGGGGTGTGCGCAACCCTAACTATTAAGGGAATGTCTGAAAACCGGATTTTGACCATCTGCGCAGGATGTCTCAGGGCCTTATTCTATTTTTTCGATTATTTCGCCTTCTAGCCATCCGATTCACTTCGTTCTTTTACCAAAAATTTTCAAATAATTAGTCGCGTATTTGAAGACCAGTTCCACCCGTTTAGCATATGCCAAAAGGGCCGTATTCTATTTTTTCAATTATTTAACGTTCTATCGACCCGATTCAATTTATTCTTCTGCCAAAAATTTCTAAATAATTAGTGGCATCAATGAAGACTAGTTCTACCCGTTTAGCATACGCCAAAAGGGCCGTAATCAGTTTTTTCGATCAATCCACTCTCTATTGGCCCGATTTAATTTATTCTTTTTCCAAAAACTTCTAAATAATTATTGACATCAATGAAGACTAGTTCCAGCCATTTAGCATACGCTAACAGGGCCGTAACCAGTTTTTTCGATAAATCCACTTTCTAGTGGTCCAATTTAATTCATTTTTACAAAACATATATTCCCAGAAGGTAATGCATTGGAATGTAAATATTTTAGTATAGAAAATCCTAAACACAAAACAGCAGACATTTAGATTTTAAGATAACATTTAACCATAGGCTAGATCTGAATGAAGAGTATACAAAAAAAAAATATAAGAGTTGGGGGACCTTTCCTATTTTTTGGCTTCACCTTTTTATAATTTCTATGGACTTTCTATACAGTTCCAGATAACTTCGAGCGAGCGTGTAATCTCAACCATACGAGTTTAGATCTGGATCAGCAAGTCACAAAGCTTATTAACTGGAATGTTTGTACCTGTATACAAAAAAAAGCGCTCAAAATAGCTGAAAACCCATATTTGCTTCATGTTTCCATTAATTCTTATGAAAATCCTTCTCAAAAATCTGATAGTCGAGGAGCCTTTTTTGTCGCTGTCATAAAATCATTCAGTCCTCCGTCCGTTCTGATAATTATAGTTCTGCCACAGATAATTTTCATCCATTACTTTGCAGTTCCTTAAAGAGTGAAGACGCGCATAGCCTAGCTCTTCTATACAGATTTACGAGTTTGTGAAAATTATTAGCCATTTCCGGTAAGTTCTAAAAAATATACCCCAAATAAAACTAAGCGTCATTCTAAAACCTATTATTTTTTTTTCAGATTAGAAGATGTCCCTCTTCGCAGATTGAGTGAAACATATAGCCTCTCTCCTGGGGCTACTCACACCATAATATAATGATAACATCGCTAAAGAAGGCCTGGAGGAATGTACTCGAGGACTAAGAAAGCTCAACAAAGCGATCAAACAAGCAACATGCATTGGTGAAAAGCACTTAGAGTCATGCCTGCGAAATATAAGAAGTGTGAGGAATCAGTTCAAAAATATGCAAAAGAAAGGCGCAGGACTTTCACCATCACGCCCTGAAGGAGCAAGAGAGCGGGTGCATTGTGATTATTCAGCAGCAGGATAAGAACAGGCGTGATTTCAAATTTAAAACACAAAGATCCCAAGCTGTTTTTGGTAGATTGTGCAGCTTCATTTAAACGCAGGATCCAGAATGCTCTCAAAATGGATGAAGCAATCAAAGTTAATGCAGTATTTTGTGGGGAATTCGAGATCGTCAAAGGTGATAAAGTGCTAAAAGAATTTAAGTACTTCACAACGTCTAACACGGGCATCCACCGAAATACTAATATTGAGCAATGGTTCAATGAGAAGGTTACTGAACCCATTATGAACGAGTTGGAAGAATTCCAGGAACGAGATAGTGGTTGGGCGCTGAAGAAAATTATAAATTTGGGCATTATCATAAATAGATTCACACAACAGCTAGGATCCTCCTTCATCAAACTACCAGCACAAATAGCAGCGAGACATGTCTGCGTAAACGTGAAAAACAACGATCAAGCCTGTTTTGCATGGGCTGTAATTTCAGCATTGTTTCCAGTAGAAAAAAATCCACAGCGATTGTGCAAATATCCCGATTATATAAATGTATTAAAGTTGAAAGGCATTCAATTCCCCATGACTTTGAAACAAATTCCCAGTTTCGAGAAATAGAATGGTTTATCTATAAATGTTTACAAACTGGAAAAATCTGAGAAAAACTTCAAAGTCATGCCCATACTCATAACAAGAAACAAACAGGAAAAACATGTTAATCTCCTACTCATCCAGAATAAATATGATGAAGAGCAGCGTGAAGACTCTTTAGTATAATACGTGGTTAGATTTCAAAAGTAAATACGCTTTCAACTATTATCATTACTATCTTTGCTTGAAAAACTAAAAACACCAACTTGTGAAATGGCCGGAATTCCGTGTACGATTATTATCACGTTAACGGACCCTAAATTGTTCACTCTTGAAATGGCTATGGTTGTGATGAAGCAGTGTTTCAGGTATGCTTTTTTCATTTTTTTATTTTTTTTTAATTGAAATCGGTCTCTCTTTCTTGTGTGTATAGGTATGGGAATCCGAAAATCATTATAAAAGAGTCAAAAATACATGTTACCTTAGCCTATACACCACGAAAAGATATGTTGGATAGAAAATTTGGAAACCTACCACTAAAATATACCAAACTCAATGCAATTTCAGAAGAGGAGGTGAAATTATTCGAAATGGCAAAACAAACTTTCTCGTTTTCATTAGAAGAACCGAGCAATGATGAGGGTGAACCTTCTGCATCATCCTAAACTACTTATTACCTATAAGTGCAACCATTTTTAGGGAGAGGTTTAACATTTTGAACTAGTTTTCTTATTATAATTATTATTATTATTATTATTATTATTTTTTTTTTTTTTTTTTTTTTTTTATGCTCTGTTTTCACAGGTAAAGTTGAACCAAGATTGTCGGCCCATGAGCAAGACGATCTTGGCGAGTCCACAGCTCAAGAAAGAAAGGTCCGAACGATATGAGCTGCATCTAGGATCACTGCCTTCTGAATTTGGCGATATGTATTCACAGGTAAGTTTATCATTTTAAGGTATTCTTTCAAGCTTTTTGGAACTATACCCGAGCTAGATAATATGATTGGTATTATTTCGACCCTATCCATATTGTGCATTTCTTTATATTCTCGTTTTAACTCTCTATATTTCTCAATTTTTTCATTTGTTTTCAGGTCCAGGTTGTTGGTGTTTGGAATGGCGATATCTATAAAGTAGGTAGTTTTTATTTTTTTGTCGATGAGCACGATATCGGGCCTGTTGTGTCGCACTTCAATGTCCGTTAAGATTGTTTTATCCCAGAGTAGTTTTATGTTCTCATTTTCTTTTACCGGCGGTGGTTGGTATTTGTAGTATGGGCCTGGATTTTCAATGGGTAGAGAGTGTTTCTTCGCAATTTCCTGGTATATAATTGTAGCTGCTTTGTTGTGTCGTTCAATGTATTTATTTCCAGCTAGTTTTGTGCATCCTGACAGAATGTGTTCGATTGTCTCTTGCTGTTGGTTGCATTTGCGACATTTGTCATGCGCGCTATTTTCTTTTAAAATGTGTTTTGCGTAGCTTCTTGTTTTAATCACTTGGTCCTGTATCGCAATCACAAATCCCTCAGTTTCTGGCATAAGATAACCCTTTCAACCATTCCAATGATGCCTGCTTGTCCACGTTATCTCGGTTGAGATCTCTGTGGTACCGGCCATGAAGCTCTTTCTCAGCCCATTTTTTATTCTTCTCGTCATCACTTTGGCTTTTAATGGTTGATTCTTCTGGGTTGCTCAGATTCAATGGAGTACACTTCTCATCGGCGATTCTAATGCTGTGGAACAAGGTTCCGTTTTTGTGCTGGAAGTACCTACGCAGACTTTGGATTTGAGCACTGCAGGCTGACGTCAGATCCTTTAGCCCTCTTCCCCCTTGGTTTCTTGGCAGAGTTACGCGCTCCATGGATGATCTTGGATGGTGCATTCTAAATTTATTCATTCGAGTGCGTATAAGCCTGTTAATGTTGTCTAGTTCCATTGTAGTCCACTTGATGACACCAAAAGAATATTCGAGGATTGGAATGGCATAGCAGTTAATTGCTTTAGTAAGATTTAGAGAGTTTGGCTTTGTTTTAAGCAGGGAATGCAGTCTCATCTCAAATTTTCTGGTTAGGTTTTCTTTGATCTGTGTATGCTCTATTCTATTGGTTTGCAGCATCCCAAGGTATTTATAAGGCGTATCTTCCATTGAAGATATTTCAGTGCTCTCATCCAGCTGCATAGGATTTCCATGACTGAGTTTACCTTTGATGACCGACACAGTCTGGCATTTATCCACTCCAAAAGTCATGGATATATCGCTACTGATCTTGTGTACTAGTTTCAATAGCGATTCGATATGGGGTTTGGTGGAGGCATACAATTTGAGGTCATCCATGTACAGAAGATGATTGACACGTTGGTGTCGCCTATCCGCTTTTAGTTTGAACCCATAGTTTGTTGTGTTGAGGGTTCTGGAAATTGGGTTTAGAGCTAGACAAAACCATAAGGCGCTGAAAGAGTCTCCCTGGAATATTCCTCTATTGATGTTGATTTTTGATGTTTCTATCTGGTGTTCTTCAGTCTTCATACTTAGAGTTGTATTCCAGTTTTTCATGGTATGTTCGAAAAAATTTAGAATTCTTGGGTCGATATTATATATCTGTAGTACCTTCAAAAGCCATTCGTGCGGGACTGAGTCGAACGCTTTCTGGTAATCAACATAAGCCATGTAAAGATTGCGGGTTTTACGCGTTGCCTGCTCTAATATTATGGAGTCAATGATTAGTTGCTCTTTACATCCCATAGCTTTTCTTATGCACCCTTTTTGTTCCATAGCGAGTATGTTATTAGATTCGAGGTAAGTATAGACTTTGTTACTGATAAGAGCTGAGATAATTTTATAGAGAGTTGGAAGGCATGTAATCGGCCGGTATTTTGCAGGGTCTTTGGTTGCCTCGCCTTTTGGGATTAAATATGTAATTCCCTCCGTCAGAAACGGTGGTAGATCAGCGGGATTATATATAACACTGTTTATTTTTTGAATCAGGTAGCTATGTGTAGCCTTCAGTTTTTTATACCAGAAGTTTTGTATTCCATCTTTACCTGGTGCTTTCCAATTTGCTAACCTTTTTACAACTTTTTCGAAATCCTCTCTGCTCACTATCATTTCCTCCATTCTTTGGTCTCGAAATTGCTCAGCTTCTTTGCGAATCCATTCGTGATTTCCTACCTTTTTGTCCTGCTTAGACCAAATATTTTTCCAGAACTCTGCAAGATTTGCCCTTGTAGGATATTCGTTTTTTTTAGTAGATGTATTTTCATTGATTTTCCGGTAAAACATTTTCTCACTTGCTGCAAACTCTTTATTTTGTGTTTTTCTTTGGTAGCTTTCATTATATCTTCGTAACCGTTTCGTGGAAGCCGCTAATTTTTGTTTCAGTGTGTCCAGGTGGTCAGTGACTTTGTTTTTGAGTTCTTCTGCTGTTTTGTTTTTGATTTCATTTCGGAAACTTTCTGGCATTTTTCGAATTATCTTGGTGTTTGCTGGGTTCTTCATCAATTGTTGTGTGCGACCAACATTTCTTCGCGTCTCGTCAATCTTTTGTTCTAAGCGTCGCTGCCATTCAGGTTTAGTTTTCGCTTCTGATTTCTTTTTGGTTCTTGGATGTAGTTTTTGTTTGTTCATCATAACGCATGTCGCAGCGGTGCAATATATGTATAGATGGACTTCCTCTAGGTTCATTTCGTTATTTAGTTCTTTTTCAAGAAAGTGATTTGCTCTCCATAGAATCGCCTTTGTTGCCGGTCTATAGATAATTTTCGGGATTTTTGGTCTAGCATTGGGATTCGATCCTATGTATTTCAGTTTTATTTCTTGGAAAGTGTCGTTCCAAGGGTCGTTTTCTATATCATCCGTTGTTTCTTGGTTTTGTTGATTTTCTGCGGTGTGCACTTCTTCATCCGGTGGGTTAATTCTTTTCAGTTCTATGGCGATTTCCTCTTTAAGTTGTTCGATCGTTGCTTGTGGTAGTAGATTCCTAGTTATTATTGCTCTGCGCTGGTCCGCAATTCGCTGCTCCGTTAGATTTTGAAGTTGTGGAAAACGTTCTATGAAATCGTTGTAAAGTTTATGTCTGTAAATCGTTCGATCACTCTCCAAAGCTGTTACTCTGTAGTACGACTTCATGATTTCTCTGTTTTCTTCATTAGTCCATTTCTTTCGTCGTACGGGCCCTTGAGTGGGGAGCACATCAGGCTGTGCACCAACATCTAAAGGCCTATCATTTCCTTGTCGTTCTTGGGTGTTTTCATCTCGAGGTTCGGCGCCACCCTCTACGCCGAGGTCCCCTACAGGCTGAGTCTCCTGACGACTCCGAGAGGGGCCAGCCCGGAACCCCTCGTCGCCCTGGTGATATCTGTTTGTGTTAGGAGCAGTTCATCGGGCTGCTGACCCAATGAGCGGTTGTCCTTTTTAGGGGCCTTTTACGCCAAGCAGGACTTACTGGGGCGGTATTCTTTATAACACCCGCGCACCCCACGGGTTATTATTATTATTATTATTATTATTATTATTATTATTATTATTATTATTATTATTATTATTATTATTATTATTATTATTATTATTATTATTATTATTATTATTATTATTATTATTATTATTATTATTATTATTATTATTATTATTATTATTATTATTATTATTATTATTATTATTATTATTATTATTATTATTATTATTATTATTATTATTATTATTATTTCTGATGATGAATTGCCCTCTAGTCTTAACGTTCTTTTCCTCACTTTTTCAAAATATTTGTCAATCTTGTAGAATAACAATAAGTTATGCAGGTGGAGAGTAACGATTGTCAGCAGCACTCTGAAGTAGTCATTCGAAAAGTAGCCAACTGTACAAAATGCCTCTTCGAAAAAATTGGGGAGAAAAGATATCCACTGAAGACGTTGAACAACAAACACCCTCAGAATATATCAATATTTCCGGGAATATGCCCGAATTGTTTTTCAGCGATTATGATTACATGTCAAATATATCAGAATGGCGGATGGACCACTCTGAAGGAATGGATGCAGGAGACGCCACCAACACCACATTACCCCGACAACGAAGACTACAAGGGCGGTGGAAAAAATGTCGCCAACACCAGCGACAACGACAAAAAAACCAACAACGGCAATCAGGAAATATGAATGAACTGTACTGTGAGGAAAAGAATTTTAAATACACTAAATTTTGTAGTACGTGTTGGAATATTAAACAATCGAAATTATCAATAACCTGGTGCATATACAGGGTGGGCCACTGAAAACTTACAATGGCTATAATTTTTGCGCCAAAAAAGATATCAAAAAAATAAAAAATACGATTTTTATAAAATAAAGGCGGAATACACATGACATATTTTTCAAACCACCCCGACCTACCCCTTAGACGCCACCCCTACTCGCTTCAAAATCTTTAATGGCAACACCCCACTTGTGGCACCTTTTTGGAAAGCTCATGAAAAATGCTAAACGATGGTCATAAAATTTTTAGGGTGACATTGGAAAACTACTCGTCAAATGGAAAAAATTGGTAGAAATAAATGTTACAAAAAAAAAGAATTTTTAGCATGAAATTAGAGATAGGAAATTGAAGCGACCCAGCTAAATTCAAATTACGTATTTTTCAAATCACTGCGACCTACGCCTAGGCGCCACCCCCACTCATTTCAAATTCTAAGATTGCGGTACCCTACTTGTGGCACCTCTATGGAAAGCTAATTGAAAATGCTAAACGATGGTCACAAGGATTTCAACCTAAATTAAATTACGGCTAAGTAGTGATTAAGAAATGTAGGTGTGACATTTTGAAAAATAGGAACCAAATTAAAAATGATCTAGATAATTTATTTTAACATTTTCCACCAATCCACAAATAAGAAGTTGCGGTAACGCAAATTCTTCCTTATCAGCTATTTGTTTACTTTTCTATAGCAACCCGACCCACAGCAACAAAAAAAAAACAAAATGCATTACTTACTGTCTTCTATCATTTTTCAAATCATTATTTTGCAAATTTAGTGACGATAGTTTCTACCTTTATTTAATTTACTTAGTTGAAACTTCGAAAAATGGTTTATAGTGTGGAAGAAAGAATTGAAATAGTTTTTCTTTATGGTGCTGAAGGTAGGTGCTATTTGAGAAAATCCCGTGCTTTCAATGAGAGAAATCCGGACAGAAACGTTAGTCACGTTTATGTTAGGGATTTGATCCAAAAGTTTCAACGAACGGGATCGGTCAAAAATCAAAAAAGGGTAGGGCCCAGGGTACTGAATGAAGAAATGCGAATCGAAGTTATTGGTCAGGTGTCGGTCAATCCAGAAGCATCAACGCGCCAGTTGGCATCGATAACAGGCATACCCCGAACATCTGTCAGAAGAGTATTAACAATGCACAAATTCCACCCCTACAAAATGAAAATTCTGCAGGAACTTGGCGACGATGATCCAGATAGAAGGATTCAGTACTGCGAACTAATGACGGAGGAAATTCGAAGGCAACCTTCACTCACTAAAAATGTTTGTTTTAGTGATGAGTGTTCGTTTTTGCTAAATGGAAATGTGAATAAACAGAACTGCAGATACTGGAGCGATGAGAATGTCCTTATTGTTGTTGAAGGACATACCCAAAATCCCCAAAAGCTCAATGTTTGGTGCGGAATACTGGGCGATAAAATAATAGGTCCATTTTTCATCGACGGAAATTTGACGGGTGCTGTTTATATGGAAATGCTGGACAATGCGATAGAGCCGGAAATTGTAAATGAGGTTGAAAATCAAAGAGATTTGGGAGGAAATTTGAATCTTGATGAAGACATCATACACTTTCAGCAAGATGGAGCCCCTCCGCATTATGCTATTGTCACAAGGCGGTGGTTAGATAGATTTCATCCAAGGCAATGGGTTGGCAGAAGGGGTCCAATCGAGTGGCCGCGAAGGTCACCTGACCTCACTCCTTTAGACTTCTTTTTGTGGGGTTACATTAAATCCATAGTCTACAAGACAAAACCAGCTTCGTTGCAAGAATTGCGGCAGAGGATAATTGAGGCATGTCGAAACATTCCGAGAGAGATGTTCCAGAAAGTGAGAGAAGAATTTGAAAGTCGTTTGTATTTTTGTATGGAACAAAACGGCAGTCATTTTGAGCAATTGTTAAAATAAATTATCTAGATAATTTTTAATTTGGTTCCTATTTTTCAAAATGTCGCACCTACATTTCTTAATCTCTACTTAGCCGTAATTTTCTTAGGTTAAAATCCTTATGACCATCGTTTAGCATTTTCAAATAGCTTTCCATAGAGGTGCCACAAGTGGGGTACCGCAATCTTAGAATTTAAAATGAGTGAGGGTGGCTCCTAGGGGTGGGCCGCAGTGGTTTGAAAATTACGTAATTTGAATTTAGCTGGGTCGCTTCAATTTCCTATCTCTAATTTCATGCTAAAAATTCTTTTTTTTTGTAAAATTTATTTCTACCAATTTTTTTCATTTGACGGGTAGTTTCCCAATGTCACCCTAAAAATTTTATGACCATCGTTTAGCATTTTTCATGAGCTTTCCAAAAAGATGCCACAAGTGGGGTGTTGCCATTAAAGATTTTGAAGCGAGTAGGGGTGGCGCCTAAGGGGTAGGTCGGGGTGGTTTGAAAAATACGTCGTGTGTATTCCGCCTTGATTTTATAAAAACGGTATTTTTTATTTTTTCAATATCGTTTTTGGTTCAAAAATTATAGCCATTGTAAGTTTTCAGTGGCCCACCCTGTATTGTAATTCGTATACCTTTAATGAAGATTAAAATTGTCTTTATTTTCTATCAACTCTTTGTAATTTTATTTTCTACAATAATATATGATATAGGAAAACGTGGTTTATTTTTTATTGTCTAGAATGTTATACCTAATTATAGGAAAGAGCCAATGTAATTATTTCAAGGTTCAATGAATAAGATCGAAACAAAATGTTTTATTTATCCATTAATAAATAACATTTTATCTGAAATTATGTTTCATTACTCGCGCTATTTCTACCAAACTTTACCAAGTTAGATTAGGCTAGGCTAGGCTAGTTCAATATTTTGGAATTCTATAGAATAATCCATTAGGAAAAAATAAACATTTCATCCGAAATTGCGCTCATGACCACTACAGTTGAAATTCAATTCGATTAGGCTAAGCTAACATCACCACTTAAAATCATTTTGCAGGTTAAGAAATTTTGATTCATTCATCCTCACTATTTTACAAAATTTACGCAGCTAGACCAATATAGATTTCTATAAACTAGACCAACTCCGAAAAACTGATAAAAGATGGCGCCAGGTAGGGTTAGAGTAGAGCAGATTGGTTGCACTGGAGTAGATCAGACTAGTTCGGAGTAGGTTAGACATTGACAGATGACTGATGACATTGACATCGACAGATATTTGAAATTTGATTGACATCTTTGACATTTGACATTGAAATTTGATTGACATGATCAAAGGTGACTTGATTGACAGATGACGTCATCTCCTCCGGAGGACGGAGGATGGTGAAACCCCATAATACATCTACTGAGCGCCTTTTATAGTATATGCGGATTTGGAGAGCGTTTTGAGCCCAACAAAGGAGGATTCTAAAAGGACCCAGCTCCATATTCCAGCTGCTGTAGGATATTACCTAAAGTGCTCTTATGATGATTCATTATCTTTTTACAAGTCATTCCGTGGTGCAGAATGTATGCAGTGGTTCGCTGATGAGATGGCTCAGCAGAAAATCTCGCAACTGTATTCTGGTGTCCCTACGACATTAATATTACCAAAGCCGAAGAATCAGAGTTTCAGAAAGCTACACATTGTTACATTTGCGAGCACCCGTTCAATTCGCCAAGTGATAAAGTTCGAGATCACAACCACTTGATTCCTAACAACAACTACCGAGGTGCTGCCCATTCGTCGCCATGTAACATTAATCAACAAGATTCACACGTGATATATGTGGTGTTTCATAACTTGAGCGGCTACGAGGCCCATTTCATCATTGCAGACATAGCTAACAAAATGAAAGGATCTATTGATTTGTTGCCAATAACAAAGGAAAAATACATCTCATTCACCAAGCACATTGATGATTACCCAATCCAGTTTCGCTTTATAGATAGTTTCCGATTTATGAATTCTTCGTTGGATAAACTGGCATCAAATTTACCTGAACATCCCAACCTAAAGTCGCAGTTCACCGGGCTAGACGTAGATAAGTTTAAACTTCTTACAAAAAAGGGGGTGATGCCCTATGATTACATTGACTCGTTTGGTCGTTTTAATGAAGCCTGTTTGCCGCCAATAGAAGCATTCTACAAAACACTGAATGATGCACCATGTCCTCAAAGATTATATCTCAGAGCTAAACAGGTGTGGAACAACTTCGATTGCCAAGATTTAGGTGATTATATCGATCTATATATGAAGACTGATATTTTATTGCTCGCCGATGTATTTGAACAATTTCGCTCGAGCTGTCTCAAAACATATGATTTAGACCCCGCTCACTATTTCACGCTACCAGGTTTTACTTGGGACGCAATGATGAAATATACCAGGCAGGAAATTGAGCTTCTTACCGATCAAGACACGTTTCTCTTTGTAGAACGAGGTATTCGAGGCGGATTGAGCCAAGTTTGCACAAACCGATATTCCGAGGCTAATAATAAATACATACCAACCTATAATCCCATGGAACCATCAAAATATTTAATGTACTTCGATATCAACAATCAGTACGGCTGGGCAATGTCACAGTATCTTCCCTATGGAGGATTCGAATGGGCTGATGCCAACATTGATGTAACCCAAGTGTCAGATGATGCCGATACTGGCTATATGCTAGAAGTCGACTTAGAATATCCTAGGGAACTACACGATGCCCATAAAGATATTCCCTTCTGTCCGGAGCATATTAATCCGAAAACTGGAAAACCTCCAAAATCAGCAAGAGAGCTAACAAAGCTAATGGCAACACTGCACAGGAAAGAGAAATATGTAATTCATTACCGAGCCTTGAAAAATTAAAAAAATACACAGAGTTTTGAAATTCAAACAATCACCTTGGCTCAAATCATACATTGATCTGAACTACTTGAGAAAAGAAGCTAAAAATGAGTTTGAAAAGAATCCCTTCAAGCTAATGAATAATGCAGTATTTGGGAAGACAATGGAGAATATTCGGAAAAGAGTAAATGTCAGGCTTCTGACAAAATGGTCGGGAAGATATGGAGCTGAGGCTTATATATCGAAGCCAGAATTCAAGACCAGCACCATATTCAATGAAAATCTAGTGGCAGTAGAGTTAAGAAAGCTCGAGATATACTTAAACAAGCCAATATACGTCGGACAAGCAATTCTGGATCTTGCAAAAACCACCATCTACGATTTTCATTACGGCTACATGAAAAAAGAATTCGAAGACAATTGTTCAGTTCTATACAGCGACACCGATAGTCTCATTTATGAGATAGCTGAAAAAGATCCATATGAAATTATCCGGCGGGACTGCTTCAAATGTTTCGATACAACGGACTATCCAAAAAATAATCACTACAGTATACCTTTGGTCAACAAAAAAGTTCTTGGTCTTATGAAAGACGAAAACAATGGCATTCCAATGACGAATTATGTCGGCCTCCGATCAAAATTGTATGCAACTAAAGTTATGGTAACAGAAGGAGATATAGAGAAGAGGAAAAAAGAATTACATGATGAAGAATTCGATGAAGATGAAATTGAACTTATTTTATCGAATTATGGGGTTTCAAAAAAAGTAAAGGGAGTTAAGTCACAAGTTGTTCAAACTAAAATAACGTTTGATGACTACATAGAGTGCTTAGAAACCTATAGCGAAAAACATATTACGCAAAATTTGATACAAGCACAGAAGCATGTAGTATATTCAATAACCCAAGAAAAGATTGCCTTAAGCCCATTTGATGATAAACGTTTCATTTTATCTAATGGTTACAACACTCTTCCTTGGGGACATTACTCAATTAAGAGTGAATCCTAGGATTGAATGTCACCCAACATCAATGTGTCTAATAATTTTCACTTGTAATACTTTCCAAGTTATAGCTTTAAGTTGTTGTTGTTGTTGTGACAATGTTAATATTTTATATACATAGCCATAGATATTAATGTAGTATTATTTTATTTTTACACTTTTCACTTTCAATATTTTTCAAGTTTAAATAGTTTAGTCATTGTAAATATTTTCTATACATAGTCATAGATATTAATGCAATGTTATGATTTTTTAGTTATTTTTCCTGTACAAAAAATGTAATTTTTTATAATAATTTAGTTAAAAAAACACGATATCCATCCTCGGAGGTCACCAATACCCATAGATAGTAATTGTAAAATTTATAGTTTAGCTGTAATTAATATTCCTGCACAAAATGTTATTCTTATAATAATTTAGATAAAAACGCGAAAGGTATCCTTCCTTAGGGGACACCATACCTGTAGTACTCATAGTAAATAAGTAATTGAGAAAAAAAAAACAATATTTTTAGCTGTCTATAGAGACAGCTTTTCGAGACAGGTCTGTCTATAGAGACAGCTTTTCGAGACAGGTCTGTCTATGGAGACAGCTTTTCGAGACAGGTCTGTCTACACAGACAGCTTTTCGAGACAGCTTTTCGAGACAGGTCTGTCTACACAGACAGCTTTTCGAGACAGGTCTGTCTATGGAGACAGCTTTTCGAGACAGGTCTGCCTATGGAGACAGCTTTTCGAGACAGGTCTGTCTATAGAGACAGCTTTTCGAGACAGGTCTGTCTGTGGAGACAGCTTTTCAAGACAGGTCTGTTTACACAGACAGCTTTTCGAGATAGGTCTGTCTATGGAGACAGCTTTTCGAGACAGGTCTGTCTATAGACTTGTATAGCAGCTGTATACGGATCTGTCTCTAGACCTGTATAGCTGTATACAGACTAGTCTGAAATCAGTCTTGTATCCGTTTGGAGATCGGGGGACCTAACGCGCAGGTTAGAAATCTTCCAGTCTGAACGTGCTCTTAGCTAGTTATAGCAACTATTATAGAACTTCACGTCTCTATAGTTTTGATTTTCATTATGCCCCTATTGAAATTGCGTGTTTAGATAACTGACTCAGATGACTAAGTAACTCAAACTTTTTATAGTTTAATTTTTAATAAGACCCTGAATATGGCTGCATGAACGTATCTTGCATTGATTTAATAAAAAAGTTTCTCTAGGTACTAATACTTTTGTTCCACTTTGAGTATTTATTTCAGAAAAAAAAACGTGATCAAAAAAAAAAGAACGTTAATTAATAGGAAAATTAATTGTTTCTATTGGCTTGGTGCTAATTCTTGTGTGCTGAATTTTCACACGCATTCGGTGGTGTTTGTGAAAAATAAGTAAAGCATTGTTTTTAGAAAATATTTTTTATTTAAATTATTTTCAAAATTACATTTGTTTTTTTTTTCAACTTTTTTAGTAGTACAATTACAATGGTATAAGTATAACGTTAAAGTGACTAAAGTAAACATTATAAAATTCACATTTTGTATAAGAATAATAATAACTTCAGCTAAAACTATTGTTTTTTTTTTCTCAATTACTTATTTACTATGATTACTACAGGTATGGTGTCCCCTAAGGAAGGATACCTATCGCGTTTTTATCTAAATTATTATAAGAATAACATTTTGTGCAGGAATATTAATTACAGCTAAACTATAAATTTTACAATTACTATCTATGGGTATTGGTGACCTCCGAGGATGGATATCGTGTTTTTTTAACTAAATTATTATAAAAAATTACATTTTTCTACAACTGTCAAAAAATGATGATGTTCGCACACTCATGACAGTTTGCGAAGTGACACTTTTTTTCCCAGGTATTGATTTTTTAACGTTCCCATGACGCCGTGCGCGAACTAGCTATTTCGCGCACGTGTGCGCGAAATAGCTAGTTCGCACACTGGGTGTCATGGTGACACATACCTGTCAGGAAATCAAAAATAATTAAAATTCACCTACCTTTGATTGAAAATGCAATTTTGGCTTCGAATGATTGATATTTAAATGGAGTTGTAGAAAAAATATTGTTTGCAACTCGGGCGCGAAATACTTTGGTGATCTCGACTATTTTTTTAACTCGGCTGCGCCTCGTTAAAAAAAATCAGATTTCGATCACCAAAGTAGCATTTCGCGCCCTTGATACAAAAATAACTATTTTTGTACAGGAAAAATAACTAAAAAATCATAACATTGCATTAATATCTATGACTATGTATAGAAAATATTTACAATGACTAAACTATTTAAACTTGAAAAATATTGAAAGTGAACAGTGACATTCAATCCTAGGATTCACTCTTAATTGAGTAATGTCCCCAAGGAAGAGTGTTGTAACTATTAGATAAAATGAAACGTTTATCATCAAATGGGCTTAAGGCAATCTTTTCTTGGGTTATTGAATATACTACATGCTTCTGTGCTTGTATCAAATTTTGCGTAATATGTTTTTCGCTATAGGTTTCTAAGCATTATATGTAGTCATCAAACGTTATTTTAGTTTGAACAACTTGTGACTTAACTCCCTTTGCTTTTTTTGAAACCCCATAATTCGATAAAATAAGTTCAATTTCATCTTCATCGAATTCTTCATCATGTAATTCTTTTTTCCTCTTCTCTATATCTCCTTCTGTTACCATAACTTTAGTTGCATACAATTTTGATCGGAGGCCGACATAATTCGTCATTGGAATGCCATTGTTTTCGTCTTTCATAAGACCAAGAACTTTTTTGTTGACCAAAGGTATACTGTATTGATTATTTTTTGGATAGTCCGATGTATCGAAACATTTGAAGCAGTCCCGCCGGATAATTTCATATGGATCTTTTTCAGCTATCTCATAAATGAGACTATCGGTGTCGCTGTATAGAACTGAACAATTGTCTTCGAATTCTTTTTTCATGTAGCCGTAATGAAAATCGTAGATGGTGGTTTTTGCAAGATCCAGAATTGCTTGTCCGACGTATATTGGCTTGTTTAAGTATATCTCGAGCTTTCTTAACTCTACTGCCACTAGATTTTCATTGAATATGGTGCTGGTCTTGAATTCTGGCTTCGATATATGTAAATAATTTCGCTAATCGCTCGCTGTCGCTAAATGGCTAAATAAAACACTCCCGGTACTGCGAGAAAAAGTGTTGTATTGTCTACAAAGTTACAAAACTAAAGTCAAATTTAATAGAAACGAAAATAGTCAAAATTCAGAGAAAATCGTACAACAAAAACAAACGGTAAAAATATAATAAAAGAACGTAATACAATTTCACGGCGCCCTTTCAGCTGTTCAATGGCAACTGAAACTGCGGTAAAAATTTAGCTGATAAGGAAGGGTTCTGCTAACGGCAAGTCTATTTTTTTATTTGTGGTTAGGCAGACAAAATGTACAGGGTCGCACTTAGGTAACGTTCTGATTTTCAACATCCTCCCCCGGGCCGGAATTTTCGATTTCGAGGGGATACAACAGCTGGACCGGTCGACGCAACGTTGTTCTTTCGCTTGATACAACTTCCCACGCGCGTACGCAGCCGTCTCGTCCTTGGAAACATTTCGTAACGCGCACTAGATTCCACGAAAGTCTTGGACGATACTGATCGTGAAGCAACACAACATCTCCAACGTTAAAACGGGATCCTCTTGATTGCTTTCCATAATGCGCTGAACGAAGTTGCTGCAGATAGTCGGAGTTCCATCTTTTCCAAAATCTGGACACCAAAGTTTCTCTCAACTTCCAAGCTCTGAGAATATCTTCACGCTGACTAGTTGACTGTTTCAAGTCAGTGTTCAAGCTTAAATTTTTATTTCCTATTAGGAATTTAGCTGGCGAGAGTATGACTAGGTGGCTCGGATCTTCTTCAATATATGTGATGGGCCTTGAATTAACAACCATCTCCACCTCTGACAATATTGTTTGCAGCTCGTCGAAATTTACCAATTTTTTACCTAGGGTAAACTTCAAGGCATTTTTGACGGTACGGACGAGCCGCTCCCAGAAACCGCCCCACCATGCAGCTCTTTCAACAATAAATTTCCAGTCTATGCGCTGTGATCTGGCTAGATCTTGAATTTTATCTTCTTTCAGATTATTCTGAAGTTGGGAAATTTCTTCGGATGCTCTCTTGAATGTTTTCGCATTATCTGAGTATATAACGCTTGGGACTCCACGTCGCGCAATAAATCGCCTTAAAGCGTTTATACAGCTTTCTGTCGTAAGGTTTTGAACTAGCTCCAAGTGTACTGCGCGAACTGCAGCGCACGTTAACAACAAAACGTAAACCTTCTGCTTTTCTTGCTTATCGCCAAAAATGTAAAGCGGTCCGAAAAAGTCGATACCAGTGACATCAAATGGGTGAGACAATGTCACGCGGTCTCTTGGTAATGGAGCGAAAGGTTGATCACCATGCTTTCCTTTCAGACGCTTACATTTCAAACATCCATAGAGGAATGACTTAATTGCCTGTCTGGCTTTTCTGATCCAAAATCTTCTTCTAACTATCGCTAACGTTGCATTAACTCCGCTATGTAGCGCTTCATCATGGGCTTTCCAAATTATTCTTGTAGTTAGAATCCATTTTTGCGGTAATATCACCGGATGCTTTTCTTCAGACGATAGGCATGCTTCGTGCAGCCTTCCACCCAATCTTAGCACACCCAATTCATCTAGAAATGGTTTGAGTTCCAGAAGTTTACTTTGAGTAGGAAAAGGTTTGTTATTTAATAAAGCAAACTCCTCTTCATTAAATGCTTCTTGCTGAGTTATTCGGAACCAGTAAGCTACTGCGTCGGAAATCTCATGAACCGTAAGTTGTCCGGTAATCTTGATCTTGTTTTTCTGAGCGTTATTTAAAAATCGTTTAGCATAGGCTGTGATTCTATATATTTTTCCTAGGTTACTGTATCGGCCTAAACTAAATATGGGCTCGATAACTTCAAGGTTGGGTTTTTTGTCCACCTTGGCGAGACAGGTAAGTACTTCATATTCAGGGGTATCGGAAGTTTCATCTTCTGGCCAACCACATTTTTCTAAACACAGCCAAGACGGCCCGCTGAGCCATACTTCTGAATCGATCAAACGTGTAACGGTAGGTACTCCTCTGGTAACTAAGTCGGCAGGGTTTTGTTTACCTGGGCAATATCTCCAAGTAATATCATCGAGCAATTTGTGGATTTCGAGGACCCTATTTTTCACGTAGGGTTCCCATTTCTTGTCTTTCCCTTTGATCCAATAAAGTGTGATCTTAGAGTCTGACCAAATTACTCTGTTTTTTATGTTCAGGTTTATTATCCATCAAATATTTAAGCAATCTCGCAGCGCACACGGCAGCTGTCAACTCTAGTTTCGGTAAGGTAAGTAGCTTGTCATTTTTCTTATTTAACGGAGCTACTCTATGTTTAGACGCTATAAAGCAGCATTCGCTTGACATTATGTTCTTGATATAAGCTACACATCCGTATGCTCTGGGACTTGCATCCGCGAAGACATGAAGCTCGACTTCATCGGTAGGTTTCGGCAACATGCATCGCTTGACGGAAAAATCTTTAAGCTGTGAAAGTTCTCGCTGCCATTTTACCCATCTGTCAGTTAGATCTTGCGGCAGGACTTCATCCCAGTTGAGATTTCTTTTCCACATATCCTGAAGTAGAATCTTCGCTATGACGGTGAATGGTCCCAGCACGCCAATGGGGTCGAAAACTTTCGCGACCGATTGTAGTACTGTACTTTTAGTCGGTAGCACTGAATCCGTAGAATTTATCGCGTTTAAGTCTATAGATATCTCGTCCGTGAAAGGTTTCCAAACGACACCTAAAACCTTTTTTGAAACGTTAACGAAATTGTCACTAGCCGAACTCACGTTATCATTAACGAACCGTTGCATTAATGTATGATCATTAGTGCACCATTTACGCAAGTTCATATTAGCTTCAAACAAAATGTCCCGCGCTTTTTCGTAAATGTCCACAGCTTCTAAGTCTGAACCAACCGCCAGAACCAAATCGTCAACGTAAAACGAGTCCAGCAATATTTTAGACACGTCACTTTCGGTAGAGTTCGTTAAATGTTTCTTTAAAACAACGGCTAGTAAGAACGGGCTAGTCGTTACACCAAACTTTACTCTCGTCATACGAAAAGTCGTGAAATTAGGCAATTCTGCCAGTGATTTTATATTATTATTAAGGGGTTCGCGGTACCATAAAAATTTATGATAGTCCCTATCATTTTCACATAGCCCGATTTGCAGAAATGCTTTTTCTATATCGGCAATGACCGCTATTGCACCGACTCGGAAATTCAACAGAATCTTTAAAAGATCCGGAAGAAGATTCTGCCCCGCTGATAATTTGTCATTTAACGATAAAGAACCGGTAGAATGCGCAGACGCGTCGAAGACAACTCTAATTTTCGTCGTTTTTTTATCGTCGCGGTAAACAGGTCTGTGCGGTAAGTAATACGATTGTCCATCACTATTTTTGTCATTAGGCGCTTCTTCCGCGCAGCCCGAGTTAATATATTCGCGCATAGCACTGTCATATTCAATTAACTTCCCGGCTTTAGAAAGTTTGTTAACAAGTCCTTTAGTGCGTACGTGAGCACCGGAAAAGTTCGAATCTAAAAGTTTATCGGTTTCCCACGGTAATGTTACATGATAACGGTTATTTTCGAAAAACACGTTATTTTTTATAAAATCGTCTGTGAAACTGTTAATCGCGATGGAATTATCGGCATTTATTCCTAACGTTTCCAGATCCCAAAACTTTTTTAAATCGGGAAATTCCGAATCGGATTCGTTAAAAAGTTCAACTTGAGAATGAACATGAAGTACCACACTTGCGTTAAAATTTACGATATAACTGTCTTCCGAAAGTTCGCTAACACCGTGAATTGTCCACCCGAACTGCGTATTGATAGCCGTTAATTTATCCGTTAATTTCGCAGTTTCAGAAAACACGATTTTCCAGTAATTATCCGATCCGATCAATAAAGAAAATCCATTTATCGGTTTCTCGCTACCTCGAACAAAGTCAGCCAAGCAGTTTGTTAAACTAAATTCTTTTATAATCGGATTTACCAGAGAAGGGGGCGTTAAATTGTCAAAACAGATTTCAGGCACTTCAACAGCAAAAATTTCTACAACGTTATTACTATGCTGACTTTTTAGTTGGATTTTTACACGGTTACAAAGTCTTGCAGGTGCCTTATCACTTTGACCGAAAGCTTGGATCGAAATTTTGTGCGTACCTACTTTTGGCAGTCCTAATTTACGTGAAACTTCCTCCCGTATAAAGGAAAGTTGGCTACCGCCGTCGATAACCATACGCACTAGAGTTTTGCCAAAGTCCGTTAAAATGTGTGCACATGCAGTTTTCAAATAAATATTATCAACAATACCACTAGCAACTAAGGCAACCGAATTTTGGTTAAGGGAATTATTAGTCACATCGGCAACGTCGCGTCTGACATCTGTGCGCGCGCTAGAACCGGGCATATTAAAAGTATTACCTTCGCACATGGACGTCACGTGACGCCTTTTACACTTACCGCACGATATGTCTCTAGTTTTGCAAAACCGAGAATTATGATTGGGCTTAATGCATCGGAAACACAGTCTATTTTGCTTAAGAATGTCCTTTTTTGTCGTAATATTAACAGAACTGTCACAAAGAGCCGTTAAATGTGACTTTGACTTACAGAAAAGGCATATTTCCCTAGCACCGGTAAAAAGTCCCGCGGCTGTAAATTCGCTACCGTGACCGTCACTACTTTTTACGTAACGAGTAAAACGATTCGGTTTTTTATTGTCTTTGCCTCAAACTTATTATTTTCGCTAGGACCGCTAGCTTGCTCAATCGATTCCAATTCTACTTTAACAAACTGCAACAAGTCTTTAATTTCAGTCTCAAAATCGCCACCTTTATCGCTGCCAAGGTTACTGCCCGTTATATTTGAGACAACCGATACGTTATCATCAGCTGATCGATCCAACATTAACTTTTGTTTTTTATATGCAACGCGCATATTATACGGTAAAGATTTAAATACGATCGATTTTACTAAAAGTCCATATTGATCAGCTGATACACCTAGTGTAGATAACGATTTTATTATAGTCGATACGGTATTAAAGAGTTTTCTTAAAGCAAAAATGTCTTTTTCGTATTTAACCGGCGTGAGAGACAAAAGTCTTTGAATATAAGTGTCCATAATTTTATCGATACAACCGTATTCATTTTTTAATAAATCGATAGCATTTTCGTAAGAGTCCCGTCCCGAGGCCAAACCGGATATAGTCACTGCGGCCTTTCCTATTAAATACGATTTTAAATACGCGAATTTCGCGGTATTGTCCAAAGACGAATTTTGATGAATCGCGACGTTATATTGTTCCCAAAATTCGGGCCAGTGAGAAATATCTCCGTTAAATTTAGCAATATCCAATTTAGGTAGTCTTACCGTGGTCCTCTGCAAAGTATTTTTAACGTTACCAACATTGCTGCTCTGAGGATCCGAATTCGGATCCGTAGCCCCATTCGCCTCATCCAACTCGTTCTGCAGCTGGTCTTGCAGCTCGCTTTGCAGCTTGGCTTCGGATTTCAATTTACACTGCAACTGGGCCACGGCTTTTGTGGCGTTGTCGTCGTACTCCACTATTTTTTGGCACTCATCCTCGAACTGTTCCTCTTTAAAAGTAGGCGCTAACTTATTATTTATGTCTTTTAAAGACGCATTTAAGGCTTTAATTCGATCCATAAGAACGGAGATGTCATCTGAACTCACGCTATCGTCCTTCAAAACATCGTCCACGGATTTAATTAATTTCGTTAATTGACCGCGGTACGATTTTCTCAGCGCTAGCTCCATGATTTTCACGATTTTTATTTCACTTGACGCTAAAATACACGAAAAACGGCAAACAAAGTACAACACTTCCCTGGTTCCTGCACCAAAATGTAAATAATTTCGCTAATCGCTCGCTGTCGCTAAATGGCTAAATAAAACACTCCCGGTACTGCGAGAAAAAGTGTTGTATTGTCTACAAAGTTACAAAACTAAAGTCAAATTTAATAGAAACGAAAATAGTAAAAATTCAGAGAAAATCGTACAACAAAAATAAACGGTAAAAATATAATAAAAGAACGTAATACAATTTCACGGCGCCCTTTCAGCTGTTCAATGGCAACTGAAACTGCGGTAAAAATTTAGCTGATAAGGAAGGGTTCTGCTAACGACAAGTCTATTTTTTTATTTGTGGTTAGGCAGACAAAATGTACAGGGTCGCACTTAGGTAACGTTCTGATTTTCAACAATATATAAGCCTCAGCTCCATATCTTCCCGACCATTTTGTCAGAAGCCTGACATTTACTCTTTTCCGAATATTCTCCATTGTCTTCCCAAATACTGCATTATTCATTAGCTTGAAGGGATTCTTTTCAAACTCATTTTTAGCTTCTTTTCTCAATGTAGTTCAGATCAATGTATGATTTGAGCCAAGGTGATTGTTTGAATTTCAAAACTCTGTGTATTTTTTTAATTTTTAAGCCATGCTCCAAGGCTTGCTTCAAGGCTCGGTAATGAATTACATATTTCTCTTTCCTGTGCAGTGTTGCCATTAGCTTTGTTAGCTCTCTTGCTGATTTTGGAGGTTTTCCAGTTTTCGGATTAATATGCTCTGGACAGAAGGGAATATCTTTATGGGCATCGTGTAGTTCCCTAGGATATTCTAAGTCGACTTCTAGCATATAGCCAGTATCGGCATCATCTGACACTTGGGTTACATCAATGTTGGCATCAGCCCATTCGAATCCTCCATAGGGAAGATACTGTGACATTGCCCAGCCGTACTGATTGTTGATATCGAAGTACATTAAATATTTTGATGGTTCCATGGGATTATAGGTTGGTATGTATTTATTATTAGCCTCGGAATATCGGTTTGTGCAAACTTGGCTCAATCCGCCTCGAATACCTCGTTCTACAAAGAGAAACGTGTCTTGATCGGTAAGAAGCTCAATTTCCTGCCTGGTATATTTCATCATTGCGTCCCAAGTAAAACCTGGTAGCGTGAAATAGTGAGCGGGGTCTAAATCATATGTTTTGAGACAGCTCGAGCGAAATTGTTCAAATACATCGGCGAGCAATAAAATATCAGTCTTCATATATAGATCGATATAATCACCTAAATCTTGGCAATCGAAGTTGTTCCGCACATGTTTAGCTCTGAGATATAATCTTTGAGTACATGGTGCATCATTCAGTGTTTTGTAGAATGCTTCTATTGGCGGCAAACAGGCTTCATTAAAACGATCAAACGAGTCAATGTAATCATAGGGCATCACCCCCTTTTTTGTAAGAAGTTTAAACTTATCTACGTCTAGCCCGGTGAACTGCGACTTTAGGTTGGGATGTTCAGGTAAATTTGATGCCAGTTTATCCAACGAAGAATTCATAAATCGGAAACTATCTATAAAGCGAAACTGGATTGGGTAATCATCAATGTGCTTGTCGAATGAGATGTATTTTTCCTTTGTTATTGGCAACAAATCAATAGATCCTTTCATTTTGTTAGCTATGTCTGCAATGATGAAATGGGCATCGTAGCCGCTCAAGTTATGAAACACCACATATATCACGTGTGAATCTTGTTGATTAATGTTACATGGCGACGAATGGGCAGCACCTCGGTAGTTGTTGTTAGGAATCAAGTGGTTGTGATCTCGAACTTTATCACTTGGCGAATTGAACGGGTGCTCGCAAATGTAACAATGTGTAGCTTTCTGAAACTCTGATTCTTCGGCTTTGGTAATATTAATGTCGTAGGGACACCAGAATACAGTTGCGAGATTTTCTGCTAACTGAGCCATCTCATCAGCGAACCACTGCATACATTCTGCACCACGGAATGACTTGTAAAAAGATAATGAATCATCATAAGAGCACTTTTTTTTTACGGATATGCGCACTCGCAAGGAAATGTCCTATCAAGCTCGAGAAGCGGCAAGTGCGCGGAAATGTCGGTGTATGTTGGTCTTGAAACGGTTCAGGTTGTAACCTGCAGGGAAAACCGTCGCAGGGAGTTTATTCCACAGCGATGCTGTTCTCCAGAGATATGAATTCTGATATAATGAGGTTCTTGGTGCCTCTAGTTTGACAGTAAATTCATGGTTACCGTCTGTTTGACGGGTTCGCCTGGTAGGTGCCGTGATAGTACCTGTAGAAGAGAGATAAATCGCCCACAGATCTGCGATGTTCGAGACCATCCAAGTTACGAGTAAGTGCGGGGTCATTGATCAGCTTGATAGCTCGTTTTTGCACGGTATTCAAAAGCATTAAGGTATGTTTGGGTGCTGCACTCCATATATGTGAGCAGTACTCCATAGTTGGTCGAATCTGGGCTTTGTAGAGTGTCAGCAATTGGCTTGGTGTGTACAGATGTCTTGTACGAAATAGGATGGAGATTTACATGGGAAAATGGGTGATTTTGCGCTCGCTCTCTTGCAGCACCTTTACTCACCCCCAGCTTTTGGGAGGCCCTTTTAGCAATATCTGCCACGTGACTGTGCCAAGACATGTTGGTCTCTGCAGTAACCCCCAAGATGTTCAACTGACTCTGTAATGTGACAGCACTTCCAGATAGCATGATGTTTGGCTCACCGGTGCTGGTCTTTTTTGAAAACAGAGCTGCTTGGGTTTTCTGCGCGTTGAACTGTACAAGGTTTTTGTTACCCCAGTCCTCTATTATCTCCAGGTCGTTATTTATCTGCGATATTTGAGTTAGTCTAAGATGATGGAATTCACGTGCGGAAAGACCTGTGGGTGGTATGAGTGAGGAGACTACATTGCCATCGTCTGCAAAGCAATAAAGTGGATTTACTGTTTTATCTATGAGGTCATTTATGTAAATCAGGAAAAGAGTTGGCGAAAGGATTGCTCCCTGTGGCACACCAGCATTTATTTGGTAAGAGTTGGAGTTCTGGCCATCCAGGGCAACATAAATGGATCTGTCCTTTAGGTAACTTTCAAACCAAGTGCAAAGTTTCGGCGATAATCCCATTGCTTTGAGCTTGTTGAGCAGATTTTCATGCCAAACTTTGTCGAATGCTTTAGATATATCTAAGGCAATTGTTCTTGTTTCACCCCGCAACTCAATCGCTTTTTGCCATAAGTGAGTGACGTATGTAAATCGCCAGTTGACCTATATTTTCGAAATCCGTATTGCTTATCGTTGATAATTTAGTACTTTTCCAAGTACTTGGACAGCAGCTGGAATATGGAGCTGGGTCCTTTTAGAATCCTCCTTTGTTGGGTTCAAAACGCTCTCCAAATCCGCATATACTATAAAAGGCGCTCTTTCCTTGTTTTTGAAATTTTTGAATTTTAATATATTTTTCCCAATTTCTGGCATCTTAATAGCTGTTTCATTTATCTTTGCACAATCCTCAAGGTGTTTGTTGAGCTTATCTTGCGATCTGAAATAGTGCAGACAGCGATCGCAGATATGTTTTTTCCCATCATGCTTACTCAATTGTGAGGATACTAATTTTGATACATTTTTAATCCATACATAATGATACTTTACAGGTAAAGAGTCTTCACGCTGCTCTTCATCATATTTATTCTGGATGAGTAGGAGATTAACATGTTTTTCCTGTTTGTTTCTTGTTATGAGTTTGAAGTTTTTCTCAGATTTTTCCAGTTTGTAAACATTTATAGATAAACCATTCTGTTTCTCGAAACTGGGAATTTGTTTCAAAGTCATGGGGAATTGAATGCCTTTCAACTTTAATACATTTATATAATCGGGATATTTGCACAATCGCGGTGGATTCTTTTCTACTGGAAAAAATGCTGAAATTACAGCCGATGCAAAACAGGCTTGATCGTTGTTTTTCACGTTTACGCAGACATGTCTCGCTGCTATTTGTGCTGGTAGTTTGATGAAGGAGGATCCTAGCTGTTGTGTGAATCTATTTATGTTAATGCCCAAATTTATAAGTTTCTTCAGCGCCCAACCACTATCTCGTTCCTGGAATTCTTCCAACTCGTTCATAATGGGTTCAGTAACCTTATCATTGAACCATTGCTCAAGATTAGTATTTCGGTAGATGCCCGTGTTAGAGGTTGTGAAGTACTTAAATTATTTTAGCACTTTATCACCTTTGACGATCTCGAATTCCCCACAAAATACTGCATTAACTTTGATGGCTTCATCCATTTTGAGAGCATTCTGGATCCTGCGTTTAAATGAAGCTGCACAATCTACCAAAAACAGCTTGGGATCTTTGTGTTTTAAATTTGAAATCACGCCTGTTCTTATCCTGCTGCTGAAAGCTGAATTTAAATAATCCCAATGCACCCGCTCTCTTGCTCCTTCAGGGCGTGATGGTGAAAGTCCTGCGCCTTTCTTTTGCATATTTTTGAACTGATTCCTCATACTTCTTATATTTCGCAGGCATGACTCTAAGTGCTGCTTTTCACCAATGCATGTTGCTTGTTTGATCGCTTTGTTGAGCTCTCTTAGTCCTCGAGTACATTCCTCCAGGCCTTCTTTAGCGATGTTATCATTATATTTTGGAGTGAGTAGCCCCAGGAGAGAGGCTATATGTTTCACTAAATCTGCGAAGAGAGACATCTTCTAATCTGAAAAAAAATAATAGGTTTTAGAATGACGCTTAGTTTTATTTGGGGTATATTTTTTAGAACTTACCGGAAATGGCTAATAATTTTCACAAACTCGTAAATCTGTATAGAAGAGCTAGGCTATGCGCGTCTTCACTCTTTGAGGAACTGCAAAGTAATGAATGAAAATTAGCTGTGGCAGAACTATAAGTATCAGAACGGACGGAGGACTGAATGATTTTATGACAGCGACAAAAAAGGCTCCTCGACTATCAGATTTTTGAGAAGGATTTTCATAAGAATTAATGGAAACATGAAGCAAATATGGGTTTTCAGCTATTTTGAGCGCTTTTTTTTGTATACAGGTACAAACATTCCAGTTAATAAGCTTTGTGACTTGCTGATGTAATGACAGGATTGTCATCTAAGAATGCCAGGTCCTAAGCGAGGAGGAAAGTTAAACAAGATGTTACTTTTATGATGATCTTTATTAGTCTGCTTGCCCTAGATTATAATTGTGTCTCGATGACCAACTATGTTATTATAAACAATGTGCATAACCAAATAATATCACGTAAGTTTATACAATTAATGTTGAACTAACTAACTGTTAATCAAACATATAATATACTGGGTGATCTGATCATATCGCATCACACTGATCCAGATCTAAACTCGTATGGTTGAGATTACACGCTCGCTCGAAGTCATCTGGAACTGTATAGAAAGTCCATAGAAATTATAAAAAGGTGAAGCCAAAAAATAGGAAAGGTCCCCCAACTCTTATATTTTTTTTTTGTATACTCTTCATTCAGATCTAGCCTATGGTTAAATGTTATCTTGAAATCTAAATGTCTGCTGTTTTGTGTTTAGGATTTTCTATACTAAAATATTTACATTCCAATGCATTACCTTCTGGGAATATATGTTTTGTAAAAATGAATTAAATTGGACCACTAGAAAGTGGATTTATCGAAAAAAACTGGTTACGGCCCTGTTAGCGTATGCTAAATGGCTGGAACTAGTCTTCATTGATGTCAATAATTATTTAGAAGTTTTTGGAAAAAGAATAAATTAAATCGGGCCAATAGAGAGTGGATTGATCGAAAAAACTGATTACGGCCCTTTTGGCGTATGCTAAACGGGTAGAACTAGTCTTCATTGATGCCACTAATTATTTAGAAATTTTTGGCAGAAGAATAAATTGAATCGGGTCGATAGAACGTTAAATAATTGAAAAAATAGAATACGGCCCTTTTGGCATATGCTAAACGGGTGGAACTGGTCTTCAAATACGCGACTAATTATTTGAAAATTTTTGGTAAAAGTAAATAAATAATTAAAAGGTGGACATTAGGAACATACTGACTACTACTTACATTTAAAAATTAACTTTCCTTGTCATTAAAATAATTGTATCACAGATCTTATAGGTATTACAAAAAATTTTTTGTGTTTGGAACATCATCATTATATTATGTAAATTACGGAATTCAAAAAACACACAAGCCGTAACACGTTAAAATAAAAATAAAAATAAAAAGACAAACACTGTAGACATAACATTTAAAATTATCAAGAACAAAAACAGAAATATTACAACTGGTAACTCTAAAGTTATTGTTGTTACTTTTTTTCTTAAATTAAAATCAGGTAGTACCTATAATCAATGCATGCCGGCACCAAACTACACTGAAATGGTGCCACTATAAGCTAGGGAAAAAAAAAACCCAAAAACACACAGGAATTCATGAAAGAAAGAGAACGAGAACAAAAAACAACCAAAATTACAGTGACGTTATTTTATTTTATTAATAATATTGAAATATGACGTACTCAGATTTTCTACATCAGTTCGTTTGTTTACGCAACTTTTATTTTTCTGAATCTCGATCATTTCTGCAATCAATCTTTTTTTATAATTAGATTGTGTTTGTAAGATGGTTACATTGTCAAAATCAAAATTATGCCCAGTTTGTAACTTATGTTCCACTAAGGCTGTTGGATTAGATTTTAAAAGATAGTTCTTTTGGTCATTCTTGTGCTCTTTCACTCTTTGTTGTAAGTATCTACCAGTCTGTCCAACATAGCTCTTACTGCATTGGGAGCAAGGAATATTATAAACTACGTTTGATTTTAGTTCTTTCCTTGTGCTAGATTTTAGATTCGAAAAGAATCGGTTTTTAATTGTATTTTGGGATTTAAATGCAATAACCGATTTACCATCTACGATAACCATCTTACAAACACAATCTAATTATAAAAAAAGATTGATTGCAGAAATGATCGAGATTCAGAAAAATAAAAGTTGCGTAAACAAACGAACTGATGTAGAAAATCTGAGTACGTCATATTTCAATATTATTAATAAAATAAAATAACGTCACTGTAATTTTGGTTGTTTTTTGTTCTCGTTCTCTTTCTTTCATGAATTCCTGTGTGTTTTTGGGTTTTTTTTTCCCTAGCTTATAGTGGCACCATTTCAGTGTAGTTTGGTGCCGGCATGCATTGATTATAGGTACTACCTGATTTTAATTTAAGAAAAAAAAGTAACAACAATAACTTTAGAGTTACCAGTTTTAATATTTCTGTTTTTGTTCTTGATAATTTTAAATGTTATGTCTACAGTGTTTGTCTTTTTATTTTTATTTTTATTTTAACGTGTTACGGTTTGTGTGTTTTTTGAATTCCGTAATTTACATAATATAATGATGATATTCCAAACACAAAAAAATTTTTGTAATACCTATAAGATCTGTGATACAATTATTTTAATGACAAGGAAAGTTAATTTTTAAATGTAAGTAGTAGTCAGTATGTTCCTAATGTCCACCTTTTAATTATTTATTTATTTATTAAATTTTGCACGTCTTTTATAGTGTCCTGAGGATGCAAATAAATTTTGCGAAACGTCGACAATTTTGAAAAAAACAAACTTCCGTTGGTGTTTTTTTTTTTCCGATCCTACCCCAATCAAAACAAAGCAAAATATCAATTTTTGGATCGACAACGCTCTAATTGGATAGTTAGGTACTTTTTAAAATTTTTGATATCACCCTTTTTCTTGGCTCTAAGGGTTGTTAGTTGGGTAATAGATAATGTCCAACTTGACTGGAAGTATTATGGGGCTATGTGCTGGAATGTTTTTAAATATAATATGTAGGTAGTTGGTCGGCAGTGAAAATATTCATGCATGTTTATCATCGACAAAATATAAATGCAAGTTTGAGCTTGTTTTTGCTAGAATGGAAACGCTTATCAGTTATAAGTAAAAATAACCGTGAAATATGATACCCTTGTTTATAAAATTCCCACATAAAACGTCGGCGGCAGTCACGAATTTTCCTTATTTATCACTACAGCATCCTATAATAGGACACATCGAACTTTACACTATGTACGCTAGATGGCGCCAACGATCACGTCATACGATGAAAATATTCACAGACACGCTGATGACGTAACGCCTATTATTGTCACAGGTTATATTGCACAGAACATATCACCTATAGAAAAATATCTCAAATGGGAGAATCGCGACGAAGGTTTTTAGTTAGGTTTTCATTCAACGATGGCGACACTGTCGGGAGATAAGAGAAATTTACAGGTATCTGTGGTGTGGACAGTGATTTGTGTTGGTTGGTTTTGTCATTTATTTTGTCATTTTAAAAGTCAAAATTTGAATTTTTAAATTGTGTTGTAAACCATAGTCCCCACGCGCGTTAATGTGAAAATTCAAAAAGTTTTGATTGAAAAAAACCCTTATTTTTGTTCGTATTTTTTTGTATTCACTCGTTTGTTTTGTTTCGTTCGTATTTGTATTTATTATTCGTATTTACTTTGCGATCTACCTTTAGCTGCGTGTCTCTTGCTAACTTACTAACTCTTTTTGCACTATGATCGACATCGGAAACTTCCTGCCAGTCATATAGTTTTCAAAAAAATGAGGCGAAAAGAGCTAAAAGGAGTCAGCAAGCCAAATGCAGTTGAACATTAAAAATTATTTAAAAATAATAAAAATATATGAAAAAAATCAATTCGCCTTTTTGTCAAGAATGTTCGATTAGTTGGGTTTTCATTCAACGATGGCGCTGTAATTCATAACCGGTACATAACATTGTAGATACTTTTCTAGAGGTGATATGTTCTGTGGTTATATTGTTTATTTTAAATAAAAATAGTTTATCAGTATTGCCGCAGGACGGCTCAAGCAGTGTTATTTCCTATGTGACGCGTTTGCTTAATTTTTGCTTTTGTTGGTGAACATGTTGATATAATTTAGCAATATATTATTGATAGGAAATGAATATTTGAAGCAAAAATTCCAGGAAAATCCTTATGGAAAAAATTTGAGATGGAATTATTTTACAAAAAAATATTTGTATAAATGATGAGTCATGTTAATGATAATAATAACTGTAATAATACTTACGCTTTTGTTAACTCCAACACTGATATAGAAATAGGCGCAATCCATAAGTTTACTGATCACTTTCAACAAGACACTCGAACAAGCGGCGTCTTTGATTTGAATACGAGCGAAAGCGTTGTAGCTATTAAAATGATGTAAATAATAATAAAAAAATCTCCGGCTTGTTGTCGCTCGTTTCTTATATTGAGACGAGAGCCCTCAGCCTTCGGATTGGTTAGAGACTTGTTAGGACTTGCTTATCGCAGGATGCCAGCGTAATCACGTAGTCACGAGCTGCTATGTGTGTTCGATGAGCCGCTTGCAGCCAGGTGCGGTCAATGACCCCGAACGCAGCGGCGGCTGACGCGACTGATGAAAGACACGGGCACTGGAAAGGGGGTGGGGCTTAGCGGCACTGGCAGGCTGGACGGATGACCTTGAACGGTACAAAAATTGCCAGAATGGACCTTAGATTTTCTTATGGAGATTTACATGGGAAAATGGGTGAAATTGTGCCAGCTCTGTCCTAGCCCCTTTACTAAAAGGTTAAAAACAGGTGAAAAAATGCCAAAGCAATGTCATCTGAAGCTTTCTAGGTTAAAAACTTGTCAATAATGCCAAAAATATGTCATTTTTGGTTATGAATTAAATTAATGTATAATAGACCAGGAGATTTAGGAGACTTTTCTTGTACTACTTTTTTTTGATTGCAACTGTACATTACGATTTCTAACCTATAAAATGACATTTTCTTTTTTCAAAACTGATAAGGTGGGTTCTAACAAAAACTTAACTTAATTTAGCATTTAATATAATTTAATTTAAAAAGTTTACTATACATTACCACATGACGGCGTTCATACAATATTTTAATTTAAGACATAATATAACATAATTTAAAAGTTGGTGAACTTTCATCTTTTGAATAAAATTAAATTAAATTTGATAAATTTTGACAACTAAACTTTTGTAGTTGACAATAATTGCGGTTAGAGAGGAAACATAAACAAACAATCCGGATAATATTTCTACTTTTCTCGGCGTTTTTAGTTTTTCCCTTAAACAAATATTAGTTAGGTAGTAGATATTTTATTGCCAATTTACTCATGGACGACGGTAAATTGATTAATCTGGTGTCGGGGTTCCCGGCACTGTTTGCCAAAACGGACCCACGATTTGGAATATGTATTTGGAACAAACACGTGAGTTTTCTATTTTGTTTGATCTGCGCAGGTGTAAAGCAACGTATTTTATTGGCCAAAAATTAAATACAAAATTCTGTATGAACGCCACAAAATTAAATTAAATTAAATCTCAAATTATGTTAAAATTAAATTAAATTAAATTTCTGTTAGAACCCGCCTATACAAATAAGTGTCAAGTGAACCTAAAATTAATTAGTTTATCAAAAATACATGATTCTGGTAAGATTTACAATATGAAAATCGTTAAGTTCATGCATAAATGATAAAAATTATAAAATACTAACCAATTATAAGTGAAAAGTGAGATGTTTTAATCAAAATATATATTATCCGTTCACAATCCGATGTCCACTGGTAACCTTTCAATGCTATTTGATAGGGAAAGGCGAAAATGTACCTGCACCTGTGGACATCGGATTGTGAACAGGATATAGATTACTTCAAGGATATTTTTTGATTATTGATTTTTGTTTCCAGGCCAGCGTTTTCCTGCATTTCTTTTCCTGTCGACTGCGGAAGAACGATGGGATAGATTTCTACGTTCAAAAATAACAAGACTATAATCTAAAAGTTCAAAAAGCCCGCCAAATATTATTTAAGTTGGTCTTGTAGTAGATAGTGCCGTTAGTATCGATATGACGCCAGTGTCGCACCCATAGAAAAGTGATTTATAAATTCTTAAATAGAACATTCACTGGATTCATCCCCTCCACTTTTTGTTTTAGTTCGTGACTACACCGCTGTGCGCCCATATCGCCGTTTCTCAACGTTCCCTTCGTTTTTATTCTAATTTGTCATTTCACCGATGAGAATTTCAGGAACGTGATAGGGGTTGGAGTCTATCTAAACTTCTCTTTCTGGAGGTAAACTTAAACAAGTTTAAGCCGTTAAAATAATTAGTGGGGGGGATTTTTTTATCTATATAAGCTCCAAAGCCAGTGTACTTTTATCGAGTCTACAATGTCAGATTTGAGAACAAAAACTCCAGCACTTTCCCACACAGTGGAAAAGTGCAACAATCATTCAGATACCCAAACCAGGCAAAAATCCTTCACTGCCATCATCGTACCGACCCATTTCGCTTCTCAATTCTCTTGCCAAACTCACCGAGAAGCTGATTCTTTCCAGGGTCAATAGAATAGTCGAAAGTCACTCCCTACTTCCAGACGAGCAGTTTGGTTTTCGCCCAAGACACAACACCACCCTATTGGCAGCAAAAATCTGCTGCGACATTTTCTCCGCGTTCAGCAGGCGCATGAACACTTCACTTTTGCTCCTGGATATGGAGCGCGCCTTCGATAGGGTCTGGCATTCAGGCCTTATCTACAAACTGCTCGCGTTTTACGACTTCCCACTCCACCTCATTTCACTAATATACTCATATATCAATGGCCGCACTTTCCGAGTCAAAATTGACGACACAATGTCACTTCCGAGAGCCCAATTGGCTGGCGTGCCCCAAGGGTCGGCTCTCAGCCCTCTATTGTACTCTTTGTACACAGCGGACATCCCAAAATTTCCTAACACGAGACTGGCCATGTACGCAGACGATACGGCGCTCTATTCGCACTCTTTCTATGCACAAGCCTCCAAATTTCAACTCTCTCATCATCTGTCCATCCTTCTTCCATATTACGAAAAATGGAAACTGGGGATTAACGCTCAGAAGACCGAGCTGGTGATCTTCACTAGGAAAATCTCAAACAACACCATGCCGAATCCGCTTGTGATCAAAAACACTCCAATAATTCCTGTTCCAAAAGCCAAGTATTTGGGAATTCTACTCGACCGCAGGCTCACCTTCCATCAGCACATCAGCCAGATTCTAGCAAAAACATGGAGTGCTCAACAAAAACTCTATTCCCTAACTTCTCCACACTCCCCCCTTTCACCCTTCAACAAATTACTGATACACAAACAAGTACTGCGTCCCATGCTAACATACGGCGCCCCAGTGTGGTGTATAGCTTCGAACACACAAAAACACAGACTACAAGTTTTTCAAAATCGAATACTCAGGGGGGTGCTTTCTGAGACTAGATACGCCAGAATCGCTGACATGCACGAAGCAACAGGCATACCATACATCGCGGACTACCTAGACAACATTTCGGACAGCTTTTTCAGGTACAAAATCGACGGTTCACCGCTCACCAGGGGCCTCACTGCAGTCAGGTATGACCCGGATAATCCAACCCTTCACGGCCCACTGTACAAGAGACTCCCGATCTACTTCGAACCACCGTAGCATGCAAGCCAAACATGCCACCAAAAACCAAACCTCCGTCGCACAAAACCCTGCAGGACGGGAAAACACGGCGGGGGTGCGGTGCAACACAAATCCAGGAGCAATTACACAACACGTAACAGCACGCCCAGCTTCGATTGATGTCTGCACAAAATGCTGAATGAGGCAGGTCCACCTTGACAGAATGCCGAAGGCGGCAAGTTTTATTGTTTTGTTTTTAAATTTTATCAGTACCATTCTGAAACGGGTTTTTTCCAGATTTTTCCCGTAAATTATCAGGTCTAGTGACAAGTATGAGACAATTCACCACCCTCAATCTGCAACCACCACCCGGTGCTGGTCACCGGAATCGTTTTTAACCCCAACCGGGGACACAGAAGGGCGACACAATAATCGCCAAAAAAGTCGACTTATAAGGGAAATGATCCCAGGAGAAGTCGTATCAAAGGCACCCACGTCATTGTAGGTCCCTCTGGGGTGAAGTCGGCAGAACATCGCCAGACGCAACCCCCTATACGGCGTGCTGTGCACGCACGGGGGTTGCGTCAAAATCACAACTACCCCTGGGTATTATGGATATAATTATTTTTGATTGTATTGATAATTCTAGGAATATGATTGTGAAGTAGCTTTAAGGCCTAATTACCCTTCAGTTTGCATTCATTTGGAGTGCTTTTCCTTTTGTAAACTTGTGAGCTTTCTGGAAATAAATGATGTTGAGTTGAGTTGACGTTGACTATGGAGCGGGCGCCTCGGGTTCGATTCCCAGCGGCGACATAGGCTTTTTTTAATTCGTACGTGGATGGTACGGAACGATTGGTAACGTGCGGGTAAAAAAAAAAGCTCGCTGCAACCGCCACGTTCTTGTTCTCTCCGCTAGATGGCGCTCGTAGATGAGCTGCGCCACTTTCTTGTTCTTTCCGCTAGATGGTGCTCGTAGATGAGTTTGAATGATCGATGATAGATGGCGCGCGGGGAGGGGGAGGGGTTGTGGGGTGGGGGTAATGTTCGGTTTGCTCAACAGATGGCGCGGGTAGATGAAGCGACGCTCTGACGTCAGAGCGTCGCCACACCCAGGTTAGAGCATGCGCAGTGGCTTCGGAGGCGTCGGAGGCGTCGGAGGATGCAGAACCGGCCATTTATCTCTACTTTCGTGACTACACCGCTGTGCGCCCATATCGCCGTTTCTCAACGTTCCCTTCGTTTTTATTCTAATTTGTCATTTCACCGATGAGTTAGCTATCTTTGTTTAGCGAATAGAAAATGACAATGACCGACATAGAATGGTAGATATAAAAACTAGTCAAAACACAGGGCTCCATTTAACATCAAATGCATATGTCATCTTGTCATCTGAATAATTTTTTGAGTGCATCGTCGTTGAATATTAAGTTTGTTGTTTTGAATTGTGAGTTTGCGAAAGAAGTGATAAAAGCATCACAAGCAGCCGATTCAAGAGTTTTTGCCACAGTGTGTGACCAGGCAGTAGAAAATAAATCGGCCATAAGCGAATTGCAGCGACAGACCAGGGAAATCTACATCAAAAACAACACAGAAACAGAAATTTTGGTTTTGTTTGAGATAAACAACCTAGAAATCGTGCCACTGTATGATGCTCCACACATCCTCAAGGGAATTAGAAATAACTTGATCAAATATGACGGCATTTGAATGGAAAAATCGAAAAATGGACATTTTCAAAAAGCAGATTGGAAAGTCTTTCAGTCAGCTCACGAGTCAGGTATGCCGCATGTCATCTAGATTATAGACTATTTTATTCATTTAAGTGATTCTCAAATAAATATATGAAAATAAAATGAATAAAATTAGTTTATGAAGTTTTGAAGCACTGCTTATTTTGAAATAATTGAAATATCAAACCAGTCATTTAAAACCGAGATTCAAACGGCCTGCCAAATATTAGTTCAATGACTACACCGCTATGACACCACCGTCGAAAATGTCACTTGGCGACTACAACAGAAGTGAGCGTTCTATATCAAGAATATAAATCTTTTTTCTATGGTCGCACCACAGAATCGGTAACTACGCAATCCAACGATGTGTCAAATATGGCCGACTGTTGGCACGCAAGTGTCATAACCTTAAATTTCTTGTGTCATCAGTCATCATCCCTTGTGCCCTTGTGTTTACCTTCGACTTTGGGATTTTAATAGTTATTTATGTATCAAGGGAATTATGCAGGTGTTAATACCCCAGGGCAACGTTTGTGTCCCGAGGGCCTCCGGCCCGAGGGACCCCAATTGCCCGTGGGTATTAACTCCTGATACCTAATTCCCGTGGTATATAGATAATTTTATATCCTACTGAATTCACTGTATTCTGTCTATTTTTATAAAGGAATAAGCCATAAATCAAAATTCTATTTTTTGTCAAAGCGTTACCTATTCAAGGTAAAAGCGGGAGTTATGGAAATTCTTAACTCCCTTGGGAGTTATGATATCCTTAACTCCCTTCCTTAACTCCCTTGGGAGTTATGAAAATCCTTAATTCCCTTGGGAGTTAAGACCCTGTTTATGATTATCGTAACCAAGGTATTATATGGTTTTAATAGTTCAGTAGGATATAAAATAATTAATTCCAGCTTTTAACAAATTTCCTTTCAAAATATTTATAAATTATTTTGAGTGTGCGTTTTTTTAGGTCTTAAAACTCACAAAATTAAGCAATTGACCTTTTGTTTGGACGCCATATTGCGGTGCGCGAACATAGTTGCCAAAAGAAGAAAACAAAAATTACTAGCGGGCTGTCAACATTACAACATAAGGGCGAGTTCAGGAATGACACACCCAGTGTGAGTGTGACACCGGTGCAACGCCCTAGCTGTTCAAAAATGCTAGACGGACTGGACTCAATGGCCAATTGTCAATTTAGGTACACCCTTAAAATCGCACTCGCACCCTGTGCGTTATTTCTGAACTTGGCCCAATGCAAGCTAAAGTTGATGGCTTTTCTTCTCAAAAACATTCGTAATAGGCGGCAAATTTGAATTTTAAATGTAATTTATTCAGTAACTTTTGTTTTTAATGTTGACAGAACGATAGTAATTTTTTTTTCCACTTTTGGCAATTATGTTCGCGCACCGCAATATGGCGTCCAAACAAAAGGTCAATAAGCAGAAAAATACAGAGTCAACACAGAAAATGACACACCGTGCGTTCGGTATTTTTTTCAGAGTTCTCCGAGCTTGAATTTACCATTCGTTTATTCAAAAAGTGGACTTGGAGCAGGCTCATTTGCGTTCGTTTATTAAAATTTCGGCCACTCGGATACTGCGTTCAACTGCTCTGTTCGCTCGCTGGTTACGTGATTATGGCTCTGCTCAGCACGCTCTACTCTTTGAGCAAAATAACGAACGCCAGGACAATATTAAAATTTCCAATTTCGGAGTCTGGAAACTCGTGTAAAATTGCCCTTTCATTACTCAAAAACACAACTTTCATAGCCAAAATAGATCAAAAAAGCTATATAAATCATGAAAACTAAATTTTCCAAACTTGAATTTTATCTCTGGAAGCTGATAAGTTGTTCTGAGATATTTTTTTTCAGGAAAAATTAACTCAAACTTCTTGATTCCAATGTCAAAAATGAAAAAAACTTACCAGGTTTTTTTTGAAGTTTTTGCCATGACTTCACATAATTCTGGATTCCAGTCACAATAAGTCTTGCAGATAAAAGAATTAATGGTGGATTGCACAAAAAAATTACTAGCTGGCAACATCGCAGGATGTAGGCATTTCGATTTAAATACAGAATATATGTCATAGTTGTTATTCGTGTGAGAGATAAAGATGAAAAATGTTTATGATTTCTTGAGAAAAACCATAGAAACCAAACAATACGAATCAACAACGAATCCACAAGTACAAACTACAAACCACCTACAAACATAACCAAGCTTTGTCCACCCAAATTAACGATTAACCTTGAACCACGAATTCGCCGCTTTTTTGCATTTGTATGTAGGTGATCTGTGGTATTATGCTCAGGCAAACTTAAATTTTTTTTATTTGTATTTTTTGGTAATAAAATAATAATTTAATACAAACTGCCTTTATTTTATACAAAACACAATACCTAATTTAAACAAGTTTGAAAAATACATAGGTATAAGTACTTAGGGAACATAATTTAAATTTTGAAAATATTGTACCATTTCATTTCTGAAGGCTCTTGCTCCTACATCAATACCCATGTTTGGTTTGGTGGATTGGGTATCCTTTGCATTTCTATTAAATAGTTTAAATTATCTCCATCCAGCTTCACAGGGGGTACCTCCTCCCTATTTATAATTGCAACATTATGGAGAACAGCTGTGGCTACTATGGTTGATAACGATGTTTGTAGCTTTAATCTTGGCCCATAAGCCATTGCAGGAAATCATCATCAAATAATTCCATATTTAAACACAGATTTAAAACTCGGATTTTAAGAAACAAAATAATATAGGTATAAATATCTCGATAAATATAATTTTTATGAAATCACTACGACAAATAATTGACATTTGCATTTGACAAAAAAAAAAACAGTTATTTGTACCTAAGAACGTGTTAAGGTCCCTTAAAGTTAGGAATTCCTAAACCCATCTTAGGTGAGTTTTCTGACTGGTGCAACCGAATTTTCCTTGCTTAACTTTCAGAATAACTTAAGAATGACTTAAGACGTTCCAAAACGAACTGTGCAATCCACCATAAAACTCTTGGTTATTAGTGCTGCCCTGTAACAAAAAGTTTATAATTTTAGTAAGGAAAGTTTTATTTTCAATAACTTACCTTATTACGTTTACTAATAATTGTAAATTCAAGCCCAGTTTCCACACCACCCTAGAGGTACGAGCTATCGGCGCGTTTTTTTTTTTTGTCAAGTGCTTTCCCCGTTAGGCCTAATGCACTTTGAAATAACACTTGTACAACCAAAACCGTCAACTATCCACTAATTCAACCTTCACTTTTCAGCTAGGAAGACACCACTGCAAACACTTACCATAATTACGTTGTATATTTAGTGTAACAAATGAGGTCCAGGCAACTATGGCATTAGGCTCCCCCGGGGCTTCCCTGCTTTAAAGATTCAGTCGAATCATGAACTGTTTTTCGGGAATTGACACATATGTAATTTCACCTGGAAGAGAAAAGTGATAAAAGTTTGGTAATAGAGGGTGTAGAGCTGTGTGCACGTTGAGGAGTAATGAAGAATGAAAAAGTTTTGTATTTCGTGCAAAATTCTTTAATAAATATCAGTGCAAAGCGCTTTCGGCCGTGGCCATCATCAGTGCAACCTGAAAGTAAGGAAAAACACTTTCTGAAGATACTGGAAAATTTTGTGAAAGTTTGGAAATTTTGGAAAATTTGAAAAAAAAAAATTTTTAAAAAATTTTTGAAAATTATCTGAAATCTTAGAAATTTTATCTATATCAATTTAAATTATTCAACAGGAAGAAATTAAGGTAAAAGTGCAGTATAGCCCGGTCACCTAAAATAGCATTTTTTTGAATAAGAATCGTTTGTGTAACGTTCAAATAGTGCATTTTGAAGAAAATTTTCCAGCGGAAATCTTTAATTTAAAAATTACAAATTAAAATCATATTGAAAATACTCGAAAAAATGGGTATTTTAGGTGACCGGGCTATACTGCACTTTATCCCCTAAATAAATATGCAGTATAGCCCGGTCACCTAGAATGTATTTTTTTTCCATTAAAATTTGTTTGTTAAACATCCAAATACTGCATTTCAAAGAAAATTTTTCACCGGAAATCTGAAAATCTTTAATTGAAAAATTACAAATTAAAATTGTACTGAAAATACTATTTATTTGTAACCGAGCTATAATGCACTTTTTCCCTAAATAAATATGCAGTATAGCCCGGAAACCTAAAGAGTTTTTTATTTAATTAAGAAAATGCAGATTAAATCAAACTAACTCTTACTAACCCGTCCGTATAGTGCTAGCTAGTCCGCAGAAGTAAAATACTGTTTATTTGTAACTGACCTATACTGCACTTTCAGCCCTAAATAAATATGCAGTAGGGGAGAGTGGGACAACTTTATTTAAACATAGTGATAACATATCTTTAGTAGGTAGGCATTTTAAACCAATATCGTATAAATTCAAAGAATTTATTGTCAGTGTAATTTTTCAATTAAAAATTTCCTTTAGAAAATTTTATTTAAAATTCACTATTTGGATGTTTAACAAACGATTTTGAATTTAAAAAAAATATTTTCGGTGACCGGGCTATACCTACTGCATATTTATTTAGGGGGTAAAGAGCAGTAGTAAAAGTTGGTTAAAAATAAACAGTATTTCACTTATGCAGACTACTAGCACCAAGACTAGCACTATACGGACGGGTTAGTAAGGGTTAGTTTGGGTTAATCTGCATTTTCTTAATTAAATCCCTACTATATGGGTGTCAGACTTCACAATAAATTAAGTAATGACATAAAAAATACAACAAATGAAAAACATTTTAAGCAAAAATTAAAGCAGTATCTAATTAATCTTGAGCCCTATAATATTGAAGAGTATATGAATAGCTAGGAATGAGTAGTGTTAATCCTATGATATTGATTGTTTGTAGATTTTTTTTTTTTTTGACGTCATTCAATTTATGTTTATTTTTACAGTTCTTATTGTATGAATTTGTGTAATTTGAAATAGAAATAAATAAATAAATAAAAAAATAAAAAACTCTTTAGGTGACCCGCTATACTGCATTTTTATTTAGGGGAAAAAGTGCATTATAGCTCGGTTGCAAATAAAAAGTATTTTCAGTACAATTTTAATTTTTAACTTTTCAATTGAATATTTCCGCTGAAACATTCACTTCAAAATGCTTTATTTGAACGTTAAACAAACGATTCTTATTCAAAAAAATACTATTTTAGGTGACCGGGCTATACTGCATATTTATTTAGGGGATAAAGTGCAGTATAGCCCGGTCACCTAAAATTAAAAAAAATTGAGTATTTTCAATATAATTTTAATTTGTAATTTTTGAATTAAAGATTTCCGCTAGAAAATTTTCTTCAAAATGCACTATTTGAACGTTTAAACAAACGATTCTTATTCAAAAAAATACCATTTTAGGTGACCGGGCTATACTGCATATTTATTTAGGGGATAAAGTGCAGTATAGCCCGGTCACCTAAAATACCTATTTTTTTGAGTATTTTCAATATAATTTCAATTTGTAATTTTTAAATTAAAGATTTCCGCTGGAAAATTTTCTTCAAAATGCACTATTTGAACGTTAAACAAACGATTCTTATTCAAAAAAATACCATTTTAGGTGACCGGGGAGGGGGAGGGGTTGTGGGGTGGGGGTAATGTTCGGTTTGCTCAACAGATGGCGCGGGTAGATGAAGCGACGCTCTGACGTCAGAGCGTCGCCACACCCAGGTTAGAGCATGCGCAGTGGCTTCGGAGGCGTCGGAGGCGTCGGAGGATGCAGAACCGGCCATTTATCTCTACTTTCGTGACTACACCGCTGTGCGCCCATATCGCCGTTTCTCAACGTTCCCTTCGTTTTTATTCTAATTTGTCATTTCACCGATGAGTTAGCTATCTTTGTTTAGCGAATAGAAAATGACAATGACCGACATAGAATGGTAGATATAAAAACTAGTCAAAACACAGGGCTCCATTTAACATCAAATGCATATGTCATCTTGTCATCTGAATAATTTTTTGAGTGCATCGTCGTTGAATATTAAGTTTGTTGTTTTGAATTGTGAGTTTGCGAAAGAAGTGATAAAAGCATCACAAGCAGCCGATTCAAGAGTTTTTGCCACAGTGTGTGACCAGGCAGTAGAAAATAAATCGGCCATAAGCGAATTGCAGCGACAGACCAGGGAAATCTACATCAAAAACAACACAGAAACAGAAATTTTGGTTTTGTTTGAGATAAACAACCTAGAAATCGTGCCACTGTATGATGCTCCACACATCCTCAAGGGAATTAGAAATAACTTGATCAAATATGACGGCATTTGAATGGAAAAATCGAAAAATGGACATTTTCAAAAAGCAGATTGGAAAGTCTTTCAGTCAGCTCACGAGTCAGGTATGCCGCATGTCATCTAGATTATAGACTATTTTATTCATTTAAGTGATTCTCAAATAAATATATGAAAATAAAATGAATAAAATTAGTTTATGAAGTTTTGAAGCACTGCTTATTTTGAAATAATTGAAATATCAAACCAGTCATTTAAAACCGAGATTCAAACGGCCTGCCAAATATTAGTTCAATGACTACACCGCTATGACACCACCGTCGAAAATGTCACTTGGCGACTACAACAGAAGTGAGCGTTCTATATCAAGAATATAAATCTTTTTTCTATGGTCGCACCACAGAATCGGTAACTACGCAATCCAACGATGTGTCAAATATGGCCGACTGTTGGCACGCAAGTGTCATAACCTTAAATTTCTTGTGTCATCAGTCATCATCCCTTGTGCCCTTGTGTTTACCTTCGACTTTGGGATTTTAATAGTTATTTATGTATCAAGGGAATTATGCAGGTGTTAATACCCCAGGGCAACGTTTGTGTCCCGAGGGCCTCCGGCCCGAGGGACCCCAATTGCCCGTGGGTATTAACTCCTGATACCTAATTCCCGTGGTATATAGATAATTTTATATCCTACTGAATTCACTGTATTCTGTCTATTTTTATAAAGGAATAAGCCATAAATCAAAATTCTATTTTTTGTCAAAGCGTTACCTATTCAAGGTAAAAGCGGGAGTTATGGAAATTCTTAACTCCCTTGGGAGTTATGATATCCTTAACTCCCTTCCTTAACTCCCTTGGGAGTTATGAAAATCCTTAATTCCCTTGGGAGTTAAGACCCTGTTTATGATTATCGTAACCAAGGTATTATATGGTTTTAATAGTTCAGTAGGATATAAAATAATTAATTCCAGCTTTTAACAAATTTCCTTTCAAAATATTTATAAATTATTTTGAGTGTGCGTTTTTTTAGGTCTTAAAACTCACAAAATTAAGCAATTGACCTTTTGTTTGGACGCCATATTGCGGTGCGCGAACATAGTTGCCAAAAGAAGAAAACAAAAATTACTAGCGGGCTGTCAACATTACAACATAAGGGCGAGTTCAGGAATGACACACCCAGTGTGAGTGTGACACCGGTGCAACGCCCTAGCTGTTCAAAAATGCTAGACGGACTGGACTCAATGGCCAATTGGCAATTTAGGTACACCCTTAAAATCGCACTCGCACCCTGTGCGTTATTTCTGAACTTGGCCCAATGCAAGCTAAAGTTGATGGCTTTTCTTCTCAAAAACATTCGTAATAGGCGGCAAATTTGAATTTTAAATGTAATTTATTCAGTAACTTTTGTTTTTAATGTTGACAGAACGATAGTAATTTTTTTTCCACTTTTGGCAATTATGTTCGCGCACCGCAATATGGCGTCCAAACAAAAGGTCAATAAGCAGAAAAATACAGAGTCAACACAGAAAATGACACACCGTGCGTTCGGTATTTTTTTCAGAGTTCTCCGAGCTTGAATTTACCATTCGTTTATTCAAAAAGTGGACTTGGAGCAGGCTCATTTGCGTTCGTTTATTAAAATTTCGGCCACTCGGATACTGCGTTCAACTGCTCTGTTCGCTCGCTGGTTACGTGATTATGGCTCTGCTCAGCACGCTCTACTCTTTGAGCAAAATAACGAACGCCAGGACAATATTAAAATTTCCAATTTCGGAGTCTGGAAACTCGTGTAAAATTGCCCTTTCATTACTCAAAAACACAACTTTCATAGCCAAAATAGATCAAAAAAGCTATATAAATCATGAAAACTAAATTTTCCAAACTTGAATTTTATCTCTGGAAGCTGATAAGTTGTTCTGAGATATTTTTTTTCAGGAAAAATTAACTCAAACTTCTTGATTCCAATGTCAAAAATGAAAAAAACTTACCAGGTTTTTTTTGAAGTTTTTGCCATGACTTCACATAATTCTGGATTCCAGTCACAATAAGTCTTGCAGATAAAAGAATTAATGGTGGATTGCACAAAAAAATTACTAGCTGGCAACATCGCAGGATGTAGGCATTTCGATTTAAATACAGAATATATGTCATAGTTGTTATTCGTGTGAGAGATAAAGATGAAAAATGTTTATGATTTCTTGAGAAAAACCATAGAAACCAAACAATACGAATCAACAACGAATCCACAAGTACAAACTACAAACCACCTACAAACATAACCAAGCTTTGTCCACCCAAATTAACGATTAACCTTGAACCACGAATTCGCCGCTTTTTTGCATTTGTATGTAGGTGATCTGTGGTATTATGCTCAGGCAAACTTAAATTTTTTTTATTTGTATTTTTTGGTAATAAAATAATAATTTAATACAAACTGCCTTTATTTTATACAAAACACAATACCTAATTTAAACAAGTTTGAAAAATACATAGGTATAAGTACTTAGGGAACATAATTTAAATTTTGAAAATATTGTACCATTTCATTTCTGAAGGCTCTTGCTCCTACATCAATACCCATGTTTGGTTTGGTGGATTGGGTATCCTTTGCATTTCTATTAAATAGTTTAAATTATCTCCATCCAGCTTCACAGGGGGTACCTCCTCCCTATTTATAATTGCAACATTATGGAGAACAGCTGTGGCTACTATGGTTGATAACGATGTTGTAGCTTTAATCTTGGCCCATAAGCCATTGCAGGAAATCATCATCAAATAATTCCATATTTAAACACAGATTTAAAACTCGGATTTTAAGAAACAAAATAATATAGGTATAAATATCTCGATAAATATAATTTTTATGAAATCACTACGACAAATAATTGACATTTGCATTTGACAAAAAAAAAAACAGTTATTTGTACCTAAGAACGTGTTAAGGTCCCTTAAAGTTAGGAATTCCTAAACCCATCTTAGGTGAGTTTTCTGACTGGTGCAACCGAATTTTCCTTGCTTAACTTTCAGAATAACTTAAGAATGACTTAAGACGTTCCAAAACGAACTGTGCAATCCACCATAAAACTCTTGGTTATTAGTGCTGCCCTGTAACAAAAAGTTTATAATTTTAGTAAGGAAAGTTTTATTTTCAATAACTTACCTTATTACGTTTACTAATAATTGTAAATTCAAGCCCAGTTTCCACACCACCCTAGAGGTACGAGCTATCGGCGCGTTTTTTTTTTTTGTCAAGTGCTTTCCCCGTTAGGCCTAATGCACTTTGAAATAACACTTGTACAACCAAAACCGTCAACTATCCACTAATTCAACCTTCACTTTTCAGCTAGGAAGACACCACTGCAAACACTTACCATAATTACGTTGTATATTTAGTGTAACAAATGAGGTCCAGGCAACTATGGCATTAGGCTCCCCCGGGGCTTCCCTGCTTTAAAGATTCAGTCGAATCATGAACTGTTTTTCGGGAATTGACACATATGTAATTTCACCTGGAAGAGAAAAGTGATAAAAGTTTGGTAATAGAGGGTGTAGAGCTGTGTGCACGTTGAGGAGTAATGAAGAATGAAAAAGTTTTGTATTTCGTGCAAAATTCTTTAATAAATATCAGTGCAAAGCGCTTTCGGCCGTGGCCATCATCAGTGCAACCTGAAAGTAAGGAAAAACACTTTCTGAAGATACTGGAAAATTTTGTGAAAGTTTGGAAATTTTGGAAAATTTGAAAAAAAAAAATTTTTAAAAAATTTTTGAAAATTATCTGAAATCTTAGAAATTTTATCTATATCAATTTAAATTATTCAACAGGAAGAAATTAAGGTAAAAGTGCAGTATAGCCCGGTCACCTAAAATAGCATTTTTTTGAATAAGAATCGTTTGTGTAACGTTCAAATAGTGCATTTTGAAGAAAATTTTCCAGCGGAAATCTTTAATTTAAAAATTACAAATTAAAATCATATTGAAAATACTCGAAAAAATGGGTATTTTAGGTGACCGGGCTATACTGCACTTTATCCCCTAAATAAATATGCAGTATAGCCCGGTCACCTAGAATGTATTTTTTTTCCATTAAAATTTGTTTGTTAAACATCCAAATACTGCATTTCAAAGAAAATTTTTCACCGGAAATCTGAAAATCTTTAATTGAAAAATTACAAATTAAAATTGTACTGAAAATACTATTTATTTGTAACCGAGCTATAATGCACTTTTTCCCTAAATAAATATGCAGTATAGCCCGGAAACCTAAAGAGTTTTTTATTTAATTAAGAAAATGCAGATTAAATCAAACTAACTCTTACTAACCCGTCCGTATAGTGCTAGCTAGTCCGCAGAAGTAAAATACTGTTTATTTGTAACTGACCTATACTGCACTTTCAGCCCTAAATAAATATGCAGTAGGGGAGAGTGGGACAACTTTATTTAAACATAGTGATAACATATCTTTAGTAGGTAGGCATTTTAAACCAATATCGTATAAATTCAAAGAATTTATTGTCAGTGTAATTTTTCAATTAAAAATTTCCTTTAGAAAATTTTATTTAAAATTCACTATTTGGATGTTTAACAAACGATTTTGAATTTAAAAAAAATATTTTCGGTGACCGGGCTATACCTACTGCATATTTATTTAGGGGGTAAAGAGCAGTAGTAAAAGTTGGTTAAAAATAAACAGTATTTCACTTATGCAGACTACTAGCACCAAGACTAGCACTATACGGACGGGTTAGTAAGGGTTAGTTTGGGTTAATCTGCATTTTCTTAATTAAATCCCTACTATATGGGTGTCAGACTTCACAATAAATTAAGTAATGACATAAAAAATACAACAAATGAAAAACATTTTAAGCAAAAATTAAAGCAGTATCTAATTAATCTTGAGCCCTATAATATTGAAGAGTATATGAATAGCTAGGAATGAGTAGTGTTAATCCTATGATATTGATTGTTTGTAGATTTTTTTTTTTTTTGACGTCATTCAATTTATGTTTATTTTTACAGTTCTTATTGTATGAATTTGTGTAATTTGAAATAGAAATAAATAAATAAATAAAAAAATAAAAAACTCTTTAGGTGACCCGCTATACTGCATTTTTATTTAGGGGAAAAAGTGCATTATAGCTCGGTTGCAAATAAAAAGTATTTTCAGTACAATTTTAATTTTTAACTTTTCAATTGAATATTTCCGCTGAAACATTCACTTCAAAATGCTTTATTTGAACGTTAAACAAACGATTCTTATTCAAAAAAATACTATTTTAGGTGACCGGGCTATACTGCATATTTATTTAGGGGATAAAGTGCAGTATAGCCCGGTCACCTAAAATTAAAAAAAATTGAGTATTTTCAATATAATTTTAATTTGTAATTTTTGAATTAAAGATTTCCGCTAGAAAATTTTCTTCAAAATGCACTATTTGAACGTTTAAACAAACGATTCTTATTCAAAAAAATACCATTTTAGGTGACCGGGCTATACTGCATATTTATTTAGGGGATAAAGTGCAGTATAGCCCGGTCACCTAAAATACCTATTTTTTTGAGTATTTTCAATATAATTTCAATTTGTAATTTTTAAATTAAAGATTTCCGCTGGAAAATTTTCTTCAAAATGCACTATTTGAACGTTAAACAAACGATTCTTATTCAAAAAAATACCATTTTAGGTGACCGGGCTATACTGCATATTTACCAAATCTAATTACTAAAGAAAGTAGATTTACTCACTTCGTCAGGTTTGTACAAAGAGTCTTCTCGTTGAACATATAGGTGTAAAGGAACGAAACATCACATTACAAATTAAAATTAACACATTAAAATATCGGAAGATCTTTGGTTTTTCGCTGGTGCACTATGCAAAGGCTGTGTCCTCTCAAATTACAATCACATCGAAAGATGTTTTTTAATTTAAATTAATATTTCTTTAAATTTGTGGAAGACCAACAGGTGATGAATGATGTGCAGCCATTTTGTGTATGGTTGCACGTTTTTGATTGTGGTTTCCCTTTAGAGTGACACATGACAAGTAAGTCAGTGTAGCTGACAACAGCGGGAAGTTCGAAAACTAAAAGTTTATAAAATCCAAAACCATTACCAACGTTTTTAAAAAACAATATTTGGAGATTTAAGATGTTTATAGTGTAAAAAATCTGTAGTGTAGATGACGAGCTAGTCCTCCACAATGTGTAGACTACCCTTATATCATCATAGAGTGCAAAAGGATATATGAGTTACGGTTGAAATAAATGAAAATTTTTGAGTAAATAATTGAATAAATTGACTTAGTTAAGATCATCTATTGGTTTTTTTGATTTAATTTAAAAGACGTCTGTGTAAGGGGATGTAAGATCTATTAAGGTTCACCTGAGTGTTGAGACAAGAGAAGTTGTCCTGAAGTTCATTTCTGATTTCAATGTCCTCCATAAAATCCAAACGTTGAAGTTTTTAGAGCGAATTTCGTGAAGAATTTTAGAATTTGACCTGGGGCTGAAATTATGCTTAGTTGTCCTAATGTGTTCACCAAAGGCAGATGTAGTTTTTGTAAGATGTTCCTGTATTCGAGTCTTGAGAGGTCTGCAAGTTCGCCCAATGTAAGTGCAATTGCAGGAGTTGCAGTTTAGTTTATATATTCCACTCTTGGACAAGTGGTCGATTTTGTCTTTGGAGTTAACCAGAAAGGAAGACAGGTTATTTTTGGATTTGAAAGAGATTTTGATGTTGTTATTGACATTTTGGTGAATGACCTGTATAATTTTAAGATTCAACTCATGATTCAAGAATGGAATAGCAATATATTTCTCTATTGGCTTATTCAGAGTAGGAAACAACTCTTTTTTCAGTCTTTTATATTTAGTTTTTGTTATGAGGGTGTCAATTAGGTGTGGGTCGTATTCATTGTTAGATGCTAGTTGTTTGAGAATTTTAACTTCGTTAGAATAGTCTTCTTTTGAGAGGGGTATGTTAAGTAATCTGTTGATGTAGCAATGGAAAGCTGCCAGTTTATGTTGTCGGGGGTGGTTAGAACTTTCAGGGATGGTGTGATCAGTTTGTGTCGGTTTTCTAAAAATTGAAAAATTGAGTTGATTGAAAAGTTTTTTGTGAATTGTGATGTCTAAGAAGTTGATTGAGTTATTGTGTTCAATCTCGAGAGTGAATGAGATCTTAGGGTGTATTGCATTCAATTTTTGAAGGAGAAGATCAGCATGATTGTGGTTGCCATCCAGAAAACAAAGACAGTCATCAACATATCTAAACCAGTGTAGAATCTCTTTATTGGAGTTAGTGATTATATGTTGGTCTTCCAAGAAATCCATGAAAAGGTCGGCCAAGAAAGGTGACAAGTAACTTCCCATGGCGAGCCCATCAGGTTGTTGATAGACGGTGTTATTAAAGGAGAAATAATTTTGCAAAAGGCAATGATTCAGAAGTGAAAGTACATTGATAACAGTAGCTTCTGTTACATTTTTTGATCTTAAGAGGTTACCCACGATATCGACAGCTTCGTTCTTTGGGACGGTTGTGAAGAGATTGGTAACATCGAAGGAAAAAAAAAAAAATTTCCAGTATCTTCAGAAAGTGTTTTTCCTTACTTTCAGGTTGCACTGATGATGGCCACGGCCGAAAGCGCTTTGCACTGATATTTATTAAAGAATTTTGCAAGAAATACAAAACTTTTTCATTCTTCATTACTCCTCAACGTGCACACAGCTCTACACCCTCTATTATTCAACTGCAGTATGGCAGACCTGGCTGAACAGTACAGAAGAGTTTCCCTCAGACGAGCAGCGTTACATCTAGACATTTGGTTCCTGGAACAACTGCATTAAGGAGAAAGTAACACCTGTCTTTGCCAAGGTTAAACTTTCCAATAACGTTCCCTTTAAATTTAAATATGATTTGGAACTTAAAATTATTAGGTCTGAAATATGTAAACACTATGCAAAGCTTGATCTTCTCAATTGTCAACTGAAAAAATTTCACAACAATTTGGTGAACTCTTTCGATAATGAATCACTTAACACTATCCTGAATGACATCTCTGATGAGGTTAATCTGTCTAAGGGCCTCAAGTTCGAAAAGTTGAAGTCAAAGTTACAATCCATTATTAAACAAAAAAATGCTTTAAAGAAAAATAGAGCTAACCAACCACCGAAATTTTCAAATTTTGAGTTTCACGAGAGAGTCAAGAACATCTCAGACACTGTTTTTGAGGATGACGAGCTGGCCCTCCTCAACTTGGGCTTAAAATACTGTTTACATACACCCCTTTCTGAGAGTGACGTTCTGAAGTACGCCATAGAACTAGATGTCATTATTGAACAAATAACTTATAATTACAACATCAAAAAATCATTACGTAATGACATGCACAATATTTTATACACTTTTAAAAAAGATCTGGAGAAAACCAACTCCTCCATATCCTCACATTCTTTAAAAACGCTCAAAAAACTCAAAACTAAAATCAAAAATAAGGACCTGATTGTAACAAAGGCAGACAAGGGAAATTGTCTTGTGGTTCTCAACAAACATGATTACATTTCCAAAGCAGTAACTTTCCTTCAGAATAATAATTTCAAGATTTTACAGTCGAATCCACATAATACTTTTATTAAAAAAACTAACAAACTTATAAAACATTTCAGTGAATTTTTTCTAGAACACAATGCTCCCAAGACACTCATGTCAAGTAATCCAAATTTACCAAGAATGTATGGACTTCCAAAAATCCACAAGGTTGATACTCCAATAAGGCCAGTGGTAAGCTTTTCCAACACACCAGTAGCTATTCTCTCTTCATTCATTCTTAACTTGATCAAAAATCTATTTTCATTTTCACCTAAGTTTGGGGTAAGTAATTCAATCGATTTAATTAATAAATTGTCCAACTTAAATCTACCCGAAAATTTTTTAGTAGTTTCCTTCGATGTTACCAATCTCTTCACAACCGTCCCAAAGAACGAAGCTGTCGATATCGTGGGTAACCTCTTAAGATCAAAAAATGTAACAGAAGCTACTGTTATCAATGTACTTTCACTTCTGAATCATTGCCTTTTGCAAAATTATTTCTCCTTTAATAACACCGTGTATCAACAACCTGATGGGCTCGCCATGGGAAGTTGCTTGTCACCTTTCTTGGCCGACCTTTTCATGGATTTCTTGGAAGACCAACATATAATCACTAACTCCAATAAAGAGATTCTACACTGGTTTAGATATGTTGATGACTGTCTTTGTTTTCTGGATGGCAACCACAATCATGCTGATCTTCTCCTTCAAAAATTGAATGCAATACACCCTAAGATCTCATTCACTCTCGAGATTGAACACAATAACTCAATCAACTTCTTAGACATGACAATTCACAAAAAACTTTTCAATCAACTCAATTTTTCAATTTTTAGAAAACCGACACAAACTGATCACACCATCCCTGAAAGTTCTAACCACCCCCCACAACATAAACTGGCAGCTTTCCATTGCTACATCAACAGATTACTTAACATACCCCTCTCAAAAGAAGACTATTCTAACGAAGTTAAAATTCTCAAACAACTAGCATATAACAATGAATACGACCCACACCTAATTGACACCCTCATAACAAAAACTAAATATAAAAGACTGAAAAAAGAATTGTTTCCTACTCTGAATAAGCCAATAGAGAAATATATTGCTATTCCATTCTTGAATCATGAGTTGAATCTTAAAATTATACAGGTCATTCACCAAAATGTCAATAACAACATCAAAATCTCTTTCAAATCCAAAAATAACCTGTCTTCCTTTCTGGTTAACTCCAAAGACAAAATCGACCACTTGTCCAAGAGTGGAATATATAAACTAAACTGCAACTCCTGCAATTGCACTTACATTGGGCGAACTTGCAGACCTCTCAAGACTCGAATACAGGAACATCTTACGAAAGCTACATCTGCCTTTGGTGAACACATTAGGACAACTAAGCATAATTTCAGCCCCAGGTCAAATTCTAAAATTCTTCACGAAATTCGCTCTAAAAACTTCAACCGTTTGGATTTTATGGAGGACATTGAAATCAGAAATGAACTTCAGGACAACTTCTCTTGTCTCAACACTCAGGTGAACCTTAATAGATCTTACATCCCCTTACACAGACGTCTTTTAAATTAAATCAAAAAAACCAATAGATGATCTTAACTAAGTCAATTTATTCAATTATTTACTCAAAAATTTTCATTTATTTCAACCGTAACTCATATATCCTTTTGCACTCTATGATGATATAAGGGTAGTCTACACATTGTGGAGGACTAGCTCGTCATCTACACTACAGATTTTTTACACTATAAACATCTTAAATCTCCAAATATTGTTTTTTAAAAACGTTGGTAATGGTTTTGGATTTTATAAACTTTCAGTTTTCGAACTTCCCGCTCTTGTCAGCTACACTGACTTACTTGTCATGTGTCACTCTAAAGGGAAACCACAATCAAAAACGTGCAACCATACACAAAATGGCTGCACATCATTCATCACCTGTTGGTCTTCCACAAATTTAACCTTCCAGCGGGCGCGCTGTGTCATTTCACTTGAGCCGGCGCTTGTCGTAAATTTTACGTCATCATTTTTTCTCCATGTAAATGGTGTTTTCGAGGTGTTTTCTTTTCATAAATACTGGGGAATTGATGAAAGGTTATTGAAAACGACAATGACAGCACTTTTGAAAACATATATTTGACTTTCTTGAATAAAACAACTCTCACATGGAATGTAAGTATCACCATCTTGCTCTGGCTCATCATATAAATCTTCATCAACTTCTCCTACTTCCTTTTGTGTAAGCGGCCTACGAGCTATAATGGAACACGTGTAAAAGAAAAACATATATTTAGCTATAAAAGAAACGACATAAACGAGAAAAAAAAAAATAGAAAAAAGTAGGATACGTAATATACCTACTTACACTAAGGCGCATGTCGTGAAATGTACGCTCTACGGAAACTCCCAAATATCACTAAGTTACAAAAACTTCTTAGAACACCCAATAACGTCTGTGGTTTAGAGAGACACTGACCCTAGAATAGCTCAAAGCTCGATGCGTGCGACTAAGTGGCAAAAGTGGGGGAAGCGATAATGCGCATTTGTCGTAAATTTTATGACAGCGCGCTCGCTGGAAGGTTAAAGAAATATTAATTTAAATTAAAAAACATCTTTCGATGTGATTGTAATTTGAGAGGACACAGCCTTTGCATAGTGCACCAGCGAAAAACCAAAGATCTTCCGATATTTTAATGTGTCAATTTTAATTTGTAATGTGATGTTTCGTTCCTTTACACCAGAGCTGGGCAAAGCCCTCAGTAAAAGGGCTTGAAGCACTAAGCCCTAAGCCCTATATCAAAGTGCTTCAATTTCAAGCACAAATTCCTTTTTATTTTCAAAAGTGCTTCACAAGCACAAAGCCCTCAAAGTGCTTTGGGCTTGACAAGCACAAAGCCCTCAAAGTGATTTGAAAAGTGCTTGAAGCACATCAAAAGTGCTTGGGGTGCCTTGAAAAGGGCTTCAAGCTCTTTAAATGTGCTTCAAGCTCTTTAAATGTGCTTGAAGCTCTTTAAATGTGCTTGAAGCTCTTTAAATGTGCCTAAAGCACTTTGAATTTGTAATAAAATTCTCAAAGTGGCATAAGCTACCGCGTACAGTCATCACACAGAATTGGTATAGTAGAGACGAACTTTATAGTTGGGGAGCTGGCGTCAAAAACATGCAAGAGTTTTCGCAAGGCGGATATTTTCAAAATAGGTCGTACTTTAGTGTTAGAATGCTAGTGTACAGTCAGCACTCACAGTTCCGGGACAGCTGGCTCTGGGATGCGGGCAAAGTTGTAATTTTAAGAAGCATCTAAACTGTTTTCTCAAAGCTCAAAATTTATAGAAATTTTGCACATTATCTGTTTGAAGGTCACAGATAACGTATGTAAATCGTCAGACGTCTAGTTCGTTGCAAAAAGGGGGTCAGACGTCCTCAAAATTTTTATTTTATGGCATTTTCTTCGGTGTCCTGTCAAAATATATTTTTGCAGGTATTTGACAAATATATTTGAAGAAAATGCCATAAAATAAAAACTTTGAGGACGTCTGACCCCCTTTTTGCAATGAACTAGACGTCTGACGATTTACATACGTTATCTGTGACCTTCAAACAGATAATGTGCAAAATTTCTATAAATTTTGAGCTTTGAGAAAACAGTTTAGATGCTTCGTAAAATTACAACTTTGCCCGCGTCCCAGAGCCAGTTGTCCCGGAACTGTGAGGGCTGACTGTACACTAGCATTCTAGCACTAAAGTACGACCTATTTTGAAAATATCCGCCTTGCGGAAACTCTTGCATGTTTTTGGCGCCACCTCCTGGACTATTACATTTCACAGAGTAGCAGTAGTATGTTTTTTTTGAGATGTAGTTCTGGGGTACTTGGGGTACTACATGGTAATTCAATTTTAAAGTTTTCAAAATGTTCAATGGGGAAAAGTGGAAAAAATCCAGTGATAAAGTTAAATAGGTTATAGTTTTTCCAAAGTCAATTGGAACAAGGTGAACATATATTATAACCGGTGACTGACTAGTGGCAGTGCATTTCTTATGGAAATTTTCAGTGACCAGTCAGCCACCAGTTGGCACCTTGTTCCAATTGAATTTGGAAAAACTATACCAATATAAATTAATTATTTATTTGAATAATAAGTTCATTCACAAAACACGATCAAAAATTTTCAAGTGGGGGATAGGTTGAGTGATGGTCAATTCAAATTCCTTTCAAAGTGCTTCAAGCCCTTTTAAAGTGCTTCAAGCCCTCTCAAAGTGCTTCAAGCTCCCAAAAGTGCTTCAAGCCCTCTTAAAGTGCTTCAAGCCCTTTCAAAGGGCTTCAAGCTCCCAAAAGTGCTTCAAGCCCTCTAAAAGTAATTGAAGCTCATTGAAAGGGCTTGAATTACTTTTTTCAATTACAAATTACCAAGCACTTTTCTAAAGTAATTGACTTTGCAAGCCCTAATTACAAATTTATAAAAGGGCTTGAAGCACAGGGCTTTCAAGCCCTCAAAGGGCTTCAAGCACTTTCGCAAGCACAGAGCACTCAAGCCCTGCCCAGCTCTGCTTTACACCTATATGTTCAACGAGAAGACTCTTTGTACAAACCTGACGCAGTGAGTAAATCTACTTTCTTTAGTAATTAATTTCTTCCTGTTGAATAATTTAAATTGATATAGATAAAATTTCTAAGATTTCAGATAATTTTCAAAAATTTTTTAAAATTTTTTTTTTTTTTCAAATTTTCCAAAATTTCCAAACTTTCACAAAATTTTCCAGTATCTTCAGAAAGTGTTTTTCCTTACTTTCAGGTTGCACTGATGATGGCCACGGCCGAAAGCGCTTTGCACTGATATTTATTAAAGAATTTTGCACGAAATACAAAACTTTTTCATTCTTCATAAAAGTTTGGATCCATCATTGTCAGTCAGTTGTGGCTACGTCTATATAGAAAAGGGATGCCTGGAGAAAACAACTTTCAGTTAGTGAAAAATTGAATGTTTTATGTTAGAAATCACCTATTTATTCAGCTTCCAATATCCAGCAAACTTTTTTTTAAATGTATTCAATGTTCTGGAAAGACTTGTGGAAGCAACTTATGTTCAGGAAGATGATGTTATCTTCATCTGAAACACACAAAACAAAAAAATTTATTCAGCTGTTAATATTCTGGAAACAACTTGTTGGATTTTGCCCACTTTACTTTATTACGGATGCAAAATCGCTGATTGAAATAATCGATTAGTCACGTTTTCTTTCCTGAACAATAATTTATTGAGCGAAATTACAAAATACTGAGGAAAAACAATAATTTTGGGCTACAAAACAAAGCAACGTGTTTTTCGGTTTGTTGTTGGAGTTGGATGCTTATTCTTTTCTTCACAGTGACAGTGATGACGCAATTACAAAGATGACCAGCGTTGCCAGATTTATTTTTAGTTGTAACACTGCGGGTTGCCGAGAGATTCACTCCGAACAGGACCGCGCCCTGATTCCTACGACGCACAAACACTTTAGATGCTTTTTTCACCAAAAAAACTTTATAGAGTGCGAACATGTCGCCCCCCTTGAAGGGTTGCCCTTCAACACAACACGAAGATGTCAACTGTTGTCATTGTTTGAAATTTGCACTTATTCGTCACTGGGTAACAAGCACACCCTTGTGACCGCGCGTCGAAATTTTCCGTTTTTTGTTTTCACTGTTACCACTCGCACTGTGCCGTCGCTGCCAGGATGGATGGAGATTATTCTTCCCATAGGCCAGTGTGGAGTTTGGTCTTCTTTCAGTATCACCAAGGATCCAAGCTTCACATTGTCCTTTTGAAACTGCCATTTACCTCTCTCTTGTAAATTGTGGAGGTAGTGCAACTGCCATTTGCTCCAGAACTGCTGAAGCAGCCTTTGTACAAAATAGTACCTTCGTACATGATTAACTTTGCTACCCAGTAAATTCGGTGTGGGTACTGATGTTAGTTGGTGCCCAATTAAAAAATGTGCTGGAGTGATGATTTCCAGGTCATTCGGATCATCGGATAATGGAATTAAGGGTCGGCTATTTAAAACTGCTTCAATTTCAGTTAGGAGAGTGTAAAACTCTTCATAAGTCAATGCGCTTTTGGTCAGAGTTCGCTTTAAGTGATATTTACAAGATTTAACTGCTGACTCATGATTACCGCCAAAGTGCGGCGACCGGGCTGGTTGGAAATGCCAGTTAATTTGCGTCGAATGTAAATAATCTTGAAATTTTTGGGCATCAATTAAATCTCGAATTTTTAAAATTTCGTTATTTGCCCCCACAAAACAGGTGACGTTGTCTGAATAGAGGTTATTGCAAAAACCGCGTCGTGATACGAAGCGCTTAAGCATAGCCAAAAAACCGTCAGTTGTAAGTTCCGTCGCTAGCTCTAAATGCACGCACCTACAAGCCAAGCAAATAAAAATTACAACATAACCCTTGATTATTTTTTTGTTACGATTCTTGCTGTCCTTGATATCGAAAGGACCAGCATAATCCGTTGATGTATTCAAGAATGGTCGGGATGGTATTACGCGTTCGCTTGGCAAGTCGCCCATAAGATAAGTTGAGTCTTTAGGATTCACCCTAAAGCAAATAATGCATTTTTGAGTCACCGATTTTACTGCTTGTTTTCCGCGAAGTGGCCAGTATTTTTGACGTAAAAAAGATAATGTGGTATTGGGACCACCATGTAAGGATCTCTCATGCTCGCGCACAATGATCAAATGTGTCAATTTATGCTTGCTCGGTAATAAAATCGGGTGTTTTTGGGCATAGTCAAACTCGGCATTTTTCAATCTTCCCCCTACTCGTATAAGCTCGGTATTTGGATCATAGAAAGGATTTAAATTCTTTAGTTGGCTCGAGTTTTTTATCAATTTTTTGTTTTTTAAACGAGTATAGTCAATTTCAAAGTTTTGAATTTGTATAATTTTAATCACAAAATTTAGGCTATTCTGAATTTCTTCATTGAGAAGCGGGGTTTCCAAACATCTTTCAGTTTTATTTCTTTTAGCTAAAATGTTATGTTTAAATCTTAAAATATAAGCGACGATTCGGATTAATTTGTTCAACCTCGAGTATTTCTCGATTAGAGGATGAATGAAATCATAATTTTCAAAAACTGTTAAACATGTAGAAATTATTTTTCTTTTTTCGAGTAGCTCGGGCTCTAGATTTGAGGTTTTTTGCAAATTTAGCTGTGGCCAGTTTTGGTTTTCTTCAAGTAAAAAGCTTGGCCCGTGCCACCATAGGTTGTTTTCGCTTAAATCATTTAATTTTGAGCCCCTTGTAATGAAATCTGCAGGATTTAATATCGACGGCACATGACGCCAATATTTAATTTGGGTGTTTTGTTGAATCTCGGACACCCTGTTACCAACAAAGGTTTTTAAAGTTTGAGGCTCGCTCGATATCCAGTACAGCACTATCGTGGAATCAGTCCATAGAAATGTAGAGTTAATGTTTAATCGTAATTCTTGCATGCATTTTTTAAATAAACGACTGAGAAGCAACGCTCCGCATAGCTCTAACCTAGCTAGAGTGATTTGCTTTAAAGGCGCGATTCTTGACTTTGCACATAACAAATGTGATTCGGTGCTGCCTTGGCAATCAATAGAGACTAAATAGATTGCGCAACCGTACGCCTTTTCGCTAGAATCGCAAAAGCCGTGAAGCTGGATGGTTTGCGGATATTTTATTAGAGTTTTTCGCGGTATTTGAATTAGTTTGCCTTCAGACATTTCCGAGATGAACATGGACCACTCTGTATGTATGTGTTGCGGTAAACTTTCGTCCCAGGAAACATTGAGTTTCCACAAACTCTGCATAATGATTTTTGCACGGACTGTTATCGGACACAATAGACCCATGGGGTCAAATTGTTTTGCAATAAAGCTTAGGATAGATCTTTTAGTGATACGTGGCGGATTGTTTTGTGGAAAGGCGTGAGATTGATATTCAAAACAGTCGAGACTAGGTTTCCAAGAAATTCCTAAAGTTTTAGTGTTTGAGTCGTCAGATATTATATAATCTTTAGAAATTTGAATCGATGTTAATTTTGGAGCTAGATTTTGTAAGATAACCGGATCATTCGATTGGAATTTTCTTAGCTCAAAGCCATAAGAGGATAAGATTTGACAGATATTTTTGCCTAAATCAATTAACGAATCACGGTCGCTACTTCCTGTTAATAAGTCGTCCATGTAAAAGTCTGATTCAATTATTTTGCACTCGATGGGATAGGAATTTTTATTCTCGATTGATATTTGTTTTAAGCACCTAGTCGCTATAAAGGAAGCTGAAGCTGTTCCATAAGTTAGGGTATTAAGTTGATAATGTTTTAATTGCTGGCTGGGTTCAGTACGATAAACTATTCTCTGTAAGCTGCGCTGATCTGGATGAAGATTTATCATCCTGTACATTTTTGAGATATCTCCGATTAATGCAATTTCGTGCGTCCTAAATCTTAAAATAATCGAGAATAAGTCACTTTGTATAGTAGGACCAACTTTTAGCACATTATTCAATGACAAGCCTGTGGAAGTTTTATTTGAGGCGTCGAACACCACTCGAAGCTTGGTGGTTAAACTCTCTGGTCGTTCTATATAGTGATGGGGTAGATAATAAATTGGATTAATACTTGACGCTAAATTCGAAGTAATTTCAGCCATATGATCTAGTTCCGCATATTCTTTCATAAAATTTTGATACTGAGCCTTTAATTCACGATTTTTAGATAATTTTTGTTCGATCGATAACCATCTGCTTTTTGCCGATTGCTCAGATTCACCTAAGTTCACGTAATTCGATTTAAGAGGTAATTTTATAACAAATTTGCCCGATTCGTCTCGCGTTGTTGTTTGCTCAAAATGCAATTCGCATTCCTGTTCTTCCTGCGATAAAACTGGCTTATTTTCAACTTCCTCGATCCGCCAAAATTTTTCTATTTGGTTAGTCAAGTTATCTAGGCTTTCAATTTCATTAGAAAATGGATTCATATTCAGGAAACAGTTTGTATTTAAGTTTGAAAATGTTTTGTTTTGAGATTGTGGTATTTTTCCGGTAACTAGCCATCCGAATACGCTTTTTTGCAATAGAGGAAGATTTTTTCCGAGCTTTATTTGGCCAACACACAACAAATCGTAAAATATACTGCCACCTATTAACATTTGAATTTCTGATGGCTCGTTGAATGTTGGATCCGCTAAGTTTATTTCGCTAGGTATTGATAGGTTAGAAATGTCTATAAAATGCTGCGGGGTACTATCTGATATTTTTCCGATTATTAGGCACGATATTTTGGAGAAAAAACCGCTGTTTGTAGATGAAATATTTACAAAAGTCTGCTCAGTTATGTTCGTTTTAACATTATTTATGCTACATACAGGAATTTGCACTTTATTTATCGGTAAGTTTAATTTTTGAACTAGGGTTTTCGTTATAAAATTCGATTGGGAGCCGTTGTCCAATAAAACACGACATTTTACGTTTTCGTTTAGGCTATTTTTTACGTTAATTATAGATGTTGACAAGAGTACCGATGGTTCCTTTTTTAGGCTTTCGTTGAATGATGAATAGTTTTGATTATTTTGGGTACTTGCGCTTTGATTACTATTTTGCACGGAATTATTTTGCGTATTGATTTGCACTTCTGCCTTCGGACTATTTTGCGAGTCAGATGTTTGAGATTTCACGAAATTGTCTTGGTGCAAAAGAGTCGCGTGCCTTTTATCGCATCGCTTGCAGGTTGATCTAGTCTGACATTCTACAAATTTGTGGTTTGTGCGAAGACAATTAGTGCACATGCGCAACTTTTTAACTTCTTCGAAACGTTGATTCACCGGCAATTTTTTAAATTTCTCGCAATAATATATGTAATGATCGTTTTTACAGTATGGACATTTTATGTTTAAATTTTTATTATCTTGATTTTGCGTGTAAAAAGATTTATTGTTTCTGTTAACATTAGATGCCGTAGGTTTAACATCAAGATTTTCTAAAATTTGGCATCGCTGCGATAAAAAATCAGTAAAGTTTTCGATAGTGGGATAGGGCATGTTTTTACAGAATATTTCCCACTCACGTTTGTTGTTATAGTCTAACTTAGATACTAGTAAAAAAATCAAAATAGAATCCCAATATTCAACTTTTTCTCCCATGTTTTGTAATGCTAAGTAATTTTTCTTAAAAGTATCAAAAAAACTTCTTAAGGAGACTGCGCTTTCCCGCGTAATTTGAGGTAACTCGAATATTTGTTTTAGGTATGCATTCATTATAAGTTTTTGATTGTCATATCTGTCATTCAACATTTTCCACGCTATATCGTAATTATCATCCGTGATCGTTATAGAAGATATTATTTGCGCAGCTTCGCCCTTAAGTGAGTTTTTAAGATGCTGTAGTTTTTCAACTTTAGGTATCGATTTACTATGCACCATCGCATTAAAACTGTCATGGAACGATTGCCACGAGTCATACGATCCCGAAAATTCTGGCATTTTTAATTGAGGCAATCCATAATTATGATTTATTGGAGCCGCTACTGTTATGTTTGGGACAATATTTTGATTTGAGGTTTGCCCTATATTTTGAGATTTCTGAGATTCATCGTATTTTTTTATTAAAACTTTTGCCTGCCCTGTAGCCGCGTAGTACCTATTTTCGAAATCCAGTCGCTCTGATTCCCATTGCTCTTCGTCAACGGAATCTAATTCTGCGAGCTGAACTTCTTCAATTTGAGTCTGATATTCTTGAAAGCAGTTTAATAGGCGTGTGACGGTTTCTAAACGGGTTTTTAGCTGCTCAAACGAGTCCGTATCTACGTTAAAGGTATTTAAATAATTTTGAAAACGTGTGAGTTCGCTTTTTACATTTCTGCGTTTTAGCTTTAACGAATTTTCAAAAAAACTCGGTTTTCAATCGATACTAAACATGCAAATGAGACGCCACTGCCTAACAAACAACTATTTTTTATTTTATTTTAAAATTTAATTAAGAAAATCGAAAACTAACTTATTTTGAAGCGATTTTACTGGTAAAAGGAATATGTAAACTTGGATGAAAAACTTGGATAGGTGATGGTTGAGATAAGGTAATTCCTCAAAAATGATTTTTTTTCAAAAATTTTGGTATTAATCGATTTGTTTTTTTATTATCTTTCCAAAAAAGTGAGGATTATTTAAATATTTCAATAAATATCACTTACATTCAAAAAAAAAGTTTCGCATCAATCTCATTACTCTTTGTTATTTGGGATATTTTGAACAACCAATTCTATAATATAGGTGTAATTTTCTTTCCAATTATTATTTTTTTAAAAATTTTCAACGTTTTATGAATATTATGTGATCATATAAAATGAAATTTTATTGTTTTTTTTCGATTGATTGAGGTTAAAACTTTAAAACTGAAAGAAATTATGCTATTGAACCGTCGCGGCGAAACAATAGGGCAATCCAACGACCTGTCAAATAGTAATTCAAAATGGAGGTCAATGCCTTCTTATTTAAAAAAATGCCGTTTTATTGCAATTTTTGATTTTTATAAAGTCTGTAAAGTGTTGATTTTTTGGAAAATGCACACGTTATGTATTGTAGATTGTAGTTAGTTGTGGGAGCCGTTCTAATCGCGAGAAAGTCTATTTTCATGCCATTCCTCCAGAGATAAAAGACAGGTTTTTAACGGAGAAAAATTATTTGTCTGTACTTTGTGAGGGCTTCATGGATTGTGGCAAAAGAGAAAAAATCTTACGAAATCCATATTAAAAAAACCAAAAAGTCTCTCTACATAAATGGTGTATGGATCTAAGCCATTTACTATCCTCCACATCAGCTTGTGTCGATACCTTGAATAGCAGACAAATAAAATGATCATCAGGATTCAGGATTTGGTTAAAAAAAAAAACTAAAAAGAAAACAAATCCTGGATAGTACATACCTAATTGTTTAGTAGGTAAAGGTTTGTCACAAAGTGTCCGTATTTCCCACGAGAGCTCCCATGGGTGCTCCGCACCCATAAGAGGTTACTCATGGGTGCACTTGCCCCGATGCCCCGATGCCCCGATGCCCCGATGCCCCGATGCCCCGATGCCCCGATGCCCCGATGCCCCGATGCCCCGATGCCCCGATGCCCCGATGCCCCGATGCCCCGATGCCCCGATGCCCCGATGCCCCCATGTAGTCGGCGCCAGTGATAAGTGTACTGGTTATTAATAAAGCGCGCTTGCGCGCTTTGTTTTTCGAATCCAGTATTAACATACAAGGACTAGTACGCATTAGGTGGACGGGTTAGTTTGGGTAGTTTGCTTATTTCTGGTTAGTTTAGTTTATTACTGGTTATAAATGTACTGGTTATTAATAAAGCGCACTTGCGCGCTTTGTTTTTTGAATCCAGTATTAACATACAAGGACTAGTATGAATTAGGTGGACGGGTTAGTTTGCTTATTTCTGGTTAGTTTCGTTTATTACTGGTTATAAGTGCACTGGTTATTAATAAAGCGCGCTTGCGCGCTTTGTTTTTCGAATCTAGAATTAACATACAAGGACTAGTACGCATTAGGTGGACGGGTTAGTTTGGGTTAGTTTGCTTATTTCTGGTTAGTTTCGTTTATTACTGGTTATAAGTGTACTGATTATTAATAAAGCGCGCTTGCGCGCTTTGTTTTTCGAATCCAGTATTAACATACAAGGACTAGTACGCATTAGGTGGACGGGTTAGTTTGCTTATTTCTGGTTAGTTTCGTTTATTACTGGTTATAAGTGTACTGGTTATTAATAAAGCGCGCTTGTGCGCGCTTTGTTTTTCGAATCCAGTATTAACATACAAGGACTAGTACGCATTAGGTGGACGGGTTAGTTTGGGTTAGTTTGCTTATTTCTGGTTAGTTTCGTTTATTACTGGTTATAAGTGCACTGGTTATTAATAAAGCGCGCTTGCGCGCTTTGTTTTTTGTATCCAGTATTCACATACAAGGACTAGTACGCATTAGGTGGACGGGTTAGTTTGCTTATTTCTGGTTAGTTTCGTTTATTACTGGTTATAAGTGCACTGGTTATTAATAAAGCGCGCTTGCGCGCTTTGTTTTTTGTATCCAGTATTCACATACAAGGAGTAGTACGCATTAGGTGGACGGGTTAGTTTGCTTATTTCTGGTTAGTTTCGTTTATTACTGGTTATAAGTGTACTGGTTATTAATAAAGCGCGCTTGTGCGCGCTTTGTTTTTCGAATCCAGTATTAACATACAAGGACTAGTACGCATTAGGTGGACGGGTTAGTTTGGGTTAGTTTGCTTATTTCTGGTTAGTTTCGTTTATTACTGGTTATAAGTGCACTGGTTATTAATAAAGCGCGCTTGCGCGCTTTGTTTTTCGAATCTAGTATTAACATACAAGGACTAGTACGCATTAGGTGGACGGGTTAGTTTGGGTTAGTTTGCTTATTTCTGGTTAGTTTCGTTTATTACTGGTTATAAGTGCACTGGTTATTAATAAAGCGCGCTTGCGCGCTTTGTTTTTTGTATCCAGTATTCACATACAAGGACTAGTACGCATTAGGTGGACGGGTTAGTTTGCTTATTTCTGGTTAGTTTCGTTTATTACTGGTTATAAGTGCACTGGTTATTAATAAAGCGCGCTTGCGCGCTTTGTTTTTTGTATCCAGTATTCACATACAAGGACTAGTACGCATTAGGTGGACGGGTTAGTTTGCTTATTTCTGGTTAGTTTCGTTTATTACTGGTTATAAGTGTACTGGTTATTAATAAAGCGCGCTTGTGCGCGCTTTGTTTTTCGAATCCAGTATTAACATACAAGGACTAGTACGCATTAGGTGGACGGGTTAGTTTGGGTTAGTTTGCTTATTTCTGGTTAGTTTCGTTTATTACTGGTTATAAGTGCACTGGTTATTAATAAAGCGCGCTTGCGCGCTTTGTTTTTTGTATCCAGTATTCACATACAAGGACTAGTACGCATTAGGTGGACGGGTTAGTTTGCTTATTTCTGGTTAGTTTCGTTTATTACTGGTTATAAGTGCACTGGTTATTAATAAAGCGCGCTTGCGCGCTTTGTTTTTTGTATCCAGTATTCACATACAAGGACTAGTACGCATTAGGTGGACGGGTTAGTTTGCTTATTTCTGGTTAGTTTCGTTTATTACTGGTTATAAGTGCACTGGTTATTAATAAAGCGCGCTTGCGCGCTTTGTTTTTTGTATCCAGTATTCACATACAAGGACTAGTACGCATTAGGTGGACGGGTTAGTTTGGGTTAGTTTGCTTATTTCTGGTTAGTTTCGTTTATTACTGGTTATAAGTGCACTGGTTATTAATAAAGCGCGCTTGCGGGAAAAACAGAATCACGCACTAGTGCGGGAAAGTGACATTTTCGGAACTAAGATGCGTGCGGGAAAGTGATAAAAAATGCACGCTCGTAGAAAAAATTGTTTGTAGAGTATTACTTTAAAAAACAACATTACCTATTTTAAAAAAGTCATAACTCTATTATTAATAACTCAATTCAATCCCTTTGAGTTTTTAGTATTTTTTACATTGAACCTTCAGGAAAAATTCCTCAAAATTTCAATTCTCCACTCACTTCAGTTTTTTACTGAAATAATTGTTTGTAGAGTATTACTTTACAAAACAACATCATTTAAAAAAAGTCATAACTACATTATTAATAACTCAATTCAATCCCTTTGAGTTTTTAGTATTTTTTACATTAAACCTTTAGGAAAAAGTCTTCAAAATTTCAACTTTCCACTGACTTCAGTTTCTGAGTGAAAAAATTGTTTGTAGAGTATTACTTTACAAAACAACATTATTTTAAAAAAGTCATAACTCGATTATTAATAACTCAATTCAATTCCTTTGAGTTTTTAGTATTTTTACCATTGAATAACCTTCAGGAAAAAGTCCTCAAAATTTCAATTTTCCACTCACTTCAGTTTTTGAGTGGAAAAATTGTTTGTAGAGTATTACTTCACAAAACAACATTATTTTAAAAAAGTCATAACTCCATTATTAATGACTCAATTCAATCCCTTTGAGTTTTTAGTATTTTTTACATCGAACCTTTAGAAAAAAGTCCTCAAAATTTCAACTTTCCACTCACTTCAGTTTTTGAGTGAAAAAATTGTTTGTAGAGTATTACTTCACAAAACAACATTATTTTAAAAAAGTCATAACTCAGTTTTTAATAACTCAATTTAATCCCTTTGAGTTTTTATTATTTTCTACATTGAACCTTCAGGAAAAAGTCCTCAAAATTTCAACTTTCCACTCACTTCAGTTATTGAGTGAAAAAATTGTTTGTAGAGTTTTTAGTATTTTCCACATTGAACCTTCAGGAAAAAGTACTCAAAATTTCAACTTTCCACTCACTTCAGTTTTTGAGTGAAAAAATTGTTTGTAGAGTATTACTTTACAAAACAACATTATTTAAAAAAAGTCATAACTCCATTATTAATAACTCAATTCAATCCCTTTGAGTTTTTAGTATTTTCTACATTGAACCTTCAGGAAAAAGTACTCAAAATTTCAACTTTCCACTCACTTCAGTTTTTGAGTGAAAAAATTGTTTGTAGAGTATTACTTCACAAAACAACATTATTTTCAAATAGTCATAACTGCATTATTAATAACTCATTCAATCCCTTTGAGTTCTTCGTATTTTCTACATCGAACCTTTAGAAAAAAGTCCTCAAAATTTCAGCTTTCCACTCACTTCAGTTTTTGAGTGAAAAAATTGTTTGTAGAGTATTACTTCACAAAACAACATTATTTTAAAAAAGTCATAACTCCGTTTTTGATAACTCAATTTAATCCCTTTGAGTTTTTATTATTTTCTACATTGAACCTTCAGGAAAAAGTCCTCAAAATTTCAACTTTCCACTCACTTCAGTTATTGAGTGAAAAAATTGTTTGTAGAGTTTTTAGTATTTTCCACATTGAACCTTCAGGAAAAAGTGCTCAAACTTTCAACTTTCCACTCACTTCAGTTTTTGAGTGAAAAAATTGTTTGTAGAGTATTACTTTACAAAACAACATTATTTAAAAAAAGTCATAACTCCATTATTAGTAATTCAATTCAATCCCTTTGAGTTTTTAGTATTTTCTACATTGAACCTTCAGGAAAAAGTACTCAAAATTTCAACTTTCCACCCACTTCAGTTTTTGAGTGAAAAAATTGTTTGTAGAGTATTACTTTACAAAACAGCATTATTTAAAAAAAAGTCATAACTCCATTATTAATAACTCAATTCAATCCCTTTGAGTTTTTAGTATTTTCTACATTGAACCTTCAGGAAAAAGTACTCAAAATTTCAACTTTCCACTCACTTCAGTTTTTGAGTGAAAAAATTGTTTGTAGAGTATTACTTTACAAAACAGCATTATTTTAAAAAAGTCATAACTCCATTATTAATAACTCAATTCAATCCCTTTGAGTTTTTAGTATTTTCTACATTGAACCTTCAGGAAAAAGTACTCAAAATTTCAACTTTCCACTCATTTCAGTTTTTGAGTGAAAAAATTGTTTGTAGAGTATTACTTTACAAAACATCATTATTTTAAAAAAGTCATAACTCCATTATTAATAACTCAATTAAATCCCTTTGAGTTTTTAGTATTTTTTACATTGAACCTTCAGGAAAAAGTCCTCAAAATTTCAACTCTCCAGTCACTTCAGTTTTTGAGTGAAAAAATTGTTTGTAGAGTTTTTAGTATTTTCCACATTGAACCTTCAGGAAAAAGTACTCAAAATTTCAACTTTCCACTCACTTCAGTTTTTGAGTGAAAAAATTGTTTGTAGAGTATTACTTCCCAAAACAACATTATTTTCAAAAAGTCATAACTGCATTATTAGTAACTCAATTCAATCCCTTTGAGTTTTTAGTATTTTTTACATTGAATCTTTAGGAAAAAGTCCTCAAAATTTCAACTTTCCACTCACTTCAGTTTTTGAATGGAAAAATTGTTTGTAGAGTATTACTTTACAAAACAACATTATTTAAAAAAAGTCATAACTCCATTATTAATAACTCAATTCAATCCCTTTGAGTTTTTAGTATTTTCTACATTGAACCTTTGGGAAAAAGTCCTCAAAAATTCAACTTTCCACTCACTTCAGTTTTGGAGTGAAAAAATTGTTTGTAGAGTATTACTTTACAAAACAACATTATTTAAAAAACGTCAAAACTCCATTATTAGTAACTCAATTCAATCCCTTTGAGTTTTTAGTATTTTCTACATTGAACCTTCAGGAAAAAGTACTCAAACTCAAAATTTCAACTTTCCACTCACTTCAGTTTTTGAGTGAAAAAATTGTTTGTAGAGTATTACTTTACAAAACAGCATTATTTAAAAAAAAGTCATAACTCCATTATTAATAACTCAATTCAATCCCTTTGAGTTTTTAGTATTTTCTACATTGAACCTTCAGGAAAAAGTACTCAAAATTTCAACTTTCCACTCACTTCAGTTTTTGAGTGAAAAAATTGTTTGTAGAGTATTACTTTACAAAACAACATTATTTTAAAAAAGTCATAACTCCATTATTAATAACTCAATTCAATCCCTTTGAGTTTTTAGTATTTTCTACATTGAACCTTCAGGAAAAAGTACTCAAAATTTCAACTTTCCACTCACTTCAGTTTTTGAGTGAAAAAATTGTTTGTAGAGTAGGTATTACTTTACAAAACAGCATTATTTTAAAAAAGTCATAACTCCATTATTAATAACTCAATTCAATCCCTTTGAGTTTTTAGTATTTTCTACATTGAACCTTCAGGAAAAAGTACTCAAAATTTCAACTTTCCACTCATTTCAGTTTTTGAGTGAAAAAATTGTTTGTAGAGTATTACTTTACAAAACATCATTATTTTAAAAAAGTCATAACACCATTATTAATAACTCAATTAAATCCCTTTGAGTTTTTAGTATTTTTTACATTGAACCTTCAGGAAAAAGTCCTCAAAATTTCAACTCTCCAGTCACTTCAGTTTTTGAGTGAAAAAATTGTTTGTAGAGTTTTTAGTATTTTCCACATTGAACCTTCAGGAAAAAGTACTCAAAATTTCAACTTTCCACTCACTTCAGTTTTTGAGTGAAAAAATTGTTTGTAGAGTATTACTTCACAAAACAACATTATTTTCAAAAAGTCATAACTGCATTATTAATAACTCAATTCAATCCCTTTGAGTTTTTAGTATTTTTTACATTGAATCTTTAGGAAAAAGTCCTCAAAATTTCAACTTTCCACTCACTTCAGTTTTTGAATGGAAAAATTGTTTGTAGAGTATTACTTTACAAAACAACATTATTTAAAAAAAGTCATAACTCCATTATTAATAACTCAATTCAATCCCTTTGAGTTTTTAGTATTTTCTACATTGAACCTTTGGGAAAAAGTCCTCAAAATTTCAACTTTCCACTCACTTCAGTTTTGGAGTGAAAAAATTGTTTGTAGAGTATTACTTTACAAAACAACATTATTTAAAAAAAGTCATAACTCCGTTATTAATAACTCAATTTAATCCCTTTGAGTTTTTAGTATTTTCTACATTGAACCTTTACAAAAAAGTCCTCAAAATTTCAACTTTCCACTCACTTCAGTTTTCGAGTGAAAAAATTGTTTGTAGAGTATTACTTTACAAAACAACATTATTTTAAAAAAGTCATAACTGCATTATTAATAACTCAATTCAATCCCTTTGAGTTTTTAGTATTTTCTACATTGAACCTTTAGAAAAAAGTCCTCAAAATTTCAACTTTCCACTCACTTCAGTTTTTGAGTGAAAAAATTGTTTGTAGAGTATTACTATACAAAACAACATTATTTAAAAAAAGTCATAACTCCATTATTAATAACTCAATTCAATCCCTTTGAGTTTTTAGTATTTTCTACATTGAACCTTTGGGAAAAAGTCCTCAAAATTTCAACTTTCCACTCACTTCAGTTTTGGAGTGAAAAAATTGTTTGTAGAGTATTACTTTACAAAACAACATTATTTAAAAAAAGTCATAACTCCATTATTAATAACTCAATTCAATCCCTTTGAGTTTTTAGTATTTTCTACATTGAACCTTTGGGAAAAAGTCCTCAAAATTTCAACTTTCCACTCACTTCAGTTTTCGAGTGAAAAAATTGTTTGTAGAGTATTACTTTACAAAAAAACATTATTTTAAAAAAGTCATAACTCCATTATTAATAACTCAATTCAATCCCTTTGAGTTTTTAGTATTTTCTACATTGAACCTTTGGGAAAAAGTCCTCAAAATTTCAACTTTCCACTCACTTCAGTTTTGGAGTGAAAAAATTGTTTGTAGAGTATTACTTTACAAAACAACATTATTTAAAAAAAGTCATAACTCCGTTATTAATAACTCAATTTCATCCCTTTGAGTTTTTAGTATTTTCTACATTGAACCTTTAGAAAAAAGTTCTCAAAATTTCAACTTTCCACTCACTTCAGTTTTTGAGTGAAAAAATTGTTTGTAGAGTATTACTTCACAAAACAACATTATTTTCAAAAAGTCATAACTGCATTATTAATAACTCAATTCAATCCTTTTGAGTTCTTAGTATTTTCTACATCGAACCTTTAGAAAAAAGTCCTCAAAATTTCAACTTTCCACTCACTTCAGTTTTTGAGTGAAAAAATTGTTTGTAGAGTATACCTTCACAAAACAACATTATTTTAAAAAAGTCATAACTCCGTTTTTAATAACTCAATTTAATCCCTTTGAGTTTTTATTATTTTTTACATTGAACCTTCAGGAAAAAGTCCTCAAAATTTCAACTTTCCACTCACTTCAGTTATTGAGTGAAAAAATTGTTTGTAGAGTTTTTAGTATTTACCACATTGAACCTTCAGGAAAAAGTACTCAAAATTTCAACTTTCCACTCACTTCAGTTTTTGAGTGAAAAAATTGTTTGTAGAGTATTACTTCACAAAACAACATTATTTTCAAAAAGTCATAACTGCATTATTAATAACTCAATTCAATCCCTTTGAGTTCTTAGTATTTTCTACATCGAACCTTTAGAAAAAAGTCCTCAAAATTTCAACTTTCCACTCACTTCAGTTTTTGAGTGAAAAAATTGTTTGTAGAGTATACCTTCACAAAACAACATTATTTTAAAAAAGTCATAACTCCGTTTTTAATAACTCAATTTAATCCCTTTGAGTTTTTATTATTTTTTACATTGAACCTTCAGGAAAAAGTCCTCAAAATTTCAACTTTCCACTCACTTCAGTTATTGAGTGAAAAAATTGTTTGTAGAGTTTTTAGTATTTTCCACATTGAACCTTCAGGAAAAAGTACTCAAACTTTCAACTTTCCACTCACTTCAGTTTTTGAGTGAAAAAATTGTTTGTAGAGTATTACTTTACAAAACAACATTATTTAAAAAAAGTCATAACTCCATTATTAATAACTCAATTCAATCCCTTTGAGTTTTTAGTATTTTCTACATTGAACCTTCAGGAAAAAGTACTCAAAATTTCAACTTTCCACTCACTTCAGTTTTTGAGTGAAAAAATTGTTTGTAGAGTATTACTTTACAAAACAGCATTATTTAAAAAAAAGTCATAACTCCATTATTAATAACTCAATTCAATCCCTTTGAGTTTTTAGTATTTTCTACATTGAACCTTCAGGAAAAAGTACTCAAAATTTCAACTTTCCACTCACTTCAGTTTTTGAGTGAAAAAATTGTTTGTAGAGTATTACTTTACAAAACAACATTATTTTAAAAAAGTCATAACTCCATTATTAATAACTCAATTTAATCCCTTTGAGTTTTTATTATTTTCTACATTGAACCTTCAGGAAAAAGTCCTCAAAATTTCAACTTTCCACTCACTTCAGTTATTGAGTGAAAAAATTGTTTGTAGAGTTTTTAGTATTTTCCACATTGAACCTACAGGAAAAAGTACTCAAAATTTCAACTTTCCACTCACTTCAGTTTTTGAGTGAAAAAATTGTTTGTAGAGTATTACTTCACAAAACAACATTATTTTCAAAAAGTCATAACTGCATTATTAATAACTCAATTCAATCCCTTTGAGTTCTTAGTATTTTCTACATCGAACCTTTAGAAAAAAGTCCTCAAAATTTCAACTTTCCACTCACTTCAGTTTTTGAGTGAAAAAATTGTTTGTAGAGTATACCTTCACAAAACAACATTAATTTAAAAAAGTCATAACTCCGTTTTTAATAACTCAATTTAATCCCTTTGAGTTTTTATTATTTTTTACATTGAACCTTCAGGAAAAAGTCCTCAAAATTTCAACTTTCCACTCACTTCAGTTATTGAGTGAAAAAATTGTTTGTAGAGTTTTTAGTATTTTCCACATTGAACCTTCAGGAAAAAGTACTCAAACTTTCAACTTTCCACTCACTTCAGTTTTTGAGTGAAAAAATTGTTTGTAGAGTATTACTTTACAAAACAGCATTATTTAAAAAAAAGTCATAACTCCATTATTAATAACTCAATTCAATCCCTTCGAGTTTTTAGTATTTTCTACATTGAACCTTCAGGAAAAAGTACTCAAAATTTCAACTTTCCACTCACTTCAGTTTTTGAGTGAAAAAACTGTTTGTAGAGTATTACTTTACAAAACAACATTATTTTAAAAAAGTCATAACTGCATTATTAATAAGTCAATTTAATCCCTTTGAGTTTTTATTATTTTCTACATTGAACCTTCAGGAAAAGTCCTCAAAATTTCAACTTTCCACTCACTTCAGTTATTGAGTGAAAAAATTGTTTGTAGAGTTTTTAGTATTTTCCACATTGAACCTTCAGGAAAAAGTACTCAAAATTTCAACTTTCCACTCACTTCAGTTTTTGAGTGAAAAAATTGTTTGTAGAGTATTACTTCACAAAACAACATTATTTTCAAAAAGTCATAACTGCATTATTAATAACTCAATTCAATCCCTTTGAGTTCTTAGTATTTTCTACATCGAACCTTTAGAAAAAAGTCCTCAAAATTTCAACTTTCCACTCACTTCAGTTTTTGAGTGAAAAAATTGTTTGTAGAGTATACCTTCACAAAACAACATTATTTTAAAAAAGTCATAACTCCGTTTTTAATAACTCAATTTAATCCCTTTGAGTTTTTATTATTTTTTACATTGAACCTTCAGGAAAAAGTCCTCAAAATTTCAACTTTCCACTCACTTCAGTTATTGAGTGAAAAAATTGTTTGTAGAGTTTTTAGTATTTTCCACATTGAACCTTCAGGAAAAAGTACTCAAACTTTCAACTTTCCACTCACTTCAGTTTTTGAGTGAAAAAATTGTTTGTAGAGTATTACTTTACAAAACAACATTATTTAAAAAAAGTCATAACTCCATTATTAATAACTCAATTCAATCCCTTTGAGTTTTTAGTATTTTCTACATTGAACCTTCAGGAAAAAGTACTCAAAATTTCAACTTTCCACTCACTTCAGTTTTTGAGTGAAAAAATTGTTTGTAGAGTATTACTTTACAAAACAGCATTATTTAAAAAAAAGTCATAACTCCATTATTAATAACTCAATTCAATCCCTTTGAGTTTTTTGTATTTTCTACATTGAACCTTCAGGAAAAAGTACTCAAAATTTCAACTTTCCACTCACTTCAGTTTTTGAGTGAAAAAAATGTTTGTAGAGTATTACTTTACAAAACAACATTATTTTAAAAAAGTCATAACTCCATTATTTATAACTCAATTCAATCCCTTTGAGTTTTTAGTATTTTCTACATTGAACCTTTGGGAAAAAGTCCTCAAAATTTCAACTTTCCACTCACTTCAGTTTTTGAATGGAAAAATTGTTTGTAGAGTATTACTTTACAAAACAACATTATTTAAAAAAAGTCATAACTCCATTATTAATAACTCAATTCAATCCCTTTGAGTTTTTAGTATTTTCTACATTGAACCTTCAGGAAAAAGTACTCAAAATTTCAACTTTCCACTCACTTCAGTTTTTGAGTGAAAAAATTGTTTGTAGAGTATTACTTTACAAAACAGCATTATTTAAAAAAAAGTCATAACTCCATTATTAATAACTCAATTCAATCCCTTTGAGTTTTTTGTATTTTCTACATTGAACCTTCAGGAAAAAGTACTCAAAATTTCAACTTTCCACTCACTTCAGTTTTAGAGTGAAAAAAATGTTTGTAGAGTACTTTACAAAACAACATTATTTTAAAAAAGTCATAACTCCATTATTTATAACTCAATTCAATCCCTTTGAGTTTTTAGTATTTTCTACATTGAACCTTTGGGAAAAAGTCCTCAAAATTTCAACTTTCCACTCACTTCAGTTTTTGAATGGAAAAATTGTTTGTAGAGTATTACTTTACAAAACAACATTATTTAAAAAAAGTCATAACTCCATTATTAATAACTCAATTCAATCCCTTTGAGTTTTTAGTATTTTTTACATTGAATCTTTAGGAAAAAGTCCTCAAAATTTCAACTTTCCACTCACTTCAGTTTTTGAATGGAAAAATTGTTTGTAGAGTATTACTTTACAAAACAACAATATTTAAAAAAAGTTATAACTCCATTATTAATAACTCAATTCAATCCCTTTGAGTTTTTAGTATTTTCTACATTGAACCTTAAGGAAAAAGTCCTCAAAATTTCAACTTTCCACTCACTTCAGTTTTTGAGTGAAAAAATTGTTTGTAGAGTATTACTTTACAAAAAAACATTATTTTAAAAAAGTCATAACTCCATTATTAATAACTCAATTCAATCCCTTTGAGTTTTTAGTATTTTCTACATTGAACCTTTGGGAAAAAGTCCTCAAAATTTCAACTTTCCACTCACTTCAGTTTTGGAGTGAAAAAATTGTTTGTAGAGTATTACTTTACAAAACAACATTATTTAAAAAAAGTCATAACTCCGTTATTAATAACTCAATTTCATCCCTTTGAGTTTTTAGTATTTTCTACATTGAACCTTTAGAAAAAAGTTCTCAAAATTTCAACTTTCCACTCACTTCAGTTTTTGAATGAAAAAATTGTTTGTAGAGTATTAATCAAGATTTTTTGGGTCAAAAAATGCAAAAATCATTTTTAATTTTTCACAGGCATTAAAACCTCAAAAAGAAAAATCACGAAAATGCTTTTCCACTAAATTTGATCCCCTTTTTCAATTCGTAAAGTCAAAAATTGAAAAATTTGGAAAAATCAGAATTCCAATTTTTCCAAGGGGTATGCAAGGTAATTTCATTTTAAAAAATTTCAATGGGCCGTATTTCGGGAACCAGATAAGCTATCGGCACGAAATTTTGCCTACTTTTAGATCTTGATTGGGGCTTCAAAAAAGGTTATTTGAGACACCGAGCCTAAGGGCTTCGTTTTCGAGATAATCGGCTTTTAAGGTTTTCCAAAATTTAAAACAAAGTTCCACCTTTGTGGCTCAATATCTCGGAAACTATTTGAGATAAATGATTCAATCTTGTTTTATTTTAAAGAGAATCGAATTCTGAATATACAAATATGCATTAGAATTTGTAAAATATTGATCGAGTTATGGGCCATTTTGTGAAACAATGTCGGATAATCAAAACTTTTTAGGGCCAAAAAATACAAAAATCGTTGTGACTGGCTTTCCAAAAGTGCACCCAAAACCTCCATAATGAGTGTCTTAGAAAAATTGAAAATTTTCAAATTGCCTTTTTGAAAAATATAACTACATAACTAGATAGCTATACTATCTTTATAGCAATCAGCTATAGAGTATTATTTTGTAAGATGTTTGTATCATTTTGGAAATAGCTGAAAATGTTTATAGTGGACTGAATGAATGAAAATATGCGCGAAAGATTTTCTGGAAAACTAATTTTTGTTGGATACCCTGTATAATTTACTAGTTGCTCATAGTTATAGAGAATCAAATGAATCATAATTTAAATTGAAAAAAAAAAACATTAATTAAGAAAGTTCTGGATTGTTCCAGACATTAAAAAAATCAAGGGTTGTTTATCCAAGATTCAATAAATCCCAATTACCAAAAAAATAATTTTTGAGGTACTTACCAAAATCCAGAAGTCAATTGGTACCTACACTATGGGCACACAACACAATAGTCGGAAAATCCTAAATTGTTTGAGAAAAAAAACCATAATTCTCGGACGCGACTTTGCAGTACTTCTTCTCCGACGCTCCTTACTCGACTGACTAATCTAAATAATGTAAATCGTAAATCCCTTGTCCGACAAAAACCCGCAAAAAAAAATATAAACAGATAAAGTAATAAATATAATATGAATAAGTGAGTGGCGCAAAAAAACTATTGCGTAATACAGTACCCCAACCGACCCGACGGTAAATGTAAATCCCAATTTTCTAGTTAGTAGGGACATAAAGCTACTTGAAATAATTCGCCGGTATCGGTATCGGTATCCGTAACGCAACTAGATACGTTGACAAGCGAAAAGGCTGTTAAAGCGCTCCCTGTTCCGGTAAACGTAAACGCATCTCATAACTTAGTAATTTTCTTGTCAAAACTGCGGCGTTTTTATATAAAATTGTTATTTTTTTTGCGATAGAGAAGCACTAAACACACAAGAAAGTCAAGAAAGTATAAACTAAATAAATTAAATCAACCCGGAAGAAAAGTGAGGTTATATACATTTAAAATTTGACACATGCGTCAGGAATGTCAAGATACGTTACCGATACGGATACCGCGGGAGGGCCGTAACGTTACGTTGTACGTACGGTATCTCGGCGTCCGTATCGCTTCTGCACATGCGCAGTACGATACCGATACGGATACCGAGCAAAAAATACGGAAGCTTTATGTCCCTAGTAACAATATAGGGCCGAATTAGTATTAATTTTTTTTCAAAAGTTTTAGCTTTGTTCCAAGAAAGCAGAAAACCGTACAATGTACCAATGGCGAATCCAGGGGGGGGGGCGCACCCCTTCCCTGAGAGCCTCAAAAACTACTATATTTTTTTTTTTAAATCATAGATAGGAAAAATTTATAAAGGAATTTTCCAAGAAAAGTTCATGGAAAAATTTTCCAATAAAATGTTATTGAAAAATTTTCCAAGGAACACTATTGTTCAATTTATTGTTTTGTTTTTATCAGATAAATGTGTTATATTTTTATTTGAAATACGTATTTTCATTTATGATTTTCGGTTTTTTGATATGTGCAGGGTTGAACACTTTTGATAGAAAACATCAATTTCTGAGCGAGATACAAAAAAATCAACCCCCACCCTCAAATTTTGTGATGTCTTGAACCGTTTTGTGGCTAGAGAATCCAGTGACGTTCTCAGATTTTTTTTCTATTTGTTCCCGAATTCGAGATATTAACCAGAGTCCGATTGTTTTGATGGGACACAGAACACCCTATACATTAATAACTGATTGGATAGCTTTGTTTTTGCTGCTTTCAATGATATAAAGTTCGATCCGTTTATCTCTATAGATTTCCAGCAAAAAAATTACCTTATTCTTGTTATAAGAAAGAATGTGTTAGAAGAGGACTTTATATCTATAAGGAGAATGAGGTAGGCCTCCTTCTAACACATTGTTTCTTTTGATTGAAAAATCTATAATTTTTTTCCTAGAAAACTGTTAGAGATAAACCTATTAAACCTTATCTGTATCATTAAAATAAGCAGCAATAGAGCTATCAATAAGTTATTAATATATACCTAGGATTTTTTATTTAAAAAAAATAAGACAAATTGTACGCTCCAGGAGACTATAATTCTCTGGATGGTATTTTCTGCTTGATCCTGATGGTTTAGGATAGAAGAGCAGAAGGGCCTTAGTACCAGACAGGACTTAAAGTCACGGCACTTGCACTAGGGCGTAAGATTAGAGCACTTGTAAGTTGGAAAAAGGACCCAAGCCAGACAAAGCACTTGCTTTAAGGGTTAAATTAAACCTGTAACCAGACAAAACACTTGCTACAGGTTTAAAGAAGGGTTTAATGTAACCAGACAGAGCACCTGCTACAATAAGGCTAAAGAACAGTAATTGTTAGAGCGCAGTCTCACGACTCTACTAGCGTTGCTAGGCCAATGGTGACTTGAGCACAATTTAAGTAAGAGAAACAACAATAAGTTTGAATCTGAGTTTATTAATGAAATTGATCACCTTTTATATATAATAAATGCTGATTTTGCACACATTGATTGTCGTCATTTCCAATAATAAAAGTAGGTTGCTTATAATTAATTAATTCTAATAAGTACAGTATGGTAAAAATATAAGATTAAATGTTCCAATTTAGATAAATGGACATTCTGCCGCCTCTCAATTTGTCGACTTCAGGGACTGTAGTTCATACTCTTCAGGCTTGTTGGTGGTCTTTTTGTCTCTTGTTCGAAGTCTTAGATATTTGATGCCTATCCAGATACCCAAAACTACCAGGATTGTTGTAATGGTAGTTGTCACTCCAACTATGGTAGAATGATGTCGTATATCTCTCCATATATGATTTTGAAGCTCAATCTGAATTGACTTCTCTTCTGTCATTAGTGAGGATAAATCATCTGAATGCCCAATTACTGACTCAGATGCTGGCCGGAGTTGTGAGTGTTGAATATGTGTGGGTTCGTCGTGTCTATCGAGTGAGATAGCTTTGGAATAGCTGGTTAAACTGCTATGCTCCACTCGTATTGCTGTTAGTGTTAGCTGTTTGGTTTCTATAATACAATCGGGAGACAAGCTGGGAATTCCTGTTGCAATAATGTCAACATCTTCCCGGACTCCACCACAAATAATAGCTATATTGGCTGATCCATTAGTAATAAATAACCATGTATTTGGCGTGGCCATTTGTTTCCATATAGTAGCCTGCACTGAATTTGTGAAAGTTTTGCATTTCTTGGCTTCAGGCTTATGGTATATTCCATCAATAATACAGTTGCCGTCGTTATTAATGTTTCTTATAACATCTGGAGAACAGAGAAACATGTGATGTTTTAATTTCAAGCATCGTTCGAATTCTTCTTTATGGAGTTGAAAGTAAAGCTGAGAGTTATAATCGATCGCGATATAATCGTTCGATATATCTAATGTCCAGTAAGAGTTGTTGGATATTCGTACTGGAATTGGGGTTTCTTTTATAACATCAAACTGTGATATTTCTATTATGGGACAATAGCCAAAAACTTGGAAGTGGCTGCTATTCTGACATGGGGACATTTTTATCACAGGCGTAGATATTGCTTTCAAGTTGTTCGGTAATTTTCTGTTGATATCCGTTATCAGAGTATGAAGATACGTTGGAGATATGATGTCGTAGATTGTTCCCTTGTTAAACTGGATATTTATCATATTCTCGTAGTATGAACTTATTTCTGCAATGTAGTTAGTTGCTATTTGATAAGTGCTTAGGACATGAATGTTTAGGCTGTTAATGTCTATACTTGAAAACCATTTGTTCATAGATTGAATTGCTTCTAATCCTTGATTAAGCCTTGTTTGGAATCTGTGAAGTTGGTTATTTATTTTTTGTTCGGTTGTATTGAATATTGATAGTGCGGAGATCATGAATTGTGTCTGGTGATTGGAAGCTTTTATCAACATTTCTTGATTTTTGTTTATATTATTTATATCCTCGTAGACCTCATCGTTGACGCCAAAAACGGACGTCATAAATTTTCCCAATAAACCTCTTTTTGGACGAAGTTGTATCTCTTGCATGGTCTTAAAAATCCAGCTAAAATGTTGTTGTTGCTCTTTTAGATGATGGTCCAATATTTCACAGTGCGTTTCTTCCGATAGTTGTCTTGTCTTGTTACACAGCATCTCAAAATTGTTTACGACACTAGTTACATTCTGGATTGATTTTTGTTCTGTTATAAGTGACTTCCATTCTAAATGTTCCTCTGTTTATTTGTGCCGTTCCAAAATGTTTTGGGAGAAGCATCAAATTGAATCATAACATAAATAGTTGAATGATTTGAAAATAAGATACTTTTGATTTCTTGGTTTTCACATGCTGCTTCACAGTGCATTCTCTTTTGATATTGTGACTGCTTGAGGCTATGGCCATATTGCTGTAACCTGAGTGGGAATGGTCAGTGTTTCTTCTCCCATTTCTTCTAATGGAAGTGGGATCAATGTATGTATCGGTCGTTTCAATGTAGCTCTGTCTGCTTTCTTGAGTGTGACTACTCTTACTACGCCATCTCTTCCAGGATGAACATCTGTTATGCGTGCTAAGGGCCATTGGCTGGGATTTATTGTATTTTCTTTTATAATTACCATGGTTCCTTTCTTAAGGTTGGTTTCCTGATTTTGCCATTTATATTTTTGCTGCAATCTCCCTAAATATTCTGTGCACCAAACTTTCCAGAAGTCCTTTTTCATTTTCTGGGTAAGTCTCCATTTCTCTGACAAACTGGAATTTATATTACTTGCTATTGGGTCAATTGGAGATAATATTCCCCTTCCAATTAAAAAATGACCAGGAGTTAGGACGAAATAGTCGTCTACTTCGTCAGAGAGTGGCCATAACGGCCTAGAATTGAGGCTTGCTTCGATTTGGTGTAACAAAGTTGTAAGTTCTTCATACGTGAGGGTTGTTTCTCCAATTACTCGTTTGAGGTGATGTTTCATTGACTTGACTCCAGCTTCCCACAGTCCACCAAAATGAGGTGCCGCCGGTGGGATGAAGTGCCAGTTAGTGCCAAGGTTGACCATTGTATTTTGCAGGGATTGGTGTTGAGTTAATTTGAGAACTTCTTCTTCAAAATAATGTGCTGCCCCAACAAAATTTGTTCCATTGTCACTGTAAATATTTTCGCAGTGACCTCTTCTCGCAGTAAATCTCCGGAAGGCTGCTAAAAACGAATCAGTCGTCATATCGCTTACTACTTCTAGGTGTATTGCCTTGGTGGAAAGACATACAAAAACTGAGATATAGCCTTTATATGACTTGTGACCTCTTCCTTTAGTAGCTCTGATTTTGATAGGGCCGGCATAGTCTACTCCACTGTTAATGAACGGTGGGGATGGTGTGACCCTCGTGGCAGGTAATTGGCTCATTTGCTGCTCTGAGGTTTTTGCTTTGTACCTGATGCATGTAATACATTTACTAAAGGTGCTTCTTACACTTTTCTTCCCATTGATAATCCAGTATTTTCTTCTGAGGTAAGCCAGTGTTGCTTGGTTTCCGCCATGCAAGGTTTTGTGATGTGCGTCCAATATTATTAGTTTGCTCAAATGATTTTGACTTGGTAGTATTATAGGATGTTTCTGACTGTATGGTAACTCTGAATTCTGTAATCTTCCGCCAACTCGTAGGATTTGTTCCCCGTCAATAAATGGGCTTAGGTTAAATATTTTGCTTGATTTCTCCACGGTTTTCTTTGTGTTAATGGACAATATCTCGGATGGAAATTCGCAGTTTTGGATCACTTTGATAACTTCTTGGAGCGTTTTTCTTGTTTCTTCGACAGATAATATTGGTTCGTTGGACCTGTGAAAAACTCTTCGACAGTAGCTTAATATTCTTATCATTCTGGTTAAGTCGGAGAATCGTTCGATTATGTTTTCTGTGATTTGTGTTTTAACTTGGAAACATTTTATGGTTTTCTTAGCTTCCGTTTCGGGTATTTCTTTAGCTAATGGTAGTGGTTCATGACTATGAAGCCATGCTGGTCCATTCCACCATAGGAGATTGTTTGCTAATTGTTCTGGATTAGACCCTCTGGATATAACGTCTGCTGGATTTTCGGATGTTTTTACGTGGTTCCAGTGGCTGCTGTCTACGTGTCTATTTATATCACTCACGCGATTGGCAACAGATGTTTTCCATCGATTGGGCTGGCCTTTTATCCAGCCTAATGTTATCATGGTGTCACTCCATGCGAAAGTTTCTATATTTTCTATCTCTAGTGTCGCAATAGTTTGGTTTATCAGTTTCGCTAATAAGTGTGCTGCACAGAGTTCAAGTCTCGGTAACGTTGTTCTTAGTTTTACTGGAGCTACTTTTGATTTTGCCCAGAGAAGTGTGACAACTATATTATCTTCAGTCGTCAGTGTTCGGCTGTAGATGACAGCTCCATAGGCCGTTTCAGAGGCGTCACAGAATCCGTGGAGTTGAATTAGGTTTCCTAGGCTAAATTGCATCCATCTTGGAATTCTGATATCTTCGACTTTATTCATGTCCTTTCTAAAGGTTATCCATCTGTCTGCTAGTTCACCTTATATTTTCTCATCCCATCCTAATCTTTGTAGCCATAAGTCTTGTATGAGTATTTTTGATTTGATGACTATAGGTGATAACCATCCTAAGGGATCGAAAATTTTTGATATCTCTGATAGGATGTGCCTTTTTGTTATTAGATACTCTGTTGATGTGGTAACTTTGAACATGAAGTTGTCATCATAAGGCGAGCAAAATACGCCAAGTGATTTTTGGATGTCATCTGCGGATAATTCTTGGACGGTTTGGTTTTGTTGCGATTCGGGAAGGGCTTGAAGCAGGGCTAGATTGTTACTGGTCCATTTTCTGAGATTAAAACCAGCAGATTGCATCATATTGAGTAACTGTTGTTGAATTTCTATTGCCGATTCTAAGTCATTGGCTCCTGACAGGACATCATCTACGTAAAAGTCTCGTAGGGTGATTTTGCTTGCAATAGGATACTTCGTTTCTTCAGATTTTGCCAATGTTTGTAAAGTCTTAATGGGTAGGTATGGTGCAGATGCTGTTCCATATGTGACAGTGGTTAGCTCGTATTCAATCATTCGGTGTCCGCTGTCAGATCGCCATAAAATTCTCTGGTAAGGTTGATCTTCTCGATGGATTTTTATCTGTCGATACATTTTTTCTATTTATATCGGCAGTAAAAACTACTTTATGCTGCCTCCATCTTAACAGGATTTCAGATAGGTTCTGTTGGAGTCTTGGACCAGTAAGCATCAAATCATTTGGGCTAACAATGGATGTTGATTTACTGGAAGCATCAAAAACAACTCGTAGTTTTGCGGTTGTACTGTCCATTTTAAATACTGCTTGGTGTGGTATGTAGTATCTGCCTTCATGAAGATTTTGAAATGATACTTTTTTCATGTGCCCTAATTTCAAATATTCATCCATGAATGCATCGTATTGTTCTTTAAGGCAAGGTTCTCTCAAAAACCGGTTTTCCAGACTTCTTAAACGGGCAGCCGCTCTAGGTTTTGTTTGTCCTAAAATTTGCGTGCCCTGTTTGAAAGGTATTCTGACTATGAATCTTCCTTTTTCATCTCGATACGTAGTCTCATCGTAAAATTTTTCACAGATTTCGTCATCTTCTGACATATATTTATTTGTTTCTGGCAACTCTTCTAATTCCCAAAATTTCGTGAGTTGGCTATCTTCTTCGTGTCGGGAAATCATGCTGGTCACTTGAAGTGGAAGGTGGTTTGACGATACTCCTCCAGATACCATCCATCCTAGTTCCGTATTTTGCTTAAGAAGTCCTTCTCTTGTTTTTTGAATGCCATTTAGAATTATGAATTATATGCGTATATTCTCTCGCTCCAACTATAGCATCAATTGGACCTGGTTTCATGTAGGTTGGATCTGCTAGGATTTCATTCGTGTACGAGTTGTCGACTTCTAATTGATATCGTGGAGTTGATTGTGTTAATTTTGGAAGTACTAACATTTTCACTTCAAGTGAAAAATTGCTCGGAAAGCGTGGCTTGATGAGGAGATCTACTGCCGAGGAGGAAACTTGTGGGCTATCATCTCCTATGCCTGAAATTTCTGCTCTGATCTGATCTTCTGACGTGGGAGATTAAGACGCTGGGCTGCGTCTTATGTTATAAACGCAGATTGTGATCCCTGGTCAATGAGGATACGTAAATACTGGGTGGTACTAGCTGTTGCTACTTCTACCAATGCTGTGGCAAGCAGGACATTCTCTTCATGGTCTTTTACGTGATACTTTGAGGTATTTTGTCTTTGATCATTTCTCCTGAAGTTGTTGCGTGTTTGGCTATTTTCATTTTGATTGGAGGCTCTTTGATCAGTTCTTCTTGATGTCTGATGTCCTAAGTTGTTGAAGCTTCGTTGATTGTTTTCATTATGTAGGATTGTATGATGATGCTTCCTGCAGACATTGCAAGTTACACTGCTGCGACATCTAATATGTTTTATTTTCTACTTTACTATTATAGATCCATAATACCTAGGAAACGAAATACGTTAACACACCTATAACAACCTGATCCATAACGCCCGCTTTTGCGGGCGTTATGATCTATAACGCCCGCTTATAATACCTTTTTCCATTTCCATAACTCCCGCTTTTACCTTGAATAGGTAACACTTTGACATAAAATAGAAATTTTGATTTATGGCTTATTCCTTTATAAAAATAGACAGAATACAGTAAATTCAGTAGGATATAAAATTATCTATGTACCACGGGAATTATCAGGAGTTAATACCCACGGGCAATTGGTGTCCCTCGGGCCAAAGGCCCTCGGGACACAAACTTTGCCCTTGGGTATTAACACCCTCATAATTCCCTTGATACATAAATAACTATTCGTTTCTATGTACAGGTCGCAGGTACAGGTACAGGTCACAGGTACAGGTACATGTCAAAATACAAAACAATATTCTGTCACACAAGTTTAACTGATTTTGTTAATAACAAATTGATGAAAAAACATTGTGTTGAGTAGAAAATAAAGCATTGTATGCACCACGGGGATTTCAAGATTATAATGCCCTTCAGGCGAAATATATCCCTCGGGCCATAGGCCCTCGGGCTAGTTTCGCCTTCGGGCATTATAATCTACATAATCCCCTTGGTACATAAATAGCTATTTCGTGGTTCAGACAGTTCACGCAAAGGTTTATTTTCTGAACAAAACGATTTTTTTCTTCTACCGACAATCTTCTAAAAGCTTGGCAGTGATATATCGCATGATCTTTCTCGCAATAATGGCAAGCTGAGTTGTTTCTTCTGCTTGGGCTTGTTGCTTCCAGAGATTGAAATCTTCTTTCAAGAAATTCCATGAATTGTTGGTAGTCTTGAATTTTGTGTGGTTCCGTTATTGTTTGTTCATACATCTTGTTGGTTTCGGAATCCCATTTCCTACTGATTATTCTGATGATGATTGGCCCCCATGACTGTGTGCTTACTCCTATATTTTCTAGCCCACGAGTACATTCTTTGGTGATGTCATGCAAGAGCTTCAATTTCTCAACGTTTCCGGGGGAAACGTTTGGGAGGTCTAGTAACTTGTCTATCAGTTTCGAGGCTAATAGTCGCTTGTTTTCATATCTATTCTGAAGCAAGTCCCATGCTGTCTCGTAGTTGTTTTCAGTGGTTGTTAAGTGCTGAATGAGTCTTGCAGCTTCTCCTCGAACATGTGTTTTGAGTAGTTGTATCATCTGCCTTGGAAAAATGTATGTTGTCGTGGACTACTCGCAAAAAAACATCATGGAAAGAGCCCCAGTTCTCGTAGCCTCCGTGAAATGTTGGAATAGTTATTTGTGGTGACGCAAGATGTCTTACAGGCCAGATTGATTGGGTCTGTGGTAATTGCGGCTGACATGAAGCTTGTGCCTCGACTGTTTCCGCTGATAATTTTTCCAACGTGTCTTCATACTTCATCTGATACTCATGAAACTTATCATCTCTGAAGTAGGCACTGGTGAATGATTTTTCATGAATTATTATCTCTTCGTGCAATTCTTGAATAGCTCCCCATTGTTTTACCAGCTTTTTCTGTTGTAGTTCATACCTTATTCTTGATTTTGATTCAGTTAGATCTTGGTTGATTTGGTCGATTGTTCTATCCAATTCCTCACACTTAAGATTTTGTTTCTTCAAAAGTAAGAGTTGTGGACTATTTTGTAATTCATCATTGATCGTTTCAAGGTATTTTTTAGTAAAGTAGGCGTGATTTGGTTCATTGAACTTGTTTAGTTCATGATCATTTTCTTGAACTGCATCCCATAGTTCTTCTAGTGCTCCAAGTTTTTGTTCTACATACTGTTCAGTTTTTCTTGATTGGCCATCTTTTTTACAGTTGGTGTAAAGCTGCATGATCTTTTTGCCTAGTTCTTCTTGCTGAGTAGCACGTAAGTTCATTTCTTCCATCATTGTTCTGTTGATCTTGCAATGGGCTTAGCTGGACCTCTGGAACCGCTATTGGTGGAACTTGTGGGAATGTGGTTGACCGCTGTTGGGCCTGGTTGAACTTCTGAGACCGCTGTTGGTGGGACCTCTGGGACTCTGGTTGATGGACCTGTGGATCGCTATTGGTGGGACCTCTAGGACTCTGGTTGATGGCTGCTTGGTTTGGTTGAACCTCTGGGTCCGCTGTTGGTGGGACCTCTGAGACTCTGGCAGATGGACCTGTGGATCGCTACTGATGGGATCTCTAGGACTCTGGTTGATGGCTGCTTGGTTTGGTTGGACCTTTGGGCCCGCTGTTGGTGGGACCTCTGGGACTCTGGCAGATGGACATGTGGATCGCTACTGGTGGGATCTCTAGGACTCTGGTTGATGGCTGCTTGGTTCGGTTGGACCTCTGGGCCCGCTGTTGGTGCGACCTCTGGGGCTCTGGCTGATGGACCTGAGGATCGCTACTGGTGGGATCTCTAGGACTCTGGTTGATGGCTGCGTGGTTCGGTTGGAACTCTGGGCCCGCTGTTGGTGGGACCTCTGGGACTCTGGCTGATGGACCTGAGGATCGCTACTGGTGGGACCTCTAGGACTCTGGTTGCCTGCTGTTGCAGGCTGCTGATTCTTGACCGTTGTAACTTTTTGCTCGAAGGACCATGTACGCTCCAGGAGACTATAATTCTCTGGATGGTATTTTCTGCTTGATCCTGATGGTTTAGGATAGAAGAGCAGAAGGGCCTTAGTACCAGACAGGACTTAAAGTCACGGCACTTGCACTAGGGCGTAAGATAGGTAACTTACAACCAGACTAGAGCACTTGTTGTAAGTTGGAAAAAGGACCCAAGCCAGACAAAGCACTTGCTATAAGGGTTAAATTAAACCTGTAACCAGACAAAGCACTTGCTACAGGCAGGGCCGGCCCTACCATAAGGCGAATGGAGCGAGCGCTCCAGGCGCCAGACCTCGAGGGACGCCTCCGACTTGTTCCTTGGTGAAAAAAAAAAAGAGAAAAATATATTTCTGAAAACTGTTTAATCTGAAATCCCCATTGAACGATATTTTTGCATTACAGCCTAGGGCCGAATTTTTGATTTTTTCCCTGGAATTCTGGGATACTTTGGGAAATGTAAAATTTTTTCATACATATATCCAGGAGCCTGTGAGCTTAAACATACCAAAATTTGAGTCGAGAAAAACTAAAGATGGCTGAGTTGCGATTTTTTTAATTCAAAAGCCCCACTGAATAATATTTTTGCATTACAGCCTATATGGCCTGATTTCCGATTTTTTTCCTGGAAATCTGGGAAACTTTGGGAAATGTAGAATTTTTTCAAATATCCAGGAGTTATTTAGCTTTGACATACCAAAATTTGATTGGTTAAAAATCAAATATAGCTGAGTTACGATTTTTTTTATTCCGAAAGCCCCATTGAGTGATATTTTTGCATTACAGCCTATGGCCTGATTTCTGATTTTTTTCCTGGAAAATCTGGAAAACCTGAAGGAGCCAAATATTTTTTGGCTTATTGAGGAAGCTTTTAGTTTCAACATATGAAAATTTCATTGAAAAATAGTCCAAGATAACGGAGCTATGATTTTTACAATCAGAGACACCCACTGCTCTGAATCTGTCTCCGCTTTTTGATATTTTGCTATTCTGCTTGCGAGCAAAAGAGTGGTAAGTCTGTGATAAGTCAGCAGCCGAAGCCCAGCTAGTAGGTAGGAAGAGCCCAGCTGGCGTCACCTCTCAAAGGGGGTGTAACCCTAAAATACAACTTTATTCAGAAAATAAAGAAGAAAATTTTAAGAACTCTTGTGAACATCTCGCATCGCTACTCAAAATAATAAGGTAGATACGACTAAATAAGATTTTGTCTATTCATCGCGTGACGTCATAAATACACGTAAAAATTGCAAAACCTATTTAAACTGACGCAGCAATAAGTGTGAGAACGCAAAAACGATACGATAATGTCGATAATAGCTCTTTTCCAACCGACATGAGAAACGTTCTAGAACGGTAATTTCCAGTTGATCAATTCATTTGTCAAGTAGAATAAATGTTCAACTTATTGAAAAATAGGTGGACAACTGGAAATTACTGGTTCTGGAACGGTTCTCCTGTCGGTTGGAACTGAGCTAACATATGCAGCAAGAATCAGCAAACGCGCGCCAGCGCCGGTTGTCGGACTCAGTTTTTGCATATAACGTCACAGTGCTAGGAGTAGGAATTTTATATCACATCAGTATCTTCGCAACGGTTGGTCGTAACCTAGTGCGGTTCGAAAATTTGTTCTTAGATTTTTTTTCTAAAACGTATTTTTGGGTCAAGATTATCGATAGCAATAATTTAATTTGTTTTTAATTTGAACAATACTTGAAGGAAAAAATACTTAAATTATTTTTTGAACTATTTCTACGTGAATGTCATTTCAAGTACGCAAGTTAAGTAAATACTAACTTGACTCTGACTTTCGTGGAATTTGGTACTTGTACTCGAATTTGGGCAATTCAAGTTAATTTACTTGACATTTCAAGTAGGTATTTCCTTTTGTACTTATACTTGTACTGGTACTTGATTCGTATTAAAAAAGAAACTTGTACTTGATACTAAAGTACTTTTTCTTACTACTTAGAACAACAGCTCTGATCGGTGGATAGAGTAAGCAGGGCCCGCTTTAGGGGGGGGCAACCCGGGCATTTGCCAGGAGCGGCAAAATTTGGGGCGGCATTTATATCGATAAAAAAAACAAGTAAATAAATAAATAAATAAATAAAAGGTCTGTTAAATTCGCATAGAAATCACAAACCAGTTAGAGCGAATTTCATTGGTTGAAAAGTCAGAAGCATTCAGAAAACTAGTTTCAACTTTCAACCAATGAAATTCACTCTGACTGGTTAGTGATTTCTGTGCGAACAGACCTAAGGCCACCGCTGCCGTTAGGATCCAGTATGTACTATAATAAGGGTTTTTCAATTGGGACGGGTCGAAGTTGGCAGCCTGTGGCGGCCATGTTGTTTCCAAAGCTTTTGTTTAACCTGTTGTTTATTATTCAGTTACTGATGCCAAATTACCATGGCAAGTTACACGATTGAGCAGCACGTCCAAATGATAAAACTGTATTATCAAAATGATTGTTCGCTAGTCCTAACGTTGCGCGCGTGAGGCCATCACCGTCAACGGCGACCGCTACAGAACCATGATTACCGATTTCTTTTGGCCCAGACTAAACAATATGGACGTGAACGACATGTGGTTCCAGCAGGACGGTGCTACGTACCACACAGCGGACGCCACGATGAATATGCTGCATGAACGATTTGAGGGTACGATTATCTCTCGCAGAGGTGACGTAAATTGGCCGAAAAGGTCGTACGATTTGACCCCTTTGGACTACTTCTTGTGGAGTTTTCTGAAGTCTCAGGTCTATGCCAATAAGCCGCAATCGACCGATGCCTTAAAGTGAACATAACCCAGGCCATCGCTCAAATTCAGCCGGATGTATGCGGCAGAGTAATTGAAAATTGGACCAGTCGGTTCCATGCCTCCTTGAGAAGCCGCGGTGGATATTTGAACGATGTGATGTTCCATAAATAATGGCATACAAAGACCCTTAATTAAAAATAAAATTTTGGTAATACTTTACACACAGCTTATTTCATTTCTCTTTAACATCGACCCGTCCCTATTGAAAAACCCTTATTTTGTATTTTTGCATAGTAGGCATTCAACATTTTCTTTGTGAACAATGAAATATTTATTATGAATTTATGGAAAGCTTTTAAGATCGGTCGGCAACGCGGCGCCGTTTTTGTTACGCTGAATACGCGAAAATTCCTAGCTAAAAAAACTTCATATTTTCAGATGTTTTTTTTAAGGTTTAAAATAAACGTTTTTGGGCGTGGCCGTCGAAAACACTTTTTTTTCCTCCGGCGGCGCCTGCAGCGAGCTTTTTCTCCCCCCCCCCCCCCCCTGCGAAAAAAATTTCGCACTGAATAACCCCCTTCCCCTTCAGCTTCAAATCTATTTCTGGGGCGGCAATTCTTATTTTTGCCCAGGATGGCCGAAAGGCTAGAGCGGGCCCTAAGAGTAAGTAAGTAGGTATATGATCCGCATTTAGTTAATTAGGGGCGCCAAAAAGTCAGATCTCGCTCCATCCTAAAAGTAATCTCGGGCCCAGTGGCGTAGGGACGATGTTCCGGGCCCGTGTTCAAAAATTTTAGCGGGCCCCTACTCCTGCGAGATGAAAAAATTGAGAAATGATAGAAATATATATATATTTTTTAAATATATAGGGTGAACTTAAAGTATGGAACATATTCAATATGAAATTAATGAAGGCGTTTTCGAAAAAATGCTCGCACACGTTGATTTTTGCTTGAGATCTTTCCACATTAATGTTTTCATACAAGAACAGCTGTACCGTTATCAACCTTATTTTTTTAAATGATACCCTCTGTATATTATGACATTTCTGGATTCGGCAGAAAATTCTAGACATAGGTATTTCATATACAATGTCATGCCAGAAATACCCTTCATGTTAAAGCTGAACTCACCTCATTAGACGGCAGCACAACCAAGGTTCCTAAAGTTAATAGGTTGTCTGGTAAGGGGTAACTTGATGACTCATCTGGGGTGCCGCTTATGGAGATTTGCATCATGTTTCGGCACCCCAGATGACGTCATGAGGTTATCAGGTAACCTACTTCTCTCAAACAACCTTGAGCAAAACAAAGCGCAATGCAGGGATTGCAAGATCTTGAGCTGGTATACCTGATAGCAATCCTGGCATACTATGGAGTGGTCGGCCGTACCAATGAATATTGAAGATATGCGACACGCGACAAGCGGTAGAATCGGAAAGTTTTTATGAAAAAAAAAAATCATAAGTCAAATCAAAAAGTGAAACTCTTTAGGGTCTCAATAGAAAGTCATTCCAGGTTGATTTTAACTCGAGTTATGCTTTGGCGGCGGTCTGATATTTGGAGGAGAATGGAGATTTATTTGAAAGAAATGTCACGTAACGTCATGAGTAAAGGGGCTAGGACAGAGCTGGCGCAAAATCAGTCATTTTCCCATGTAAATCTCCATAAGAAAATCTAAGGTCCGTTCTGGCAATTTTTGTACCGTTTCAAGGTCATCCGTCCAGTCCGCCAGCCGGCGCTAAGCCCCACCCCCTTTCCAGTGCCCGTGTCTTTCATCAGTCGGATCAGCCGCCGCTGCGTTCGGGGTCATTGACCGCACCTGGCTGCAAGCGGCTCATCGAACACACATAGCAGCTCATGACTACGTGATTACGCTGGCATCCTGCGATAAGCAAGTCCTAACAAGTCTCTAACCAATCCGAAGGCTGAGGTCTCTCGTCTCAATATAAGAAACGAGCGACAACAAGCCGGATATTTTTTTTATTATTATTTACATCATATTAATAGCTACAATGCTTTCGGTCGTATTCAGATCAAAGGCGCCGCTTGTTCGAGTGACTTGTTGAAAGTGATCAGTAAACTTTTGGATTGCGCCTATTTCTATATCAGTGTTGGAGTTAACAAAAGCCTAAGTATTATTACAGTTATTATTATTATCAACATGACTCATCATTTATACAAATATTTTTTTGCAAAATAATTCCGTCTCAAATTTTTTCCATAAGGATTTTCTTGGAATTTTTGCTTCAAATATTCATTTCCTATCAATAATATATTGCTAAATTATATCAACATGTTCACCAACAAAAGCAAAAATTAAGCAAACGCATCACATAGGAAATTACACTGCTTGAGCCGTCCTGTCGCAATACTGATAAACTATTTTTATTTAGAATAAACAATATAACCTGTGACAATAATAGGCGTTACGTCATCAACGTGTCTGTGAATATTTTCATCGCATGACGTGATCGTTGGCGCCATCTAGCGTACATAGTGTAAAGTTCGATGTGTCCCATTATAGGATGCTGTAGTGGTAACTAAGGAAAATTCGTAACTGTCGCCGACGTTTAATGTGGGAATTTTATAAACAAGGGTATCATATTTCACGGCTATTTGTACTTGTAACTGGTAAGCGTTTCCATTCTAGCAAAAACAAGCTCAAACTTGCATTTATATTTTTTTGTCGATGATAAACAAAACATGTATGAATATTTTCACTGCCGACCAACTACCTACATATTATATTTAAAAACATTCCAGCACATAGCCCCATAATACTTCCAGTCAAGTTGGACATTATCTATTACCCAACTAACAACCCTTAGGGCCAAAAAAGGGTGATATCAAAAATTTTAAAAAGTACCTAACTATACCATAACTCTTTTGAGGTGGGAACAGCGAAGCTGCTTTTTCCGGAGTGTGCGCAACCCTAACTATCAAGGGAATGTCTGAAAACTGGATTTTGACCATCTGCGCAGGATGTCTTAGGGCCTTAGTCTATTTTTTCGATTATTTCGCCTTCTAGCCATCCGATTCACATCGTTCTTTTACCAAAAATTTTCAAATAATTAGTCGCGTATTTGAAGACCAGTTCCACCCGTTTAGCATATGCCAAAAGGGCCGTATTCTATTTTTTCGATTATTTCGCCTTCTAGCCATTCGATTCACTTCGTTCTTTCACCAAAAATTTTTAAATAATTACTCGCGTATTTGAAGACCAGTTTCACCCGTTTAGCATATGCCAAAAGGGCCGTATTCTATTTTCTTATTTAATTAACGTTCTATCGACCCGATTCAATTTATTCTTCTGCTAAAAATTTCTAAATAATTAGTGGCATCAATGAAGACTATAGTTCAACCCGTTTAGCATACGCCAAAAGGGCCGTAATCAGTTTTTTCGATTAATCCACTTTCTATTGGCTCGATTTAATTTATTCTTTTACCAAAAACTTCTAAATAATTATTGGCATCAATGAAGACTAGTTCCAGCCATTTAGCATACGCCAACAAGACCGTAACCAGTTTTTTTCAATCAATCCACTTTCTAGTGGTCCAATTTAATTCATTCTTTTACCAAACATATATTCCCAGTAGGTAATGCATTGGAATGTAAATATTTTAGTATAGAAAATCCTAAACACAAAACAGCAGACATTTAGATTTCAAGATAACATTTAACCATAGGCTAGATCTGAATAAAGACAAAAAAAAATATAAGAGTTGGGGGACCTTTCCTATTTTTTGGCTTCACCTTTTTATAATTTCTATGGACTTTCTATACAGTTCCAGATGACTTCGAGCGAGCGTGTAATCTCAACCATACGAGTTTAGATCTGGATCAGCAAGTCACAAAGATTATTAACTGGAATGTTTGTACCTGTATACAAAAAAAACGCTCAAAATAGCTGAAAACCCATATTTGCTTAATTTTTCCATTGATTCTTATGAAAATCCTTCTCAAAAATCTGATAGTCGAAGGCCTTTTTTGTCGCTGTCATAAAATCATTCAGTCCTCCGTCCGTTCTGATACTTATAGTTCTGCCACAGCTAATTTTCATTCATTACTTTGCAGTTCCTCAAAGAGTGAAGACGCGCATAGCCTAGCTCTTCTATACAGATTTACGAGTTTGTGAAAATTATTAGCCATTTCCGGTAAGTTCTAAAAAATATACCCCCAAATAAAACTAAGCGTCATTCTAAAACCTATTATTTTTTTTTCAGATTAGAAGATGTCGCTCTTCGCAGATTTAGTGAAACATATAGCCTCTCTCCTGGGGCTACTCACACCAAAATATAATGATAACATCGCTAAAGAAGGCCTGGAGGAATGTACTCGAGGACTAAGAAAGCTCAACAAAGCGATCAAACAAGCAACATGCATTGGTGAAAAGCAGCACTTAGAGTCATGTCTGCGAAATATAAGAAGTATGAGGAATCAGTTCAAATGTATTTGAACAATTTCGCTCGAGCTGTCTCAAAACATATGATTTAGACCCCGCTCACTATTTCACGCTACCAGGTTTTACTTGGGACGCAATGATGAAATATACCAGGCAGGAAATTGAGCTTCTTACCGATCAAGACATGTTTCTCTTTGTGAAACGAGTTATTCGAGGCGGATTGAGCCAAGTTTGCACAAACCGATATTCCGAGGCTAATAATAAATACATACCAACCTATAATCCCATGGAACCATCAAAATATTTAATGTACTTCGATATCAACAATCAGTATGGCTGGGCAATGTCACAGTATCTTCCCTATGGAGGATTCGAATGGGCTGATGCCAACATTGATGTAACCCAAGTGTCAGATGATGCCGATACTGGCTATATGCTAGAAGTCGACTTAGAATATCCTAGGAAACTACACGATGCCCATAAAGATATTCCCTTCTGTCCAGAGCATATTAATCCGAAAACTGGAAAACCTCCAAAATCAGCAAGAGAGCTAACAAAGCTAATGGCAACACTGCACAGGAAAGAGAAATATATAATTCATTATCGAGCCTTGAAGCAAGCCTTAGAGCATGGCTTAAAAATTAAAAAAATACACAGAGTTTTAAAATTCAAACAATCACCTTGGCTCAAATCATACATTGATCTGAATACTACATTGAGAAAAGAAGCTAAAAATGAGTTTGAAAAGAATCTCTTCAAGCTAATGAATAATGCAGTATTTGGGAAGACAATGGAGAATATTCGGAAAAGAGTAAATGTCAGGCTTCTGACAAAATGGTCGGGAAGATATGGAGCTGAGGCTTATATATCGAAGCCAGAATTCAAGACCAGCACCATATTCAATGAAAATCTAGTGGCAGTAGAGTTAAGAAAGCTCGAGATATACTTAAACAAGCCAATATACGTCGGACAAGCAATTCTAGATCTCGCAAAAACCACCATCTACGATTTTCATTACGGCTACATGAAAAAAGAATTCGAAGACAATTGTTCAGTTCTATACACCGACACCGATAGTCTCATTTATGAGATAACTGAAAAAGATCCATATGAAATTATCCGGCGGACATCGGACTATCCAAAAAATAATCAATACAGTATACCTTTGGTCAACAAAAAAGTTCTTGGTCTTATGAAAGACGAAAACAATGGCATTCCAATGACGAATTATGTCGGCTTCCGATCAAAATTGTATGCAACTAAAGTTATGGTAACAAAAGGAGATATAGAGAAGAGGAAAAAAGAATTACATGATGAAGAATTCGATGAAGATGAAATTGAACTTATTTTATCGAATTATGGGGTTTCAAAAAAAGCAAAGGGAGTTAAGTCACAAGTTGTTCAAACTAAAATAACCTTTGATGACTACATAGAATGCTTAGAAACCTATAGCGAAAAACATATTACGCAAAATTTGATACAAGCACAGAAGCATGTAGTATATTCAATAACCCAAGAAAAAATTGCCTTAAGCCCATTTGATGATAAACGTTTCATTTTATCCAATAGTTACAACACTCTTCCTTGGGGACATTACTCAATTAAGAATGAATCCTAGGATTGAATGTCACTAAACATCAATGTGTCTAATAATTTTCACTTGTAATACTTTCCAAGTATTAGCTTTAAGTTGTTGTTGTTGTAACAATGTAAATATTTTATATAGATATTAATGTGGTATTATTTTATTTTTACACTTTTCACTTTCAATATTTTTCAAGTTTAAATGGTTTAGTCATTGTAAATATTTTCTTTACATAGTCATAGATATTGATGCAGTGTTATGATTTTTAAGTTATTTTTCCTGTACAAAAAATGTAATTTTTTATAATAATTTAGATAAAAAAACACGATATCCATCCTCGGAGGTCACCAATACCCATAGATAGTAATTGTAAAATTTATAGTTTAGGTGTAATTAATATTCCTGCACAAAATGTTATTCTTATAATAATTTAGATAAAAACGCGATAGGTATCCTTCCTTAGGGGACACCATACCTATAGTAATCATAGTAAATAAGTAATTGAGAAAAAAAAAACAATAGTTTTAGCTGAAGTTATTATTCTTATACAAAATGTGAATTTTATAATGTTTACTTTAGTCACTTTAACTCTTTCAGGGGCAGGGTATTTAGGCAAAAAAAAGTCCTAGAGGGGCACCCACTCAAAAACCGTTTATTTGTAGTTTCTGGTATACAATGAATAAAATACGAGTCCTAAAAATATAAAAACTCAAAAAAACATCAAAAAATTCCAAATTTTTGTAAAAAAATATGTGGTACAATTTTTGTACCACTGCGCACAAACCAAAAAGAACGAAATGTTTTTAATTATTTGGTAGGTGGTAATTTTGAAGACATGTTTTGTTTTTTCCGAGGCAAAGAAGTACATCGCATGTGGAACATACCCTGTCGGTCCTAATTTGTTTTTATGAGGTGTTAAAAAGCGCACAGCGACGCCTGGGTCCTTTTTCTCGAAAAAGGGGAGCAGCGTTCTCCTGATGAGAGCGAAGGTTCTGTCTCCGTCGCCCATATTCATATTTCCATAACACTGACAAAGACAGAGCAATCGTTCTGATGGGAACGCTGCTCCCCAGTTTCGAGAATAGACATCCATGTGTTCCCTTTTGGTTGATGTCCACTTTCACTTCTGCGTATGTCTGGAGAAACAAATGATTTTTTTTATTGCGATCCTTAGTATTTTTTGGTCGTCAATAAAATCAGCTGGTTTCTGGGGACACGAAAGCCTTGACCAATCACGACTTTGAGGAGAGGTGACGATGGCTTCAATTTGGACCTTAAAACTGGAAGAGGTAGATCATCTTCTGAGTCGCTGTATGGTTCGGGTTCCATTAGAATCATGTCATCAGTTTCGTCTGCTTCATCCTCGGAGTTATCAACGATTAATTCTGGATCAGATGGAATACCTACATCTTCAAATTCCTCCTTTGGCTCTCTGTATGTCATTCCGCGTAATTTAAATAGTAGGTCTTCCATCTTACCTGAAGATATTTATTTTTTTTAGTATGGAAACTGATTCAATATTTTTTGTGTTATGGGGCGGTGGTACAATTACCATACCACGACATATACAAAAAACCTGGACACAAAAAATAAAAATCAACACTTTTACGGAGATAATAATGTCAAGTATACCTCTGCCAGTACATCTAAGCTATCAATGTTAATAAATAATAAATGTGTGCTTACCTTTGCGACTTACTTCTTTGTACACAATAAAGAACCGTTAAAATTGTATTTGCCGCGTGAATTTATAACCTCAAATGCGTGTTAGCTTGTTTATACCCGGGTAACTATACTAAATTCACGTTAGAGATGCGCGTGGGAATGCTTGGGCGTTGTTGGTCGACAATTTAAACCACCGCACAATAAGTTCCTTGCATTTGAATAAGTGGTACCTTCTCTGGACCACCGCTCAACTAGAATCATATTTGTTTGGGTATAATTTATGTACCACTGTTCCTGAAAGAGTCGTAATACTTATACCATTGTAATTGTACTACTAATAAAGCTGAAAAAAAAAACAAATGTAATTTTGATAATAATTTAAATAAAAAATATTTTCTAAAAACAATGTTTTACTTATTTTTCACAAACACCACCGAATGCGTGTGAAAATTCAGCACACAAGAATTAGCACCAAGCCACTAGAAACAATTAATTTTCCTATTAATCAACGTTCTATCATTTTGATTCACGTTTTTTTTTTTCTGAAATAAATACTCAAAGTGAAACAAAAGTATTAGTACCTAGGAAAACTTTTTTATTAAATCAATGCAAGATACGTTCATGCAGCCATATTCAGGGTCTTATTAAAAATTAAACTATAAAAAGTTTGAGTTACTTAGTCATCTGAGTCAGTTATCTAAACACGCAATTTCAATAGGGGCATAATGAAAAACAAAACTATAAAAAGGTGAAGTTCTATAATAGTTGCTATAACTAGCTAAGAGCACGTTCAGAGTGGAAGATTTCTGACCTGCGCGTTAGGTCCCCCGATCTCCAAACGGATACAGGACTGATTTTAGACTAGTCTGTATACAGCTATACAGGTCTAGAGACAGGTCTGTATACAGCTGCTATACAGGTCTATAGACAGACCTGTCTCGAAAAGCTGTCTCTATCGACAGACCTGTCTCGAAAAGCTGTCTCTATAGACAGAGCTGTCTCGAAAAGCTGTCTCTATAGACAGACCTGTCTCGAAAAGCTGTCTCTATAGACAGAGCTGTCTTGAAAAGCTGTCTCTATAGACAGACCTGTCTCGAAAAGCTGTCTCTATAGACAGAGCTGTCTCGAAAAGCTGTCTCTATAGACAGACCTGTCTCGAAAAGCTGTCTCTATAGACAGACCTGTCTCGAAAAGCTGTCTCTATAGACAGAGCTGTCTCGAAAAGCTGTCTCTACAGATAGAGCTGTCTCGAAATGCTGTCTCTATAGACAGAGCTAAGGTAATATACATATCGTCGGACAGCTATGATTGACACGGCCTGGTACGCTTAAGTGTACATCAATCATATACAGGGTGACAAAAATAGCTAACAGGTTACCAGGCCGTGTCAATCATAGCTGTCCGACGATATATATATTACCTTAGCTCTGTCTATAGAGACAGCATTTCGAGACAGCTCTATCTGTAGAGACAGCTTTTCGAGACAGCTCTGTCTATAGAGACAGCTTTTCGAGACAGGTCTGTCTATAGAGACAGCTTTTCGAGACAGGTCTTTCTATAGAGAGAGCTTTTCGAGACAGCTCTGTCTATAGAGACAGCTTTTCGAGACAGGTCTGTCTATAGAGACAGCTTTTCAAGACAGCTCTGTCTATAGAGACAGCTTTTCAAGACAGCTCCGTCTATAGAGACAGCTTTTCGAGACAGGTCTGTCTATAGAGACAGCTTTTCGAGACAGCTCTGTCTATAGAGACAGCTTTTCGAGACAGGTCTGTCGATAGAGACAGCTTTTCGAGACAGGTCTGTCTATAGACCTGTATAGCAGCTGTATACAGACCTGTCTCTAGACCTGTATAGCTGTATACAGACTAGTCTAAAATCAGTCCTGCATCCGTTTGGAGATCGGGGGACCTAACGCGCAGGTCAGAAATCTTCCACTCTGAACGTGCTCTTAGCTAGTTATAGCAACTATTATAGAACTTCACCTTTTTATAGTTTTGTTTTTCATTATGCCCCTATTGAAATTGCGTGTTTAGATAACTGACTCAAACTTTTTATAGTTTAATTTTTAATAAGACCCTGAATATGGCTGCATGAACGTACCTTGCATTGATTTAATAAAAAAGTTTTCCTAGGTACTAATACTTTTGTTTCACTTTGAGTATTTATTTCAGAAAAAAAAAAACGTGAATCAAAATGATAGAACGTTGATTAATAGGAAAATTAATTGTTTCTAGTGGCTTGGTGCTAATTCTTGTGTGCTGAATTTTCACACGCATTCGGTGGTGTTTGTGAAAAATAAGTAAAACATTGTTTTTAGAAAATATTTTTTATTTAAATTATTATCAAAATTACATTTGTTTTTTTTTTCAGCTTTATTAGTAGTACAATTACAATGGTATAAGTATTACGACTCTTTCAGGAACAGTGGTACATAAATTATACCCAAACAAATATGATTCTAGTTGAGCGGTGGTCCAGAGAAGGTACCACTTATTCAAATGCAAGGAACTTATTGTGCGGTGGTTTAAATTGTCGACCAACAACGCCCAAGCATTCCCACGCGCATCTCTAACGTGAATTTAGTATAGTTACCCGGGTATAAACAAACTAACACGCATTTGAGGTTATAAATTCACGCGGCAAATACAATTTTAACGGTTCTTTATTGTGTACAAAGAAGTAAGTCGCAAAGGTAAGCACAAATTTATTATTTATTAACATTGATAGCTTAGATGTACTGGCAGAGGTATACTTGACATTATTATCTTCGTAAAAGTGTTGATTTTTATTTTTTGTGTCCAGGTTTTTTGTATATGTCGTGGTATGGTAATTGTACCACCGCCCCATAACACAAAAAATATTGAATCAGTTTCCATACTAAAAAAAATAAATATCTTCAGGTAAGATGGAAGAACTACTATTTAAATTACGCGGAATGACATACAGAGAGCCAAAGGAGGAATTTGAAGATGTAGGTATTCCATCTGATCCAGAATTAATCGTTGATAACTCCGAGGATGAAGCAGACGAAACTGAGAATGACATGATTCTAATGGAACCCGAACCATACAGCGACTCAGAAGATGATCTACCTGACCAAAGGTATACTGTATTGATTATTTTTTGGATAGTCCGATGTATCAAAACATTTGAAGCAGTCCCGCCGGATAATTTCATATGGATCTTTTTCAGTTATCTCATAAATGAGACTATCGGTGTCGGTGTATAGAACTGAACAATTGTCTTCGAATTCTTTTTTCATGTAGCCGTAATGAAAATCGTAAATGGTGGTTTTTGCGAGATCTAGAATTGCTTGTCCGACGTATATTGGCTTGTTTAAGTATATCTCGAGCTTTCTTAACTCTACTGCCACTAGATTTTCATTGAATATGGTGCTGGTCTTGAATTCTGGCTTCGATATATAAGCCTCAGCTCCATATCTTCCCGACCATTTTGTCAGAAGCCTGACATTTACTCTTTTCCGAATATTCTCCATTGTCTTCCCAAATACTGCATTATTCATTAGCTTGAAGAGATTCTTTTCAAACTCATTTTTAGCTTCTTTTCTCAATGTAGTATTCAGATCAATGTATGATTTGAGCCAAGGTGATTGTTTGAATTTTAAAACTCTGTGTATTTTTTTAATTTTTAAGCCATGCTCTAAGGCTTGCTTCAAGGCTCGATAATGAATTACATATTTCTCTTTCCTGTGCAGTGTTGCCATTAGCTTTGTTAGCTCTCTTGCTGATTTTGGAGGTTTTCCAGTTTTCGGATTAATATGCTCTGGACAGAAGGGAATATCTTTATGGGCATCGTGTAGTTTCCTAGGATATTCTAAGTCGACTTCTAGCATATAGCCAGTATCGGCATCATCTGACACTTGGGTTACATCAATGTTGGCATCAGCCCATTCGAATCCTCCATAGGGAAGATACTGTGACATTGCCCAGCCATACTGATTGTTGATATCGAAGTACATTAAATATTTTGATGGTTCCATGGGATTATAGGTTGGTATGTATTTATTATTAGCCTCGGAATATCGGTTTGTGCAAACTTGGCTCAATCCGCCTCGAATACCTCGTTCTACAAAGAGAAACGTGTCTTGATCGGTAAGAAGCTCAATTTCCTGCCTGGTATATTTCATCATTGCGTCCCAAGTAAAACCTGGTAGCGTGAAATAGTGAGCGGGGTCTAAATCATATGTTTTGAGACAGCTCGAGCGAAATTGTTCAAATATATCGGCGAGCAATAAAATATCAGTCTTCATATATAGATCGATATAATCACCTAAATCTTGGCAATCGAAGTTGTTCCACACCTGTTTAGCTCTGAGATATAATCTTTGAGGACATGGTGCATCATTTAGTGTGTTGTAGAATGCCTCTATTGGCGGCAAACAGGCTTCATTAAAACGATCAAACGAGTCAATGTAATCATAGGGCATCACCCCCTTTTTTGTAAGAAGTTTAAACTTATCTACGTCTAGCCCGGTGAACTGTGACTTTAGATTGGGATGTTCAGGTAAATTTGATGCCAGTTTATCCAACGAAGAATTCATAAATCGGAAACTATCTATAAAGCGAAACTGGATTGGGTAATCATCAATGTGCTTGGTGAATGAGATGTATTTTTCCTTTGTTATTGGCAACAAATCAATAGATCCTTTCATTTTGTTAGCTATGTCTGCAATGATGAAATGGGCATCGTAGCCGCTCAAGTTATGAAACACCACAGATATCACGTGTGAGTCTTGTTGATTAATATTACATGGCGACGAATGGGCAGCACCTCGGTAGTTGTTGTTAGGAATCAAGTGGTTGTGATCTCGAACTTTATCACTTGGCGAATTGAACGGGTGCTCGCAAATGTAACAATGTGTAGCTTTCTGAAACTCTGATTCTTCGGCTTTGGTAATATCAATGTCGTAGGGACACCAGAATACAGTTGCGATATTTTCTGCTAACTGAGCCATCTCATCAGCGAACCACTGCATACATTCTGCACCACGGAATGACTTGTAAAAAGATAATGAATCATCATAGGAGCACTTTAGGTAATATCCTACAGCAGCTGGAATATGGAGCTGAGTCCTTTTAGAATCCTCCTTTGTTGGGTTCAAAACGCTCTCCAAATCCGCATATACTATAAAAGGCGCTCTTTCCTTGTTTTTGAAATTTTTGAATTTTAATATATTTTTCCCAATTTCTGGCATCTTAATAGCTGTTTCATTTAACTTTGCACAATCCTCAAGGTGTTTGTTGAGCTTATCTTGCGATCTGAAATAGTGCAGACAGCGATCGCAGATATGTTTTTTCCCATCATGCTTACTCAATTGTGAGGATACTAATTTTGATAAATTTTTAATCCACACATAATGATACTTTACAGGTAAAGAGTCTTCACGCTGCTCTTCATCATATTTATTCTGGATGAGTAGGAGATTAACATGTTTTTCCTGTTTGTTTCTTGTTATGAGTATGGGCATGACTTTCAAGTTTTTCTCAGATTTTTCCAGTTTGTAAACATTTATAGATAAACCGTTCTGTTTCTCGAAACTGGGAATTTGTTTCAAAGTCATGGGGAATTGAATGCCTTTCAACTTTAATACATTTATATAATCGGGATATTTGCACAATCGCTGTGGATCCTTTTCTACTGGAAACAATGCTGAAATTACAGCCCATGCAAAACAGGCTTGATCGTTGTTTTTCACGTTTACGCAGGCATGTCTCGCTGCTATTTGTGCTGGTAGGTTGATGAAGGAGGAGCCTAGCTGTTGTGTGAATCTATTTATGTTAATGCCCAAATTTATAATTTTCTTCAGCGCTCAACCACTATCTCGTTCCTGGAATTCTTCCAACTCGTTCATAATGGGTTCAGTAACCTTCTCATTGAACCATTGCCCAAGATTAGTATTTCGGTAGATGCCCGTGTTAGACGTTGTGAAGTACTTAAATTCTTTTAGCACTTTATCACCTTTGACGATCTCGAATTCCCCACAAAATACTGCATTAACTTTGATGGCTTCATCTATTTTAAGAGCATTCTGGATCCTGCGTTTAAATGAAGCTGCACAATCTACCAAAAACAGCTTGGGATCTTTGTGTTTTAAATTTGAAATCACGCCTGTTCTTATCCTGCTGCTGAAAGCTGAATTTGAATAATCCCAATGCACCCGCTCTCTTGCTCCTTCAGGGCGTGATGGTGAAAGTCCTGCGCCTTTCTTTTGCATATTTTTGAACTGATTCCTCATACTTCTTATATTTCGCAGACATGACTCTAAGTGCTGCTTTTCACCAATGCATGTTGCTTGTTTGATCGCTTTGTTGAGCTTTCTTAGTCCTCGAGTACATTCCTCCAGGCCTTCTTTAGCGATGTTATCATTATATTTTCGTGTGAGTAGCCCCAGGAGAGAGGCTATATGTTTCACTAAATCTGCGAAGAGCGACATCTTCTAATCTGAAAAAAAAATAATAGGTTTTAGAATGACGCTTAGTTTTATTTGGGGGTATATTTTTTAGAACTTACCGGAAATGGCTAATAATTTTCACAAACTCGTAAATCTGTATAGAAGAGCTAGGCTATGCGCGTCTTCACTCTTTGAGGAACTGCAAAGTAATGAATGAAAATTAGCTGTGGCAGAACTATAAGTATCAGAACGGACGGAGGACTGAATGATTTTATGACAGCGACAAAAAAGGCCTCTCGACTATCAGATTTTTTAGAAGGATTTTCATAAGAATCAATGGAAAAATTAAGCAAATATGGGTTTTCAGCTATTTTGAGCGTTTTTTTTTGTATACAGGTACAAACATTCCAGTTAATAAGCTTTGTGACTTGCTGATCCAGATCTAAACTCGTATGGTTGAGATTACACGCTCGCTCGAAGTCATCTGGAACTGTATAGAAAGTCCATAGATATTATAAAAAGGTGAAGCCAAAAAAAAGGAAAGGTCCCCCAACTCTTATATTTTTTTTTGTCTTTATTCAGATCTAGCCTATGGTTAAATGTTATTTTGAAATCTAAATGTCTGCTGTTTTGTGTTTAGGATTTTCTATACTAAAATATTTACATTCCAATGCATTACCTACTGGGAATATATGTTTGGTAAAAGAATGAATTAAATTGGACCACTAGAAAGTGGATTGATTGAAAAAAACTGGTTACGGTCTTGTTGGCGTATGCTAAATGGCTGGAACTAGTCTTCATTGATGCCAATAATTATTTAGAAGTTTTTGGTAAAAGAATAAATTAAATCGAGCCAATAGAAAGTGGATTAATCGAAAAAACTGATTACGGCCCTTTTGGCGTATGCTAAACGGGTTGAACTATAGTCTTCATTGATGCCACTAATTATTTAGAAATTTTTAGCAGAAGAATAAATTGAATCGGGTCGATAGAACGTTAATTAAATAAGAAAATAGAATACGGCCCTTTTGGCATATGCTAAACGGGTGAAACTGGTCTTCAAATACGCGAATAATTATTTGAAAATTTTTGGTAAAAGAACGAAGTGAATCGGATGGCTAGAAGGCGAAATAATCGAAAAAATAGAATAAGGCCCTAAGACATCCTGCGCAGATGGTCAAAATCCAGTTTTCAGACATTCCCTTGATAGTTAGGGTTGCGCACACTCCGGAAAAAGCAGCATCGCTGTTCCCGCCTCAAAAGAGTTATGGTATAGTTAGGTACTTTTTAAAATTTTTGATATCACCCTTTTTTGGCCCTAAGGGTTGTTAGTTGGGTAATAGATAATGTCCAACTTGACTGGAAGTATTATGGGGCTATGTGCTGGAATGTTTTTAAATATAATATGTAGGTAGTTGGTCGGCAGTGAAAATATTCATACATGTTTTGTTTATCATCGACAAAAAAATATAAATGCAAGTTTGAGCTTGTTTTTGCTAGAATGGAAACGCTTACCAGTTACAAGTAAAAATAGCCGTGAAATATGATACCCTTGCTTATAAAATTCCCACATTAAACGTCGGCGACAGTTACGAATTTTCCTTAGTTACCACTACAGCATCCTATAATGGGACACATCGAACTTTACACTATGTACGCTAGATGGCGCCAACGATCACGTCATGCGATGAAAATATTCACAGACACGTTGATGACGTAACGCCTATTACTGTCACAGGTTATATTGTTTATTCTAAATAAAAATAGTTTATCAGTATTGCGACAGGACGGCTCAAGCAGTGTAATTTCCTATATGATGCGTTTGCTTAATTTTTGCTTTTGTTGGTGAACATGTTGATATAATTTAGCAATATATTATTGATAGGAAATGAATATTTGAAGCAAAAATTCCAAGAAAATCCTTATGGAAAAAATTTGAGACGGAATTATTTTGCAAAAAAATATTTGTATAAATGATGAGTCATGTTGATAATAATAATAACTGTAATAATACTTACGCTTTTGTTAACTCCAACACTGATATAGAAATAGGCGCAATCCAAAAGTTTACTGATCACTTTCAACAAGTCACTCGAACAAGCGGCGCCTTTGATCTGAATACGAGCGAAAGCATTGTAGCTATTAATATGATGTAAATAATAATAAAAAAAATATCCGGCTTGTTGTCGCTCGTTTCTTATATTGAGACGAGAGACCTCAGCCTTCGGATTGGTTAGAGACTTGTTAGGACTTGCTTATCGCAGGATGCCAGCGTAATCACTTAGTCACGAGCTGCTATGTGTGTTCGATGAGCCGCTTGCAGCCAGGTGCGGTCAATGACCCCGAACGCAGCGGCGGCTGACGCGACTGATGAAAGACACGGGCACTGGAAAGGGGGTGGGGCTTAGCGCCGGCTGGCGGACTGGACGGATGACCTTGAAACGGTACAAAAATTGCCAGAACGGACCTTAGATTTTCTTATGGAGATTTACATGGGAAAATGACTGATTTTGCGCCAGCTCTGTCCTAGCCCCTTTACTGTCATGTTTTGGCAAATTTCATTACACGATAGACGAGAGAGAATGATATACCATAATGTAGAAAGAAAGAAAGAAAGAAAGAAAGAATTTGCTTTATTGTCAGAAAATTTTACAATTTTGTGGACAAAGCTGAAAAAATAAAAAACAAAACATACAAATGCAAAAGCACAGACAAAACCAAACACTTGAACAAATAGTTCATGGTCAAAATTTGATTAAAACTAATAAACAAACATCTAGGTCTAACTGCTTATACTGTGCGAGTAAGCATATTATAGGTACTAAAAAAACAAACAAACAATAACTTATAATAACCTATCATGATACAGGAACAAAAACAAAACCTGTGAGTAAGCTGCTCAAAATTTAAAATTAGAAAACCATAAACAACTCGCTTACTGTGTACAAGGATCTCCCCAGTAAATACACCTTCAACGCCCTGCGAAATTCAAGAGAAGATGCAATGGACCTGATGTTAGGCGGTAGATGATTATGCATCTTTTTAGCATTATAAAGTATTGAACTTTTAACTAACTCTGAGCGCGGGATTGGCAGATAAAGATCCAACTCTGCGTTCCTCAGTGGATAATTGTGAGATGGCCTCTCTGAGATAGCTGATATTAAGTGTTTACGAATTAAGCAGACGGATTCGCAAATAAATAAAGATGGAAGAGTCAATATACTAGACTTGATAAAAAATTCCCGGCAGTGAGTTCTACTACCAAGTCCCAAAGAATAACGGAGAGCTCTCTTCTGCAGTCTAAAAATGCGTTCAAATTGAGACGCACAACACGTGCCCCAGAATGGAAGGGCGTAACGTAAATGCGACTCAAAAAGAGCATAATATACCATCCTGCGAGTTAAGCTCCCTGCAAACAGATCTCAGTGCAAAACAGGCCGAACTTAATTTCTTTGCTAAGGCGTCGATATGCAGGTCCCACTTTAGAGATTTATCAACAACAAGCCCCAGGAATTTCACGGAATCAACGGCCTCCATGGTATTGTTATCCAGTACTACAGATTGGAGCGAAGCTCTGTAAAATAAAACTTTGGTTTTAGAGAGGTTGAGGCACAGGAGATTTGAGTCACACCATGATTTGATGGTGATTAAGTCACTAGATACGGTTCTATGGAGTTCCGTAATATCCGGGTTGCTCCAAGTGAAACTAGTATCGTCTGCGAAGAGACAAACTTTGCCGCTAATATCCAGACTAGCAATGTCGTTAATAAATAGCAGGAACAAAATAGGGCCAAGAACTGAACCCTGAGGCACACCACATTTAATTGGTTTACAAGAGGACATGGTCGAGTCCACCCTCACAAGCTGACTTCTGTTACCAAGATAAGACTTAAACCATTCGAGAGCCATTCCTCTGAAACCGTAGAACTGTAATTTGTTAATGAAGATATTATGATTAACACAGTCGAAAGCTTTGGAGAAATCACAGAAAATTGAGGCTGTAGAGTGGTGGCAGTTCAGGCTGGAGTATACATTATTGAAAAGGGAAAACATTGCATCTTTAGTACATTTGTTACTTAGGAAACCGAATTGACTGGTAGTTAGAATATTATATTTAGAGAGAAATGATAGAAGCCTCTTTTTAACCAATCTTTGATAGCGTAGGAAGGAGTGCAATGGGGCGATAGTTTGAAGGTAGCTCCTTATCACCTCCCTTATGCAGTGGGATAATTATCGCCATCTTAAGACAGTTTGGAAAAGCTCCATTTAGAAACGACTTGTTGATCAGAGTAGTAAGATGTTTTAATGTGCAATCAGGAAGATTAGAGAACATTTTGAGGGTGAGTCCATCAGTCCCAGATGAAGATTTGTTTTTAATATCTTTGATTGTACTGCGAAGCTTTGGAACTACTACAGGCGTGAAGAAGAAACTGTGTAAGTTCACCTTAGCATTCGGGAGATATGAAAGTGGGTCCTGGGAAGGAGTTAAGGTATTCACTAAATTCTTAGCCACATCAACAAAGTAATCGTTAAGGATCTCAGGTGAAGTAGGAATTTTGCTAGATGAAGAAGCCTTATTCCTCGAGTCATTAACAATTGACCATGTTTCTTTTGCAACATTTTTGGAGTTTGCCAGCCTCCTATTATAATAAATGTCTTTGGCGGCTTTTATGGTTTTCTGATAGACTTTTCGGTATAATTTTACGTAATCATTGAAGAAGACGCTATCCGAGAATTTTTTTAGATGAGACAAGGATCGCATATTTTTTCCATAAGTACGCAAGGCACTAGAGGACCATGGTTTATGCCGTTTGACTTTGATGGGTCTGAGAGGAAAGGATTTAGTCGCCAGGTCAGATAGGGTATTTATGAATCTTGAGAAGTCGGAGTCAACATCATCTGAGTGGACGACCCAGTCAACTGATAAGCAAGAGAGACAAAGAAAGATAGCCAATGACAGCCGACGAACGATTGACACAAACCAAGGATTATAAGTAAAGAGGATTGCCTATTATTGTCAAGCGCCAAAACCTTTGAGACGTCACTGAAGATGTTTGTGTGGCATTTCGTCTTTACCCGATCAGTGCGTTACCCTGACTCATACTCTCAAGTCTAAAAGTTGTATTATAATAGTTTTCAAGAAGTATCACTTCTTAACATGTGTACGATGCTACACATGGTTTTTATTTTTATATAAATTAGCTTCTAATCTATTTTTTTTTTACTTAATAATAGGAGAAAAATAATATTTTTTTTTTTTTTTTTTTACGGATATGCGCACTCGCAAGGAAATGTCCTATCACGCTCGAGAAGCGGCAAGTGCGCGGAAATGTCGGTGGATGTTGGTCTTGAAACGGTTCAGGTTGTAACCTGCAGGGAAAACCGTCGCAGGGAGTTTATTCCACAGCGATGCTGTTCTCCAGAGATATGAATTCTGATATAATGAGGTTCTTGGTGCCTCTAGTTTGACAGTAAATTCATGGTTACCGTCTGTTTGACGGGTTCGCCTGGTAGGTGCTACTCTCGGTGGAATCATACGTGCCAACTCTTCAGAGCATTTTCCGTGATAGTACCTGTAGAAGAGAGATAAATCGCCCACAGATCTGCGATGTTCGAGACCATCCAAGTTACGAGTAAGTGCGGGGTCATTGATCAGCTTGATAGCTCGTTTTTGCACGGTATTCAAAAGCATTAAGGTATGTTTGGGTGCTGCACTCCATATATGTGAGCAGTACTCCATAGTTGGTCGAATCTGGGCTTTGTAGAGTGTCAGCAATTGGCTTGGTGTGTACAGATGTCTTGTACGAAATAGCACCCCCAGCTTTTGGGAGGCCCTTTTAGCAATATCTGCCACGTGACTGTGCCAAGACATGTTGGTCTCTGCAGTAACCCCCAAGATGTTCAACTGACTCTGTAATGTGACAGCACTTCCAGATAGCATGATGTTTGGCTCACCGGTGCTGGTCTTTTTTGAAAACAGAGCTGCTTGGGTTTTCTGCGCGTTGAACTGTACAAGGTTTTTGTTACCCCAGTCCTCTATTATCTCCAGGTCGTTATTTATCTGCGATATTTGAGTTAGTCTAAGATGATGGAATTCACGTGCGGAAAGACCTGTGGGTGGTATGAGTGAGGAGACTACATTGCCATCGTCTGCAAAGCAATAAAGTGGATTTACTGTTTTATCTATGAGGTCATTTATGTAAATCAGGAAAAGAGTTGGCGAAAGGATTGCTCCCTGTGGCACACCAGCATTTATTTGGTAAGAGTTGGAGTTCTGGCCATCCAGTGCAACATAAATGGATCTGTCCTTTAGGTAACTTTCAAACCAAGTGCAAAGTTTCGGCGATAATCCCATTGCTTTGAGCTTGTTGAGCAGATTTTCATGCAAAACTTTGTCGAATGCTTTAGATATATCTAAGGCAATTGTTCTTGTTTCACCCCGCAACTCAATCGCTTTTTGCCATAAGTGAGTGACGTATGTAAGTAAATCGCCAGTTGACCTATATTTTCGAAATCCGTATTGCTTATCGTTGATAATTTTGTACTTTTCCAAGTACTTGGTTAGGTGATTGTTCACAACTCTTTCCATTACTTTTGATATCACCGGAAGTAGAGCAATTGGTCTATAGTTTAACGGATCTGTCTTTTTTCCTTTCTTTGGAATGGGTTGTACTGCGGCAGACTTCCATGATGATGGATATACTCCTTGCCTGTAAGACAAATTGAATAATTTTGCGAAAGTTGGGTTGAGTTCATTGGCGCAATTTTTGAGTACTATTGCGGGAATGCCATCCGGACCCATTGCTTTGTTTGTATCCAGCTTTTTTAGGGATTTTCGTATTTCTCTGTGACAAAAGGGTACCTCTGGCATACTATGGGAAACCCTTTCAATGAACGGTGGAGTTTTTCCGTTTGGCACTGTTAGGTTGGAGTTGGAGGAAAACATTTGGGCAAGCATATTGGCTTTTTCCTCTGATGTTGTGGCTAAGTGATTATTTTTATCTGTAAGTGGTGGTATGGATGACTTGGTGAAGTTAGATCCAACAGCTTTTGCAAGAGACCAAAAAGACCTAGAACTACTTGGACAATTCAGCAACCTGTTTTTTATTCTTTGATTGTATGTTTCTTTAGCGGAGTCAATAGTAATTTTGCAACTATTTCTGGCTTCTATAAACTCTGTGTGGTTTTGAGCAGTTTGTTGTCGTTTCCAAAGGTTATATGCTCTGTGTTTTTTCTGTACAGCCGTTTGACACTGGCTGTTGAACCAAGGTTTTGCATTAGCTCTACGTTTAGTTGTATGTGGGATATATGCGTCCATTCCAGATAAGATTACTTGTGTTATTTCATTACAGCAAATAGTGGGATCAGCTGTTGAATATTGACATGTAGAACCGGGCCCCTTGAGCTACCGGGCCCGTGTTCCGTGGAACACGCGGAACACCGGTTTCTACGCCCCTGCTCGGGCCGGCACTGGCTACAGGTTTAAAGAAGGGCCTAATGTAACCAGACAGAGCACCTGCTACAATAAGGCTAGATAACAGTAATTGTTAGAGCGCAGTCTCACGACTCTACTAGCGTTGCTAGGCCAATGGTGACTTGGGCGCAATTTAAGTAAGAGAAACAACAATAAGTTTGAATCTGATTTTATTAATGAAATTGATCACCTTTTATATATAATAAATGCTGATTTTGCACACATCGATTGTCGTCATTTCCAATAATAAAAGTAGGTTGCTTATAATTAATTAATTCTAATATGTACAGTATGGTAAAAATATAAGATTAAATGTTCCAATTTGGATAAATGGACACAAATTGAAAAAATTGAGTACGTCATTGAATTCTGCTTGAAAAAGCAAAAATTCCAAGAAAATCCTTATGGAAAAAATTTGAGACGGAATTATTTTGCAAAAAAATATTTGTATAAATGATGAGTCATGTTGATAATAATAATAACTGTAATAATACTTACGCTTTTGTTAACTCCAACACTGATATAGAAATAGGCGCAATCCAAAAGTTTACTGATCACTTTCAACAAGTCACTCGAACAAGCGGCGCATTTGATCTGAATACGAGCGAAAGCATTGTAGCTATTAATATGATGTAAATAATAATAAAAAAAATATCCGGCTTGTTGTCGCTCGTTTCTTATATTGAGACGAGAGACCTCAGCCTTCGGATTGGTTAGAGACTTGTTAGGACTTGCTTATCGCAGGATGCCAGCGTAATCACTTAGTCACGAGCTGCTATGTGTGTTCGATGAGCCGCTTGCAGCCAGGTGCGGTCAATGACCCCGAACGCAGCGGCGGCTGACGCGACTGATGAAAGACACGGGCACTGGAAAGGGGGTGGGGCTTAGCGCCGGCTGGCGGACTGGACGGATGACCTTGAAACGGTACAAAAATTGCCAGAACGGACCTTAGATTTTCTTATGGAGATTTACATGGGAAAATGACTGATTTTGCGCCAGCTCTGTCCTAGCCCCTTTACTGTCATGTTTTGGCAAATTTCATTACACGATAGACGAGAGAGAATGATATACCATAATGTAGAAAGAAAGAAAGAAAGAAAGAAAGAAAGAATTTGCTTTATTGTCAGAAAATTTTACAATTTTGTGGACAAAGCTGAAAAAATAAAAAACAAAACATACAAATGCAAAAGCACAGACAAAACCAAACACTTGAACAAATAGTTCATGGTCAAAATTTGATTAAAACTAATAAACAAACATCTAGGTCTAACTGCTTATACTGTGCGAGTAAGCATATTATAGGTACTAAAAAAACAAACAAACAATAACTTATAATAACCTATCATGATACAGGAACAAAAACAAAACCTGTGAGTAAGCTGCTCAAAATTTAGAATTAGAAAACCATAAACAACTCGCTTACTGTGTACAAGGCTCTCCCCAGTAAATACACCTTCAACGCCCTGCGAAATTCAAGAGAAGATGCAATGGACCTGATGTTAGGCGGTAGATGATTATGCATCTTTTTAGCATTATAAAGTATTGAACTTTTAACTAACTCTGAGCGCGGGATTGGCAGATAAAGATCCAACTCTGCGTTCCTCAGTGGATAATTGTGAGATGGCCTCTCTGAGATAGCTGATATTAAGTGCTTACGAATTAAGCAGACGGATTCGCAAATAAATAAAGATGGAAGAGTCAATATACTAGACTTGATAAAAAATTCCCGGCAGTGAGTTCTACTACCAAGTCCCAAAGAATAACGGAGAGCTCTCTTCTGCAGTCTAAAAATGCGTTCAAATTGAGACGCACAACACGTGCCCCAGAATGGAAGGGCGTAACGTAAATGCGACTCAAAAAGAGCATAATATACCATCCTGCAAGTTGCCGAGTTAAGCTCCCTGCAAACAGATCTCAGTGCAAAACAGGCCGAACTTAATTTCTTTGCTAAGGCGTCGATATGCAGGTCCCACTTTAGAGATTTATCAACAACAAGCCCCAGGAATTTCACGGAATCAACGGCCTCCATGGTATTGTTATCCAGTACTACAGATTGGAGCGAAGCTCTGTAAGATAAAACTTTGGTTTTAGAGAGGTTGAGGCACAGGAGATTTGAGTCACACCATGATTTGATGGTGATTAAGTCACTAGATACGGTTCTATGGAGTTCCGTAATATCCGGGTTGCTCCAAGTGAAACTAGTATCGTCTGCGAAGAGACAAACTTTGCCGCTAATATCCAGACTAGCAATGTCGTTAATAAATAGCAGGAACAAAATAGGGCCAAGAACTGAACCCTGAGGCACACCACATTTAATTGGTTTACAAGAGGACATGGTCGAGTCCACCCTCACAAGCTGACTTCTGTTACCAAGATAAGACTTAAACCATTCGAGAGCCATTCCTCTGAAACCGTAGAACTGTAATTTGTTAATGAAGATATTATGATTAACACAGTCGAAAGCTTTGGAGAAATCACAGAAAATTGAGGCTGTAGAGTGGTGGCAGTTCAGGCTGGAGTATACATTATTGAAAAGGGAAAACATTGCATCTTTAGTACATTTGTTACTTAGGAAACCGAATTGACTGGTAGTTAGAATATTATATTTAGAGAGAAATGATAGAAGCCTCTTTTTAACCAATCTTTGATAGCGTAGGAAGGAGTGCAATGGGGCGATAGTTTGAAGGTAGCTCCTTATCACCTCCCTTATGCAGTGGGATAATTATCGCCATCTTAAGACAGTTTGGAAAAGCTCCATTTAGAAACGACTTGTTGATCAGAGTAGTAAGATGTTTTAATGTGCAATCAGGAAGATTAGAGAACATTTTGAGGGTGAGTCCATCAGTACCAGATGAAGATTTGTTTTTAATATCTTTGATTGTACTGCGAAGCTTTGGAACTACTACAGGCGTGAAGAAGAAACTGTGTAAGTTCACCTTAGCATTCGGGAGATATGAAAGTGGGTCCTGGGAAGGAGTTAAGGTATTCACTAAATTCTTAGCCACATCAACAAAGTAATCGTTAAGGATCTCAGGTGAAGTAGGAATTTTGCTAGATGAAGAAGCCTTATTCCTCAAGTCATTAACAATTGACCATGTTTCTTTTGAAACATTTTTGGAGTTTGCCAGCCTCCTATTATAATAATGTCTTTGGCGGCTTTTATGGTTTTCTGATAGACTTTTCGGTATAATTTTACGTAATCATTGAAGAAGATGCTATCCGAGAATTTTTTTAGATGAGACAAGGATCGCATATTTTTTCCATAAGTACGCAAGGCACTAGAGGACCATGGTTTATGCCGTTTGACTTTGATGGGTCTGAGAGGAAAGGATTTAGTCGCCAGGTCAGATAGGGTATTTATGAATCTAGAGAACTCGGAGTCAACATCATCTGAGTGGACGACCCAGTCAACTGATAAGCAAGAGAGACAAAGAAAGATAGCCAATGACAGCCGACGAACGATTGACACAAACCAAGGATTATAAGTAAAGAGGATTGCCTATTATTGTCAAGCGCCAAAACCTTTGAGACGTCACTGAAGATGTTTGTGTGGCATTTCGTCTTTACCCGATCAGTGCGTTACCCTGACTCATACTCTCAAGTCTAAAAGTTGTATTATAATAGTTTGCAAGAGGTATCACTTCTTAACATGTGTACGATGCTACACATGGTTTTTATTTTTATATAAATTAGCTTCTAATCTATTTTTTTTACGGGTATGCGCACTCGCAAGGAAATGTCCTATCACGCTCGAGAAGCGGCAAGTGCGCGGAAATGTCGGTGGATGTTGGTCTTGAAACGGTTCAGGTTGTAACCTGCAGGGAAAACCGTCGCAGGGAGTTTATTCCACAGCGATGCTGTTCTCCAGAGATATGAATTCTAATATAATGAGGTTCTTGGTGCCTCTAGTTTGACAGTAAATTCATGGTTACCGTCTGTTTGACGGGTTCGCCTGGTAGGTGCTACTCTCGGTGGAATCATACGTGCCAACTCTTCAGAGCATTTTCCGTGATAGTACCTGTAGAAGAGAGATAAATCGCCCACAGATCTGCGATGTTCGAGACCATCCAAGTTACGAGTAAGTGCGGGGTCATTGATCAGCTTGATAGCTCGTTTTTGCACGGTATTCAAAAGCATTAAGGTATGTTTGGGTGCTGCACTCCATATATGTGAGCAGTACTCCATAGTTGGTCGAATCTGGGCTTTGTAGAGTGTCAGCAATTGGCTTGGTGTGTACAGATGTCTTGTACGAAATAGCACCCCCAGCTTTTGGGAGGCCCTTTTAGCAATATCTGCCACGTGACTGTGCCAAGACATGTTGGTCTCTGCAGTAACCCCCAAGATGTTCAACTGACTCTGTAATGTGACAGCACTTCCAGATAGCATGATGTTTGGCTCACCGGTGCTGGTCTTTTTTGAAAACAGAGCTGCTTGGGTTTTCTGCGCGTTGAACTGTACAAGGTTTTTGTTACCCCAGTCCTCTATTATCTCCAGGTCGTTATTTATCTGCGATATTTGAGTTAGTCTAAGATGATGGAATTCACGTGCGGAAAGACCTGTGGGTGGTATGAGTGAGGAGACTACATTGCCATCGTCTGCAAAGCAATAAAGTGGATTTACTGTTTTATCTATGAGGTCATTTATGTAAATCAGGAAAAGAGTTGGCGAAAGGATTGCTCCCTGTGGCACACCAGCATTTATTTGGTAAGAGTTGGAGTTCTGGCCATCCAGTGCAACATAAATGGATCTGTCCTTTAGGTAACTTTCAAACCAAGTGCAAAGTTTCGGCGATAATCCCATTGCTTTGAGCTTGTTGAGCAGATTTTCATGCAAAACTTTGTCGAATGCTTTAGATATATCTAAGACAATTGTTCTTGTTTCACCCCGCAACTCAATCGCTTTTTGCCATAAGTGAGTGACGTATGTAAGTAAATCGCCAGTTGACCTATATTTTCGAAATCCGTATTGCTTATCGTTGATAATTTTGTACTTTTCCAAGTACTTGGTTAGGTGATTGTTCACAACTCTTTCCATTACTTTTGATATCACCGGAAGTAGAGCAATTGGTCTATAGTTTAACGGATCTGTCTTTTTTCCTTTCTTTGGAATGGGTTGTACTGCGGCAGACTTCCATGATGATGGATATACTCCTTGCCTGTAAGACAAATTGAATAATTTTGCGAAAGTTGGGTTGAGTTCGTTGGCGCAATTTTTGAGTACTATTGCGGGAATGCCATCCGGACCCATTGCTTTGTTTGTATCCAGCTTTTTTAGGGATTTTCGTATTTCTCTGTGACAAAAGGGTACCTCTGGCATACTATGGGAAACCCTTTCAATGAACGGTGGAGTTTTTCCGTTTGGCACTGTTAGGTTGGAGTTGGAGGAAAACATTTGGGCAAGCATATTGGCTTTTTCCTCTGATGTTGTGGCTAAGTGATTATTTTTATCTGTAAGTGGTGGTATGGATGACTTGGTGAAGTTAGATCCAACAGCTTTTGCAAGAGACCAAAAAGACCTAGAACTACTTGGACAATTCAGCAACCTGTTTTTTATTCTTTGATTGTATGTTTCTTTAGCGGAGTCAATAGTAATTTTGCAACTATTTCTGGCTTCTATAAATTCTGTGTGGTTTTGAGCGGTTTGTTGTCGTTTCCAAAGGTTATATGCTCTGTGTTTTTTCTGTACAGCCGTTTGACACTGGCTGTTGAACCAAGGTTTTGCATTAGCTCTACGTTTAGTTGTATGTGGGATATATGCGTCCATTCCAGATAAGATTACTTGTGTTATTTCATTACAGCAAATAGTGGGATCAGCTGTTGAATATTGACATGTAGAACCGGGCCCCTTGAGCTACCGGGCCCGTGTTCCGTGGAACACGCGGAACACCGGTTTCTACGCCCCTGCTCGGGCCGGCACTGGCTACAGGTTTAAAGAAGGGCCTAATGTAACCAGACAGAGCACCTGCTACAATAAGGCTAGATAACAGTAATTGTTAGAGCGCAGTCTCACGACTCTACTAGCGTTGCTAGGCCAATGGTGACTTGGGCGCAATTTAAGTAAGAGAAACAACAATAAGTTTGAATCTGATTTTATTAATGAAATTGATCACCTTTTATATATAATAAATGCTGATTTTGCACACATCGATTGTCGTCATTTCCAATAATAAAAGTAGGTTGCTTATAATTAATTAATTCTAATAGGTACAGTATGGTAAAAATATAAGATTAAATGTTCCAATTTGGATAAATGGACACAAATTGAAAAAATTGAGTACGTCATTGAATTCTGCTTGAAAAAGTACCTCTATAAAGTTTATACAGAAATTAGGCTCAGTTAAGCTGCCCCCCCCCCCCCCAGTTAAATTTTCTTGCTCAAAAAGCTAGCGCAGATAGAGGATATCTAGCGCAGGCTAGCGCACCACTTTTGAAAGCTAGCGCACCAACCCCCGCGGAAATAGCAGGGGATGGGATCGGGCGGGCCAGATTAACGCTAGCCCCCCCCCAGTTGTTATTTTTGTCTCAAAATTCTAGCGCAGAATAAGGACACCTAGCGCAGGCTATCGCACAACTTTTAAGAGCTAGCGCACCAACCCCTGTGGTAATAACAGGTGATGAGATCGGGGGGGGGGGGCAGATTAACGCTAGCCCCCCACAGTTAATTTTTCTTGCTCAAAATGCTAGCGCAGAATAAGGACACCTAGCGCAGGCTAGCGCACCACTTTTAAAAGCTAGCGCACCACTTTTAAAAGCTAGCGCACCAACCCCCGCGAAAATAGCAGGGGGTGCGATCGGGAGGGATAAATTAAAAAAAAAAAACAACGTGTAATCATACTCGAGAACTAAAAAGCGGGTCATTTTGGAAATTTGGCAACCTGGATAAACGACCATGATCCACACTTTAAAAATATTTCTGACCATGCTGTGTTGCCGCTTCCACTCTAAGCCGGTGGCAACCAGTGATGTGCTCGTAGACAATGTCAACGTGAACAATTGATTGTCTACGCCTAGACAATTCGAATTGTTTACGTGAGCATTTGTCTACACATTGTCTACATGCGGCGTAAACAATATTTTATTATAAAAAATTCGAAAAAAAATATCAAAAGTTACTACCTATAATATCAATATCACTTTAGTGATTATAAAATATCAGAAAAACCAATAATAAAATAAAAATAATTTAAAAAAAGGAAATTGTGAGGTTAGAATTAAACGTCATTTATATTATTTTACATTGTTGACACGTTGTCTACATTGTCTACATTGTCTACATTATCTACACGTAAAGTAGACAATGAAAGTCTACGTGTAGACGCACATCCCTGGTGGCAACATCGTTATTTCCAATGGAAGACCATATGTATATTTTTAAATTTTTGAATTCGGTATATAATTATGAGCAACTTTTCCTAATACTTTCCTATAGCTATCTGTCGCCGTTTTTCGGGAATAAATTAATTTCAATTTTTAATTAATTAATATCTCCCTCCTATAAAACAATTTTGAGCTGTAATTTGGGTTATCCTATCCCTGTAGGCATTTGATCTTTCGCTCACATCTTAGTTCAAGTATATCGGAGGGTCCGGAAATTATTTATTGTCGGTAACTTACAAAAATGCTAGTTCTTTTTTAATGGAATACCCTGTATAATAATACGGATTTAAAATGTTGATAAAACTAGACTATGTAAACTTTGCCCATACCTGATTTTTCATAGTTTCGATTTATTAGCGTTTATTCATTAGCATTGTTCCATTGTTCCAAATTTCAGCTCAAAATTGTTTTATAGGAGAGAGATATTAAGATTTAGTCCTATTTTAGTTAAAAAAAAAATTAAATTAATTACCTATTCCTGAAAAGCGGCGACAGATAGGTATGGGAAAGTATTAAGAAAAGTTGCTCATATATGCCGAATTCGAAAATTTAAAAATATACCGGGTGTTCCATTTAAAATAGCGATGTTGCTGCTGGTTTAGAGTAGAAGCGGCAACACCGCATGGTCAAAATATTTTTAAAGGTAGATCCATCATGGTCGTTTATCCCGGTTTCCAAATTTTCAAAATGATCCGCTATTTAGTTCTCAATAAACGTCTAATACGCCATCCACCGTGGGACACCCATACATAGGGTACAATACCTATTTAGAAGTACCAGTTCTTCTAGTGACTAAACGTATGTCGCTTCTTGAACACACAGATAAAACTAGGTAAGTATTAGCAATCGACGTTCGTTTTTGTTGGTAATTTTTTGTTTCATCTGATTCGTGATTGATAAATAAGGATGGAGTTATTCTAAATGAGTATTAAAAATACTATAACACTAACAACGACAAAGCAATTGTTCTCATGAGAACGCTGTTCCTCGGATTCGAGAATAAAGTCCCTGCTGAGTTGCTGAGCCCGCTGGCACCGCCTGATTAGTCGTGTTCTTTCTACCAAGGATCTGACTTAATCTCATTTCACTTCACTTACTCACTTACATATGATTTACTCAGATAACCTCACCACTTCATCCAAAATGAGATGAGGCGAACCGTAGAAAGAACACGCCTAATGTACCCATATATTATTATACGATATATCGATACGTCCGCGATGATGGAGCACATCGATACAAATTTGTCATATCCATATGACAAATTTATATAATTTGTATGTAAGAATTTCATTTGTCATTTCATTACTGTCAATAGTTTCAATATACGGTGGGTTCGGCTTGCTCACTTCGTGCACTCCGAGTGACTCCATTCGCACTCCAGCCGTTCGGGTTAAGGTTCGGGTATTGCTTTTTACAGTATTAGGGGTGACTCCACTAGCTCTGTTCACTCCACTCCAACTCCGCGCTGAATAGCCGAACCCAGCTGTTAGGCGGGTTCTGCTTGCTCACTCCGTGCCCTCCGAGTGACTCCATTCGCACTCCAGTCGTTCGGGTATTGCTTTTTGGCGTATTAGGGGCGACTCCATTAGCGTTCGACTATACGAAGTGAAGTACATGGAACTCACTCCAAAAGTTCCATCTCGGAGAGAGAATTTTTTAAAGTAAGCATGCGCAGAAGCAAGGGCGTCCATACAGGGACGTAGCGAAGGCCTCTGGTTTGGGGCGGGTGACACTCCTAATTTTCCCAACTTTATTGAAACATAAAAAAAATCATATGTGGCATCATACGTCGTACACGTGTTAAGAAGTGGAACTTCTTAGAAACTATTCCCTCCATCATGAACTTGTCTCTCATACAACTTTTAAACTTAGCGCATGAGTCGGGGTATAAAGACGAAAGGCTACACAATAGACAAACGCGCATCTGTAGTGACATCACAAGGGTATCGGCGCTTGCCGCCTGACAATAATAGGCAATCCTCTTTGCTTATTATAACCCTTCGTTCGTGTGAATTGTTCGTCGGCTGTCATTGTCATTGGTTAATGTCTTTCTCCGTTTCTCTACGTTATATTTCTTCTCTCTCGTCTCTCGTGTAACGAAATTAGCCAAAACGTGTCTTCACGTGTAACGTGACGCTTCTTTCAAATCACTTTCCATTCTCCTCCAAATCAGACCGCCGCCTAAGAAGTTTCACTTCAAAAAAATCATGTGTGGCATCGTACGCGTATTAAGAAGTAAAATTTTTCAAAAACTATACCCTCCCTCATACAGCTTTGAGTCGGGATGAAGACGAAGAGCCCGCGCATCTATAGTGACATTACAAGGGTATCGGCGCTTGACATTAATAGGCAATCGTCTTTACTTATAATCCTTCGTTAGTGTGAATTGTTCGTCGGATGTCATTGTCATTGGTTGATGTCTTTCTCCGTCTCTCTACGTTATACCTTCCTTCTCTCTCATGTTTCCTGTAACGAAATTTGCCAGAACGTGACGTTACGTGATGCGTCTTTCATCTTTCAAATCACTCTCCATATTCTCCTCTGAATATCAGACCGCCGCCTAAGAAGTTTCACTTCAAAAACTGATAAAAAGTTTGACATGTACAGTCGTAAGCATAAAAAATGGGACACCCGTTTTTTCCTATTGTATATCGAGCTCATCAGCTATACCTATGGCAATGACAAGGATTGTCATATTTGACAAAAAAATCCATTGTAGAGAAAAGACTGATTTACCCAAAATAGTGAAGAATGACAAGACCTGTCAGTCGGGTGTCCCACTTTTTATGCTCACGACTATATATATTCCAGACCCAAGATTCCTAAAGTTAATAGGTTGCCTGGTAATGGGTAACTTGATGACGCATCTAATCTGGGGTACCTTGGAGATTTGCATTATGTTGAGGCACCCCAGATGACGTCATAAAGTTATCAGGCAACCTACCTCTCTCAAACAACCTTGTTCCAGACCTACAAATAATATAATCAAATAAAATAAACAATGTATAAAAAACGTGTATAAGAAAAATTTTCGAAAAAAAACATTTCTTCAACATAAGAGCACAGGATTCAGAGCTTTGCTGAAATCTGAATAGCGAGCAAAGAATGCGCAGAATGCAGAAAGTAATAAGAAGTTTGGATTATCTAATATACTATATTGTCCATCTTTCTCAAACACGACGCGCGTGCAACAACAAGCTATAGATATAACTACGTCGGTCGTCGGTCTTGACTCTCGAATAGTGAATAGTGCTAGTGACGCTAGAGCCACTACTGTCATGAATGCCACGTGCCACTGCCACAGGCTAGTGGTGCTAGTGCAGTGCAATGTGCAACGCAAGAGATCGCCCCGACCATTGGGATTTCGTCATCCTGCTCTACGGTGATTTTGCAATTCATTACACGTGACACGCTTTAAATTTTTTATCCAAGTTTTCCCAACTTTCGATATATTTCAGGAACTTTGGGGGGGGCGTTAAAGCAGGAAACATGAAAAATAGGATTTTTCTCAAAACGTCAGAAAACGAGTTCTGGACTAATTTACTTGAATTTACTAATTTTATGAATGATTGCTGTGGCTATGTTCGGGTTCGAAAAAAAGACGGTTCTAGAACGGTTCAAAACAATCGCACAGTTTATTATTGAAATTTGTGATCGTTGTCATTTTGTTAATAGACCTATCTATTTTTACCTGGTATGCGCGCGCAACACGAGGCAATGCCTTTCTATTGGCTAACTAGTACAGGTGAGAGGTGTTCGTTTTGCACGCTGGGCATCTCCTTGTCCTTGTTAATTGTTCGTTGTCTGACAAGAATAAAAGTACGATTGATATTCAACTTCACAAGTGACATTCAAAAGTTGTTTGAAATTTTCATTGACAATTACGTTGCACAACACGCGTTTTTTTTTCCTTCCTTTTTTATCACGTGCAAATAAGAAGAACGGATTGCTTTACGTAAGTCTAACATAATTTGGTCCGTTTTGCCTCGTCTTGCGCAATGAGCGTTCTGTGTCTTTTTTTATCTAATAAAGTTTTCATATTATTACCTCTTTGTCTGGTAAAATAGATAGGTCTATTGATGAACTGTGCGATTGTTTTGAACCGTTCTAGAACCGTCCTTTTTTCGAACCCGAAAACAGCTTGTGATTGATTGTAAAGTTTAACTTTTTTGTCAGTCGACATTCACTATATGGCAACGGGAACAGGAGAAAAACTTGTTAAGTCCACTTTGTGACTCGTTGTCGTACGTTTGCCAAATTGCCATAGCTATGCAAAGATTAACATTTGACATATACCTAGTTGGTGAGTCGTTCGATAACATACCTATCAAAATATTTGAGAAAATTGAGATTTGTCTTTATTATTTATTGGCCGTTTGCACCGACCTTTTTAAGGAAGCCTTATCGATAAAGAAATGTCACTTTAAGGAATACTTATCCCTAAGGCTTCCTTAAAATGGTCGGTGCAAAAAGCCATATGTGCTATAAACTATAAAAAAATGCACAAAAAAATGCCTGAAGAAAAAAATATCCTGTTCTATTCCGAGTGTAAGCAACTTCTAGTATCACTTTCACTATTCTGTTTTTATATTCTTCTGGTAGCAATGGTAGCATCATGAAACAATAACAATTGTGGCGTTAATCTGTAGCAATTTGATACTGTTTTATAACAGTTCTTGGTTGCAGTATTTGGTGTGCCGACCAGAAAATAGATGGAGACTCTGTCTTCATCTTACTTGTCTCAAGCCTAATTCCGGGATGGAATCAAAAATGGGTTTAATTTTCTCTCTGCCGGACTCAAACGTGCTGATGAGCTGTTGAAATACAACGAAACGCGTCCACGGGTGGTCGGGCAGAGAGAAAACACTTCTCAATCGGTCCTTATTTGGACCGTTACTCAATTAAAAACAATAATAATCGCAAGGCCTCGGGGGGGGGGGCAAGTGCCCCATTTGCCCCCCCCCCCCTATGGACGCCACTGCGCAGAAGTGAAATGTGGAAACTTTCAAGCTTGTTGTGTTGTCACGGTGTGGTTGTGGGGGGGCCAGCGTTAATCTGCCCCCCCCCGCCCCTAACCATCGCATTCCCTGCTATTTTCGCGGGGGTTGGTGCGCTAGCTTTTAAGTGGTGCGCTAGCCTGCGCTAGGTATCCTCCATCTGCGCTAGCTTTATGAGCCAAAAAATTCAACTGAGGGGGGGGGCAGCTTAACTGAGCCCAGAAATTAAGTAATTGTTTTCAAATAAAAAAGTTAGGGAGGTTCCACCTTATTGCTCAAAATCGAGAAACATCCTCTAGCGGCAAAACGGTTGATATCAAAAGGCAGTTTGCAGTGTTTGCACCAATCAAGATTTCATGAAATTTGAGCGTCAGCAGAGTGAGGGGTTAATTTTTTTTGTATCTGGCTCAGATATTGACGTTTCATATCAAAAGTGTCCAAATTGGACATCGAACATCATAATTTTTTGACAGTTGTAGAAAAAATAAATTTTCAAGAAATCATTGTTGATAATTCTAAGCCTGCGCCCCCCCCCCCCCCCCCCCCTGAAGAAAATCCTGGATCCGCCACTGCAATGTAATGTAAGTGAGTTAAAATACAATTTCCGAGAAAATTTTACGAGTTCCAGAGTATTTTCTCCACAGTTAAGACAGGAGGATATCTTGGATAATATCTATTTCCAGTAGAGGATGGTGCCCCTACCTCATTACTCTTTAATAGCAAGGGAATCACTAGATATGACATTTGGGGAAAGACGGATATGGAGGTTTTATAGAATGGACACCTTACTCTCCTGAGTTCCAGACTTTTTTCTCTAGAGTTATGTCAAGGAAAGATGCTGTAATCTTTTGCTCAAATAGCCCGAAAGATTTTAAGCGGAACATTTGTAATGTCATTGAAGCGATTCCCCAGGAAATGTTACACAAGTCATTCACCCATTTACTGATTCATAATTGCCTGGAACAGAACGACTAACAACAAGTTCCAAGCTTTGTAAATATGATGCGTTTGCAAAACTACCAAGATTTCGATTTTGATTTTTCACGGCTATAAAACTTCAAGTTTTAGGGATTATGTCTATTCGTACATGGATACCTTGAACATTATTCTTTTTTTTTTTGACGTTGTGATCTACAGGGTGTCGAATAATTAAAAATAGTGGAGAATTTCAATGTTAAAAAACGGATTTTTTTACTACCCCTTTATAGGTTTCAAAAAAATCTGCAACCTACTAGAAAGAACTTTAGACCAAGAGGAATCGAATGGCACAAACCGCAGGTAGCTGGCACACCTGGTTTAAAAGTTATGACCATTTAGGCCCAATTTATAAACTCACAGTCGAGATTCCGTTTGCGTTTGCGTTTGCGTCTATCGGATTTCTGATATTAGTGCAGCGAAATAGGGTGAAAAATGTTTCAATTTTTTTTTTGAGCTATAACCAGATTAAACCTTTATGATATCATTAGATGCGACATTGGACATACGAATGGCCGTTTACAACTTTTTTTAACGGTACCGATTTTTTCTAGATCAAAGAATATGTAAAATTTGTGAAGATAATTGTTTCGTACTTTTTTACACATAACTCGCAATATCTCGGAAACTAATTGAGATAATTAAACAATTTTGGTTTCCTCGAAATACATAGTTTTTTCTGCATATTGGGAGGAAACGCGCACAGGAGGCGCGTCAAGGGAGAAGGGTAGCGTGGCCAGAGATATTTTCAACTTCAAGTACCGATAACTGTAACAGTAGGCATCGTATCGTACTGCGGTTTTTTTTAAAAAACTTTCTCGGAGCCTTAGCTTTAATTCATACGCAGATAGTATGGCAAAATTCCTTAAAACAAAAAAGTTTCTCGCTTACCGAAAAAAGTGCTGCAAAAAACTATCTGTCCGAGTTTCCTCCCAATATGCAGAAAAAACTATGTATTTCGAAGAAACCGAATTAGCACAGTTACGTTCGTCCACATTTTCTCCATTAAAAAAAAATTGTTTAATTATCTCAATTAGTTTCCGAGATATTGCGAGTTATGTGTAAAAAAGTACGAAACAATTAATTTCACAAATTTCACATATTTTTGAATTTAGAAATAATCGGTACCGCTAAAAAAAATTGAAAACAGCCATTTCAGATGTCCAATGACGTAGCTAATGATGTAATAAAGGTTTCATTTGGTTATACCTCAAACAGGGGCGTAGCCAATAGGGGGGAGCCTCCCCCCAGGGCGCAGCTGACACAGGGGCGCAAAAATAGGCAAAGTGAAAAAAAAAAAATAGTCAAAAGGCAAGTTTCTGAGTAAGTAATTAAATACTATTTTACAACTATTATAATGTGAACACGCCCCGCCGGTTATTATGAACACGCTTTAGTCAAGAGTTCCATATTTCTTTTGTGAACACGCCCTAGTTAAAAGTTCCATCAAAACGGGACAACGGAAACTCGGTGAATCACCGCGGGTTAATTCGGCAATGGGAATTGCGTCTGCAAGCAAAATGAGCAAAATTTGACAGAAGTCACGTGATTTGACACGTGAAAAAAGATAAGTGGTGGATAAGTGATCACGTGACGTCCGTCAAAATTCGCTCCTTTTGCTCGCAGATGCAATTACCGAACCCAGCCACCGACTCAGCTTTCAGTGATGTAAGTGACATTGTAACGTATTGTCTGGCTAGCCAAACGGCGAAGTGCAATAGAATTTGCTGCTTTGCCAAACTTGGAGGAAACAGTAATAAACAAGTTGATTACATATCTTTTTTTGCTATATGGGCATGTGTAGTATTTTGAAAAATCCGGCAACATTGCGAAATGATGGATGTGGAGAGGCGTGATTATTCAGAGGCATGATTCTATTGGTTAGAGCGTGAACCGACAGCACAGTGGCGTGGTTATTGACGAAACATAAAAAAAAAATATTATTGGTTCGTTTCCTTGGTGTTTTCGGTGCCACTGAACCCAAAGACATGGCTGTCATCGAGCGGTGTCAGTTGAGGTGTCAGTAAATATTTTTAGGTTACGCCTCACTTTTCTTCCCCCTTTCGTCTCTATCAACTTACCACTTGTCAGACTATACAGGGTTATTGTTTATAAATGTTCCCTCTATCTTTTTTTTGACATTTTAGAAAGAGAGTTTAGGTTTTGTAGTTGAAACAATTTTTTTTTCAAACTTTCTTTCGCATATAAAGGGCGTTTCAGAAAAGCTGGTTGTGGTCCAACTTATTTTAAATGGAATACCCTGTATATAATTGAATATACGGGTTCGACGTAAAATCACAGCATCACAGCATATTATACAAAAACAATTAGCTGGCTAACTCGAGCTCTGTATCCTCAAATGGCGGCGTGCGCAAAAAAAAGCGCGTCAAATATTGTGCTTCTGCAGTAGCCATGTTAGACTGTATCCTCAAATGGCGGCGTGCGCAGAAGAGATGCGCCTGAGAGTTAACCTGCTGTTAGCTTTTGTATATTCTGTGGTAAAATTCTGAGCAAATCTCCTGTGATAAACCCTATATACATTCCTATATCTAAGTTCAACGGTTTTGGAGATATTAATAATTGAAAACTGACTTTTTTGCAACTTTGCCTGGCTGTAAGGATTTTTCAATCATGGATTAAATTCAAAGTTGGTATCAATATGGTATCGAATGATAGTTTATGAAAATCTAAAATAAGAATTTCAGTTCGGTTTTGCTCCTTGCTCCTGTCTCAAATTAACTGTTTAGGTTTTAAAGTCTGTCAAAGTTGCAAAAAAAATGGCTTTGCGGCGCTTAGGGGGCGCCGGATCTCAGTTTCCCCCCCTAGAGGTAGTCATATCGCTACGGCCCTGACCTCAAAAAAAAAAAAATCATGAAGGAAGCGACTTTTTCCTGCACTACATTCCCTTGGTAACGGCGGCGTGCTAAACGCAAACGTTAACGCTCGACGGTGAATTTATAAATTGGGCTTTAAAATGGTTGACTTTCTGCTGGGACACCCTAGTTAAGTAGAAAATAAAACATAATAGGTGAATTGATTGTGGGCTTTTCCACAAGCGTTTTCTTTGAGCATTGATGAGGGTACTGTAAAACACTATTACTAGTACATGAATAACTGATTATTTAATTCCCAAATGCAATAATGATGCAATGAATAATTACAGAAAAACTCGTTGAACATTATTTCTAGCCGAAATTCTAATGTCAACTCAACGGCTTTTCTTGCCTTGCGACCCCCTGGCGTCTCTGCGACGGTAGTCGATCGATAATTTATCTAGGTCAGGGGCCTTATTCTGTAAAGAACGAACCGTTCGATTCGGTAGAATTTCTTCGATTGTGACGTCATTTTCGTAATTTTCGGGATAGCTTCCGCGCTAGCAAACCGAAAATGACGTCACAATCGAAGAAATTCTATTTAATCGAACGGTTCGTTCTTTACAGAATAAGGCCCCAGGGGCCTTATTCTGTATTTATTTTTTGTAGACCGAATCTCTCGGTTCGGTACACCATCGAACGGCGCAGTAATCGAACATTCGGTTCGATGGCGTACTTTGCAATTCAGTATGGCTTTTCGGGAACCATTTCGTTCGGTTTGATAGGAATCGAAGGGCAACCGGGAAAAATTTCCGAACGCCATGCAATGTTGTCGGATTGTTATGCTCCCAACCAATCAGAGTGCGTGTATTCGTGCTTGACAGTTGACAAAATTATATTTGTCAGGGTATTTTTTGATTTTGGTTGAGAGTTAAATGAAAGTTTGTGTTGTTTTCGTTTAGTTTTTGAATTTTCTTCTGCTTTTTGACGGGTTCCGCCAGTGATGCGAATACATTAAGGGTCACGGCTATAGCCAAAGTTAAGAGAAGAGCATGCTACTCTTGACTATATATAGACGCATCTGCTGCTACACAAGATGGATTGTTTTAGTAGATCAAAAACGTTCGGAGGTACGATACAATACTCCCCCAGTCGGATCTCCGAAGGTTTCTGCTCATCGGCTCAAAAAAAATCGTTCAAGTTTGCAGCATGGAACATTCGCACTCCGACTCTGCAAGATACTGACTAACTGACACTACAATTCACGCGGAGAGAAGAACGGCCATGAACTAAATCATCCCGATATTGACATTGCTGCGATGAGGGAGACAAAATTCCTGGATGAAAACACTGAAAACAGTCCTAAGACTCGAGGATTTTCACTGGAAGAGAAATCCCTGAGGAGCCTCATGATAATCCTGTTATTACTCGTCTTATCTCTTTCCTTCTGTGCCTGAAAATATGAAATTTATATTGAAAAAACTGATTAAACATCCAAACACGCGTCACCGTAACGTCAAAAACCTTCACCGAAATTCAAATCGAAACCCACAGTGCTATCGGTCAGCGAATCGAGGCTTCGATTGAGATACCGATCGATTTGATGCATTCCGTAGCATCAAATCGAAAATGACGTCACAGTCGAAGAAATTCTACCGAATCGAACGGTTCGTTCTTTACAGAATAGGCTTCCAGAAGGGCGCAACGCGTTTACAATGTTGCCGGTTGCTAATAACGAAATATAGAATAAAAAATAAATAAAAAATTCTAACAATAAATTTGAGAGGCTGTACATATCTCCCCCCTTGAAAGGCTTGACTTTCAAAACAGATACAAAAATCAATATGTAATTCAAAAAATGTAACAATAATGTAATTGTCTAAAGGTCCCGTTGGTTAAGAGTCCACTGGAAGTTTGCAAACCTTGGTGACTGGACGTTTAATTATACCATTACCCGTCTTAATGTTTACGACACGCACTACATTATCACTTCCACTAAACAGTTCAGTGATACGTCCCATTTTCCAGTTCAATGGAGGAAAATTTTCATCCTTTATTAGAACCATCGAACCTAACTGTATATTTGGAAACTCTTTTTGCCACTTTGCTCTCTCTTGGAGAGTACATAGGTACTGTTGTGACCAACGCTTCCAAAAGTGTTGAACATGCTGTTGAGGCTGCTTATAGTGGGTAAGTCGATTTGGAGCTGTCTCCTTGACATCCGTTTGAGGTAGTGCAGTGCGTGTTTTGCCAACAAGGAAATGAGCGGGTGTAAGGATGGACAAATCGTTGGGATCATTAGAAAGCGGCAGCAGAGGTCGGGAGTTAAGGACAGCTTCTATTTGTATAAATACAGTGTTAAGACCTTCATATGTTAAATGTGTATTACCCAAGATCCTATAAAGGTGATACTTGACACAAGACTCCACAAGTCCACGGAAATTGGGACCATATGGAGGAGCGAAATGCCACGTTATTTGATTTAATGATAAAAATTCAGTGAATTTAGAATCCTTTTTAATTTGAATGAAAATATTTTTCAGTTCTCTTTCTCCACCAACAAAATTGGTACCATTGTCGGTATAAATGTCACCACAAATGCCTCTTCGCGATATAAATCTTTTAAAACTATTTAGAAACGAATCAGTAGAAAGGTCTCCAACTAATTCCAAATGCATGGCCTTTGTACTGAAACATACATATACAGGGTGGGGACTTTAACTGGAACTAATTCGCTAGAGCCTTCGGATAAAATATGTGGACAAAACGCAAAAACACGTCGATCAAGATTTTTTTTTTGAAATTTTTCCATATTAATTTTTTTATACAGGGTATTCCAAGAACAGCTGTACGGTTATCAACTTTATTTTTCCAAATGGTAGCCCCTGTATATTATGACATTTCTGGATTCTGCTGAAAATTCTAGACATATTTCATGTACAATGTTATATACCTATCTTCAACTGTTTCGGAAATATTGACAGTTGAAAATTGACTTTTTTGCAACTTTGACAGGCTGTAAAACCTAAACGGTTAATTTTAGAGGAAAACCAGTTCACATTCGTCTTAGATTTTCATAAACTATCATTTGACACTAACTTTGAATTTAACTGTAGATTGAATTTAACCGGAATTTTTAATCATGGATTAAATTCAAAGTTGGTGTCAAATGATAGCTTATGAAAATCTAAGATAGGAATGTGAAATCGGTTTTCCTCTAAAATTAACCGTTAAGGTTTTACAGCCTGTCAAAGTTGCAAAAAAGTCCATTTTCAACTGTCAATATTTCCGAAACAGTTGAAGATAGGTATATGACATTGTGAATGAAATATGTCTAGAATTTTCTGCAGAATCCAGAAATGTCATAATATACAGGGGCTACCATTTGGAAAGATAAAGTTGACAACCGTACAGCTGTTCTTGGAACACCCTGTATAAAAAAATTAATGTGAAAAAACTCAAGCAAAAAATCTTGATCGACGTGTTTTTGCGTTTTGTCCACATATTTTATTCGAAGGCTCTAGCGAATTAGTTCCAGTTAAAGTCCCCACCCTGTATACATAAATAACATTTGACCAACATTCGGTTTCTGGTCTTTCCATCCTTGACCATGAACGGTCCTGCAAAGTCTATTCCAGTTGTCTGAAAAGGACGCTGGGGTGTGATTCGTTTTTCAGGTAAGTTACCCATTTGATAAAATGTGTCGAGAGGCCTTACCTTAAAGCAGACTACACAGGAGCGTAAGATCTTCTGAGTTGTGTTTCGTCCATTTATAGGCCAATAGGTCATACGAACTGCGGATAGAGTCAATTGAGCTCCTGCATGCAAATGACGCAGATGTTCATAAAGAATGACCAATCGAGTGAAATTTCCAGAACTAGGAAGTAAAATTGGGTGTTTTTGACTATATGTTAGATTCGAATGTTTAAGTCTGCCACCTACTCTTATTAAATTGTTTGAGTCTAAGAAGGGATTTAATTTTATAATAGAGTTTTTGGAAGGCAGCGATTTTGACTGTTTGAGAAGTTTAAATTCTTCATGAAAATAATGTGACTGAACCATTTTACATAACATAGTAAGAGAACTGACGAGTTCATCATTTGTAAGATTTCCAAATATTCTTGCGTTATGAAATTCAGTTTTAACATTTTTTATAAATCGTAAGCAATAAGCTAAGATTCTTTGTAATCTTGTCAATGAGGAAACTCTGTCAATGATAGTGAGATCCACGCATGGTTGCGTTGTCATAGTCACAGTAACACTATTTTTCTTGACGTCTGGCAAATTGATAATGTCAGTTTCAGGTTTGGATGTAGAGACCTCCCTTTCTAACAAGAATGGAGGTCCATTCCACCAAAGATGGGATGTTTTTAAATCATGATCCAAACCTCTTGATATTATATCAGCGGGATTCATTTCACTTGAAACGTGAGCCCATTGATTAAATTTTGAGAAATGTTGAATTTCTGTGATTCGGTTGCAACGAAAGTTTGCAATTGACTTGGTTGCAGTGCAATCCAAGCCAATACAATTGTCGAGTCGGTATAATAATAAACATTCAGGCCTATTATGTATCATTTTCTGTTATTTTAACAGCAACGTTGAGTTATCTGTCACTGTTTATTCTATACATCAAAATAGAGACAGGTATGCTGTTGAGCTATAACACAGCTGTTAAAATAACAGGAGAGGATACATCATAGGCCTGATTATATTTAATTTAAGGGATGTAATAACCTGCAAGTCAATCGAATGAGAAGTAAAGCTCCGCTAAGTTCTAACCTAGGAAGACTTATTGTTTCAAGAGGTGTCACGCGAGATTTGGCGCAGATGAAATGAACATGTACCCTTTCTTGGTGATCAACGCTGCGCAAATAACAGCAACACCCATAAGCCTTTTGCGAGGCATCACTGAAGCAATGTAACTCGATGGTAACAGGCTTATTGCATATGATGTGTCTTGGTATGTTGATGTCATTTATAGCAGGAATTTGCTCTACGAACTTTACCCAAGTTCGGTTTAAATCTAAAGGTACACTTTCATCCCAATCTAAGCCTAATTGCCAAAGTTGTTGAAGAATGATCTTGGCTTTGATGATACATGGGCCAACCAAACCAAGCGGGTCAAAAATCTGAGCTGTGATTGAGAGGATTGTTCGTTTAGTAACGCGTGAAGAATTATTCAAATTAATTGTATATTGCAGCGTGTCGTGAGTAGAGTTCCAGGTCAAACCTAAGGTTTTAGTGGTTTTGTCATCAGAAATTATTTTCTGACCCGTTTCTGCCTTGTCAAGTGAAACTTGATCAAAAATTGAATCTTGATTTGAAACAAATTTTCGTAAATTGAAACCATAACCTTTGAGAATTTGAGTGAGATCAGAAACCTGCTTGCGCGCCTGTTCTATAGAGCTACATCCTGCTAATAAATCATCGACATAAAAACTTGAAAGAATGATATCAGAAGCTTCTGGAAAAGTATCTTTATTATCAATGGCGACCTGCTTAAAGCTCTTATAGCAAGAAATGAAGCGCAAGATGTTCCGTATGTGACCGTGTTGAGTTGATAGTGACATAATTCGTCTGAGGGATTATAGCGAAATAAAATTCTTTGCAAGTCTCGATCGCGCTCATTTACCATAACGCATCGAAACATTTTTTCGACGTCAGCTGTAAATGCGACCTTATGTGTTCGAAATCTTTTAACAATGTCTAATAAATCATCTTGAAGTTTAGGGCCTACTTTGAGAGTATCATCTAATGAAATGCCACTCGTGGTATTGGCAGAACCATCAAATACCACGCGTAGCTTGGTGGTAGTGCTAGATTCTTTAATTACCCCGTGATGACATAAATAATAATTGATAATATCAGAATTTGATGGTTGATTTGATTTAATTTTAGACATGTGGCCCAAGGTTTCATATTCCGCCATAAAATTCATGTATTGACTTTTAAATTCAGGGTTTTTATTCAATTTTTTCACAATGTTGTAAAAACGATTGACTGCCATTTCGTACGAATCACCAAGTTGATTTATGTTGTCCCTAACCGGTAAACTGACAACAAATCTACCCATTTCGTCACGAGAAGTAGTGTTTGAAAAATGAGTTTCGCAATCAAGATCGTCCTGAGACATTTTAAAATGAGATGAGGCTCTTCTATTTGCCAAAATCGTTCTAACTGTTCATGAATAGTGCGATTTTGAGGCAAATCAACGGATAAATGACAAACTGAATTATTTCCAAAATTTGACGGTAGTGGGCCAGATAATATCCAACCGAATTTAGTTTTTTGCAAAATTGTTCCACTGTTTGGCAACACAATCTGGCCGACACACATCAAATTCCAAAATACAGCAGCACCAAGAAGCATATCGATAGGCCCGGGTTGATTGAAGGTGTTGTCTGCCAAAACAATATTATTTGGTATCTGTAAGAGTGAAGGGAAAACTGGGTAAATCATTGGAAATGCTGTTTGTCACCAAACATGATAGATCTTTTAATAAAAATTAATTTATATGAGATTTTACGGTTATTTGCGTTTTTTCAAAAATTGTGGTTACACCATTACCAAAACCTTGAACGGAATGTGATATTTTTGAAGATGACAGTCCAAGTTTTGAAGACATTTCCTTAGTTATGAAATTTGATTGCGAACAATTATCGAGTAAAACTCTGCACTGATGTTTAACATTGTGTTTATCAAAGACAAAAACAATAGCTGTAGAAAGTAAGATGTATGGTTCAAATGAGGGATTATGAGTGACTGATAATGACTGAGATTGATTTTGAGGAGTTGGTGAATTTTGAGAACTATGCGAAGGCGCTGATAATGGTTTTGAGAATTGTCTTGTTGTTGAGATGAAGGTTGAGATTTTGGTAGATGTAATAAACTATTATGTCTGTCTGAACATTTTTTGCAAGAAAATTTATTGCGACATTCTCTGGAAACCTGACCCTGACGTAAACAGTTAGTGCACGCACGAAGCCCCCTAATTTTATTTAAACGCTCTTGAGGAGTAAGACTTAAGAATTCACTGCATGCAAAAATGAAATGATCCTTTTGGCACATAAGACATTTTATCGGATATGACAATGAGTGTAATGTATTTGAATTTTCTTGTGTAAGTGGTGGTTTTTTTTTGAAAGGGAGTCCTTGGCGCGGACACAGGTTTTCTAATAGTTGGCATCACTTGTTCAAGAAAGAAGTAAACTGACCAATTGAGGGTGTATCAGTATTTAATTTTAGTGAGTATTCCTCCCACTCGCGTTTAGTAAGCAAATCCAACTTTGAAGATATGAAAAAAATCGAAAGAGTATCCCACTTATCAACAGGAAGCCCCAGTGACTCTAATGATTGCAGATGCTGACTCAACTTGTCCACTAAATTTCTCAAACAAAGGTGTGATTCTTTAATAATGTTAGGTATTTCAAAAATGGACTTCAAATGACTTTGAATGATGACTCTTTTGTTTTCAAAGCGGTCACAGAGAAGATCCCATGCCCTAATATAATTTGCTTCGGAAACCTCGAGAGCATTAAGAACATTTGCAGCCTCATTTTTTAGACAAGATTTCAAGTACCAAAATTTCTGAATGTTACTCAAACTATTGTTGTTATGAATGAGTGACTTATAGGTATGGAGAATTGAAGCCATTTGTCGTATGACCCATTAAATTCAGGCAAATTTATTTTTGGTAAATTAGAAGAGTCATTTGCGACTGGCGCAACATTTTGTTGATGGAGAGAAGCACTTGCCCTAGATGAACTTTGAAAATGTTGATCCATGATATTTTTGGCCTTGCCAGTATGACAAAAAAACTTATTTTCAAAGCCTTCTCTTTCGGCTGTATGATCAAAATATGTATCTATAATGTCTAACTCAGACTGGACTAACTCAAAATCATTCCAAACTAAATTTATTTTTTCTAGACGGCATTGTAATTCGTAAATTTTATTTGTATCATCAAAGGCATTAACATACGTACAAAAGCGCGTCAAAGCACTTTTAATCAAGCCACGCCTCTGTATTAATAATTTTATTTGAGCTTCAATAGCTTCTTCTTCAGCCATGTTAATTATTAAAATTCACTTCAAAAATCGAAATTCAAATGAATAAAACGAAAATAGACTTTGTTTATTGTGATGTGTAAAACTGAGAAATAACACCCCACAGCATTTATACAAATAGAATGAATTTATTAAAAGGATACAATGGAACTGGATAGAAGGAATGCGAACGCAGTGCAAAATAAATTAAATAACTATCAAGTTTGCGAAGTGCAGACTTTTCCCTTTCCGGCCTGCCCGCAGCGAATAGGCGTACGATGCAGTAAACGTACGGCCCCAATGAAATATGCCAATGTTGAGATTGAACTAGCTAGCTTTCCTTACTAAACTGTTGGGCTACTTACAGTTTGAGTTTGTTTGACTATTTTCATTTTTTCATGTTCATTAATTATGCCATGAACTCACAAATAAACATCCAAAGCTTGCTTTATCCGGTTTCGAAGGACCATGAATTGATTGTGGGCTTTTCCACAAGCGTTTTCTTCGAGCATTGATGAGGGTACAGTAAAACACTATTACTAGTACATGAATAACTGATTATTTAATTCCCAAATGCAATAATGATGCAGTGAATAATTACAAAAAACTCGTTGAACATTATTTCTAGCCGAAATTCTAATGTCAACTCAACGGCTTTTCTTGCCTTGCAACCCTCTGGCGTCTCTGCGACGGTAGTCGATCGATAATTTATCTAGGTCAGAAGGGCGCAACGCGTTTACAATGTTGCCGGTTGCTAATAATAAAATATATGACTTGTTTCGACAATTTGACGTTTTATGCGTGAATCAAACGTCAAATTGTCGAAGCAATGTCAAAAAAGAACGAATTTTGCGGTTATGAGTACTAGGCCAAGACGAATACACACTCTAAGGAGTGCTTATCGGCCTCATTTTTGGTAATCGCCGCCATATTGGTTTTCAACTGTGTTCAATCCAATGAACTATAGTCAAAAACTGGAATGCGCACTCATTGCCATATCTGCCAAAAAAATGTAGCCATGAAAGACAGATGCCACAAAGGGGAATGTTGTTTTTTTTCTGTTGCTCGCTGACTTATGACGTTTTGGAAAGTTTTTTCATATTCACCTTCACAGGTTTCTTCAATTGGAATACGTGTTGGAAGCAATTTCCGCCATTTAACATAATGAGTGCGACAAAAACAGGTATCCCCTCCGCAGCAGCGGCACTAGGCCTCACGTTCGTCAATATGTGTTCGCATTCCAGTTTTTGGTTATAGTTCATTGGTTCAATCATTGCCGACGTAATAACTAAGTCGTCAGCTGTTTTAGCAGCCTACCTCAAGGGGAGAAACGCAATGCGGCCTACGTCACAACTGGTTATTTGCCAGGCGGGGGGGGGGGGGGGGGGGGGGTAGGGGGATTTGTTACACACAGGCCTCATGGGGATAGGTCAGCCTGTAGTAGTAGTGTGTACCATACTTGGCTTTAGGCTATTTTCCACTTTTCTTTTCCCTTTTCGTCTCTAACAGTTACCACTTGGCAGACTATACTAACTCAAGTTCTAAGCAGAGTTCTTTTTCTTGGAAAGCTGATTTTAGCACTTATGAGTTTGATTACTTTAAGTCATCAGTCATTTATTATTTTTTTCAAGCACCTCAAGAAATTCCCTGTTTAGACAAGTCAGCTCCAGTTGCTGTTTCTGCGCACGAAGGGTTGCTTCATAGCTTTGTTCTGTCTCAAGTACTTCCTCGTCCTCATCAATATTCTGCGTTGAATGTTTTTTCTTTCATGAGTAAAGACTAATGGTGGTTTCCATTTGTAAATTAGGGCGCACTGAGTGTATCCGCATCTTTTTCTTTTTCTAAAAGCATGTGAAATGTAAGAATAAAGATACATTTTTTTTGCACTGATCTTACAAATGGAAATCGCTAGAATAGTTCTCATGCAGCGTATGTCAAAGTGCAACGTTGTTTTGAGAGAGGTAGGTTGCATAACTTTATGACGTCATCTGAAAAACCTCAACATGATGCAAATCTGTATCTACGAAATGAAATAAGTCCCTATAAATACTGTATCGTGTAATGGACTGCTTAAATAAATTTCTGTTCTCGTAATTTCATAAATAATAATTTATTCTTCCACAGAAGTTTCTGCGTGTATGCAAAATTATTTTACAATACAAACAATTATTTTTTTTAAACAAACGAATAATAACAATAGGTGATAATAATCGTAACTATGATAAAAAAAATTAGGTTTCTTGATAATAATGTCATCAGGTGCTTTCTGGTGGAAATATGGTTGTGTGACAGGCCACCAAACATGCCCCCGGCCTTGAAAGAGTTAACTTTCAACTGGCAGCGGACAAAGTCTTACAACCGCTCTAGAAATAATTCCATCCATTGTTTTGACTGAGGCCACACGACAAACACCATCATTGCCGCTGATAAGATTTTCTACGCGTCCCAAACGCCATTTCATAGGTGGCAAATTGTTGTCTTTTACGAGAACCAATTGTCCAACTTTAAGGTTACCACTAGTCTTCTTCCATTTCGTTCTTTCTTGTAACTCAGAGATGTATTCTCGATGCCAACGATTCCAAAATAGTTCGTGAATCTTCTGAGGTAATTGAAATTGTGAAAGACGATTTTCTGGTAATGCGATCACTGAAGGTTCAGCAACAGTCGTCAGACGTTTTCCAATCAAAAAGTGGGCAGGGGATAGGGAGGATAAATCATCAGGATGAGAACTTAAAGGGCAAAGCGGACGGGAGTTTAGGACAGCTTCAATGCGAACTAATAAAGTGTAAAAATCAAAAGAAAATAGTGTATAAGATCCGATTACTCGCTTTAGGTGGTATTTGAGACTCTTTATACCAGCCTCCCAAATTCCTCCGAAATGGGGAGAATTAGTGGGTATAAAATGCCATTTAATACCTAAGTTATTTACAGAATCTGAAATTAAAATATTATTTTCTTGTAAAAATTTACCCATAGCTATTAATTCTTTATTAGCCTTAATAAAATTCGTTCCGTTGTCGGAGAATACCTCTGACGGCTTTCCACGACGACTTATGAATCTGTTGAAAGCCTGCAAGAAGTCATCAGCGCTCAAAGATAAAACCAACTCCAAATGAATCGCGCGAGTACTGAAACAAACGAACTCAGCAATCCAACATTTTATAAGTTTGCATCCACGACCCCGACGATCTTTAACTAAAAAAGGGCCGGCATAATCAACACCAACTTTATCAAAGGGAAGCGAAGGTTGTACTCTTGCTTCAGGCAAGTCTCCCATGACAGGCTGAATATTGCTTGGATTATATCTAGAGCATATTACGCAATTTTTAACGATTTTACGTGCTAAATCACGTCCAGAAATTGGCCAAAATTCTTCACGTACATGAGATAAAAGTAACTGAGGGCCAGCATGCAATAAATTTTTGTGCTCAAATTCCATGATTAGTTTTGTGAGAGGATGATGTGGGAACATTATTATTGGGTGTTTCTTGCAATAAGAATAACTGGAATTGGTTAATCTTCCACCAACTCTGATTAATCCTTCGTTATCTAAAAATGGGCGTAAACTAAGAATTTTACTATTAGATGAAACTTCACCTTTAGCATTTAATGCTTTGAGTTCCTCAGAAAAACATTCTAGCTGGGAAATTTTGATCAATTTGTGAAAAGAGGAATTTAATTCTGACAATGAAAGAGGTGCAAAATTTCTGGCATTGGCGGGATTTTTAGAATTTTCATAAAATCTATACATAAAAGCCACACATCGTTTTAATTTATTCAAATTCGAAAATTCTTCAAATGGAAAATAACTTTTAGGCGGAGTTACAAGCAATGAAATTTTACGCAATTCGGGTAATTCCTTTATGTAATTTTGATTATCAGGCCAATAGTTTTTTTCGCTTTGCAACAAAGTGGGGCCTTGCCACCAAATATTTGAATTTATCAAAACTTTAGGACTAACACCACGCGATACCAGATCCGCAGGATTATCCTTCGTAGGTACATGCTTCCAGGTAAATGAACTTGTGAGTTTTTGAATTTCAGCGACTCGATTATCTACAAAAGGCTTCAATAAACTAGGAGATGTCTGCAACCAACCCAAGACTATAGTAGAATCAGACCAACAATAAATCTCGTCCACCGTTATTGAAATAGATTCCAAAATTCCAAAACCTTTGAAATTAATTGAGATAAAACGAGTGCTGCGCACAAATCAAGTCGAGGCATCGTTAACGACTTTAGAGGTGCTACTTTGGATTTTGCGCACAACAAATGGGATTCGCTTTCTCCTTTTGAATTTCTTGATAACATATAAACGCATGCACCATAACTCGATTCAGAAGCATCTGAAAATCCGTTTAATGTAATATAAATTGGTAGAAAACAAGTAACTTGACGTGGAATAACAATCGTATTTAAAATATCCCAAGTAGATGAAAACTCAAACCACAATTTCAAAACATGAATCGGCAAAGACTCATCCCATGATACATTTTCCGCCCATAATTTTTGAAGCAAAACCTTAGCTGTGATTATGCATGGGCTTACCAAACCCAAAGGATCGAAAATACTCGCTATTCGAGATAATATGATTCGCTTGGTAATTTTTTCAGGGTTTGTTTCTTTGAAAGGGAATATTTTATAAGTAAGAATATCTTGGTCACTCACCCACAATAGACCTAAAATTTTAGATTCGGATTCTTTGTAAATTGTTAAGTGAGAGTCCCGATGAGGATGGTGATGAGGCGTTGAAAACTACGCGGAGTTTAGTGGTCGAACTGGATTCCCTTAAAACACCGTGATGCGGTAAAAAATATTCTGGTTCGCCATCACCAATTTCATCATCCTCGACTTGACTCATATGACCAAGCTGTTCGTATTCGTGCAAAAAGTCGACGTAAGAAGTTCGCAAAGTTTTGTTTAAATTTAACTTTCTTTCAAGACTAACAAACCGCTTTATTGCAACGTCGCGTGAATTTCCGAGTTTTTTAGGTGAATCTTTTAAGGGAAGTGAAACTATATATCTACCTTCGGGCGAATAAGTTAAATTATCCACGAAGTGTTTTTCGCAAAGGGCTTCCTCGGCTGATAAAGGCTTTTTTACAGAAATCTCCTCCACCTCCCAAAATTTTACGATTGCATCATGTAATTCAGTATTTTTGCTAAAATTGCATCTTGTGTGATTATAAGGCATATTCATAGGTCCGGCAACTACCCAACCAAGGTGAGTATTTTGAAGGATAGGTCCGTCGGTACCTAGGTTAAGTTTTCCTACGCTTAAAAGTTTCCAAAAAGCATCAGTTCCGATTAATAGATCGATTTGTCCCATGTAGTACGGGATACGAGGCCTATTTCATCAAATCATTTTACACCGTCTTGCATTGTTATCATCAGTTAGATAACATGATGCTGAAACGCACTTGCGCAGTGAAATATATGGGAGTGGGGAATTTAGCTGATAAAAATGTTTGAGAAAATGTCGTCATAATCCAGGAAAATATACAATTTCACACCGTCTTGCATTTACTTATTAATTTAATTTGTACACAAACAAAATTAGAATACCCTATGCAAGACATTTTCCTGGGGGTTTTCGGGTTGTAATATTAGATAGAAATTGTCAATTTTTCAGAGGGGTGAAATATCATTTCACACCACTCAATTGTTGATTTAGATTAAAGCTTGAATGTAGAATAGCCATTGGATACTGATGCAAGACGTACTGTGAGGGGATAATGGGCTGCAAGACAGAGGTCAATGTGTTGTCTTATGAGGAAGGGAGAAATCATTTTACACCGTCTTGCACTGGTACTTATGGGAAAAATAGAACACATTGATAACATTTTTAAAAATACAAGACATTTTAAATGGGAAGAAAGGACTGCAAGACGATGATGAAGTTGACTAATTTTGACAAGGGTCAATCTATCAGGTACAAAGGTGAATACTACTTCAAATTACAAATTATGCACATTAATTTTGAATAGTTTTGCTCTTCACCACGTAGAATAATTCTATTTTGCGAAATTCTCCTAATAATATGTATATATGAATGTTTCTACGGAAATCAAATAAAAAAAGATTGAAAATTGTTTTATTTTTGACGGCTTTTAATCATTTAGGTTCTCTTTGAGGTGGATATCCCATGACACATAACATGTTGTGTGCACATAACAGATTGTAAGCATTAAATTTGAAGAATTTCATTTTAAAGCAGCAAAAAAATGTGAAAATGACACAACAAATGATCTGTCTGAAATTGTAAACAAAAATTATAATTCCTGTATTCAACAGACTCCCCTGTTGAGCTGCTATGTCAACTGTCCTTTTTCATCTGTATGATTTAAAAAAGAATAAACATTGAACGGTTCAGTAAATAACTCAACAGTTCAGTGAAAAAATTAAAATGGATTTTTTAACTTTTTTCCCAGAAAAAACGTCTTGGACTGATGTAATACCATTTCTTAACATAGATTCTTTCGGCGGACATAAGCATGAAGTGGTGTAAAATAATTTTTCACTCCCTCATGAGACAACACATTGACATCCGTCTTGCAGCCCGTTATCCCTCTACAGGACGTCTTGTATCAGTATCCAGTGGCTATTCTACATTCAAGCTTTGATATAAATCAACAATGGAGTGGTGTAAAATGATATTTCACCCCTCTCAAAAATTGACAATTTCCATCTTATATTACAACCCCAAAACCCCCATGAAAATGTCTTGCATGTGTTAATCCAATTTTGTTTATGTACAAATTAACTCAATAAATAAATGCAAGACGGTGTATAATTAAATATTTTCCTCGTTTATGATGACATTTTCTGAAACATTTTTTTCAGCGAAATCCCCCACTCCTATCTATTTCCCTGCACAAGTGCGTTTCAGTACCATGTTATCTAACTGATGATAACAATGCAAGACGGTGTAAAATGATTTGATGAAATAGGCCTCGTATCCCGTACTAATGCTATCAAATTCCGGATCTGCCAATTGCAAATGCATAGGAATTCGAAGAGCTTGGCTATTGATAGTAACGTCTGGTAAATCATTAATGATTTTATCTAAAACAAAGCAAGTTAAATTAAAACTGAATGGATTCGTGATTGAACGTATTTCCAAATGACATTTATGTGCAACGTGTGATATTTTATCGTTTATTCCGGTTATAGTTAAATCTGTTTTTAGCTTCGATAATTTTAGTTTTTGGCAAAGATTGGAAGTCATGAAACTAGACTGTGATCCACAATCAAGAAGCGCTCGAGCTATTATGAAATTTCCGATTGAATCACGAATTTGGACCTTTGCTGTACTTAGAATTGCATTTCGGGGAGCTACAAAATTACAATTTGTTATCATTAAGGTATTATTGAAACTTTCTGAATTTTCGGAGTTTTGAGATGCAGCTGCCACAAGTGCGCTGTGATTTTTCTCTTTAGTAATATGCAATATCGTATTATGTTTAAATCCGCACTGCTTGCAACCCGACCACTTACAATCTTTCGCCAAGTGATTTCGGCGCAAACAATTACTACATAATTGTAGCTCTTTCACCTTTGTGATACGCGCATTCACAGACATTTTCAAAAATTCCGGACAATAAAACAAATTGTGGTCTTTTTTACAGAGAAAACATATGCGTTTTGGCCTATCACCGTATTCATTTGATTTATTAATTTCTTCGAAATTATTAGAGGTACCCCCGTATAAACCACGAGTGGTACACCGCTGACCACGCACTGAATTTCTTATTTCAGTCCGATTTTGCTCAAAATTATTCTCTAAATTTTCTAATAAGTCTGCACGCTCTTTTAAAAATCGTTTAAAAAATTCTAAAGTTATTTTGTTGGTTTTTTTAGCTTTTAATCTTTCCCATTCACGAGCAGTCGCTTTGTCTAATTTGCTAGAAATGATATAAATGATAAGGGTGTCCCAATGAACAGTTGGTTCCCCTAGTTGAGTAAGACTTGCCAAATGTTTAAAAAGAACATCGCTTAAATCACGAATTTTAGAAGCTGATTCGTTTTGAATCAAGCTCATATTAAATATAGCATTGATATGGTTCTGAATTAAAAGATTCGAATTATTAAAACGTTCACACAAAGTATCCCATGCTATTTTATAATTTGTGGAAGAAAATTCAATTGCTTGAATTACCTGTGTGGCGGAACCAGTTAAAGAAGCTCTAAGGTAATGAAATTTTTGAATGCTGCTCAAATTTGAATTGTTATGTATCAAAGATTCGAAAATGTCACGAATTTCTAACCACGTTTGAAAGGAGCCGTCAAATTTGGGTAATTTAATTTCTGGAAGCTTAATACCCTCCAAATTGCTTGTTTCAGAAGCCTGATTTTGAATTGGAATTCCTGCCACTCTCTGAGGTAACAAGACTACGGAATTATTCACATTACTTTCTCTCACACTACCTATCTCCGAAGATGATTCAAATTGTTCGATTATTGCCTTTGCTCGTCCTAATACTTCAAAATACTTATTCATGAACTCTTCGCGTTTCAGTTCTTCAGCTGTAAGATCAGAAATGGCGACAGTAAATTCTATTTCGGTCTGAACGTCATCAAAGTTGGAACGTAAGGGCTCAAAATCTTGAGTTCGTTCGTTCAACTCAATTATTTTACTACGATCTAAAGTCTGACAACCTGCAGCTTCCTGCACGCTTTCAACAGATCTAATAAACTTCTCGAAACTGTTCAATTTTGATTTAATAGTTGCCCGTTTTCTTATTAAGGCTTTTAGTTGAAATGAACTTTCAGATTCGTTTTCAGACATGATAATAAATGAAAAATGTAAATTATACCAACAATGAAAATCTTCAAATAAACCTCACTTGGCAAACCACAATAAAGAAATCGAATTAATGATTATAATAATAATATTCAAAATGTGTAGATACTGTCGGTAATTATTGATGTACTGAGTTTCTATAATGATTAAACAAATAGAAATCTTTATTTATTCGCATGAAAAATTGAGAAAACGGGAATAAAGGAAGATAGGACTCACCCTGCCCCACTTTTTACTTCTGACTGATTGTATATCTTGCAACTGCACACGATTTTTTAATTGCTGAACTTCACCACAAGTCTATCCAATGACTTTCAATGATTTTTCGTATTTCTTCGTCGTATTTTCGCCTAGTATTCGCGTCGAAGGACCATGTATCGTGTAATGGACTGCTTAAATAAATTTCTGTTCTCGTAATTTCATAAATAATAATTTATTCTTCCACAGAAGTTTCTGCGTGTATGCAAAATTATTTTACAATACAAACAATTATTTTTTTTAAACAAACGAATAATAACAATAGGTGATAATAATGGTAACTATGATAAAAAAAAATTAGGTTTCTTGATAATAATGTCATCAGGTGCTTTCTGGTGGAAATATGGTTGTGTGACAGGCCACCAAACAAATGCCTAAGGGCATTATAAGTGAGCGTTATAGATCACCCATAAATATCCCTTCATTTAATTATTAAAAATGTCTTAAATTATGGCAATTCAATGCTTTACCTGTATTTTGGTGCCAAACACCTGTCAAAAACTTGGCTTCACTTTAGTTTCATAAGCAAAATGGCGCGTTCCTACTCCTTATGTCCGTAGGACAGCGCTTTACCTTATAATCAGGCCTATGATGTATCATGTTCTGTTATTTTAACAGCAACGTTAAGTTGTCTGTCACTGTTCATATACGTCAAAATAGAGAGAGGTACACATGTTGAGCTATAACATAGCTGTAAAAATAACAGGAGAGGATACATCATAGGCCTGATTATCAAATATTTTTGTTACTTAGCCCATTGATAATATCTGACAATTAAAGTTAATTGAGAATGTTGATTTTCAAATAAACAAACTGTGCAGAGTTTGAGAAAGCGGTTTTTATTGATTTTCGGAAAACGTCTTGAAGATAAACAGAAATCAGTAGGAACAAATACATACAGATGTTGATGAAAAAATGAGAAGGCTCAATTACATTTGATTTATTCCTAATTTTATTTGATTATTCCCAATAACATATGATATATTCGCAATTACACTTAACTATTCTCAATTAAATCTGATATGTTCGCAATGGATCTTTCTCATGCAATGAACAACAAGGATAGTTTATTAAGATTTCTGCAATAATGAAAGAGACACATATAATGACGTGCGATACCTGTGTGGATTGACTTTGATTGGTTCCACTTGTCAAATTGAGCAATTTCGGTTATGTTTCTGTTTTTGTTTATTTTCAAACGTGAATATGACAAATATGTATTAACATTAATTAGAAAAAAAACTTACCGTTGGACAAAAATGTTTGAAGCAAATCTTTAATTGTACAATTATTATTGTATTTGATATAGAAATTGTGATTTTACGAACCCTCAAATTCAAATCTCTGTCCCAACTTAAATCGTCTTCATTCGGGTTGAGAGCTCGTAACTATTGTTTTCTTACAATTTGATTGCTTGGGAACTTGTGAAAAGAAAGGTTTGACTTCTTTTCCGCCTTATTCTGACAAGATCTCATACAATACATTTGAATTATTGTATCATACACAGTTTTTGCAATAATTTTCAGCAATATTGATTGAAATTGATTAATTATTGAGGTAAGCTTAAATACGTCAGGGTCAGACCGCGTTCAGTAAATTGATGATTTAATTATCTGTCACCCACAAGCGGCGCGCGCAGCACAGGTAAAATGAGAAAGGTCCATTACATTCGACTATTCTCAATTAGATTTGATACATAGTACAACGGTATATATTGCCTACAGGCACGAAACTTGGTTTGGTTTTCTTTGCTTTTCCTAGCCATACTGATGAGACCTGATAGGTCGAAACGCGTCTATGGTTGGAAAAGCATAGAAAATCAAACCAAATATTTTCTCATCAGTGGATAATAGGTTTTCCTATTTTGGGTTTTCCCACGAACTGAATTTTGGTCGGCCGATTAGACACTCAGTCACCATATTGCAGCGAAAATTGTTGCTTGGTGTTGAAGTTTTGTCTTAGATGGCGCCACGATCAAATTTCGACCGTTGTACTATGTATATATTGCCTACAGGCACGAAACTTGGTTTGGTTTTCTTTGCTTTTCCTAGCCATACTGATGAGACCTGATAGGTCGAAACGCGTCTATGGTTGGAAAAGCATAGAAAATCAAACCAAATATTTTCTTATATATATATATATATATATATTTTTTTTTTTTCTATATAATCCTTAAAATTAGATTGGAGGGTCTAATAAACGTTTATGAAAAACCGAGACATACATATTTTTCGGATTTTTCAAATTAGTAAACTGTCTAATAGGCCAAAGTTTATTTTCTGAAAATATGTTCACAAGTAAAGCGTTGCCAAATCTAGAAACAAACTGGGTACTGAGTCACATTCAAAAAGATAATAATGTATTTGAGTGCATCTTAAGATGTCGAGTAAAACTTTGTTCATGTTTGAATTCCAAATACAAGTGTCACATTCGAAAGGACGATCATCCAAGCGTGTCTTTAAAAGTTGGTTCAAATCGTCGTTCCGTTTAAATTTCGCATTATAAGTGTCACATTATTCGAAATAATAAACACCGGAGTGAATTTCTAGATGTTGCCTTCAAATATCGAATCTGTTTAAATTTCGCATTACAAGTATCACATTCGAAAGGATAAACATCCGAGTGAGTTCTAAGATGTTGCTTCAAATTGTTCATCCATTTGAATTTCGCATTACAAGTGCCAAATTCGAAAGGATAAACATCCAAGTGAGTCTTTAGATGTGCCTTCAAATTGTCGATTCGTTTATAATTTCGTGTTACAAGTGTCACATTCGAAAGGATAATCATCCGAGAGCGTTTTCAATAGTAGATTATACCTCGACTCAATAATGATAGCGATTATTCCCAAAGAATATTCACAAACTGAGCCGCTTCAGCGGCGAGGGAGTAAAATGGTACTCGTAATGACGAGATTTAATGATTGAATAAATCTCCAAAAACTAACCTCAAAAAAGAACTACGTAATGATCTCTACAGCCTATTGTATAATAAAAAAAAGGGGAGTCTTAATGTTCGCGGGTCCCTCTTTACAACTACACATTTGAATTTTAGTTTACGAGAGTCACATTCGAGAAGATAATTAGGCATTTGAGTGCATTCTTAGATGTCGGTTCAAACTTTGCTTATGTTTAAATTTGGCATTTCATTTGTCACATCCGAATGAGTTGTTAAATGTTCCGTCAACTTGCCCATCCGTTTGAATTTCGCATTACAAGTTAAGGATAAGGATCCAAGTGAAATCTTAGATGTTGCTTCAAATCGCCGATCCGTTTAAATTTTCTATTACAAGTGTCACATTCGAAAAGACGATCATCCGAGTGCGTCGTCAAATGTTTTTTCAAGTCGCCGCTCCGTTTAAATTTCACATTACATGTGTCACATTGGAAAGGACGATCATCCGAGTGAGTTGTTAGATGTTCCTTCAGAGTACCCATCCGTTGAAATTTCGCATTACAAGTGTCACATTTGAAAAAACCATCATCTGAGTGCATCTTTAAATGTTTGTTCAAATTTCCGATCAATTTGAATGTTGCTTTACAGGTGTGACATTTATAGGGATAATCATCTAGATGTATGATAGAATGTTGTGAATCATTTTTGGTTCTAGAATTGTTCGAGAAAATGTTAGAGTGAAATTTCTCGATATCACCTGATAGAGTTGCTAAATTTGATTCAAATGAATATTCCTCTTCATTTACGAGTGCCCCTTTATTTGGATCAATTACTGGATTCTCGCATATGTCCATTTCGTCTGTCCATTTATTTTTTATCATAAATCTAAAAGAAATTTTTCATATTAAAATACGAAGTTTTTTTGAATCTCAGTTAGGGTGACTCAGACTAAATTTTCCATTTCGAACTTTCCGCACAAATATCAAGTGGATGTACGTTTGAAAAAAGAAATTTACTCTGAGTCACCCTGTATTTTTCGAATTTTTCAAATTCAGTATACAGTCCAATAGACCAAGGTGTATTTTCTTAGAACATGTTCTGAAGTAAAGCGTTGCTAAATGTACCCGAAACAAACTGGTTACTATTGAATTTTCCGATTTTAATGTGAATTCAAGCAAAAATTTCATGTTTAATGCCCTCCTATGATATAACTACGACTACACATTTGAATTTCACTTCACAAGAGTCACATTCTAGAAGATAATTAGGTATTTGAGTGCACCTTTAGATGTGGGTTAAAAGTGTTAAAATTTTGTTTATGTTTAAATTTTGCATTACAATTGTCACATTGGTAAGCTTGATCATCCGACTGAGTTGTTAAATATTGCGTCAAATTGCCCATCCGTTTGCATTTCGCATTACAAGTTTCACATTCGAAAGAATACACATCCGAGTGCGGCTTTGAATATTTGTTCAAGTTGCCCCTCCAATTTAAATTTTGCATTACAAGTGTCACATTTGAAAAGACGATCATCCGAGTGCATCCTTAAATGTTTGTTCAAAGCGCCGATCCGTTAAAACTTCGCAGTACAATTGTCACATTCGAGAAGATCAACATCCGAGTGAGTTTTTAGATGTTCCTTCAATTTGCTTATCCATTTAAATTTCGCTTTACAGGTTTCACATTCATAGGGATAATCATCTAGGTGTATGATGGAATGTATTTTTAATCCTTCTTCATTTTCAAATTCGAATTCAGGAACTTGAAACTTAAAAAAAAGGGTTGTTGTAAAATGAATGACTTCTGGTTTAAGAACCGATGAACGTTTTTGACGTCATTGATTTGTTTCAGTCAATTTATATTTGTTTTTTTTTTTTTTTTTTTTTTTTTTACGGATATGCGCACTCGCAATGAAATGTCCTATCACGCTCGAGAAGCGGCAAGTGCGCGGAAATGTCGGTGTATGTTGGTCTTGAAACGGTTCAGGTTGTAACCTGCAGGGAAAACCGTCGCAGGGAGTTTATTCCACAGCGATGCTGTTCTCCAGAGATATGAATTCTGATATAATGAGGTTCTTGGTGCCTCTAGTTTGACAGTAAATTCATGGTTACCGTCTGTTTGACGGGTTCGCCTGGTAGGTGCTACTCTCGGTGGAATCATACGTGCCAACTCTTCAGAGCATTTTCCGTGATAGTACCTGTAGAAGAGAGATAAATCGCCCACAGATCTGCGATGTTCGAGACCATCCAAGTTACGAGTAAGTGCGGGGTCATTGATCAGCTTGATAGCTCGTTTTTGCACGGTATTCAAAAGCATTAAGGTGTGTTTGGGTGCTGCACTCCATATATGTGAGCAGTACTCCATAGTTGGTCGAATCTGGGCTTTGTAGAGTGTCAGCAATTGGCTTGGTGTATACAGATGTCTTGTACGAAATAGCACCCCCAGCTTTTGGGAGGCCCTTTTAGCAATATCTGCCACGTGACTGTGCCAAGACATGTTGGTCTCTGCAGTAACCCCCAAGATGTTCAACTGACTCTGTAATGTGACAGCACTTCCAGATAGCATGATGTTTGGCTCACCGGTGCTGGTCTTTTTTGAAAACAGAGCTGCTTGGGTTTTCTGCGCGTTGAACTGTACAAGGTTTTTGTTGCCCCAGTCCTCTATTATCTCCAGGTCGTTATTAAAATATGTTATGTTAAAACGTTATGTTAAAAAAGGAAGGCAAATTATGTCTACATAACACACGTCAAATCACAAAAAAAAGTGGGTGTGCGTTCGAAACCATATTCGAAACGCCAATTTCTTGTTTGGCCGCACCGAAGTGGCTGAAGTGGGACCTGGAACGTGGAACCCAACCCACAAAGTACAGAGCGAAGAGCGACACTCGACTCGTAATCCAAACTGTACTAGATTTATGAGAGAGGTACTAGCGTACTAGGTGCAACGTCATTGTGCTAGATCTACATAGTACAATTGTACTAGAAATAGCATCCCTGATCGCATGGCAAAAACTTTAATCAGATCCTTAAAAATCCCGCCCTGACAGAATTGGCGTCTCCTCCACAATATACGATCGTTGTATCATCAGTATACAGGGTGTCCCAGAATATGTGGGCAATCTCTCGGATTCAGATAGAACACAAAAAAATAACATGACAACTTCCTATAAAAAAAAAATTCCTACGGCCCCCCCTACGAAGTTATGTCACCCTAAAGGACGCCTCTGAAAATCGGTTTTTTGTTGGTAACTTTCAAAATACTTCGTGTAATTTTTTTTTTTTTTCAATATGATGGATACTAGGTAAGACCTCTTAAAATGGACCCTTTCAAACACACTTGGCCAATCTATTTTGCCAGGGACGGACTAGCTTTAACACAATAATGCTAAATTTTTTTATACCCTGTATGATATAGGCATAGCAATAATATTTTTAGATTGTTTCAACCTTGAACTAGAAAAAAGGTACTCTTATTCGATGTCAAAAAAATTAGCTGGTTTCGAGAAAAATCTGTTTTTGTGTATTAATGGTTTTTTATTAAATAATTTTTTATGTTGACTCAACATGAGATCCTTCTAATCTTATGCATTCCATACCTATTTTAATAAAATATTGTTCGACTCTCGACAATGCTTCAATATTAGCCCTTATTTCGCGAAAGTGAAAATTATTCCTTTCTACTAATATTTCCTCAGTTTTATTATTGCGTTAAAGCTAGTCCGTCCCTGGCAAACCAGATTGGTCGAGTGTGTTTGAGAGGGTCCATTTTAGGGGGTCTCACCTACTATCTATCATGTTAAAAGAAAAAAAATTACACGAAGTATTTTGAAAGTTATCAACAAAAAACCGATTTGCAGAGGCGTCCTTTAGGGGCACGTAACTTCGTAGGGGGGGTCGTAGGAATTTTTTTTTATAGGAAGTTGTCATGTTATTTTTTCGAGTTCTATCTGAATCCGAGAGACTGCCCACATATTCTGGGACACCCTGTATAACTTGACTGTCCCACCCAAAATTTATATGCAAATATTAAAGATTTGAAAATACTGAAGACTTATTTTCTGTATACGATGCTGACTGGAAGTAGGAGTGATTTTTATTTTATAATAATAGAAAATAAACACAAAACAGCCAGGCTGTCCGAAAATCGATAGAATCAGTGTAACAGCATCTTCAGATGTCGGTTCAAATATTGTTTATATTTAAATTTCGCTTCACAAGTCACACATTGGAAAGGACGATCATCCGAGTGCGTCTTCGAATGTTTCTTCAAGTCGCCGAACCGTTTAAATTTCGCATTACAATTGTCAATTCGAAAAGATACACATCCGAGTGAGTTTTTAGATCTTACTTTAAATTGCCGATCCGTTTAAATTCCGCATTGCGCATGCGCATTCGATCAATTAATGGATTTTCGGATATGTCTATTTTGTCTGTCCACTCATTTTTTTATCATAAATCTAAAATAATTTAAATTTACTCTGAGTCTGTAGTTTTCGATTTTTTTAAATCAAGTATACCGTCCAATAGGCCAAATTGTCAGGGTGACTCAGACAAAATTTCCCTTTTTGAACGCGCCCTGTACATCCAACTTAATATTTGTAGGGAAAGTTCGAAATGGGAAATTTATTCTGAGTCACCATGACTGAGATTCAAAAAAAATTATTTTTTTAATATAAAAAAATTATTTTAGATTTATGATACAAAAATGAGTGGACATGATATATAATGGTTAGAATTAGATGGTACACTGTCTTTGGCAAATCACATAGAGCGAGTAAGGAAAAAAATTGCACCCCTCATAGGAGTCTTGTATAAAGTTCGATAGCTCTTGAAGTTGACTATATGCAAAAAACTTTACTATGTTCAGATATAGTGATTTACATTATTTGATTTCTGTCTGGGGAACTGCTGGAATTTCTATTTTGAAACTATTGCAAACTCTCCAAAACATATATCGGTTGCCAATTCGCTTCTCTACCCAACAGCTATAATACTGCTCTTTTTTTTTTTTCTAGGAAATATGTATAGATTTAAAATATTGTCAGGGTGACTCAGACAAAATTTCCCTTTTCGAACGCGCCCTGTACTTCCAACTTAATATTTGTGAGGGGTTGGCGCTGGCAATTTGCGACGACTGCGTTCGGATTATCAGTAAACATGGAGCAGTGGTCGAACTAGCAACGTTTGTTTATGGTCGAGACGTTTTTTAAATCGAACGATTCTTATGTCGCGACATGGCGACGTTTTTTGTAACCGCTACAATATCTGGTGTAATCGTGATGCTCCGTCAAAAAATGTATTGAAATCTTGGATTCAAAGAGGTAGAGTGGCAAATGGCAAATCAGAAGCGTCTCGCCATGTTTTCGAATTGAGCGCGAATTTTAAGTCGCTGCATGTCACCGGGACGCTTCTGATTTGCGATTGGACCACGTTGTCTGAATCTTTGAGCCCACGATTTCAATAAATTTTTTGACGGGGCATCACGTATACGCCGAATCAGTATTCGGCCGTTACAATTAACGGTTAAAAAAACGTCGCCGTGCCGCGCCATAGGAATCGTTTGATTCAAAAAACCCCTCGACCTTAAACGCGCGTTGCTCGTTCGACCACTGCTCCACTCACTGTTAAACCGCACGCATTCGCCGCAAACTGCCAGCGCGAACGCCCCCACAAATATTAGGTTGAATATACAAGGCGCGTTCGGAAAAAGAAATTAACTCTGAGTCAACCTGTATTTTTCGAATTTAGTATACGGTCTAATAGGCCAAGGTTAATTTTCTGAAAATATATTTACAATTGAAGCGTTGCCAAAACTACCCGACAAACTGGTCATGTGAATTCTAGCCAAAGTTTCATATACATAATGTCCTATAACATACCTACAACTGCACATTTGAATTTCACTTTACAAGAGTCACATTCGAGAAGATAATTAGGTATCTGAGTGCATCTTTACATGTCGGTTAAAAATTTATGTTTAAATTTCGCATTACAAGTGTCACATTCGAAAGGATGCTCATCCGAGTGCGTTTTTAAATGTTTGTACAAGTTGCCGCTTCATGCAAATTTCGCATTACAAGTGTCACAGTGGAAAGGACGATCATCCGAGTGCGTCTTGAAATGTTTCTTCAAATCGCCGATCCGCTTAAATTTTGCACTACAATTGTGACATTCGAAAAGATAAACAGTCGAGTGAGTTTTTAGACGTTCCTTCAAATTACCGGTCTGTTTAAATTTAGCATAACAAGTGTCACATCTGAAAGGATAAACATCCGAGCGAGTTTTTAGATGTTCCTTCAATCTGCTCATCCATTTCAATTTCGCATTACAAGTGTCACATTTGAAAAAACCATCATCCGAGTGCATCTTTAAATGTTTGTTCAAATTGCCGATCAATTTGAATGTTGTTTCACAAGTGTCACATTTATAGGGATAATCATCTAGATGTATGATGAAATGTCTTTTTAATCTTTCTTTATTTTCAAATTTTGCATTGCATTTGTAGCATTCAAAATCCTTATTCCTCTGTTGATGCACATTTGAATATTGTGAATCATTTTTGGTTCCAGAATTGTTCGAGAAAATGTTACAGTGAAATTTCTCGATATCGCCTGATAGTGTTGGTGAATTGGATTCACATGAATATTCCTCTTCCTTTACGTACGTCTCTTTATTTGGATCAAGTACTCCATTTTCGCATATGTCTACTTCCTCAGTCCATTCATTTTTAATCAAAAATCGAAAAGAAATTTTTCATATTAAAATACGAACTTTTTTTAAGTCTCAGTCAGGGTGATTCACTCTGAAAATATGTTCATAAGTGAAGCGTTGCCACATCTACCCGAAACAAACTGATTCAAGTTTCAAGTTTATTTATTTCTAAATAGTTACAAATATTGTTGAATTAAATTTATATCACAATACTAATATGTCTAACTAAAGCACCTAGATGACTTAACACCTGTATGTGCTTATTTTGATATTTAAATTTTTTGTAATTGTATTAGAGATAGGCTTTTTTACACGTTCATTGTCGCGCTAATGGAAGAAAAGAAAAGAAAAGAAAAATCCATACAATCTGAAAATGACTTACTCATCTAATAATAATTTAATAATGAAAAGCTCAAAATTATAGTCAGGTATTAGGACAGCAGTTTCAGAAATGTTATTCTATTTTCCCAAAGATTTTTTTTTGCTTGTTTTGAAAACTTTTCACCATTGAATTTTCCAATTTTACAGTCAATTCGAGCCAATATTTCATGTATAATGTCCCGTAATATACCTACAACTACACACATTAATTATTAATTAAAGCTTACAAGAGTCACATTCGAGAAGATAATTGGGTATATAAACTTTGTTTATGTTTGAATTTCGCATTAAGTTTGTCACATTAGAAAGCATGATCATCCGAGTGAGTTGTTAAATGTTCCGTCAACTTGCCCATCCGTTTGAATTTCACATTACAAGTATCACATTCGAAAGGATGATCATCCTAGTGCTTAAATATCTTTAAATGTTTGTTCAAATGGTCAATCAATTTAAATTTTGCTTTACAAATGTTACATTTATAGGAATAATCATTTAGGTGTATGATGCAATATACCCCTCGATTTGGATCAATTATGGATTTTCGGATATGTCTATTTTGTCTGTCCAGTCATATTTTATTATAAATCTAAAAGATTTTTTTTATATTAAAAAAATAACTTTTTTTGAATCTCAGTCAGGTTGACTCATGGCCATTTGCACCGCTATCGCTTAAGGGATATTGAGGGATATTTAATTTAAGTGGAGCTTTTGAATGTGACTTTTGTTTCTACGAGAGTCACATTCAAAGCTCCACTTGGATTGGATATCCCTTAAGTTATAGCGGTGCAAATGGCCGTCAGACTAAATTTCCCTTTTCGAACGCGCCCTGTATATCCAACTAATATTTGTGGGCGGTAAGCGCTGGCAATTTGCGATGACTGCGTGCGGATTATCAGTAAACATGGAGCAGTGGTCGAATTAGCAACGTTTGTTCATGGTCGAGACGTTTTTTAAATCGAACGATTCTTATATCGCGACACGGCAACGTTTTTGTATACGTGACGCTCCGTCAAAAATTTTAATGAAAACTTGGGTTCAAATATTCGAAGTGGTACAGTGACAAATGGCAAATCAGAAGCGTCCCGTCATGTTTTCGAATTGAGTGCCTCGGATTTTCAATCGCAGCACGCAGCACAATCCAAATGCTCTCTGATGGACTACTTCTGTTTAACGGGACGCTCCTGATTTGCCATTGGACACACTTTGTCTGAATCTTTGAACCCACGATTTCGATAATTTTTTTGACGGAGCATCACGTATACGCCGAATATTGTACAATTACAAAACCGTCGCCGTTCTGCGCCATGGGAATCATTTGATTCAAAAAACACGCCTCGACCATAAACGCGAGTTGCTCGTTCAACCCCTGTTGAATGTTTACTGATCATCAGTACGCAGTCGCCGCGAAGTGCCAGCGCGAACCCCACACAAATATTAAGTTGAATGTACAGTGCGCGTTTGAAAAGATAAATTTACTCTGAGTCACGCTGTATTTTTCGAATTTTTCAAATTTAGTATAGGTACGGTCTAATAGGCCAAGGTTTATTGTCTGAAAATATGTTCACAATTGAAGCGTTGCCAAAACCACCCGAAACAAACTGGTCATGTGAATTCTAGTCAAAATTTCATATACATATTATTATAATGTCTTATAATATATCTACAACTGCAGATTTGAATTTCACTTTACAAAAGTCACATTCAAGAAGATAATTAGATATCTTTAGATTGTAATGTTGTTAATTTTGATTGGATTCAAAACAAAAAAAATCAAATCTAAATAGGTATGTTGTCTTGACCCAAAACAAAATTTAAACAAAGTTTTGCGCACCGGCAGCTGTTCATCAGTAGAGCTGTGTGAGTATTATCAAATTATTGCTTTTTTAAAATATTTAAAAAGTTAGGGCGCCACTTGATTTTGGAGAATAATTTTAGAAAAAAAAATACTTATAATAGGACGTAGATTTTAAGTTGAATCGAACCTTTAAATTAAGAAAAAATAATCAGTAGTCCTATTTCAATTAGGTTTCTTATCACACAGCAGTAGGCGTCAAATCAAACAATAATATCAGGTGCACTATAAATTTTTTATTAAAAATACCTTTTACTATGGGTGAATCGCTGAAACACATTATTTACAGCCAGTATAGAAAATAATAAACATGTTGCCAGGCTTATACTTGAAATAAATTGCAATTATTTTACCAAAAAAAAATACTTACTTGAAATACATAGGTATGATGCAATATGATGGCATCATAAAATTTGATCAAAGGTTCCTTTGACTAACACTTTTATGTCTTAGTCACAACAAAAAAAAATATACTATAAATTTCTATTGATCATAAGGATCAATTTTAGAGATAAATGTAGGTATCCCATATTTTACAAAAAAATATTAGCTGATTTATATAACAACTATACCAAATCTATCCGGTAAAAGATCAGCTATAAATACTTTGAAAATATTTGCCAAACAGGCAAATAAAAAAATATTGTTTTAATTTTAAATCCCCAACTTAACATATAAAATCATGGTAAGTATTACCAAAGGTATTACCCAACATAGTCAATAAAAAAAATTAACCCACATGGCGATAAAAAAATATAAATTGTACGTCGCCAAATCATTATTTTTTTTTTCGTTTTTCTCGGCAATCGGCACTGGTTAATTAACATTTTATTGATAGTCCCAAAGCAAATCATCTAGTAGGTAAGCAGGTAGTACGTCAAACATGTGGGTATTTCAACGGCATGGCGGTAGGCTTACAAATTGAATTTTGCAGGCATCGAGAAAACGGGAAAGGTAATATTCGGTAAATTTGGGGTCTCCCAAAAGAAGTCCTAAAACAATTACAGGGAAGTCTTGGTTTTATTGTAAAAGATAATTTAAAGGGTCGAAAAAGTTGGATTACGAGAAACGTGGTAAATGAAAATTAAATAAGAAGGCTACTTAGGCGACGTGCCTAAAGCAGAAACTCGGTAATTTATTTTGTGAAAATTCATTTCAAAAATGTTCTTGAAAATTTCACGTGTTCTTCTATGGAGATCTCGGAAGGAAAGAGAGCGTCCCGAGAACCACTTGATTTCAACATGGCCTCTGGTCAGAAAAAAAATGACAACTCCTACTAACTTTTGCACAATTTGGCATCTGAGTTGAGCCTTCAAAACATGAAAATAAGTAGGAAAGACATTCAAATTTGGTATTCTTATATTTGGAAATTAGGTAATTATTTATCAAAAATAAATAAAAGAAATTAGAAAGATTGCCAATATTCGTAATCAGAAACACAACTTTCGGTCTGGTGAAATTTACTTTCTTCAAAACATACGTGACAACACCGCAAATGCAGAACAAATTCCAGTGCAAGGCTGAATTACAACGCCAACGCGCATGTGCCATCCATCCTCGTCCGATTTTTGAAAATAACAGATTGAAAAGAAAACGTTTAAATTTCGCGAGAAAATAGGGACATGATCGTGGAAATTTGCAGCTAATGAACTAAAACAAACAATAAAATGCAGCAGTATAAAAGTTGGCCGAAATTTATTAAAGGTAAGTGATAATTAAATGTTATTTGAAGATGTAAACATTGACTAAAGTTCTTGTTTTTGTTTTAGCTATAAAATTTCAGGAACTAAAGAATGTAATTGATTATTGAAATGCATGATCAAGGAGAAACGGTTTGGAAATATTCAGAAAATGTGAATGAAAATTTGTGTGTCCTGAACTTTCAAGGCCTGCAGATACTATTGCTAATGGATATTCAGGAATATTTTGTGGAGTTTGGCTTTTAGACAATTAACCATAGTACTATATTTAAGATATCTAACAGAAAAATTCAAATATCATTTATTTAGAAAACTTCATTTGGTTCATTTTTTAGGAGCAACCAGGAATACACCTATCGACATGCCAGGATGCCTACATACCTTCAAGACTGTTTCTATGACGTCATAGCAGAGGACGAAAGTATATTTATTTTACAAGAAACAAAATAATTATCTTGTATTAGTATTTAAATTATTAAAGAAATGAAAAGTTGAATTCACTGTTTTTATAAAACGACCCAAAAACGACAGACAGTTCTATTCAAACTGATATGTTCCTATAGTGTAACCAAACAAAAATTGTTAATTTTATTGATTTATGAATAATCATTAATTATTAATTTTATTTATGTTGTAACATTTGGAATGTTACAAGATGTATTGTTGGAAAGCTTGAACATACGATTGAGTTGTTGGATGTTCCGTCAAATTGCCCATCCGTTTAAATTTCGTATAACAAGTTTCATATTCGAAAGGATAAAGATCCGAGTGAGTTTTTAGATGTTGTTTCAAATCGCCGATCCGTTTAAATTTCGCATTACAAGTTCCACATTCGAAAGGATAAACGTCCGAGTGAGTTTTTAGATGTTGCTTCAAATTGCTCATCCATTTGAATTTCGCATTACAAGTAGTTTGCAGGTGCTTCTTATTCTTGTCTTGCTTTTTCTTGTTCTTGTCTTGTTCTTGCATGCAAGAACAAGACAAGAAGTGGATTAGCAAGAAATATACATGACAAGAAACTGATGAGAAAGAACAAGATTTCTTGTGCAAGAAGCAAGACTTCTTGCATAATTTAGTTAAGTAGTTAATAAATATTAGCAAAAGATTACACAATTACTTATACTCGAATACGAAGAAGCAGATGGCCTTGCAAAAGAAGGGGCCTCAGCACCATACCATGGACCAGAGCCCTACTGTGGCTTTATGAAAAGCCACATCATGGAAGAACTCAAAAAATGGGAGAAAGACCAACTGTCATCATATTGTAGGCACACTCCGGGACTCAGACAGTCAAAAAGGTTTATTACCCTTTCAGCAAAAAGAGCTGAACAACTCCTAAACATGAGCAGACCAGAATCTGCAGATTTCTGCAGATTCTGCTCAGACGCAATAGAGATCGCAGAGCACCTGCTCTGCGAATGTCCAGCCCAATTCTGCAAGAGGCTTAAATTCCTCGAGATGCCAACACTGCCATCAGAAAAAGTGGGCCAACCAACACCCAGGAAAATAACTTCCTTCGGCAGAAGTCTACGCTTCCTGGAGATCACTTAAGATGTAGAGTCCCGTACAAAATATCTGCAAAGGTAGCAGTGCTGAGCGGCTGAAAAGCCGAAATGACTACCCCACAATCTACAATCTATACTCGAATAAAATTTATTGTAAATAAATTTAAACAAATATAAAAAAAAAAACAGTTTTTATAGTTTGGAAGTTTGGTACAAAAATAGGACGTTTCATTGAAGAAGCAGAAATTCTCATTCTAATAGTACACAACAAAAAAAAAAAATGCTGTCTCAACAAAATTTTAAAAAATGGTGTGTGCTCGAGACGACACGACAGAAGTGAAAAGTTCAATTAGGCGAGATTAACAATATGAAATACAGATATTTTTGATGCTCTATATTCAATGCCCAGATTGATCCACCTTTGTATCAAAGATATGAATAGTTCTTATTTAAATCCATTTGCTAAATATTCTTTAGATCATGTCTGTATCAAACAGCAATTTCTGTCACATTTACATATGAGCATACGCTTATATTACTTATATTGAATTACAATCAAAGTAAAAAATAAAGATTATTGTCAAAAAATGTGTCGACTCGAGCCGACTGTGCCCGAATGAGAGTTACAAAGCCGAGCGTGACGGATCAGTTTCATTCATTACCCACAAAAAAGTGTGCTGGACGCGCCTAATTAAGTTTTCACTTGAAAAATATTTCTTGAAGTTCCAATATGATGAAAACTTCCAAAAATCAAACATTTTCATTAAACATTTAATTTCGTCGACTTGTCTGAGGTAATCTTCTAATGTGATAAAAAAAAATTGAGTTTTTTTTAAGGAAGTTTAATCATTATTTTGAAACTTAAGGTGCTTTAGTTTTTGAAAAAGGACCAATGTAAAATCTATGTAAGAACTTTTTATGAAGCAAGAACAAGAAATAGCAAGAGTCTTGCAGCAAGAACAAGAAATAGGCTTGCAAGAAATTTTCAAGAGCAAGAAGTTGGAAATTTCTTGTCTTGCTTAGCAAGACAAGACAAGAAATAGCCGTGCAAGACAAGATTTCTTGCGACCTGCAACACTAATTACAAGTGTCACATTCGAAAGGATAGACATCCGAGTGAGTTTTCAGATGTTGCTTCAAATTGCTCATTCATTTGAATTTCGCATTACAAGTGTCACATTCGAAAGGATAAACATCCGAGTGAGTTTTTAGATGTTGCTTCAAATCGGCGATCTGTTTAAATTTCGCCTGACAATAGTCACATTCGAAAGGATAAACATCTCAGTGAGTTTTTAGATGTTCCTTCAAATTGCTCATTCTTTTAAATTTTGCATTACAGGTTTCACATTCGAAAGGATAAACATCCGATTGAGTTTTTAGATGTCCGTCAAATTGCTCATCTTATTAAATTTCGCATGACAAGTATCACATTCGAAAGGATGAACATACGAGTGCCTAAATGTTTTTAAATGTTAGTTCAAATGGCCAATCAATTTTAATTTTGCTTCACAAGTGTTACATTGATAGGGAAAATCATCATCTAGATGTATGATGGACTGTATTTTTAATCCTCCTTCATTTTCAAATTTTGCATTGCTTTTGTAGCATTTAAAATACTTATTTCTCTGTTAATGCACAATAAGATGAAAGGACCCCGCACATTTCTTATGGAAAAGTGATCTATGTGGAGTTTTGCTGAATTTTTGATATTGTGTATAGGGAGTCGTCCTTAACAAAAGTGATCATTGCGCTAATGTTCAATACCCAACAGTTTTCAAGATATCAATTAAAAACTTTGTTAATTTGATACTCTTCAGTATGACGTCACCAGTATGCTCACAGCACCGAAAATTAAAACTATCCTTTTCACTTTTAACTTTGACTACCTATACTTATATTCTTCTTCTTTTAACATTTAGGAAATAAAAAAAAACAACAACAGGCACAAATGAAATCGCTATATGACGGAGAAGAGTAAAGTCAAAGTCAAAAGTGGAAATGATAGTAATAATTTTCGTTGCTGTGAGTGACGTCATACTGAAGAGTATTATTAAAAAACTTTTTAATTGATATCTTGAAAACTGTTGGGTATTGAACATTAGCGCAATGATCACTTTTGTTGAGGACGACTCCCTATACACAATATCAAAAATTCAGCAAAATTCCACATAGATCACTTTTCCATAAGAAATGTGCGGGGTCCTTTCTCAATATCATCTGGCAATATTGGTGAATTGGATTTATATAGATTTTCCTCTTCCTTCACGTATGCCCCTTTATTTGGATCAATTACTGGATTCTCGGATATGTCTATTTCATCTGTCCATTTATTTTTATCATAAATCTAAAAGAAATTTTATGGCAAGAACTTTATTGTTACAAGGTAAAGTGTCAAATTATTAAAAAACAAAAACAAAACAGATTTAAAAAAAAAATGTCATGTATGTACTTACTTTTTGCCCGTCGTTTTTAATTTGACACTTTCCGTATGAGGAGCGAGAGGGTGAAGCATATGGCTGTGACGTCAGGTGACCATTGGCGTTCTAACACAGGCAGCCACCAGGTCACAATCCTTTGGAGTATCAGATTAAAATCGACGGCCTGTATGTAGGTATGTATTTTTCAATGGTGTCGTGGATTAGTAAAACAAAGGACACCAGATGGCTATTATATATATTTTTACCTACGAGCGTGCGGTAAAGTGCACTTCCGCACGTATTTGCAAATGGAAAGTAGCACTTTACCGCACACTATGCGGTAAAGTTAACTTTACAGCATAGTGTGCGGTAAAGTTAACTTTACAGCATAGTATGCGGTAAAGTGGACTACAAAGTGTGCGGTAAAGTAGAATTTGATATTTATAATCAAAAATCCTTTTTTTTTCCAGAAAATGGATTTTTGATAATTTCTAAATCTAATCTTATTTCATTAATTAATCTGATTCAATAATTAATTTTATCAATGCCCTTTTCTGGAGATGTAGATGCTCATAGGTAAAATTTTGTACCTAACACATGCGGAAAGTGCCTTTACCGCCATTAACGGCTTGACCGAACTCCGCTTCGCGTCGTTCGGTCAACTGCCGTTGCGTGCGGTAAAGTATCACTTTCCGCATTTGTTAGGTAAATAACTATTATCCCATTTTTGACAGTAATGTGATACATAACTGCGTTCAAAATTGAGTGGTAAAGTACCACTTTACCTCGATAGCAACACTTTACCACATAGCAACGTCATTGATAGCAACCATTTTGTAAATCAATTTTCATTTGTTAAGCCTTATTCACAGTGTGCGAAATGGCAGCATTTCGCAATTTCACGCCAATCAAATAAATTAAAAATAGGAAATACTTATTTTATTTCTGGTTATTATAAAAATTGATAATATAATTATTAACTTCTCTGCGTTTGCCGGATAGACGAATCGGAATGTTGATTCAGGACAACCCCGCCTGAAACAATAAAAAGCGAACGTTCTTTAAAGTGTCGTGTAGAAGAACCTTAAACCTTGACAATGTCAATGTCATGAAAACTAAATTTGTATTTCAAATTTCTATCAAAATTTAGGAAAAAATATCTTATGAACACAGGATTTGAAATAGTTATACGCGGTTCCGAAAATTCTTTTTGATTTTTTGTTTGAATAATGTCACTGGTTTCTAAGTTACCGAAAAGAAAAACCAGCCAGGCATGGGCCACCAGGCACGGTCTGTTATGATTTCAAAAATTATGTTGTCTTGTCAAAAATAAGAACATTTCTCAATTATTTGAAGACAAAATGCGATAAAATAGTATAAGCAACGCATTTGCAAAGGGTCTTACCAATATCGTGAGGCCTTAGAGCACTCGCTCGCTTCGCTCGCTCGTACACAAAACTGGCCACACTCAATTGGTGAAACCTCACTTTACTAAACTTGTTGCTTAATATACTATTATAAGGTCCTTAATTTTTTTTTCGAGAACCGAGAAATATATATTTTACTTAACAAGTGTGATAAGTTATACTTTTACGCATGTAACGTAGTACAACATTTTTCCTACGAGCATGCGGAAAACGCGTTGTCACGCATCTGTGATAATGGGAGCTTTAGGCATTTGAATTTAATAAAACAACCTTCTTTTTTTAAATTAAATTTAGGTATATTTTAATAAACCAAAGTACAATGCACCTATGCCAAAAGTGCTGATTATTACAATATATGCTTATTACTAATTTCCTATGGAATAACCCCATTAATTTGCTTACATCTAATATTGGATATCATAAACTAACTATATACAGAGTGATTTATTAATAAGGTATTTCCATTCTTATTCTTATACTACACACCGATTTGTAGCCAATGAAAAAGATGTATCTCACATAAAATTTGACCATGTTATAGGGATACTAGAACCACTACCACAGGTTTGAATGTATTTGAAAAATAAGACATTTTGTTTGTTATGGTTTTTTGTTCAATTTCCTGTGGACAATGACGTGAACTTTGACATTCTGTTGAAATAAAGATTGAGAATCTATATTTTTCAGCTACAACCTAGATTAAATCATAAATAAAATATAGAATATTTTGAAAAATTTTCAAAAATACAATGTCATATTTGATTTGCACTACTGTTGCACTAGTTAATAATTATGAAAAATACAGGCGGACTGTATATTATTCTTTTACTTTGACTGAAGATTATCTATTAAAACGTTTTTCTTGTCAGCAACACACAACTTGCATTTTATTTTCGAATTTTTTGGAATTTATTCGCATTTTTTGGAATCTCCGTCAGTTCAACGTTGACCAGCGATTTGCCCTTCGAATGCTTCTTTAGACGTCGTGTCTCTAAATGGTGGTTTAAACTGCCGCTTAGTTTAAATTTCGCATTACAAGTATCACATTCGAAAGGATAAACATCCGAATGAGTTTTTACATGTTGCTTCAACTCGCCGATCCATTTAAAATTCGCATCACAAGTATCACACTCGAAAGATTGATTCTCCGAGTGCTGTTTGTTCCAATGAACCGGATGCCTCCTTAGATGTAGTTTCAAACTAAGTTTATATTTAAATTTCTTTTCACAAATGTAACATTGGAAAGGGTAAACATCCGTGTGCGTTTTTAAATGGCTAGTCAAAGTGCCGATTAGTTTAAATTTCCTATGACAAGTGTTACATTCGAAAGCATAATTATCCGAGTGCGTCTTTACATGTTTGTTCAAATCGCATGAACATCCGAGTGAGTTTTTTGATGTTCCTTCAAACCGCCGAGCCATTTAAATTTCGCATTACAGGTATCACATTCGAAAGGATAATCATCCGAATGCGTCTTTAAATGGACTTTCAAAGTGCATTTTAGTTTAAATTTCGCATTACAAGTGTCACATTTGAAAAGATGAACATTCGAATGAGTTTTTAGATGTTGGTTCAAGTTGCTGAGCCGTTTAAATTTCGCGTTACAAATTTCACATTCGAAAGGATTATCATCCGAATGCGTCATTAAATGAAGTTTTAAATGGCCTTTTTGTTTAAATTTTGCATTACAAGTATCACATTCGAAAGAATGATCATCCCAATGCGTCTTCAAATGGATTTTTAAATTCCATTTTCGTTTAAATTTCGCATTACAAGTGTCACATTCGAAAGGATAAACATTCGAATGAGTTTTTACATGATGCTTCAACTCGCTGATCCATTTGTATTTCGCATTACAAGTACACATACGAAAAAATGATCATACGAGTGCGTCTTTAAATGTTTGTTCCAATGAACAAACAATTTAAATTTTGCTTTACAAGTGTCACATTTATAGGGATATTCATCTAGATGTCGGAAGGCATGTCTTTTTAATCCTTCTTCATTTTCAAATTCTGCATTGGATTTATATGAATATTCCTCTTGCTTTACGTATGCCCCTTCATTAGTATCAAGTACTGGATTTTCGAAAGTGTTTATTTCGTCTGTCCATTCATTTTTTATCATAAATCTAAAAGAATTTTTTATATTAATATTAAAATAGGAACTTTTTTTAATAATAATTAGGGTCAGTTAGTTTGGATTAGTTCTAATAAATCTAAATTAAGTGGCGAAAACTGTAGTCTTACGAGGTAAATGTAAAAATATTGCAATACAGAAAAAAAAAACACAAACACTTTTAAAAATATATATTTTTGTACCTAGTGCCATTTTGGTGACCGAGAACGAAAGTCGTTCGGGTTCCAAACAATATTTTTTCCACAACTTCATTTAAATATCTTATCTATTCACAATCCGATGTCCAAAGGTAAAGGTAATATTTATCACCCTTCAGTGCTATTTGATAGGGAAAAGTGATAAATTTACCTTTACCTTTGGACTACGATATCCTATTCACAATAGGATATCGATCATTCGAAGCTGAAATTGCATTTACAATCAAAAGCAGGTGAATTTTTTAGGTATTTTTGGTTTCACAAAATGCTGCTATCTTTAATCGTTCGGCCGCCAGAGGGCGTTTCTCGAGTTTTATCGATTTCTTCATGCCCCATAACTTTCCTATTTTCTTATTATTAAAGATAATTAATTATGGTGAAATGTTTCTTAGAGCACTTATTTATGTAGAATCCATTGCAATAGACAGCTTTTATACATACGTTCCCAAACTAATTTTTTTCATACGGACACCCTATATACACACCACAAAAAAATTATCGCATCACCAATGCTTTTAAATATTTTGGCTACAGTAAATTTATTTTAAAAATTTCCTATTCCTTGAATGGGCATTCTTTAACTGATAAACTCGAGTTAAAAAACATGTCGTTTATTCTTTTGTTAGGTTCTTATTTACTTTTTTCGAGAGAATGCGGATAGGCATACATTCCACTTTGCAATTATGCTGTTAATTTCTATGTTTTCTGATTTGATATTAAGTTGTACAATAGAAGTGTATACTATGGCTGGTCCATAACGTTTAACTCACCATTTGACCGATGAAGAGGCTGTCAGAGTAATTGCGCTGATTTAAGATGGGCGAAGTCAAAGGTACGTTGCGAATTTATTTGGTGTACATCAGGGTACCATTTCAAGAGTTGTTCAAAGGCATAGGGAGACTGGACGGTACTCTAGAAGAGGAGGCAAAGGTCGTCCGAGAGTTACAACAGCTCTAGGTGATCGTTTTTTTACGACTTTCAGTCCTAAGAACACGACACTGCACTGCCCGAATGTTCCAAAATGACCTTTAGTCGGACCGAAATGTTCAGATTTGCGTACAAACCGTACGTAATCGTCTTCGAGAGCATGATATACGTGCAAGGGTGCAGCCAATGGCCCGCGTCTTACCAGATAACATCGAGTTTGCCGTTTACAATTTGCTAGAGACCATGCTGGATGGGGCCTAGAAGAATGGTCCGATATCCTCTGTACAGACGAGTCCAGATTTTGTTTGTTCTCTTCAGACAGACGTATGCCAGTATACCGAAGACCAGGCGAGCGATATCACCAATGCAACTTTCGTGAAAGGGAAAGTTTCGGAGGTGGGTCAATAATGGTATGGGGAGGAATATCTTTTCATGGACTTAGTAGCTGTTATTGGTGGTAGGGGATGACGGCTGATCGATACATAAGGGATATCCTAGAACCTCATGTGATTCCATCCATACGGCCTTTCATGAGCGAAAATGGTGTGGTAATGCACGATAACGCCAAACCGAACGCTACCAGGATAGTACGGGAATATCTTGAGGAGGTGAATATTGCTACATTGAATTGGCCAGCTCGCAGCCCAGACCTCAATCCGATAGAGCACGTATGGGACCACTTAGGTTGAGCGATCCAGCATCATCAAGCTCCATTCAGGACCCTTTATGAACTTCAAGATGCAATAAACGAAATATGGAATAACATGGAGCAAGAATACATAAATAGGTTGTTTGAAGGCTCACCAAGGCGAATGGAGGCTGTGATAAGGGAAGAGGGGGTAATACAAGATACTAAGAAAACTGTATTTTTCCAAAAATTATATAAATTCTAATATACCCGTTTTTGATATTCCTTATTTACCCTGTACATATTGATTCTAAAATGAGAAATTTTATTAATGATTTATGTAATTACAAAGTTGCAATATAAATTAAACCAAAAAAAAGGTTTTTAAAAAAGTACATGGCTAAAATATTTAGAAATATGAAATAATTTTTGTGCGGTGTGTATTTTGAGGTATTTAAAAAGAGCGTAAAATTTCCTGAATTTTGATATATCACTTGTTATATTTATGGTAAATATTTATACAGGGTGTCTGTTTGTCGACATCAACCAATGGGATCCCGGAAACGGTAAGAATACAGGGTCGGTTAAATTGGAACAAATTTGCGCAATTTTATGGCCAATAAAATGCAGTTTTGAAATATCCCAAATACTTTCGGAGATATTCGGGAAAAAATGGAATATATATTTTTAAATATAACAAGTGATATATCAAGATTTATAAATTTTGCGTTTTTTTTTTTTCAAAAACCTCAAAATATATATGGTGGTCTGTATGAAAAAAATGAGTTTGATGTCATATAAAGAAACACTAAACACACTGTATAGAAATTGTCTACCGCAATGGATTCTACATGAAAAAGTGCCCCAAGAAACATTTCACCATAATAAATTATCTTTAATAATAAGAAAGGGGCATTGAAGAAATCGACAAAATTCGAGAAACGCCCTCTAGCGGCCAAAGGATTGGAGCAGAATTTTGTTTCCGCCATTGATTTGCTTATTGAATTTTGAGCTCAAGACAACTAAGTCCATTTTTTTCTATCTCTAGAAATGTAGGCTATTTACATAGAAATTTCTCGAAATCACTTGGTACTGTTGGTGAATTGGATTATTAATATGAATATTCCTCATCCTTTACGTATGCTCCTTTATTTGGATCAATTACTGGATTTTCGGATATGTCAATTTCGTCTGTGCATTAATTTTTTATCATAAACCTAAAAGAAATTTTTTATATTAAAATACGAACTCTATTGATCCTAAGAATAAGGGGTTGTTAGTTAACATATATGTAAAATAAACGGCAAAAACTGTACTCTTAGGAATAGGCATAGTGTCAATTTAATATTTAATGAAAAATAAAATCAAAACAAAAACATTAAAAAAATATATATATACCTATACATATATACAGAGTGTCCCACAATCAGCGTTACAGGCCATAACTTTCTTATTTGAAAAAAAAAAATTAATGGTTAATCAACCTCTCTTCAAAAATATAAAAAAATCTTTCCCTGAAAAAATCATCATTTACAACCCTTGACTTTTTTTTTTCAGATGGCACCCCTATTACTTTTTCTTTAATTTTTGAGAAGCTCATGAAATTACAAATTCAATAATGTATGAAAAGTTTGTTTTTCCATGTTTCGTTGAAAAAAAAATCAAAAATGAAAATAATAATTATGTGGTTTTATTTAAAAAAAAGGAAGGAGTTATTTTTAGGGGCTGAGTTTGTTAGGGAATTTTTTAAAAATATTTTTCAAAAGGGGTTAATTTGCACACAATTAATTTTTTTTGTCATATTTTTATTTTTGTAGACAAAAAAGTGATTGCCTGTATAAGACTAAGGGTGGGACACCGATTTTTTTTCCCCCAAGAGACATGGAAAAACAAACTTTTCATACACCATTAAATTTGTAATTTCATAAGCTTCTCAAAAAAAAAAAAAAATAATAGGTGTGCCATCTGAAAAAAAAAGTCAAGGATTGTAAATAGAGGATGTTTTTTTCAGGGGAAGATTTTTTTATATTTTTGAAGAGAGCTTGATTAGCCCTTATTTTTATTTTTTTTTCAAATTTGTATTTCTGAAAATAAGAAAGTTAAGACCTGTAACGCTGATTGTGGGACACCCTGTTGTTAGGTTGCAAAACTTGGGGCAAACCTAACAATAAATTGATTAATACACAAAAAGGTGACTGAGGTATTCCAATAACCAAAATCAAGTAACTGGAGCTTCGTTTTTAGGGGGTCCGACTAACTCTCAATAGCGGAGAGTGGTGTGGGTAAACCTTGGTCCCCAGATTTTATTATGGGTACCAAAAAAAAAGCGTGCGGGAAAAAAAAATCCCGCATAGTGTGCACAAAGTAGTTACATTGCGCACACTTTTGGGAAAGGGCTTCTTTGCGTACGCAAAAGTGTGCGCAAAGTAGTTACTTTGTGCACACTCGTAGAAAAATAATTTTTTCTCAATAGTTATTTAGGTCAATAGGAAAGTTATTTGAAACTAAAATAGAAGTGCGAAAATTTAATATTATTTAGGGTATTCCATTTGAAAATCCAAAGCTATTCACACTGCACCGTTTTCAAACGATAGAGCATGTTTGGTTATAGCCACAACCAAAATTTCAATTTGATCCATGAACTGTAAATCACCCTGATTCATCAGACTTACTCATAGACACTGCTACAACCACCTTTGTCTGGTTGTAATACCTATATACAAATTAGGATGATCCTCCAAGGGCCAGTTTCTCAATAGCAAGTCACTCCAGAGATAAGCATAACTCCAGGGTAAGCATTGCAACTGAACACGTTTACCCTGGAGGTGACTCGCTATTGTGAAACCGGCCCTAAGTACGTTCTTGTTTGTTTATATCTTATATTTATTGTTTTTTCTTTATCAGATATCCGGCATAATAATTCGAAGCGCAGCTTTCTATATTGAGTTGATGGCCATTATGGAATACATCTGACGCATCTTCCGAGTTTGATGACATTTCTTGTTAAATTAGAGCCAGTATTGACATTATTTGGAAATTGTGAATTCAAATGGTCCAAGATATTTCTTTTTTCTCCAAACGTCAGAAAAACGTCACTTTGTTAACTACTGTCAAGATGTCAGAAGTTTGATTTCCATGCTGTTACGCAAATCCAGCGGGTTAACACCTGTCGAGGTGGTAGAAATTTAATTTCTATGCTGCTTGGCAACCCCAGCGGCAGCAAAAGTACTTTTAGTAACGCTGGAGCGGCAGTAGAAGTACTTTTAGTGCCGCTCGTACTTTTACTGCCGCTCAACCATTCATTTGCCCCGGAGCTTACCCCATTCGTTTGGAGAAAAAATAGCGTGTTGCATACGGAGTAGAAGCACTTTTTTGTGCTTCAGCAGTATTGCAAGCCTCACTGCGTTCGGCTTGCAAACCTACAGCTTCTACTCCTAATACAACAATATACTATTAATTGGAAATGTAGTTTGGAAATCTGAATCATCTTCACAATTTGATAAATTTGATGATTTCAAAGGTTTGTGATAGCCTGTATCCTGAAAGCTAAACGAAAAGATTTTGTTGTCGGATTCAGATTCCAACCACCTCTTTGTCTTATTACTGGAAAAACGTTATCAAGGAAATCCTGATTTAATCTATTTGTTAGAAGAAAACTGTTTGTGTTACGTGCTGTTATTCTACATTTACTAATTGTAAATTGAAACCACAATTTATAATCCATTTTTCATAAATAGCTTCATTTCTGTAAGGAAACTTGAAGAACCTTCTTCTTGAATCTCTTCTGCTAACCCTGCAGTCAAAATACTGGCAAGTATGGCCAGACATTTTCAATCTTATGTCACGACTCGAAAATTGAAAAATTACAAAAACTCTTGGAATAACGGATACTTGCTGAAACTGCATAATATCTAAATACCCGATAGACTGCTGCCGATATCAATCGAACCTAATAATGTAATCCCTATGTCATATGTTAACCCCACTCAGAACCAACCAACAATTGGGTTTTCCAAGAAATTAATATTCACATATCATAGAAGCTCTTTATTAGAAAAAAATCAGGTTGAAAAGGAACAGGTACCCAAGTATAATTTAACAATTGGGATGACAATAATTACAATTAAATTCCACCCATATTTTGTATAAATGCAAATATTTGTACCTACATTTGCGACCCTTACAAGCCTTATGATATTATTATTTTTGAATACACATACACCTATTTGGACATTCATTTTTTTTCCGCAAAATCAAATAAGAATTATTTGACTCTGGTATTCTTTAATCCTTTTTAACTTGTAGTCATTTATATCTTTAAATTTTTTGATATTATAATTAGAATTTTTCACAATTAAAACATTCCATTTCCCTATTTTCATCCATGATAGGTATGAGGTCGATGGCCCTTGTACTATTACATTTGATATTGCAAACCAGTAACCAAATAAAATAGAAATACTTAAATTATAAATAACGATAATTAAATAAGCATTCTTCAACGTACAACCCTATGGTCGATGGCAAAGCGGCAACATTGCTGAAAGAAATCTCAAATTTGCTTATTGCGTTAGCTATAATATTCTTTGGCAGTACCAAAGAATGTGGTACAGATTTGAGTATAAGTTTGAATAAAAATAAAAACAGCTTAACACCACTTGAGTCTGGTCCTAATTTTCCATCAATGCCCGTAACAACTACAACTCAATTTAGAACTCGTTCTGGTAGGTCTGTAAGACCACCAATTAAATTAGATATTTAGTTTTTTTTGTGTTAGCTAGTAGATATTTATCATTTTAAAAATTTGTTGATATTAACTTATTAGGGGGAGAAGTGTTGTGTATTGCTGAACACACCTACGAGTGTGCAGGCAAAAATCTAATTACTCATAATAATTGTTAAAAATGCAGTTGTTATAGTTAGTTTACCAGTTGTTAAAGTTAGTTACAAAAATCAATAAAGCGATATTGCGTGCGGTAATATTATTACCGCACTCTTTACCTACATAGGTGTATACCTTCAATTACCTACTAGAGATGAATGAGCTATCTATCACCTGAATTCTACTTGTCCACTGTCAAAGGTGACACGCAATTTTTTTTTCATAATTTTTTAAATTTCTTTCGGATATTTTGTTACCGCACGCTTGTAGATAAAATACTGTATATATTGCATATGGTAATAAGGTTATTACCACCCTTAGAGATTGCAAACCAGCTCGGTTTGCAAATTTCTCTGGCGTGCGGTAATAACCTAGTAACCACACTTATTATATAATATATACTATTATTTGGGTGCCTGTTCAGATGTCGTTTCAAATAGCTTTTATATTTAAATGACGCTTCACAAGTGTAACTTTAGAAAGGATCATTCGTGTGAGTTTTTAGATGTTGCTTCAAATTGCCGATCCATTTAAATTTCGCATTACAAGTATCACATTCGAAAGGGTAAACATCCGAGTGAATTTTAAGATGTTTTTTCAAATATGAGATCTGTTTGAATTTCGTATTACAAGTGTCACATTCGAAAGGATAAACATCCGAGTGAATTTTAAGATGTTTTCTCAAATAAGCGATCTGTTTGAATTTCGTATTACAAGAGTCACATTTGAAAGGATAAATATCCGAGTGAATTTTTAGATGTCCTTAAAATGGTCGATCCGTTTAAATTTCGCATTACAAATATTACATTCGAAAGGATGAACATCCGAGTGCGTTTTCAAATGTCTGTTCAAATTGGCGATCCGTTTAAATTTCGCGTCATAAGTATCACATTGGAAAGGATAAACATCCGAGTGCGTCTTTAAATGTCTGCTCAAATTGCCAATAAGTTTAAATTTTGCTTCACAAGTGTCACATGTATAGGGATAATAATCTAGATGTATGATGCAATGTCTTTTTATTTCTCCTTTAGTTCCAAATTTTGCATTGCATTTGTAGCATTCAAAGTCCTTATTTCTCTGTTGACGCACATTTAAATGTTGAGAATCATTTTTGGTTTTTGACTTGCTGGAGGAAATCTTACAGTGAAATTTCTCGATATCACTTGGTGAATTGAATTCAGAATATGAATATTGTTCTTCCTTTGCGTATGTCCCTTTATTTGGATCAATTACTGGATTTTCGGACATGTCTATTTCGTCTGTGTGTTTCATTTTTTATCATAAACCTAAAAGAAATTTTTTATTTTAAAATACGAACTCTATTGATCTCAAGAATAAGGGGTTGTTACTTAATAACATGTAAATTGAATGAACTGTACTCTAATGAGGCAAAGTGTAAATTTATTATTTATTGATGAATAAAATCAAAAAAAAAACATTTTTGAAAAAAATATATACATATATACATTTTTTAAAAATCCTTGATATGTAAACTCAGCCTGGATGGCCTCTTCTAGTTGTTTGTAGAGGGAACCGAGAAAGATATATTTTTCGAATTTAGTATACTGTCTAATAGGCCAAGGTGTATATTTTTCAAATACAGGGTGCATCAGGTTTGACTACAAATATTGAAACACGTGAAAAAAAGCCCATCAATCTTCTGACATTTTTTGACGAATATTCAAAAGATAATAAAAATGGGGAGTTTCACTATATTTGAATTTCATTACTTTATCATTTTTAATCCTTTTTTTTGATAAATAATTTTTAAAAATGCTGTTTCCCTTTTTATAAAGTGTCCCCTCGTTTTTATTCGCATCGGTGACTTCACCGATGAGTTAGCTTTCTTTGTTTAGTGAATGCAAAATGATAATGAGCGACATAGAATGGTGAATCCATCGGTAAAATTTGATGAGAATAAAAACGCAGGGTCTGTCTCAAAATTAAAGATAAAAGTCAAACTAACATTATGTTGGCAATACAATGTCAAAATTGTCCATCATAGAGAAATATAATAGTAGTAAACTACGAGAGACGTTTGTTTAATGTAACAATCTGGAAGTGTGTTTGTGCACATACCCGTAGCGTATTTCGCATGGTGTGGCAGATTATTAAACTAATTACTTCGATCGTTTCTGATAACTCGGTTTAATTTGTCTTTGTCAGCAACTTGCCCGAAAATGTTCTATGTTTTTTTAACACATACAAAATACAAAATTTGACTAATGATTGAATCCAAAGACCATCAATCAAAAACTGAATGCTCACAATCATAACGTAAAATGTCTTCTATTATTTCTATTAGAGAAATGAGGAAACATTCTGTGATCATAAATATTAATTAATTAGACAAAACCGGCACCAATAATAGTGTGTTTTCGAATTTGCGATGATGCGAGATGCAGTAAAAAGGTAAACACAAAGCTTATAATACAAACATTTTTGGTTAATGTATATTTATAAAATTGGAATAAAAAAATAAGTTTGTTGGAAGATATCTCAATTTTTGTAATGTTCAATTACCCCCTTGACCCCCGTAAGGAATCTCATTGCATCTAATTTGGATTTTTTAAAAATAAGTTCTGTTATCGTTCTAAACAGTTGCTCGGTAAATTTTAGCAAGTTTTTTTTTCGATTTTTCAACTTTTTGCTATCGTATCGTGATATTTCCTTTTTTTGCATGGTAAATTTATTTTTATTCAATTAACAAACTATTTTACAAAAAATAAGTGACAATAGTAGATATATTTACTCGAATTCAAATAACGTATCCAAATTTATATTTAAGCTAATATAATAATCAATATAACGCGACTTTGAAAACTGTAGATTTTAAAAAAAATTATGGAGACGGTCAATCCTCCTGCCCCACAAACTTTTCTGGAGCAAATTGCTTGTGGATACACAAAAGGTTGCTAAACATTCTGTGGCTGTAGAAAATTAGGAATAACCTATTCCATGTTTTGTGAAGAATGAATCATGTATTGGTATCAATTGCGACAACATTGAAATCCCAGACATTACCGAAGAAAACATTCATATACTGGAATCGAAGCTGAAGTTGATATTTAACTCGGAAATATTTTGACATAATGATGTAATATGATAAATGTATCAAGATCAAAAAGTCAAATTTGAGGAATTGTTGAAGGAGATGAAGGATCTCACAGAGGAAAATGAGGCATTAAAGCAGCGTGTAGATGCTCTACAGTTAAAGCTAGATGACTTGGAGACAAAAGAAAAAGCAGGCAATCTTATTATTGTCGGAGTTCCGAAATAAGTAGACTGCAACACACATCAAATTGCAGAAAAATTGTTCAAAGGCCTAAAAGTTGAGATAAACAAGACTGATATACTGGACAGTTTTAGGTTGAAGAAAGAAGAGGATGGACCTATACTGATCAAGCTCAGCAATCAGTATCTAAGAAACGAAGTGCTAAAAAGCATAAAAAAATGAAAAGGAATTACCCTTGCAAGATGTGGATTAAATGGAAACGACAGAAAAATATATATTAACGAAGATCTACCATTGAAGAAACGCAGTCTTTTCAAAAAAGTAAGAGACTTTAAAACAGAAAAAGGATACAAAGCAGCATTTTGTATAAATGATCAACCTATAAGAATTAGAGCGGAAGTAGACCTGATAAATTAACTCAAAGATCGTCATTTAATGTCCTAAGCATCTCTCATAAAATTCAATGACTTAATAAATATCATTGATAACTACAAGTACAAGGCTTGTGAAACTATTCAATGTAATAACTTGTTCAATCTAAAAAGTATTAATGGTGAGAACTTTAACATAATAATACATATAATCATTAGAAGCATTTATAAAAATTTTGATGATTTTATGATGTTTTTGGAGTCCACAAACATAGAGTTTGATGCTATAGTCATGTCAGAGACCCACAATTTGCTTAATTTAACTGATTTTAGTATTCCGGGGTACAATGTATACTTTAATAATAGCAGACAAAACAGATGTGATGGGCGTGTAATTTTTGCCTAGAAGGAATATTGTCTAGAGCATGAAGTGTTAGAAGAAAATACCCTCAAAATTGCAAAGGTTTCAATTAAAAAGAAGAACAGAACCATGGTCATTTTTGCAACATACAGGTGTTTTGCTAGATTTTAGACAATTTGAACCACTTATGGCAGAGGACTGCATTTGACAATGATCAGGTATATATTTTCACTGGTGACTTACTTAAATATTGACTTACTTTCAACTGAACACGTGGTGACTAATAATTATCTGACAACTATGCAAAGCTATGGATTTACAAGCATGATAAACAAACCTACAAGAACAGAAAGCGATACAGGGACCTGCCTAGACCACTTCTCTGTGAGATGTGAGAATCACTTGTTTATTGAGATAATGGCTGTAGTATTGGCATACAAGTTCACAGACCATGATCCCATCCTGTTGTCTATACACTAAAATCAGTGACACATACAATCACTACCACAAAACATAATTACTTTCATATAATAAATCATGAAAAACTTGGTAAATTATTGGAGAGAGCAGGATGGGATGGTGTTCTACAGAGCTGGGATAGTCATTTATGTACAAATTTATTTATAGATTAGCCTCAAAATATGATCTCAGACTGCACGAAAATTAAATTGGTACCTATCTAGTAAAAAAAGTTGATAAAACGCACAAAATATTTGTACTATAAAAGTCTTGCGCAAAAAAATTCTAGAAATCCCAAGAAACTATGGAATGTGATTAAAGAGGCCACCAGTGAACAGGTAAGCAAATCTGATAATACAAGTATTTTGGACAGGAATAACATAGAATTAATTGATCCAAGTAAAATTGCAAATGAATTTAATGACTTCTTTATAGATGTATGAAAAAAACTTGCCGAAAATATTGAACCTAACAATGCTGATTCAGCTAATGGGGTGGAGATGGCAGTAAATTCTTCCCTAATTAATCCAATATCTGACAGAGACATTTTAAAACAAATACAAAGCTTAAAAGATGGGGTGAAGGGTGGGGAGGACCACATCTGCTCTAACATAATAAAAAAATACAAAGAACAACTAATAAGGCCACTTAGTCACATAATCAATGTAATTTTCAGCACAGGAATATTTCCCCAAAAACTAAAAACCACTGTAATCATACCTCTATCACAGCTCTATATAAACAAGGCGATAAAAGTCAACAAACAACTATAGGCCAATAGCCCTAACCAGGACAGTAAGCAAAGTAATTGAGAAATGTTTCAAATATAAATTGGTAAAATTCCTAGAAAAAAATAAAATTTTAAACAATAACCAGTTTGCATTTAGGGAGGGTGTCAGCACTGAGAATGCACTCTGTAAGGTCACTGAAAGGATAGTAAAAAATTTAGATCAGGGCAGGAAGGTCATAGCTATTTTTCTAGACCTGCAGACGGCTTTTGATACGGTTCCACATTACATCCTACTGAGAGTACTTAACATTAAGGGTATCAGGGGAACACCCAATAATCTCATTGAATCTTACCTGGCACACAGAAAACAAAAGGTGATTATTTCTGGAGAAGAGAGTACTGAGCAAGAGGAGGAACTTGGCCTGCCTCAGGGCACGGTGCTTTTTCCAGTGCTTTTTAACATATACCTAAACGGAAAATTTTCTATATTAAAAGACGAGAATGTGTTTTCCTTTGCTGATGATGCTGGGGTAGTAATCTGTGGAAACGACTCGGATTCCACAAAGGGAGTGGCTGAACGAGCTTTAATGAGAATCAAACAATGGCTGGATAATTTCTTAATCGACAGGACTTCTAACTGTACTCAATCAATAGAACGTAGAACTAGTATAAAATATTTAGGAGTTATTTTAGATGGAAACTTTACATGGAAAGAACATGTTCAGTCTGTTACAAATAAAGTTTTAGGTGGTAGACGCTTTTTACTCATTGGGCGTCGACCGGTGAGATACCACCATGCCAGAATTGAGTAGCGCTAAGTGGTATCACCACGTTCCGCTACTGCGCTGGCAGTCCGGTTCCAACAATGAGGAACAGATAGCATGATGGCGCCTCCAGGATCAAAATATTCCGGAGGTAAAATACCCGACCACTCGGATCTCCGGGCGTCGGGTGATCCTGGGGGTCCTTCATGCAAAGATATAAAGAGAAGATCAAAAACTCAACTCAGAATTGATTTTAGCAATATAAGAGGAATAAGTACAAATATGAATTCAGTTCACCAACATCTTGAAGAACAAAGACCTGACATCCTTGTTCTCACTGAAACTAAAATCAGTTCTGCAACACCTATTGTGAACTATCTTTATCCCGGCTATGACCTACACCACCGATTTCGACATAATTTTGGGATCTGTGCGTACATTAAAAATGACCTTTCATGTCATCGAGAGGAGAAGCTAGAACCAGCGAACCTTGATATCATATGGCTAAAATTCACCTCAAAGTCATCGACCAAGTTTATCTGCTGCCTCTACCGACCGCCATCTAACACCGAGTACCAAAACTTTTTCGCGACATTATCCGAAAGCTGTGATAGTATACAGTCAAACTATCCACAGGCGGAAATTGTCTTTTTAGGCGATTTCAACGTCCACAATATACCCTGGCTGAAACACCACAACAAAACAGATAACGAAGGCAGAGAAGCAGAAGCTTTTGCCATAAGTTGTGGTCTAACGCAGCTTGTCGATGAACCTACCCGTATCTCAGAAAGGGGCGAATTTACAGCGCTTTTAGACTTGTTCCTAACCACAAATCCTGACTCGTACACAATTCAAGTAGATGCTCCACTTGGTTCGTCCGATCATAAACTTATAATAACAAAGTGCGAAATGCTCATCCCACCAAGCCAACAACCACTTCCTCGTAAAATGTGGCACTATAAATCGGCAAAATGGAATGACCTAAAACAGTTTTACCTGGATTTTCCATGGCAAGAGGTTTGCTTTAAAACAGCTGATCCCACTATTTGCTGTAATGAAATAACACAAGTAATCTTATCTGGAATGGATGCATATATCCCACATACAACTAAACGTAGAGCTAATGCAAAACCTGGTTCAACAGCCAGTGTCAAACGGCTGTACAGAAAAAACACAGAGCATATAACCTTTGGAAACGACAACAAACCGCTCAAAACCACACAGAATTTATAGAAGCCAGAAATAGTTGCAAAATTATTATTGACTCCGCTAAAGAAACATACAATCAAAGAATAAAAAACAGGTTGCTGAATTGTCCAAGTAGTTCTAGGTCTTTTTGGTCTCTTGCAAAAGCTGTTGGATCTAACTTCACCAAGTCATCCATACCACCACTTACAGATAAAAATAATCACTTAGCCACAACATCAGAGGAAAAAGCCAATATGCTGGCCCAAATGTTTTCCTCCAACTCCAACCTAACAGTGCCAAACGGAAAAACTCCATCGTTCATTGAAAGGGTTTCCCATAGTATGCCCGAGGTACCCTTTTGTCACAGAGAAATACGAAAATCCCTTAACAAGCTAGATACAAACAAAGCAATGGGTCCGGATGGCATTCCCGCAATAGTACTCAAAAATTGCGCCAACGAACTCACCCCAACTTTCGCAAAATTATTCAATTTGTCTTACAGGCAAGGAGTATATCCATCATCATGGAAGTCTGCCGCAGTACAACCCATTCCAAAGAAAGGAAAAAAGACAGATCCGTTAAACTATAGACCAATTGCTCTACTTCCGGTGATATCAAAAGTAATGGAAAGAGCAACAATCACCTAACCAAGTACTTGGAAAAGTACAAAATTCTCAACGATAAGCAATACGGATTTCGAAAATATAGGTCAACAGGGCGATTTACTTACATACGTCACTCACTTATGGCAAAAAGCGATTGAGTTGCGGGGTGAAACAAGAACAATTGCCTCAGATATATCTAAAGCATTCGACAAAGTTTGGCATGAAAATCTGCTCAACAAGCTCAAAGCAATGGGATTATCGCCGAAACTTTGCACTTGGTTTGAAAGTTACCTAAAGGACAGATCCATTTATGTTGCACTGGATGGCCAGAACTCCAACTCTTACCAAATAAATGCTGGTGTGCCACAGGGAGCAATCCTTTCGCCAACTCTTTTTCTGATTTACATAAATGACCTCATAGATAAAACAGTAAATCCACTTTATTGCTTTGCAGACGATGGCAATGTAGTCTCCTCACTCATACCACCCACAGGTCTTTCCGCACGTGAATTCCATCATCTTAGACTAACTCAAATATCGCAGATAAATAACGACCTGGAGATAATAGAGGACTGGGGTAACAAAAACCTTGTACAGTTCAACGCGCAGAAAACCCAAGCAGCTCTGTTTTCAAAAAAGACCAGCACCGGCGAGCCAAACATCATGCTATCTGGAAGTGCTGTCACATTACAGAGTCAGTTGAACATCTTGGGGGTTACTGCAGAGACCAACATGTCTTGGCACAGTCACGTGGCAGATATTGCTAAAAGGGCGTCCCAAAAGCTGGGGGTGCTATTTCGTACAAGACATCTGTACACACCAAGCCAATTGCTGACACTCTACAAAGCCCAGATTCGACCAACTATGGAGTACTGCTCACATATATGGAGTGCAGCACCCAAACATACCTTAATGCTTTTGAATACCGTGCAAAAACGAGCAATCAAGCTGATCAATGACCCCGCACTTACTCGTAACTTGGATGGTCTCGAACATCGCAGATCTGTGGGCGATTTATCTCTCTTCTACAGGTACTATCACGGAAAATGCTCTGAAGAGTTGGCACGTATGATTCCACCGAGAGTAGCACCTACCAGGCGAACCCGTAAAAAAAGTCGGGAAATTAATATTCAAAATTTTATGAACTCAGGCACATATTAGCACTAAAAACATTAAAAACAGTATACTTCGCTCGTATCGAATCAATTATAAACTATGTGATAATAGTATGGGGGAATGCGGGAACAACAATATTGCAAAAACTACAGGTAGCACAAAAATGGGTTATCGAAGATATGCTTTTCAAAGGTAAATTGTACCCTACAGATTTAGTTTACAAGGATAGCCAGTTGTTGTCACTATTTCAGCTGTATATAAGATCCATTATAAGATTCATGTTGAAATACAATTATTATAAAGTAAATGTAAATCATGGATTAGACACAAGATTTGCACCAGATAAAAATGTTGCATTACAAAATCCACACCACAAAATAAGTCGAGATCATATTTATTGCGTAGGGCCGAAACTTCACAATATGTTGCCTTTGAATGTTAAAACTAAACCATATTTTAAAGTTAAAAAAGAATTGAACAAATGGATATCTGAAAATGACATTGCTATAAACTGTATAACATAAATCAATTTAAAGTTTTTAGCTAAGTGAGTAATTAAATAATATGATTAGTAATAATATGAATGAATGAAAAAACCTCTAAATGGCATTATATAATAATAGTTAACAGCACAAACACAATATCATAGATATCATTGTGTGCTGAATTTTTTTTTTTTTAGCAATTAGTGAGGAATAATTATAGATTGTAGTAAAAGGCAAACAAGGCAAAATTAATAGCACGAGAACACCTGGCCGAAGGAGAATATCTTGGCTAGCAAATCTTACAGCGTGGTTTGACAAATCAACAGTAGAAGTTCTCCGAATCGCCATCAACAAAGTAAGAATAGCCATGTTGATAGCCAACATCCGGAACGGATAGGCACTTGAAGAAGAAGTAGATTAAAATTGTATTGTAACGGAACTGATTCTTAAGATACATGTGTTATTGATTAGTTTTATTGGAGTGATAATCTTGTTATACATTTTTTGGTAAAATGACTGATTGTTATTCTCAGGAATTATAAATTTTAGCATTTTTTTGTTACTCTGTTGCTAAATAAATAAATAAAAAAAATAAAAAAAATAAATATATTCTTTGAAGTTAACATAGAGAATTTAATTTGTATATTCCTGAGGAATGACCATGTATTGATCGAAACGTTGATCGATACAAAAATTGATTCACTAAACTGTTTTATTAACCTATCACCAACCAAGAACTCCATCCATCTTTATCAATGAAACTTATGTAACTGAAACACTCAGCTTACACCTCGTGGCTTAACCTTACACGCGTTTCATTATGGTGTTCATATCGAACTTGTATTTTTATTAAGTATAAGAATTCTCCTAGCAAAGTTTCAATGTTCATCCCTAAAACATTATTTATATTGACTCATGAAACTAATACAGCAAATGAAATATCATGTCTTGTTAATACACATGTGTTAATATACATTAAACTTCCTATTAATTTCTGATAGGAAATTTCTTGATTTAAACAATTTTTATCAGCTCTGTCCAATTTAATAGACGCAATTCAAAAACCACAACAAATCGGTGACACGTGAAAAAAAAATTGGTCATGCCACTGCCTACAAAGAAAATATTTTCTGTTTTTGGATATTTGATTAAAAAAGAAATTAGAAGGTCTTTTGAAATTGAACAAAATTCGAAAAAATTTCTATATTCCCTAAATTCTGCGATATTAGCTCCGAAAATACTAAGAATTGACACATGGTTAATAGGACAGTTTGAGCTTGGAATGGCCTATATTATCACATGTTAAAATATTTGTACTCAAACCTGATACACCCTGTATGTACACAAGTGGAGTGTTGCCGGATTTTAATGTTGGTGTGTATTGCTCAACAAACCTACGAGTGTGTACGAGCCTTATAGCAGGAAGATGTTTGCAGGCAAACATATAGTTACTCATAATTGTTAGAAATGCAGTTTTATAGTTAGTTTACCAGTTGTTTCAGTTAGTTACAAAAATCAATAAAGTTCAATAGAGTTTCACTTCGTTATTTAAAACATATCAACTGTGAATTCTAGACACAATTCATGTACACTTACTGCTACATATTTAAATTTTTATTTCAGTGCCTGTTTATATGCCGTTTCAAACTGCTTTTATATTTGAATTTCGCTTCACAAGTGTAACATTGGAAAGGATGATCTTCCGTGTGTGTTACTAGATGTTGCTTCAAATTGCGAATCCGTTTAAATTTTGCCTTACAAGTGTCACATTTGAAAGGATAAATATCCGAATGAATTTTTAGATGTTCCTTCAAATGGTTGATTCGTTTAAATTTAGCGTTACAAATATTACATTCGAAAGGATGAACATCCGAGTGCGTCTTCAAATGTCTGTTCAAATTGGCGATCCGTTCAAATTTCGCATTACAAGTATCACATTCGAAAGGATAAACATCAGAATGAGTTTTTAGATGTTCCTTCAAATTGTCGATCCGTTTAAATTTCGCACTACAAATATTACATTCGCAAGGATGAACATCCAAGTGCGTCTTCAAATGTCTGTTCAAATTGGCGATCCATTTAAATCTCGCATTACAAGTTTCACATTCGAAAGGATAAACATCAGAGTGAGTTTTTAGATGTTCCTTCAAATTGTCGATCCGTTTAAATTTCGCTTTACAAGTATCACATTCGAAAGGATGTCCATCCAAATGCGTCTTTAAATGTCTGCTCAAATTGCCAATAAATTTGAATTTTGCTTTACAGGTGTCACATGTATAAGGATAACTGTCTAGATGTATGATGGAATGTTTTTTTAATCCTCTTTTGTTTTTAAATTTTGCATTGCATTTATTGCATTCAAAGTACTTATTTCTCTGTTGATGGACATTTAAATGTTTAGAATTTTTTTTTGGTTTTTGACTTGTTGGAGAAAATCTTACAGTGAAATTTCTCGATATCACTTGGTGAATTTGATTCATAATATGAATATTCTTCTTCCTTCACGTATGCCCCTTTATTTGGATCAATTAATGGATTTTTGGTTATGTCTATTTCGTCTGCGCATTCATTTTTTATCATAAACCTAAAAGAAATTTTTATATTAAAATACGAATTCTATTGATCTCTAGAATAAGGGGTTATTAGTTAACGTACATGTAAATTAAATGGAAACAACTGTACTCTTAGGAGGTAAAGTGTCAATTTATTATTTATTGGAAAATTTAATCAAAACAAAAACAGAAACAAAAAAATTTTTGAAAAAAATATAATATAGTGCTTCATACAATCCTTGATATTTAAACTTAGCGTGGATGGCCTCTTTCAGTTGTTTGAGGAGGGAACCGAGAAAGATATACAGGGTGTCTCACGGTGGATGGCGTATTAGACGTTTATGGAAAACTAAAAAGCGGATCATTTTGGAAATTTGGCAACCGGGATAAACGACCATAATCTACACTTTAAAAATATTTTTATTTATGCGGTGTTGCCGCTTCTACTCTAAACCAGTGGCAACATCGCTATTTTAAATAGAACACCCTGTATGTGATTGCATATTTGGATTCTACGTAAAAATCTGAGCAGATTTCATGTGATATACCCTATACCTAAGTTCAACTGTTTTGGAAATATTGACAGTTGAAAATTGACTTTAGGCAAATTTAACAGGCTGTAAAACCTGAACGGTTAATTTTAGAGAAAAACCGATTTCACATTTCTATCTTAGATTTTCATGAACTATCATTTGTCACCAACTTTGAATTTAACCGGAGATTAAATTTAATTGGAATTTTTAATCATAGATTAAACTCGAAGTTGGTGTCAAATGATAGTTTACAAAAATCTAAGATGTGAGGAATGTGAAATCGGTTTTTCTCTAAAATTAACCGTTCAGGTTTTACAGCTTGTCAAAGTTGCTAAAAGTCAATTTTCAACTATCAATATTTCCAAAACAGTTGAACTTAGGCACATGAAATCTGCTCAGAATTTTACGTAGAACCCAAATATGCAATCATATACAGGCTATTCCATTTAAAATAGCGATGTTGCCACACTGCATAAACAAAAATATTTTTAAAGTGTAGATCATGGTCGTTTATCCCGGTTGCCAAATTTTCGAAATGATCCGCTTTTTAGTTCTCCATAAACGTCTAATACGCCATCCACCGTGGGTCACCCTGTATTTTTCTAATTTAGTATACGGTCTAATTGGCCAAGGTGCATATTTTTTAAATTCACGTTAAATAACACGTGAAAAAATGGCCCATTTTGAACAAAAAAAAAATCCTACAACGTGGCGTCCCAACTCAACCAATTTTGTCCTATTTTTTTTTCGGATATCTTGATTAATAAAGAAATTAGAAGGTCTTTTGAAATTGGACAAAATTTGAAAAATTCCCTGTATTCCCTAAACGGACCAAGTTAGCCGTGATTTATCTTCGCCATTGTTATTTTTTCCAAAAAATAACTCTAGGATTTGCTCCCAGATTTTTGATATATCTGCTGGTTTTCGATATGGGCTATTGAAACATCGAAAATGGGTCACCCTGTATAGTAGCCGCTTAGATATTCGAGATTCGTAGAAAAAAATATGTTGTTTCATCAGCCGGCCTGCACTTAGTCAGGAGGCACAGGTCAAGTAACCGCTTGGTTTGAAATTATTCGGTTCAAATTGGGCTATATTATCACATGTTGAAATATTTGTACTCAAACCTGATATATTTTGTACACAAGTGATGTGTTGCCGGATCTACCCGAACTATTGCATTTTTCGATTCTACTGATTTCATTTATAATGTCCTAAACTTACTGCTACACATTTGAATTTTTATTTGGGTGCCTGTTTAGATGTCGTATCAAACTGCTTTTATATTTATATTTCGCTTCACAAGTGTGACATTGGAAAAGATGATCTTTCGTGTGAGTTTTTAGATGTTGCTTCAAATTGCGAATCCCATTAAATTTCGCTTTACAAGTGTGACATTTGAAAGGATAAATATCCGAGTGAGTTTTAAGATGTTCCTTCAAATTGTCGATCCATTTAAATTTCTTATTACAAGTATCACCTTCGAAAGGACGATCATCCGAGTGAATTTTGAGATGTTTTTTCCGATAATCGATGTGTTTGAATTTCACATTTGAAAAGATAATCATCCGAGTGCGTCTTCAAATGTCTGCTAAATAAACGATCCGTTTAAATTTTGCATTGCAAGTGTCACATTCGAAAGGATAAACATCAGAGTGAGTTTTTAGATGTTGTTTCAAATTGTCGATCCTCTTAAATTTCGCATTACAATTATCACATTCGAAAGGATGGTCATCCAAGTGCGTATTTAAATGTCTGCTCAAAATGCCAATAAATTTAAATTTTGCTTCACAGTTGTCACATGTATAGGGATAATAATCTAGATGTTGAATGCAATGTCTTTTTATTCCTCCTTTACTTCCAAATTTTGCATTGCATTTATAGCATTCAAAGTCCTTATTTCTCTGTTGACGCACATTTAAATGTTGAGAATCATTTTTGGTTTTTGACTCGCTGGAAGAAAGCTTAGAGTGAAATTTCTCGATATCACTTGGTGGACTGGATTCATAATATGAATATTCTTCTTCCTTCACGTATGTCTCTTTATTTGGATCAATTACTGGATTTTCGGACATATCTATTTCGTCTGTGCATTCATTTTTTATCATAAACCTAAAAGAAATTATTTTATATTAAAATACGAACTTTATTGATCTCAAGAATAAGGGGTTGTTAGTTAACATACATGTAAATTGAATGGAAACAACTGTAAAGCAAAGTGTCAATTTATTATTTATTGAAAAATAAAATCAAAACAAGAACATTTTTGAAAAAAAATATATACATATATATTTTTCTATAAAATCCTTGATATGTAAACTCAGCGTGGATGGCCTCTTCTAGTTGTTTATAGAGGGAACCGACAAAGATATATTTTTCGAATTTAGTTTACTGTCTAATAGGCCAAGGTGTATATTTTTCAAACATCAGGTTTGACTACAAATATTGAAATACGTGAAAAAAAAGGCCATCAAACTTCTGATATTTATTGACGAATATTTGAAAGATAATGAAAATGGCGAGTTTTACCATATTTGAATTTCATTCCTTCATTATTTTCAATACTTTTTTTTTTATGGATAATTTTCAAAAATGCTGTTTCCCTTTTCATAAGGTCTGTCTCAAAATTAAAGATAAGAGTCAAAATGACATTATATTGGGAATAATTTAATTTCTTTAACGTAAAACTTGTGTCGCCAACAAAGTTACTAAATTTTTGACTTGGGAAATTTTCTTCAATAAAAAAAATACTTCACCGCATATTTAAACGTACTGGAATAACGCCATTGTATGACGTCGACACTCACAACCAACCAATAAGAATCGTTCACAATGGCTCTGAGGCATATCATTGATGTTTTTCTTGTCTAAGCTCTTGAAGAGTGACAAATGATGAAATTCCTCATGCGTTATTTGCACCTTGTTCGTTTAACACGTTGGTCAACATAACCTAATTTTGCGTTGATACAAAATTTTAAAAACAAACCAAAACAAACTAGAAAATTGGAGGTTTTAATATCAATCAGCAGATATTAAACAATGCGACGTTGCCAAAACTGACTGTCGTGATTTCTTAAATTTAAAATCACGTCAGAGCATATAGGTATCGTTTCTGAACACTACAAAAACTGTTTTTGTATAACTGAACGTAATAACAATTAAAAAATTATATTAATTTTATAACTGTTCAAAAAATACAACAGAAAACATTATATGAACAAGGATGAAAACCAGGTTTCTGAAGGTACCCTTGTAAATCAACAATGGCAACAATAATCTGACAACGTACTCATTTGCAGTATATTATTGCTAGTTGTAGTGGATGACGTCATATTTGGCGGGTTTTCTGCCGCGTTTAAAATGCTGTTGCTTGTTTCCTGCTCTCCCATAGGATTAAACAATTTCCGAGCTCAAAAGAGGATTTTCTATCCAACACATTATGTCCCAATCAACATCAACGAAACCTGTCAAATCAACATTACTAATGGCCGTTTCCACCAACGCAAATTTAAGTTTACTTAACGTTAAGTGCCGCTTAAATTATTTTTTTTTTCCACCAGTCTAACCTAGTCTCATTAAGATAAGCTTAACTAAGCCCAAAAATTTCTAGGCTTATTCCTCCCTTAACAAAGTGGCGATGATAAGCGCAAGCCATTTGCATAATATGTTTTTTCTGCGATTGACAAGAAATGTCAGCATTTTTGACCGGTTGACAGGTCGCAAAACTCAATATTCTGGTATTTCAATTATATTTCAATAGCTGCTAAGGAATCAATGAATAACAATACGGGAAACACTTTTCCGGTCTAGGCCGGGAAAGTGATTCTCGTATTGCTGAATAATTGGAACTAAAAGACAAACATTTAAAAGGTATTTAACCGATCGCAGAAAAAATAGTATGTGTATTTCGGTGGAAAAGCACATTCTCGGCCTTCGGTGTTTGCCGGCCTCGGCTACGCCTCGCCCGTCCACTTACACCGTCGGCCGAGAATGTGTCACTTTTCCACCTAAATACACAATATACTATTTGTTGACATAACAAACATTGAAATTGAATTGAGATAAAATTAGAATTTTCTCAATTTTCTAATTTCTGGTGTAGTTCGCGTTTTTTTTTCCCAAAGTCTATTTTTTTCGGCCAGAGATACTCGATACTCACTCCGTGTTTTTTTTATTCTCGATCATGTTCTTATTTTTTGATGTTAGTGATATTATCACCCCTTTTTCTTTATTGTATAGTTTGGTGTCCGGCTTTTTTTGGATAAACTCTCCCTGTTTGTTTCTATTCCCCGACTCCACGCTGCTCTAGGCACCTTTGTGCTCGTTCACACACAATGCAGGATAAACTACCAAATATCTAAACCTCTTCTCTGTGGAATAAACCGAACCCGGACAACAACAACAACTATCTATTAATAATTATAATCTTATAAAAATCAGCGGGAAGCGACGAATGACAGATAACATTGACACGACTAGTGTAAAAACGAAAAGTACGCAAATATTTCACCTGAAATGCAATGTTGCCAAAGCTTTACGACACTTAGCTAAGCTTGCATTTAAAAACTATGGTGGAACGAAATTATATTTGAGTGTCCTTAACTTTTAAGGGCTTCATAGTTAAGTAAAGCTTAGATATAGTTTGGTGGAAATGGCCATATAAATCTATTTAATGTCATACAATAGTTTTTTAGTTGCTTTTAAATATTTAAGAATTCTCCTAACATATTTCTAATGCTCATCGCTGAAACAATTAGTATATTGACTCATAAAACTAACAGCAAATGAAAAGTTTGTAAAATGTTAAAAAATTAATAAATTTAAATGCTGCGATACTCAAACCTGATACACTTTGTATGTACACAAGTGAAGTGTTACGGGATCTACCCGAAACACACTATTGCATTTTCCGATTCTACTGTGAATTCTAGACACATTTCATGTATAATGTCCTACACTTACTGCTACACATTTGAATTTTGAGTGCCTCTTAAGATGTCGTTTTAAACTGCTTTATATTTAAATGTCGCTTCACAAGTGTAACATTGGAAAGGATGATCATCCGTGTGCGTCTTCAAATGGACGTTCAAATTGTCGATTCGTTTAAATTTCGCATTACAAGTCTCGCATTCGAAAGGATGTTTATCCGAGTGAATTTTAAGATGTTTTTTCAAATATGCGATCTGTTTAAATTTCGTATTACAAGTGTCACATGTGAAAGGATAATCATCCGAGTGCGTTTTCAAATGTTTCTTCAAAAAGCCGATCCGTTTAAATTTCCTCTTACAAGAGTCACATTCGAAAGGATAAACATCAGAGTGAGTTTTTAGATGTTGCTTCAAATAGTCGATCCTTTTAAATTTCGCATGACAAGTATCACATTCGAAAAGATGGTCATCCAAGTGCGTCTTTGAATGTCTGCTCAAATTGCCAATAAATTTAAATTTTGCTTCACAGGTGTCACATGTATAGGGATAATAATCTAGATGTATGATGCAATGTCTTTTTATTTCTCTTTTAGTTCCAAATTTTGCATTGCATTTATAGCATTCAAAGTCTTTATTTCTATGTTGACGCATATTTAAATGTTGAGAATTATTTTTGGTTTTCAACTTGTTGGAGGAAATCTTACAGTGAAATTTCTCGATATCACTTGGTAAATTGGATTCATATCTTCTATCACGTATGCCCCTTTATTTGGATCAATTAATGGATTTTCGGTTATGTCTATTTCGTCTGTGCATTCATTTTTTATCGTAAACCTAAGAGAAATTTTTCATATTAAAATACGAACTCTATTGATCACAAGAATCAGGGTTTGTTAGCTTACATACATGTAAATTGAATGGCAAAAACTGTATTCTTACGGGGTAAAGTGACAAATTATTGAAGAATAAAAAGAAAACAGAAACTTTTTTTAAAATAATATATTTATATTTTTTATACAACCCTTGATATCTAAACTTAGGTTGGATGGCCTGTTTTTATATTTCCGCTGGTTTTCGATATAGCCCATGAAAACATCGAAAATGGGTCACCCTGTATAGTAGCCGCCTAGATATCGAAGATTCGTACAAAAAAGTATGTTCCTTTATCAGTTGGTCAAGACGCACAGGTCAAGTACCCGCTTTCAAGTTCAAGATTATACAGGGTGTTTACGGTCTGATTTTATTTTTGAGGGGTGAATAAACACCTTAAAAAAAGTGATTAGCGCCAAAACACTCCAATAAAAGTCAAACACTAAGGGAGATATGAATTTTTTATATGTATAACAATTTTATTTTCAAAAAATTATGTTATAACTTAATAATTAGAAAAACACTACAACAAGTGCTCAAAGTAATCGCTCTGTTGTTGAATACAAAGTATCGCTCGACGTATCCATGAATTGGCATAACGTCCAAGTACTAGGCATTGGTGTCTAATGGTGTTCGCAGCTAGTTCAACAGGGTTACGAAGATCTGAGAGGTCAAGTATTTCATCGGTGTATACCATGCTTTTCATCAAGCCCCATCAATAAAAATCTAATGGAGTAAGGTCGGACGACCGTAGAGGCCATCCAACCGGACCCTCCCTACCAATCCATTCAAAAATCGGAAGTAGTATAAATTTTAAAAAAATCAAATCTCTCTTATTGTTTGAATTTCATTGGGGTGTTTTAGCGTTAATCACATTTCTTCAAAGTGTTTATTTACCCCTTAAAAATAAAATCACAAGACCGTAAACACTCATGGATTAAACCGAGAAAGATAGTTGAGCCAAGGTGTATTTTTTTAAAATACAGGGTTAATTACAAATATGTTAACGCGTGAAAATATGGCCCATTTCGAACAAAAAGAGTTAATAGGAAACATGGGGTCCAAACTCAACCATTTTTGTGGAAAAGGCCTCTAAAGTTTTGACATTTTTTGACGAATGTTTGAAAGATAATGAAAATTGTAACCATTAAGGATTTTTTAGCGACGTTTGTAGCCGTGTTATAAACGGTAATTGGAAGTACATATATAATATTTTCAGCTACCGTTCATAACGCGGTTGTGGCTTAAAAATCCTTATCATAAGATCTCAAAAAAAAAAAAAAAAAAATTAAAAACATAACATGACGATGTTACTCGGAATTTGGCTTCTAAACATCTGGCAACATAGCACGAAAAAGATTAGATGTTTCAGGTCCAATAATAATTGATTCATTGGAAATAATTGTCGACATCATTTTTTGTTTGCTTCTGAAATTTAAAAATTGTGAATTTAACATTAAGTTCGCTTATTGCAGCAGTTTTGTACGAGGTTATTTGTAATTCATCGGTCAATCGGGTAGGAGGTCCTCATCTACTTCTTTTGTTCGTTCTTGGTCTCCACTCGAGCAACCTCTCCGTCTATCTTTTATCCCTGGCTCGGGGTACTCTATTGTTTCTATGTGAGACTAAAAATTACATTTTAAAACTGCGAGTATCTGCTACATTCTGATACTGTTTAGAATCATCGAAGGTATTGCTTATTCGAGTAAACAAGGTTCAATTTTTACTTGTACCGTTTCACCTAAGGAGCTAACCGGCTATAATTCAGAAACGAATAATACTAGAACTTTGAACCGCTAGGGATCCCAACTGTTATGTTAAAAGATAATGCTCTCGCCACCATTTTATTTCACATTAGACAAAAATTTGTACATGCGCTTTTTGTTCAGAAAGTATAGAAGAATAAAATAGAGATATTCATTGACGTACCCTATCGAGTATTTTCTCGACGAAATTCTATTTTTACCTTTCGACATTACAACTGCGACCCCTAGCGGCCATCCTACAAACTTGAAAATAATATCCAGCAATTCCTCTTGGACCCTTCTATCAATAATTTATTTTTCCCAAAAATTCTAGTGTTATTATGTTTCTGAGATATAGCCGGTTACCTCCTTAGGTGGAACACCCGGTACAACGCGGATCATGATTTCTGAACCCGGCTTCACGGAGCTGGGGCTTAAACTTCATTTGTACAACCGGGCCTTAGAGGTAGTTGAGCCGATAATTGATTTGTCAATCTCACTTCATGTACATTATTTGAAAAGCGAATAAAAATCAAAACAAAAACCGGCAAAAATTAACTCGTTGCAAAAAACTTGCAAAAAACTTTTTTTTTGAATTTACCAAAAACACATTTTTCCAAAATTCAAATTCTGGATAACTCCTAAAATACTAAGAATTGACCCATGGTTGATAGGACAGTTTCACCTTAAAGTAAAAAAATTGCTGGATTCACCCGAAACAAACTATTGCATTTTCAAATTCTAGATACATTTCATGTATAACGTCCTACACTTACGGCTACACATTTGAATTTCTTTTTGAGTGCCTCTCTAGATGTCCTTTCAAACTGCTTTTATGTTTAAATTTCGCTTCACAAGTGTAACATTGGAAAAGATCGAGGAAAGGATGATCGTCCGTTTGCGTCTTCAAATGGTCTTCCAAATTGTGCATCCGTTTAAATTTCGCATTACAAGTGTCACATTCGAAAGGATGATCATCCGAGTGCCTCTTTAAATGTTTGTTAAAATCGCCGATACATTTAAACTTCGCATAACAAGTGTCACATTCGAAAGAATAAACATCCGAGTGAGTTTTTATATGTTGCTCCAAATTGTGAATCCATTTAAATTTCGCATCACAAGTATCACATTTGTAGGGATAAACATCCAAGTGAGTTTCTAGATGTTCCTTCAAATTACCGATCCGTTTAAATTTCGCATTACAAGTATCACAATCGAAAGGATGATCATCCGAATGCGTCTTTAAATATTTGTTCAAATCGCCGGTCCATTTAAATTTCGCATTACAGTTGTCACATTCGAAAGGATAAACATCCGAATGAGTTTTTAGATGTTCCTTCAAATTGCCGATCTGTTTAAATTTCGCATTACAAGTATCACATTCGAAAGGATAATCATCCGAGTGCGTCTTTAAATGTCTGTTCAATTCGCCGGTCCGTTTGAATTTCGCATTGCAAGTGTCACATTCGACAGGATAAACATCGAAGTGAGTTTTTAGATGTTTCTTCAAATATCCGATTTGCTTAAATTTCGCATTACAACTCTCACATTCGAAAGGATGATAATCCAAGTACGTCTTCAAATGTTTGTTCAAACAGCTGATCCATTTGAATTTCGCATCACAAGTATCACATTCGAAAGGATAAACATCCGAGTGAGTTTTTAGATGTTGCTTCAACTCGCCGATCCATTTAAATTTCGCATTACAAGTCTTACATTCGAAAGAATGACCATTCGAGTGAGTCTTTAAATGTTTGTTCCAAATGCCGATCAATTTAAATTTTGCTTTACAAGTGTCACATTTATAGGGATAATCATCAAAATGCATGATGGAATATTTTCTTAATCCTAGTAGTGTCGGTGAATTAGATTCATATGAATATTCCTCTTCTTTTACGTATGCCTCTTCATTTGGAACAATTACTGGATTTTCGGATATGTCCATTTCGTCTGTCCATTCATTTTTTATCATAAACGTAAAAAAATATTATATTAAAGTATAAGTGGATATTAAGGTCTTTAAAACACGCGCGATTTTTCGAGCACGTTGTTTTTAAAATAAAATGCTAACTTACGAGGACAAGATCGCACTAGGGGAACGGGTTAGTTCGAGTAGTCTGCATTTTTTTGATTATTATTGATACAATTTGATGTGTCCCTGTTTTGCTTAGAGGTCGCCGTTGTTGATGTCGCTGTTTTAAATCTAGTTCTTTACATATGTCGCTCTTCTGCAATGTCGCTGTTTCAAGTATCGCGCTTTCGAATGTCGCTTTTTTGATATGTCGCTATATTTTTCACATGTCGCTGTTTTGAATGTCGCTATTTTAATAAGTCGCTGTTTTGAATATCGCTATTTTGATGTATCGCTTTAAAAATATGTCGCCTTTTTAATGTCACTATTTCAAATATCGCTCTTTTGAACCGGAGCCACTGAGAATATCTTAATGTCTTGTATTTTGGAAAGCGTTCTATATTCCTCGTAGATAGTCGAGCGTTCTCATCCAATCGCGCTTTATTCCAGTCGCGTTTTTGTTCCTCGCGCTTTTGTCCAACGCGCTTTTATCCAGTCGCGTTTTTGTCCATCACTCTTCATTCAGGTCGCGTTTTTGTTCTGTCGCGCTTTTGTCCCTCGCGTTTTTGTTCCGTCGCGATTTTGTCTCTCGAGTTTTTGTCCCTCGCACTTTTGTTCAGTCGCGTTTTTGTTCCTCGCGCTTCTGTTCAGTCGTGTTTTTGTTCCGTCGCGCTTTTGCCCCTCGAGTTTTTGTCTCTCGCGCTTCTGTTCAGTCGGGATCTTGTTCTGTCGCGCTTTTGTACCTCGCGTTTTTGTCCCTCGCGCTTTTATCCAGTCGCGTTTTTGTTACTCTCGCTTTTCTCCAGTCGCGTTTTTGTTCCGTCGCGGTTTTGTCCCTCGCGCTTTTCGTATCGCGCTTTTCTCCCTCGCGCAAACAGCTGTCGCGCAAATGACACGGAGCCACAAAAGGCTCTGTGTCATTTGCGCGACAACCGTTTGCGCGAGGGAGAAAAGCGCGATACGAAAAGCGCGAGGGACAAAAGCGCGACGGAACAAAAACGCGACAGGAAAAAAGCGCGATGGATACAAACGCGATGGATACAAACGCGACTGGATAAAAACGCGAGGAACAAAAGCGCGACGGAACAAAAACATGAGGGACAGAACCGCGACGGAACAAAAACGCGACTGGAATAAAGCGCGATGGACACAAACGCGACTGGATAAAAACGCGAGGAACAAAAGCGCGAGGGACAAAAGCGCGACGGAACAAAAGCGCGAGGGACAGAAGCGCGACGGAACAAAAACGCGAAGAGCAGAAGCGCGACTGAACAAAAACGCGACTGGATAAAAGCGCGAGAAACAAAAGCGCGAGGGACAAAAGCACGACGGAACAGAAACGCGAGGGACAAAAGCGTTGTTGAAATGGCTGTCAACAAATAAAGGACCGGGTATAGAAAGCCCCCAGCGACGAGTTCAAAATATGAGCAAGTTAATTCTCGATTGTTAAACTTAGTCCAAGAATACCCTTTCTCCAACGTACAAAATCACCTTAAAACAGTAGCTTTAAACTCAACCATTTAAACTTAGCATTCCATAATTTGTATTTTTAACTAATTTATTTGGTTTTTTTGTTAATAAAGTTTATCATGTTGTCCTACTTAGAACTATAGAATAAGTGATGAACAAATTGAATCAATAATAATCAAAAAAACGCAGACTTACTCAATCTAACCCAAACTAACCCGTCCGCCTAGTGCGATCTTGTCCTCGTAAGTTAGCATTTTATTGCAAACTTACTCAAACTAACCCAAACTAACCCGTCCGCCTAGTGCGATCTAGTCCTCGTAAGTTAGCATTTTATTGCAGACTTACTCAATCTAACCCAAACTAACCCGTCCGCCTAGTAAAATCTAGTCCTCGTAAGTTAGCATTTCATTGCAAACTTACTCAAACTGACCCAAACTAACCCGTCCGCCTGGTGCCATCTAGTCCTCGTAAGTTAGCATTTTATTGCAGACTTACTCAATCTAACCCAAATTAACCCGTCCGCCTAGTGCGATCTAGTCCTCGTAAGTTAGCATTTTATTGCAGACTTACTCAATCTAACCCAAACTAACCCGTCCGCCTAGTGCGATCTAGTCCTCGTAAGTTAGCATTTTATTGCAGACTTACTCAATCTAACCCAAACTAACCCGTCCGCCTAGTAAAATCTAGTCCTCGTAAGTTAGCTTTTATTGCAGACTTACTCAATCTAACCCAAATTAACCCGTCCGCCTAGTGCGATCTAGTCCTCGTAAGTTCGCATTTTATTGCAGACTTACTCAATCTATCCGAAACTAACCCGTTCACCTAGTGCGATCCAGTCCTCGTAAGTTAGCATTTTATTGCAGACTTACTCAAACTAACCCAAACTAACCCGTCCGCCTAGTGCGATCTAGTCCTCGTAAGTTAGCATTTTATTTAAAAAAAATGTCAACCTTGTTTTTAAAATAAAATGCTAACTTACGAGGACAAGATCGCACTAGGGGAACGGGTTAGTTCGAGTAGTCTGCATTTTTTTGATTATTATTGATACAATTTGATGTGTCCCTGTTTTGCTTAGAGGTCGCCGTTGTTGATGTCGCTGTTTTAAATCTAGTTCTTTACATATGTCGCTCTTCTGCAATGTCGCTGTTTCAAGTATCGCGCTTTCGAATGTCGCTTTTTTGATATGTCGCTACTTTTTTCACATGTCGCTGTTTTGAATGTCGCTATTTTAATAAGTCGCTGTTTTGAATATCGCTATTTTGATGTATCGCTTTAAAAATATGTCGCCTTTTTAATGTCACTATTTCAAATATCGCTCTTTTGAACCGGAGCCACTGAGAATATCTTAATGTCTTGTATTTTGGAAAGCGTTCTATATTCCTCGTAGATAGTCGAGCGTTCTCATCCAATCGCGCTTTATTCCAGTCGCGTTTTTGTTCCTCGCGCTTTTGTCCAACGCGCTTTTATCCAGTCGCGTTTTTGTCCATCACTCTTCATTCAGGTCGCGTTTTTGTTCTGTCGCGCTTTTGTCCCTCGCGTTTTTGTTCCGTCGCGATTTTGTCTCTCGAGTTTTTGTCCCTCGCACTTTTGTTCAGTCGCGTTTTTGTTCCTCGCGCTTCTGTTCAGTCGTGTTTTTGTTCCGTCGCGCTTTTGCCCCTCGAGTTTTTGTCTCTCGCGCTTCTGTTCAGTCGGGATCTTGTTCTGTCGCGCTTTTGTACCTCGCGTTTTTGTCCCTCGCGCTTTTATCCAGTCGCGTTTTTGTTACTCTCGCTTTTCTCCAGTCGCGTTTTTGTTCCGTCGCGGTTTTGTCCCTCGCGCTTTTCGTATCGCGCTTTTCTCCCTCGCGCAAACAGCTGTCGCGCAAATGACACGGAGCCAAACCACACAAGGACATGTTGTTGAGAATTGATAAGGTTCATGATATGCTAATATAGGATTTTTGTGCCAAATTTGTTTAAAGTTCGTTAAGGCGTTCTTACGTTGTCTTGTGTACAGGGTGGCCCAAATTCGAGCCTCATCATTGGGATCTCGGTAACCGTAAGAGATACGGGGTCGGTTAATTTATGGCAAAGTTGCGCAATTTTATGACCAATAGAATGCCGTTTTGAAACTAGAAAGATTCCGAATACTTCCGGAGATATTCGGAAAAAAACGAAATTTTGTAAAATCGTTTTTATTTTTTCCCGGGCTTATTTGAAGAGAAATTTTAAAATAAATGTCACTTCATCATTGTCACTTTTTCCCTTTTAGAAGATGGTGCTACTAAATTTAAATTTCGACGTTTCGCCTTCAGGCGGCCATCCTCAACTTCCTTTTTTTAAATACGGACCTGGATTTTTTATTTGCGATTTTGTCATCTTTGGGCATCCTAAAGCCGAAATTGTTTAGAATTTTCCAATAACACAGTTAAAAAAGCAGGTCCGTATTTTAAAAAAATAAATTGATGATGATTCCAGAAGAACGAAACGTTGGATTTCAAATTTAATTCCGCTATCCTGTAAAGAAGAAAAAGTGACAATGGGAACGTGAAATTAGTTGTTCACAATCTTTTTAAATAAAATCAGGAAAAAATGAAAACTATACGAAAAAAACATGAATTTCTCGTTTTTCTCAAATTTTTTTCCTGATTCCATTCAAAAAGATTTTGAAAAACTAATTTCACATTCTCGTTGTCACTTTTTCTTCTCTACAAGATGGCGGTATTAAATTTGAAATCCAACGTTTCGTTCCTATGGAATCATCATCAATTTTTTTTTTTTTAAATACGGACCTGCTGTTTTCACCGTGTTATTGAAAAATTATAAACAGTGTCGGTTTTAGCATGCCCAAAGATGACAAAATCGCATATAAAAATCTAGTTCCGTATTTAAAAAACGTAAGTTGAGGATGGCCGCCTGAAGACGAAACGTCGAATTTTAAATTTAGTAGCACCATCTTCTGAAGGGAAAAAAGTGACAATGATGAAGTGACATTTATTTTAAAATTGCTTTTCAAATAAACCCGGGAAAAACTAAAAACGATTTTACAAAATTTCGGTTTTTTCCGAATATCTCCGAAAGTATTCGGAATCTTTCTAGTTTCAAAACGGCATTCTATTGGTCATAAAATTGCGCAACTTTGCCATAATTTAACCGACCCCGTATCTCTTACGGTCACTGTGATCCCAATGGTGATGCTCTAATTTGGGCCACCCTGTACAGACAGACCGACAGGTGCGATTTGGGTGTTTTGATACCCAAATATCATATTTTTTATGAAATTAATAGAAGTGAAAATTTTACGATTTTTATAGTCCATATGGGCTTTACCCTAATATATATATCTCCAAATGTTCTTCCAAAGGACCCCGCACACCTTACATGGGATTCTGGCGATCGGTCGATTTTTTTCAAATTTTGATATATTGTAGAAAATTTAATTCTTAACAACTTTTAAATGGGACGAAATCTTGTAGGTATTAGGGCCTTTATGATATAAGCGTTGGAAGATTAACTTTTTTGCGACTTTTTGTGTGGAGAGTATACGAAATACTGGTGCCACTGGTGTTTATCAGTCAAAATATTGACAGGTTCGCATATTTCACGTCACTAACAAATTAATTTCAACATAGGCTAAGGCCGGGACCACACTGGGACCAATGTTGACGCCAGTGCGGTCCCGGCCTTAGCCGATGTTGACATTTGTTAGTGACGTAAAATATGTGAACCTGCCAATGACATCATATTAGGTTTGTTCGGACCAATGAACTATAGTTAAAAACTGGAATGCGCACACATTGCCATATCTGCCAAAAAAATGTAGCCATGAAAGATAGATGCCACAAAGGGGAATGTTGTTTTTTTCTGTTGCTCGCTGACATATGACGTTTTGGAAAGTTTTGTCATATTTACCTCCACAGGTTTCATCAATTGGAATACGTATTGGAAGCAATTGCCGCCATTTAACATAATGAGTGCGACAAAAACAGGTATCCCCTCCGCAGCAGCGGCACTAGGCTTCACGTTCGTCAATATGTGTTCGCATTCCAGTTTTTGGTTATAGTTCATTGGTTCGGACTTAGTTCAGAATCAGTTCTGAATTGAACTGCGCATGCGCATTTTTTTATTTATGTGTTCGATATGAACAAATGCGCAAGCGCAGTTCAATCCAGAACTGATTCTGAACTAAGTCCGAACAAACCTATTACACGTTTCACTATGGACTGGCCCTTGGTGGCGATTTATTGATTCCAACGCAGTGCGAGAAGGATAGAGCTAATTGTGGCAAAACACAATGAGATTTGACGGATTTTACATGTTGTGTTCTACCACTATAGGAAGGTCAACCAAACCTTCAACTGGTTGTTGAGTTCCATCAGCCGTGCTAATACTTTTCAAAGAAGTAGGGTTTACCTTCAAACCTAGATGCTTCACAATGTTTAAACCTTTTGATCCAACTACAGAAGAAGTTGAGCCTGAATCCAACAAAACGACTATTTCTTGATCCAACAACTTTACTGAAATATAGGGTCTCCAAAGGTTTTTTAACAAAAAGCGGAGACAATTCCTTCCGGGAATAATTCTTACAAAAATCAGAAACAACATCTAACCAAGCTGACCAGTCTTCCTTAGAAAATTTACTAATCGAGGTTTTATTACAAGACTGAGTGCAACTACCTCGCTGCTGCACATACCCTAGTTTTTTGAGCATTTTTGGCAAGCACTAGACTTGACCCCTTTCATACCACATTTGTAACAAAATATTTTCCGTTTTAAACGACAACTGTCAAAAGAATGATTTGGCATGTCGCAGTTCCAACACAACCATGGAGAATCATTTTTAGCTTTACTTGATGTTTTATTATCATCATTATGACCACCCTTATTAACTATAGAAGAAGCAGAATTAGTTTTACCCTTATTTGGATTATTGACATGATCATGAAAGTTACTTTTAGGGTTTCTATACTTCCTAAAAGATGGGCCAGAATAATCTTTATTTTTAGTTCTTCTATTAGAGGAAGAAGCATTATCAAAAACATCTGGATCATTTGTCCAAATTTCTGAAAAATATTCATTATCCATTGAATTTACTTGATTAGAACCTTGCGGATTACTTTTTTGTTTCAAATAGGCAGCCTCCTCTAACTTCCTACAATGCTTCACTAAGTCATCAACAGTATTTAACTCAGCTAACGCAAGTTGAGTTATATACTCAGACAAAAGGTTTTTTCTGATATGTTTTATTTTTGATACCTCAGCAGGTGGATGTGAAAGACGGGAAAATAGTATTTGCATATGGGCAACAAATACAGCTACTGTTTCTGAACGCTTTTGCTTTCTGTTTTTTATCTGATCCCACAGATCATCTTCAACATCTGAATGAAGAAAATCCTTCTTCAAAAGAGCAACTAGACACTGCCAAGAATTTACTGAGTTTTTCACATTCCTAAACCAAACAAAAGCATCACCTACAAACAACTCAGCTGCTGAATTAAAAAGATCTTCCTCCTTTACTTTACGAGAATGTGCAAGCTCCAATATTCTCTCAAGGAAAGTGTACAGATGTTTACCATCACCATTAAACTTGACTTGCCAATCTCCTACATTAGGAGCATTTCCAGCGTAGTTTATTATTGGTGGAGGTAATTGAATTATTGGTTGCTGTGCAGCAGAGCCAGAAAAAGAGGGTTGGTTACTGGTATCCTTGAAAGCTTTCTCATAGAGGTCAGCCTCTAATGCTACACAAGTTGCATAGGATTCTTGAACATAGTTAGTTCGGAATTGATCATCCTCTACAGGAAGTCTACGGATTCTAAGAGAAACATGAACTAATCTTGATTTCATTCTCAAGAAGCTTGAATCCTCCGAAGTACCTTCAAAGTCAGCTATAATCTCAGCTATAGATTTAAGTGACCTATCAATGTCATCCTTCTCATAATCAAAATCAAGGGCTGAAACTACTCTATCCGCAATAAGAGATTTTTTATAATCACGCTCTTTACCTAGAAGAAGATTGAGCATTTTTCTCCTAACAGCAACATTACGCTCTGCAACAACATCCCTTATTCTTAATTCATAATGTAGTTCGTAATCTAAAAGGTGATTACTACGAAATACCTCCTCCATCTTAATGGAGACTCACTCACAACTTTAATTTTATACTTGATTCTAAATTTAAGTTTTTTTTCAAAAATTGAAAACTTCTTTCCTCAAAATATTGTAACCAAAAAAATTTTAAAAATGTAAAATGTTCAGGCACATATACTTTCACAATATATTTCAAATATTGAATCAGTTATGAAACAATTCAACAATCTAAAAATAGTCAACACTCAATCCTAAGTAAACACAATAGTTTTAATTGTGCCACCACTCCAATTATTTTTCACTTAATTCAAACTTAATTTGATTAAAAAATGGAAACACTCGAGCCCCAAACGTTGGGCGTCAAAATTATGTACCCTACTGTTCAATGTTTGTGCCAATTATGTCAAACAAAGCACAGATTAGGACAAAGCACGGCAGCCAGCTATTAGTAGAGAGCTAGGGTTCGTAGGTACTGAGTACTATCCACTGAAATAAACTAATGTGGGCGCCACCTAGTTAATTGTGACTTAACCAGGAAGATTACTTATTGATGTTATAACAAAACCTGTACAATTGGAGAGCTTAACAATAAAACAACTAATTAGGTACAAACATGTATCTGGCTTCTTTATTAAAAATATTTCAATAATGAATAGGGATAGCCAGGACGTTGTTAAAAATGTGTATACATTATGGCTTGTACCAAATTATAAATATTTGATTATAAAAAATGAGTGTAAATAATAAATATATGAATTTAGAATAAACAGTTTTAACTGTTTATTTAAAACTTGTGAAAGTTTAAAAGAGCAGTATGGGTTACACTCTACCAACAGGCAAATTCAACCCAGAAAGGTGAAAGTTATTCTTTGGGCAACCTCAGGGTAAAATTCTAGAATTTTATTTAAGGGGCACTTACCGAATGTAAATCAGTATCAAGTGATTTATATAAGATTTGCCTAAATAGTAAAAGTGCAACTTACATGTATACAAGTGAAATGTATGTGAAAATCCAGAAGTTTCCAAGGTGAGATTATCTACAGGTTTGATCTCACTATAGATAGACTAAGGTATTGTAAGTGAGTCATGAGTCCTATCCATGTTATATCTGTTCAATGTAGGACTCCATGTGGTTCAATCAAAGTGGTACCAAGAGGTTTGCTGAAGAATGGCTACCAAAGCCCCAACTGAGAGCAATCCAGATCCAGTCTAGAATCTCTCCAAATACAGCCTAGCAACTGTCCAACTATAGCCTAAGACTAGGACTAGGGCTAAGAGTAGGACCCTATAACGATGTTCGTATAAAAAAACAAATCCAGCCCCAAATATCAGAAATAATCTTACCTCAAATTGAGGGATACCCTAGACCAAATGTGAAGTCTTAAACTTCCAAATGCTGCTCGGAACAGTCCTATTAAAAAAAGGAACACGTGTTGTAGGTTAATATTCCTGAAGAAAATCTCAAAAACTTACCAAAACAAAATCCAAAATGACCAAGGGACGACTCTAGGCAATTATCAACTAGATATTAGTCTAAACCTTGAGTTCCCTGGCACAAAATTCCAAAAAAAATCTCGCCCAAAATCAAATAGGGCCGAGACGAACCTTTCGGTATCAAGTCTCAAAATCAAAAGGGCTGATTGTTCATTTAAGTTTCGGAAGAAGGCTCTCCTTTGTCAAACTTCTAATTTTGACATTGAAGAAAATTATAGAAAAAAAGCGTGTTCAGTTTCACCCCAAAAGTACGAACGGAGAATCGGTTGTGTAAAAATGACTGGTGAATATTGAAAAGTGCCTATAGAACATATATCAACAGGTCTAACGAAAACGCCTAGACAAAACAGCTGTTCAATGACATGATGGAAATGTAAACAACAATTATTATCATAACCTCAGATTATTTGATTGAATTTGCAAACAGAGATGATGATGGTACTACCTCCTTTTCCTAAGATTCTAATCAATACCAGTGGGCCCTGCCGTACTGAATCAAACCTTCCTAGATTAATTAACAAAACTTGCAAACCTGCACAAAAATACTTTCAGTAGAAGGCAGTACTCAAGGTAACAAAATCTGAACACAGAAAAGATAGTTGTTTATTCATTTATTTCATTGTAGTTCTATACAGAATCATATCTACTAGAGCAAAACGCAGTAGCATACCAAACAAGAAATTGAAAATGCTACAAAATAATAGTTTTATAAAAAAAAAATGCGGAATTTTTTATTTTTCTGCAAGAAAATTCAGTTCATAATGACGGAAATTGACCATTTTATAAATCGAATACGACATTAAATGTAATAAAAATGCAAGGTGTAATCAACGTTGCCACATTGTGTGATATCTTCTGAACTTAAATAATAATAAACATAAAAAAACAATAGTTCAATTTTAGAGGTTTTATTTATATTTTTAAGTAATAAGTTCCATTGACCATTTGTATCTATACATTATATAAAAATGGAAAAGTTGAATTAATAACCACTAAAACTAAACAAAGCAAAGGACCCCGCACACTTTACATGGGATTTCAGCGACCGATCGATTTGTTTCAAATTTTGATATGTTGTAGAGGATTCAATTCTTAACAACGTTTAAATGGGACGAAATCTTGTAGGTATTACGGTCTTTGGGATATGAGCGTTGAAAGAAGAACTTTTTTGCGACTTTTTGTGTGGAGAGTATACGAAATACTGGTGCTTATCCGTCAAAATTTTGGCAGTTCCAATGACATTTCACTAATGGACCGGCCCTGGCCATATTCTCGAACAGTGTTTGTTTGCAGCCAACATTAGAAAGAGCGGTCCGACAGAGATGGAGCTATTTGTGGTGAACACTCATATTTTTATCTAAGGGCTGTAATAGGTTGTCATTCTGCCATCTTATTTTGCAATTAAATGCAGCACCAAATTGATATTTCATTGGGCTTTCACTCAAATATAACAAAATAGTCAGATCCGGGAGTGATATTAAAAAAAAAAAACAAATTAAACCGATCGGAATAAATTAACGTTGACACAAACGTTGACAACTTGCTTGATAAAAACAACATGCACACAACATGTAAAATCCGTCAAATCTCATTGTGTTTTGCCACAATTAGCTCTATCCTTCTCGCACTGCGTTGGAATCAATAAATCGCCACCAAGGGCCAGTCCATAGTGAAACGTGTAATAGGTTTGTTCGGACTTAGTTCAGAATCAGTTCTGAATTGAACTGCGCATGCGCATTTTTTTATTTATGTGTTCGATATGAACAAATGCGCAAGCGCAGTTCAATCCAGAACTGATTCTGAACTAAGTCCGAACAAACCTATTACACGTTTCACTATGGACTGGCCCTTGGTGGCGATTTATTGATTCCAACGCAGTGCGAGAAGGATAGAGCTAATTGTGGCAAAACACAATGAGATTTGACGGATTTTACATGTTGTGTGCATGTTGTTTTTATCAAGCAAGTTGTCAACGTTTGTGTCAACGTTAATTTATTCCGATCGGTTTAATTTGTTTTTTTTTTTTAATATCACTCCCGGATCTGACTATTTTGTTATATTTGAGTGAAAGCCCAATGAAATATCAATTTGGTGCTGCATTTAATTGCAAAATAAGATGGCAGAATGACAACCTATTACAGCCCTTAGATAAAAATATGAGTGTTCACCACAAATAGCTCCATCTCTGTCGGACCGCTCTTTCTAATGTTGGCTGCAAACAAACACTGTTCGAGAATATGGCCAGGGCCGGTCCATTAGTGAAATGTCATTGGAACTGCCAAAATTTTGACGGATAAGCACCAGTATTTCGTATACTCTCCACACAAAAAGTCGCAAAAAAGTTCTTCTTTCAACGCTCATATCCCAAAGACCGTAATACCTACAAGATTTCGTCCCATTTAAACGTTGTTAAGAATTGAATCCTCTACAACATATCAAAATTTGAAACAAATCGATCGGTCGCTGAAATCCCATGTAAAGTGTGCGGGGTCCTTTGCTTTGTTTAGTTTTAGTGGTTATTAATTCAACTTTTCCATTTTTATATAATGTATAGATACAAATGGTCAATGGAACTTATTACTTAAAAATATAAATAAAACCTCTAAAATTGAACTATTGTTTTTTTATGTTTATTATTATTTAAGTTCAGAAGATATCACACAATGTGGCAACGTTGATTACACCTTGCATTTTTATTACATTTAATGTCGTATTCGATTTATAAAATGGTCAATTTCCGTCATTATGAACTGAATTTTCTTGCAGAAAAATAAAAAATTCCGGATTTTTTTTTTATAAAACTATTATTTTGTAGCATTTTCAATTTCTTGTTTGGTATGCTACTGCGTTTTGCTCTAGTAGATATGATTCTGTATAGAACTACAATGAAATAAATGAATAAACAACTATCTTTTCTGTGTTCAGATTTTGTTACCTTGAGTACTGCCTTCTACTGAAAGTATTTTTGTGCAGGTTTGCAAGTTTTGTTAATTAATCTAGGAAGGTTTGATTCAGTACGGCAGGGCCCACTGGTATTGATTAGAATCTTAGGAAAAGGAGGTAGTACCATCATCATCTCTGTTTGCAAATTCAATCAAATAATCTGAGGTTATGATAATAATTGTTGTTTACATTTCCATCATGTCATTGAACAGCTGTTTTGTCTAGGCGTTTTCGTTAGACCTGTTGATATATGTTCTATAGGCACTTTTCAATATTCACCAGTCATTTTTACACAACCGATTCTCCGTTCGTACTTTTGGGGTGAAACTGAACACGCTTTTTTTCTATAATTTTCTTCAATGTCAAAATTAGAAGTTTGACAAAGGAGAGCCTTCTTCCGAAACTTAAATGAAGAATCAGCCCTTTTGATTTTGAGACTTGATACCGAAAGGTTCGTCTCGGCCCTATTTGATTTTGGGCGAGATTTTTTTTGGAATTTTGTGCCAGGGAACTCAAGGTTTAGACTAATATCTAGTTGATAATTGCCTAGAGTCGTCCCTTGGTCATTTTGGATTTTGTTTTGGTAAGTTTTTGAGATTTTCTTCAGGAATATTAACCTACAACACGTGTTCCTTTTTTTAATAGGACTGTTCCGAGCAGCATTTGGAAGTTTAAGACTTCACATTTGGTCTAGGGTATCCCTCAATTTGAGGTAAGATTATTTCTGATATTTGGGGCTGGATTTGTTTTTTTATACGAACATCGTTATAGGGTCCTACTCTTAGCCCTAGTCCTAGTCTTAGGCTATAGTTGGACAGTTGCTAGGCTGTATTTGGAGAGATTCTAGACTGGATCTGGATTGCTCTCAGTTGGGGCTTTGGTAGCCATTCTTCAGCAAACCTCTTGGTACCACTTTGATTGAACCACATGGAGTCCTACATTGAACAGATATAACATGGATAGGACTCATGACTCACTTACAATACCTTAGTCTATCTATAGTGAGATCAAACCTGTAGATAATCTCACCTTGGAAACTTCTGGATTTTCACATACATTTCACTTGTATACATGTAAGTTGCACTTTTACTATTTAGGCAAATCTTATATAAATCACTTGATACTGATTTACATTCGGTAAGTGCCCCTTAAATAAAATTCTAGAATTTTACCCTGAGGTTGCCCAAAGAATAACTTTCACCTTTCTGGGTTGAATTTGCCTGTTGGTAGAGTGTAACCCATACTGCTCTTTTAAACTTTCACAAGTTTTAAATAAACAGTTAAAACTGTTTATTCTAAATTCATATATTTATTATTTACACTCATTTTTTATAATCAAATATTTATAATTTGGTACAAGCCATAATGTATACACATTTTTAACAACGTCCTGGCTATCCCTATTCATTATTGAAATATTTTTAATAAAGAAGCCAGATACATGTTTGTACCTAATTAGTTGTTTTATTGTTAAGCTCTCCAATTGTACAGGTTTTGTTATAACATCAATAAGTAATCTTCCTGGTTAAGTCACAATTAACTAGGTGGCGCCCACATTAGTTTATTTCAGTGGATAGTACTCAGTACCTACGAACCCTAGCTCTCTACTAATAGCTGGCTGCCGTGCTTTGTCCTAATCTGTGCTTTGTTTGACATAATTGGCACAAACATTGAACAGTAGGGTACATAATTTTGACGCCCAACGTTTGGGGCTCGAGTGTTTCCATTTTTTAATCAAATTAAGTTTGAATTAAGTGAAAAATAATTGGAGTGGTGGCACAATTAAAACTATTGTGTTTACTTAGGATTGAGTGTTGACTATTTTTAGATTGTTGAATTGTTTCATAACTGATTCAATATTTGAAATATATTGTGAAAGTATATGTGCCTGAACATTTTACATTTTTAAAATTTTTTTGGTTACAATATTTTGAGGAAAGAAGTTTTCAATTTTTGAAAAAAAACTTAAATTTAGAATCAAGTATAAAATTAAAGTTGTGAGTGAGTCTCCATTAAGATGGAGGAGGTATTTCGTAGTAATCACCTTTTAGATTACGAACTACATTATGAATTAAGAATAAGGGATGTTGTTGCAGAGCGTAATGTTGCTGTTAGGAGAAAAATGCTCAATCTTCTTCTAGGTAAAGAGCGTGATTATAAAAAATCTCTTATTGCGGATAGAGTAGTTTCAGCCCTTGATTTTGATTATGAGAAGGATGACATTGATAGGTCACTTAAATCTATAGCTGAGATTATAGCTGACTTTGAAGGTACTTCGGAGGATTCAAGCTTCTTGAGAATGAAATCAAGATTAGTTCATGTTTCTCTTAGAATCCGTAGACTTCCTGTAGAGGATGATCAATTCCGAACTAACTATGTTCAAGAATCCTATGCAACTTGTGTAGCATTAGAGGCTGACCTCTATGAGAAAGCTTTCAAGGATACCAGTAACCAACCCTCTTTTTCTGGCTCTGCTGCACAGCAACCAATAATTCAATTACCTCCACCAATAATAAACTACGCTGGAAATGCTCCTAATGTAGGAGATTGGCAAGTCAAGTTTAATGGTGATGGTAAACATCTGTACACTTTCCTTGAGAGAATATTGGAGCTTGCACATTCTCGTAAAGTAAAGGAGGAAGATCTTTTTAATTCAGCAGCTGAGTTGTTTGTAGGTGATGCTTTTGTTTGGTTTAGGAATGTGAAAAACTCAGTAAATTCTTGGCAGTGTCTAGTTGCTCTTTTGAAGAAGGATTTTCTTCATTCAGATGTTGAAGATGATCTGTGGGATCAGATAAAAAACAGAAAGCAAAAGCGTTCAGAAACAGTAGCTGTATTTGTTGCCCATATGCAAATACTATTTTCCCGTCTTTCACATCCACCTGCTGAGGTATCAAAAATAAAACATATCAGAAAAAACCTTTTGTCTGAGTATATAACTCAACTTGCGTTAGCTGAGTTAAATACTGTTGATGACTTAGTGAAGCATTGTAGGAAGTTAGAGGAGGCTGCCTATTTGAAACAAAAAAGTAATCCGCAAGGTTCTAATCAAGTAAATTCAATGGATAATGAATATTTTTCAGAAATTTGGACAAATGATCCAGATGTTTTTGATAATGCTTCTTCCTCTAATAGTAGAACTAAAAATAAAGATTATTCTGGCCCATCTTTTAGGAAGTATAGAAACCCTAAAAGTAACTTTCATGATCATGTCAATAATCCAAATAAGGGTAAAACTAATTCTGCTTCTTCTATAGTTAATAAGGGTGGTCATAATGATGATAATAAAACATCAAGTAAAGCTAAAAATGATTCTCCATGGTTGTGTTGGAACTGCGACATGCCAAATCATTCTTTTGACAGTTGTCGTTTAAAACGGAAAATATTTTGTTACAAATGTGGTATGAAAGGGGTCAAGTCTAGTGCTTGCCAAAAATGCTCAAAAAACTAGGGTATGTGCAGCAGCGAGGTAGTTGCACTCAGTCTTGTAATAAAACCTCGATTAGTAAATTTTCTAAGGAAGACTGGTCAGCTTGGTTAGATGTTGTTTCTGATTTTTGTAAGAATTATTCCCGGAAGGAATTGTCTCCGCTTTTTGTTAAAAAACCTTTGGAGACCCTATATTTCAGTAAAGTTGTTGGATCAAGAAAAAGTCGTTTTGTTGGATTCAGGCGCAACTTCTTCTGTAGTTGGATGAAAAGGTTTAAACATTGTGAAGCATCTAGGTTTGAAGGTAAACCCTACTTCTTTGAAAAGTATTAGCACGGCTGATGGAACTCAACAACCAGTTGAAGGTTTGGTTGACCTTCCTATAGTGGTAGAAAGTGTTTGTCAGGTTATTGCAGCATTGGTGGTTCCTTCTCTTCCACAGCAGTTTATTTTTGGGTGCGACTTTGCTAAAAAATTTGGACTTTCAATGAATTTTCGTGAGAATTCATGGAATATAGAGAGCAGATTGTGTAATTCTAATCTGAAGACGTTCACACATCTTTTAGAGTATGATTTTCAATCTCTAAATTCCATTGAAGATTTGTCTGCAGAGAAGAAAGTCAGAGCTCATGAAGTGATTGCTTCCTTTAATGAAATTGAGTGCAAGGAACGTTTGGGAAGAACGGATAGATTGAAATTAACTATTGATACAGGTGATGCCAAGCCTTTTCATAAAAAGTCATTTCCAATGTCACCCTATATGTCTCAGATTCTGAATAAAGAAATTGGCGAAATGTTAGCTCTAGGGGAAATTGAACCTTCGAATAGTCCTTGGTCATCGCCAGTATTATTGGTAAAGAAGTCTGATGGAGAGTATAGGTTGTGTTTTGATGGTCGCAGCTTAAACGAGATGACTAAGTATGACAGCTATGGTTTGCCAAATATTGACAGAATTTTGGAATTCTCTGAGAAATGCTAAGTATATTTCGTCAGTGGACTTAAGGAAAGCTTTCTGGCAAATACCTTTGGACGACTCATCAAAGGATAAAACCTCTTTTAATGTTGTTGGACGTGGCTCGTTTCGTTTTACTGTAGTTCCGTTTGGGTTATGTAATGCTGCTCAAACACAGCAGAGATTAATCGATGCATTATTCGGCTCTAAATATGAACCTTTTATTTTTACATATCTGGATGACATTTTGGTTTGTAGTCCCGACTTTGATCATCACATTCAGATTTTGAATGAAGTAAGACAAAAATTTAAGGCAGCGAATCTAACGATTAACTTGAAAAAATGTGAATTTTTCAAGACTTCACTAAAATTCTTGGGATACATAGTAGGTTCTAATAGTCTTCGCACTGACCCTGAAAAGGTATCAGCAATGGTGAATTATCCTCGCCCAAAAACAGCCACTGAAGTTAAGCGTTTTATAGGGATGTGTTCTTGGTATAGGCGTTTTATAAATAATTTTTCGAGCCTTGTCTCACCTATAAATGATGTACTAAGGGGTCGTAAAAAATCACAGCCTGTGATTTGGACTGAAGCGGCAGAATCATCATTTACTACAATAAAAAACCTATTGGTATCAGCTCCTATATTGACTCAGCCAGATTTTTCGCAGCCTTTTGTTATTCAGTCTGATGCTAGCAACACTGGTCTAGGAGGTTGTCTAACTCAGGAAATTGATGGAGAGGAACGTGTTATTGCATATGCGAGTCGGTCATTATCTAGGACCGAACGAAACTATTCAGTGGTAGAGCGTGAATGCCTTGCGGTATTGTTCTGTATAGAACGTTTCAGAATGTGGATTGAGGGTGCTCCGAAATTCCAAGTAATAACTGATTGTTATTCTCTGTTGTGGTTGAATAACCTCAAGAATCCTACAGGGAAACTGGCTCGATGGGCTGTTCGGCTAAGGCAGCATAATTTTGATTTAATTCACAGGAAGGGTGTAGATAATGTTGTTCCAGATGCGCTTTCGCGAATTCCTCCTCAATCTTCGGATTCTGTTCAATGTGTTTCCATTTTGAATCCTTTAGATGTGAATATTGACCGCACCGATGCCTGGTATAATAATCTTCGTAAAAGTATTCTTCAAAACCCTGATAAGTATCCCCAGTGGAAAGTTCAGGATGATTTTGTTTATAAATATATTCCTAATGTTCTTCCAATGGAGACAAATCTTCCTGAATGGAAAATATTGGTTCCATCCCCTCAGGTATATGAAATTATTGAACGTTGTCATTCACCACCTACTGCAGCTCATTTGGGATTTTTCAAGACTTTGAGTCGAGTGCAGGAGTATTATTATTGGCCTAGAATGAGAGTAGATGTTATCAAGTTTACTAAGTCTTGTTTAGTCTGTGGTGCTCAAAAAGCTACAAACACTGCTCGAATGGGTCTAATGGGTAAAGAGAAGAAAGTTGACATTCCTTTTCAATGTATAGCTATATATTTGATGGGTCCCTTTCCAAGGTCAAAGCGAGGAAACAAGTGGCTTTTAGTTGTACAAGATTGGTTCTCAAAGTACTCTTTTCTCTATCCATTGAGAAGTTCGAAATCCCATTTCATAGATAACATTTTAGAAAATCAAATTTTGCTAGTACATGGTTGTCCACAGATTATCATTTGTGATAATGGTCCACAATTCGTGGCTAAAAGTTTCAAGGATCTTTGTGAGAGATATGATATCAATATTCGACACAATTCTTTCTACTCGCCTCAATGTAATTTCGTTGAAAGAAACAATAGAACCATAGGTACAGGCATTAGGAGTTATATAGATGGTCATAATGACTGGGATAAGGAGCTGAGCAAAATTCAACAAGCCTTGAATACTAGTAGGCATGAGGTCACGAAATTTACACCCGCTTTTCTTGCTTTTGGCAGGCACCCACCCCTGTCAGGCAAATTTTATGATGATGTAGATCAAATTAGAAATAAAGATGTAGAAATAACACCTGGTGATAGAGATACCTATGCTGCTAATCTAGAACATCTTAAGGACATATTTGTTAGTGTTAAAAAACGACTGCACTCTGCATACCAGCGTAACTCTCATTCTTACAATTTGAGAAAAAGAGATTTTTCATTTAATGTAGGAGATTATGTTTGGCGCAAGAATCATGTCTTATCTAATGCAGGTAATCAGTTTAGTTCGAAATTGGCCCCCAAGTTTATTCTTTCTACTGTTCATCAAAAATACTTTAATTTGGTTTATATGTTGAAAAATTTAGATGGTTCTAAGGCCGGAAAGTGGCACATTAAAGACCTTAAAGTTTACACAGGCGTTGATGCTGATGCCTTAAGTTCTGATTCTGAGGATTCGGGTGAATAATTTTTTGTATAGTTTGAAAGTAATTTTCAGTGATTTGTTGATCCAAAATTTTTATTCTGTATTATTTTTGTATATATCTATAGTTAGTAAGAAAAAAGTGGTTTACAAACCAAGCTTTGGTTTGGCTCACAAGGCATAAGCTAATTATTTTGACTAGTAAGAAAATGCCAATTAGGATTGTGAGGCCATTTCGGCAATTACTTACTATGCTTTGAATGCAGATATATATATTATTTTTAGGAGTTCTATTTTCTGGTAATGTTTTGCTTTAGTTTTTTGAATGATTCCTGCAGAGAATCTTTATTGCTTAAGATTTTAATTTTGGGAATTTTGAGGCTGTATGTGTAGTTGATAGTATTTGGCTTCAACTCATAGAATTGAGTATGGAGTATATAGTATTTAGTTTTTTTGACACTTTGCTATTTGATAGAGGATAATTGACTTCTGATTGTTTTGAATGTACCTATTCCACTCCTTATTTAGACTTTACATATTGTGACTCCTTTTAAGAAGGCGATTGATACACGCAGTTATCAGGGCAAATTTTAAGAAAGAATTTGTAGCAAGAAATTACCGATTTTGACTCCTTTAATTAGGCGGATGATACACGAAGTTATTAATTTATGACAAACGAATCAGAAGGTCAAAAAAAAGTGTTGAGTGGTCAGAAAGTTGTGTTGAATCAAATTGATTTAGCTCTATTTTGTATGTATGTGTTTGTTTTTGAATAAGAAAATTTAAAGTAAATTTTCTTATTATTTTTCGGAAAGGGGTAGTGTAGCATTTTCAATTTCTTGTTTGGTATGCTACTGCGTTTTGCTCTAGTAGATATGATTCTGTATAGAACTACAATGAAATAAATGAATAAACAACTATCTTTTCTGTGTTCAGATTTTGTTACCTTGAGTACTGCCTTCTACTGAAAGTTTTTTTGTGCAGGTTTGCAAGTTTTGTTAATTAATCTAGGAAGGTTTGATTCAGTACGGCAGGGCCCACTGGTATTGATTAGAATCTTAGGAAAAGGAGGTAGTACCATCATCATCTCTGTTTGCAAATTCAATCAAATAATCTGAGGTTATGATAATAATTGTTGTTTACATTTCCATCATGTCATTGAACAGCTGTTTTGTCTAGGCGTTTTCGTTAGACCTGTTGATATATGTTCTATAGGCACTTTTCAATATTCACCAGTCATTTTTACACAACCGATTCTCAGTTCGTACTTTTGGGGTGAAACTGAACACGCTTTTTTTTCTATAATTTTCTTCAATGTCAAAATTAGAAGTTTGACAAAGGAGAGCCTTCTTCCGAAACTTAAATGAAGAATCAGCCCTTTTGATTTAGAGACTTGATACCGAAAGGTTCGTCTCGGCCCTATTTGATTTTGGGCGAGATTTTTTTTGGAATTTTGTGCCAGGGAACTCAAGGTTTAGACTAATATCTAGTTGATAATTGCCTAGAGTCGTCCCTTGGTCATTTTGGATTTTGTTTTGGTAAGTTTTTGAGATTTTCTTCAGGAATATTAACCTACAACACGTGTTCCTTTTTTTAATAGGACTGTTCCGAGCAACATTTGGAAGTTTAAGACTTCACATTTGGTCTAGAGTATCCCTCAATTTGAGGTAAGATTATTTCTGATATTTGGGGCTGGATTTGTTTTTTTATACGAACATCGTTATAGGGTCCTACTCTTAGCCCTAGTCCTAGTCTTAGGCTATAGTTGGACAGTTGCTAGGCTGTATTTGGAGAGATTCTAGACTGGATCTGGATTGCTCTCAGTTGGGGCTTTGGTAGCTATTCTTAAGCAAACCTCTTGGTACCACTTTGATTGAACCACATGGAGTCCTACATTGAACAGATATAACATGGATAGGACTCATGACTCACTTACAATACCTTAGTCTATCTATAGTGAGATCAAACCTGTAGATAATCTCACCTTGGAAACTTCTGGATTTTCACATACATTTCACTTGTATACATGTAAGTTGCACTTTTACTATTTAGGCAAATCTTATATAAATCACTTGATACTGATTTACATTCGGTAAGTGCCCCTTAAATAAAATTCTAGAATTTTACCCTGAGGTTGCCCAAAGAATAACTTTCACCTTTCTGGGTTGAATTTGCCTGTTGGTAGAGTGTAACCCATACTGCTCTTTTAAACTTTCACAAGTGTTAAATAAACAGTTAAAACTGTTTATTCTAAATTCATATATTTATTATTTACACTCATTTTTTATAATCAAATATTTATAATTTGGTACAAGCCATAATGTATACACATTTTTAACAACGTCCTGGCTATCCCTATTCATTATTGAAATATTTTTAATAAAGAAGCCAGATACATGTTTGTACCTAATTAGTTGTTTTATTGTTAAGCTCTCCAATTGTACAGGTTTTGTTATAACATCAATAAGTAATCTTCCTGGTTGTCACAATTAACTAGGTGGCGCCCACATTAGTTTATTTCAGTGGATAGTACTCAGTACCTACGAACCCTAGCTCTCTACTAATAGCTGGCTGCCGTGCTTTGTCCTAATTTGTGCTTTGTTTGACATAATTGGCACAAACATTGAACAGTAGGGTACAATTTGAGTTGTCTATTTTAATGTAATAGCTTCAAGAATTCGTGTTTCCGGATAGTGTGATGGACCCTCCTCTGTTGATGCACATTTAGATTCTCGTAATCTTCTGAATTAATCTCTTTGCTTTCGCATGTCTCCCCGTTCGAATAAATTAAATGAATTTCGGATATGTCTATCTGTCCATTCATTTTTATCATAAACCTGAAATAATGTTTAAAATGCGAACTTTTTTTGAATTAAGGGTCGATTAGTTTAGGTTTCAGATAAATATGACAAAACTGTAATATCACGAAGTGAAATGTCAAATTATAATAAATAACAAAAACAGAAACATTTTTTGAAAAAATATATTTATTTACAATCCTTGTGATTTAAACTTAGGGTGAATAGCCTGTTATACGGTTATGGAGAACCAAGAAATATAAGTATTTTTTTCAAATTTGGTATACAGTCTAATAAGCCAAGGTGTATCCTAAAATATGTAACCAAGTTACGCGTTGCCAAATCTACCTGAAACAAATTGGTTACTATCGCATTCTCCGATTCAACTGTGAAATCTAGCCATATTTCATATATCATGTCCTAGATCTACGGCAAAACACATTTGAATTTCACTCTACTACAAGTGTCATATCCGAAAAGATAATTAGGTATTTGAGTGCATCTTTAAATGTCGATTGGAACTTTGTTAATATTTAAATTTCGCATTAAGAGGCCAGCAACAAATTCAAGCGCGCGAAATTCATTCTTTGTCGCCGAGTTCAAAGTAGGACCGTGATAGACGACGTTACGGCAAATATTTCCGAGATAACGGAAGGGTGTGATCAAATTGCATGGAAGGTGAATAATAAATCCTATGGGCTTTTGTGGAGGCAAAACTAATACACCTATCATATTTAATATAAATTAAAAAGTATACAGTTATAGGTAATAATAGTTTTATAATTTACATTGTGCTTTTTATTTAACAAATAAGAATGTGGAGAATGAAATGTGCGGAAACACAAAAATATATTACGAAGATAATAAAATTTACCTATACAAATACAGCAAAATAGATACTTGAAATGTTTACACAAAAAAAAAAGTGAGGTGGCGTAGTTACGAGGGTGGGAGAGATGATGTTTATTCGTTTATTACATAAAGAACTTCCAGAAAACCTAGAAAAATAATAAAAAGGAAAATTGTTAATTTCACACATTGGTGAGATTGCTCATGAAAACCTCGGACACATCGATTTTTGATTTCAGTTACCGTTTTTCTGATGGTAATATCATGTAGGTATACAGGGTGACCCAGAAACAAGTTGTGACAGCTAACTTTATTTTTTTAAATGAAAACATTAATGTTGAAGTGAAAACTTCTTTAGAATCGTTGGGAGCGATGTGAGACTCGATGAAACGAAAAAGCGACATGAAACGAAAAAGCGACACTTTTTTAACCGCTTATATTAACACACAACAAGAACCTGGAACAAGCCAAGTGAGCTGGAATAAGTCTGGAAAATGTCTGGATAAATCTGGATAAAGTCTGGAAAAGTCTGGAAATCTCTGGAAACGTCTGGAAAGAGCCTGGAAATTTCTGGAAAGGGTCGGAAAAATTCTGCCAAAGGTCCCAAAAGACCTGGGGATCATTCTCCAGAATCCGGATCAGTCTGTACAAGTCTGGATTAGGTCTGGATAAAGTCTCTAAAACTCTGGATAAGTCTGGAAAAGTCTGGAAATCTCTGGAAACGTCTGGAAAAGGCCTAGAAATTTCTTGAAGGGGTCGGAAAAATTCTGGAAAAAGTCCCAAAAGACCTGGGGATCATTTTCCAGAATCCGGATCAGTCTGTACAAGTCTGGATAAATTTGGATGGAATCTGGAAAACTCTGGGAAGCTCTGAATAAGTCTGGATAATGTCTCGAAAAGTCTGGAAATCTCTGTGGCTGGCACGCTTTTATAATACATCGAACTAAAAAGTGAAAAATAAATATATTTTAAAAAAACTAAAAAACACGCGTTTATAGTAAATTGAACTAAAAAGTGAAAAATAATGTTTAATAGAAACAGAAAATATTAATGAACAAAAAATATTAGAATTATTGTCAAAAAAGCGTGGGGTGCTCAATGTATCAAAAATGTGGAACAAAGCACCCCAGCGTGTATTTTAGTTTTTTCAAACTAAATTTATTTGCGTTCTTTCTCAAGTCTTTTGGAGGGGGGGACGCCACTGTGTATGTTAGTATGTGTGTAATGCATGCAGTTCGATGAAGGTTTCACTTCTACCGGGTGTGAACTGCACAGGATTTTTTTTAATTTCATTTCTTATTTCTACGTTACATTCTGAACTTATTTTATGTATCATGTCCTATAACTATCTTCAACTGTTTCGGAAATAATAAGAGTTGAAAATTTACTTTTTTGCAACTTTGACAGGCTGTAAAACCTGAACGGTTGATTTTAGAGCTAAACCGATCATACATTCTTATCTGAGTTTTCCATGAACTATCATTTGACACCAGCTTGGAAATTAATTCAAGATTAAAAATTCCATTGCTTGAGTTGCATTTTAGCTATTTTTGGGTTTGAAAAAAGGACGGTTCTAGAACGGTTCAAAACAATCGCACAGTTTATTATTGAAATTTGTGATAGCTGAACCGTTGTCATTTAGTTGATTGATGAACTGTGCGATTGTTTTGAACCGTTCTAGAACCGTCCTTTTTTCGAACCCGAAAATAGCTTTTATGAGAGAATTTCATGAATTAAAAATTTAAATTTTTTGTCAAAAAATGTTAAAACACCAGTGTCGCGCCAATTATCGCGTAAAGCCTAATTCTCACTTGCGCGAGATTCGCTCTTTTTTGACATTGCTTCAATAATTTGACGTTTGATACACGCATAAAACGTAAATCAACAATCAAAACATGTCAGTTTATTGTTGGAATGTCAGTTTTGACAGATGTATGAAATTCTAAATGTCGAGTGCAATGGAAATTGTCGAAAAATTTTGGGAAATTTGCCCGGATGCATTTTTAGTTAAAAAGGAGCACCAGTGCTTTTTCAGTGCCCATTTCTGTTAAAAACACATGAGTGCAAATTTGTCAAAAATTGAAAATATATTTCCATTGCACGAGTTGTACAGTGTTTCCGCTTCAGTTCGCAACATATGGGAAACTTTTTTATTATCAATTTTACAAAAAAAAAGTTATTGTTTATGAAAGTTTCTGCTTCTTGAAAAAAATATATAGTATTAAACTATTAAAACTTAGAATAGCATGTACCGGGTGTTTTTTTATCTTTGATATCATTTTGATCACCTGTAAATTTTTTGTTTTTAAAGATATCAAGGTAAACAAAAAAACAAAATGTAGGATTAATAGCCAAGTTTTTTTTCAAGTTACACATGAAACAAAACATCAAAACACTATCAATTTTTTGACATATAAGCCTAAATTATATTTTTTTTATTTTGGTTTCATATCGAAGTCTTTTCGACACTAAAAGTAGTTTCGAAAAGAAGCTCTTTGTGACAGTCCTTTTTCACTTATCGGAAGTTGGTAACACTGGCTGACTGATGGCCATCGCACTGTCATTCTCGATTTTATAGAAGATTTAGGGCGAGTATTATAAAACTGCTTTGACAGTTAACTTAAAGTTAACTTTTTGAATTACATGTAATTTCAAATATTTTTTGCATGTAATGTTACCAACCTAAACATGAAATCAGGAAATATGAGAATAAAATTTCCAAGAAAAATTTGTTTCTTTTTAATTAAACAATACCAGAATAGAAAAATAGTATAAAATATTCGTTTCATAAGACATTTTATCGCACTCGTCCTTTAAAAATCTCGCCTCCGGCTCGTTTTCTAATATAGGGCTCGTGCGATAAAATTACGTCTTATGAAGCTTGTATTTTAATGTACTATTTTTAAATGGAACACCCGGTATATTATATGTGTGTTCGTTAGAGCATATTATTCTGATTACAATGATATAACACACTTCACATTTTGTTCCACTCGTTTTTGACAAATCGGCAAAAATATATGAAATTTTTATATGCTCTCAATAATTTTCGTCCCAAATATCAGACCGCCGGCCGCCTAATAAGTTTCACTTCGAAAGTTTCATATTTTTGCCGATTTGTCAAAAACGAGTGGACCAAAATATGAAGTGTGCTATATCATTGTAATCAGAATAAGATAACACATATATAATATACAGGGTGTTCCATTTGAAAAAATATAATGTAGGCTTATATGTCAAAAAGTTGATAGTGTTTTGTTTTACGTGTAATTTGAAAAAAAAACTTGGCTACTAACCCTACATTTTGTTTTTTTGTTTACCTTGATAACTTCAAAAACAAAAAAGTTACAGGTGATCAAAATGATATCGAAGATAAAAAAACACCCGGTACAGGGGGATTAAAAAATAGGAAAATATGCAGGGTTTTTTGGTAAAAATAGAAAAAAAATGGCACATCACTATTTTTTTAAACCACCTTTGCTATTTTTTTCAGATTAAGTAGGTTAGTCATATTTCAGTCAAAAGAAACCTTTCGTTATCACAAATCAACCTGCCAAATTAAAAAAAAAAAAAATGGAAAAATTTTTGAGCGGAAAAAACGATTTTTTCTAAAACTTTGACACCCTGTATCTCAGAAACTACGCATTTCTGGTCACATATTTATGGGAACTTTTTTTGTTAAAATATCGTAAGGAATGACATCCTGAAGTTACGGACCGGACCGTACTTAGGAAATACCCTGTATATTTTTCTATTTTTTGACCACCCTGTACATGCTATTTCAACTTTTAATACATAGTTTGATATTATTTTTTCAAGAAGCAGAAACTCTTATAAAGGATAACTTTTTTTCGTAAAATTGATAATAAAAAAGTTTCCCATTTGCTGCGAACTTAAGTGAATACACTGTATTTTATGAGAAAATTTCATGAATCAAAAATTCAAATTTTTTGTCAGTTCTCGCATTAGTTACTATGCAATAATTTACACTAATATAAATTATCACGTAATTCCAATCTGATTGGTTCAAATCAACAATCAAAACATGTTAGTTTATTGTTGGTATGTCAGTTTTGACAAATGTATGAAATTCTCATAAAAAAAACGGCCACTAAAATCAAAAATCGACGTATCCGAGATTTTTTGAAAAAAAAATCAACCTTGTATTTTTGTTGGATTTTATTCCTAACCTTCACGTACTAACTGTATTTAACTATGCTATATGATATCCTTTTTCGTTTATTGAATTCTAGTAAAGTTATCTTTGTTCGTTTTGAGTTCATTATGAAATATATTCAATAGTAATATAACTAGTGCAATGGAAATTATTGATAATTTTCGGGAAATTTGCCTGAATGCATTTTTAGTTGAAAAAGAGCACAAGTGCACGTAGTGCCCGAGTGCCTTTTTCAGTTAAAAACGCATGAGTGCAAATTTGTCGAAAATTATAAATATATTTCCATTGCACGAGTTGTATTTAATGAGAGAATTTCATAAATCAAAAATTTAATTTTTTTGTCAAAACACCAGTTTTCGCACCAGTTAGTATGCAATTATCTGATAATTTGCACTAGTGCAAATTATCGCGTAATTACAATCTGATTGGTTCAAATCAACAATCAAAACATGTCATTTATTGTTGGAATACCAGTTTTGACAGATGTATGAAATTCTCACCATAATTATTTACACAAACTAATAACTGGCCTTGCAGTCCTCTCGCGTTGTGTAATTTTTACTTACCCCAGTGCGAAATTAAATCCGCCAGAGGCAGCACCTCGCTGCAGCCAAAATTTTTGAATTTCCGTGTTTGCAGGGCTTACAATTTGAGACGAGATCTCAAAAACTACTTAATATTTTTTAGTGAATCAAGAAGATTCGAAAAGATAATAAAATTTAGAACAATGCTCTTGGTTCATTTTTTTTAAAAAAGCGATGGGTTTGGATGTACCGAGCGATAGAAATGATGCTTTTTTTCGAGTATTTAGGTCGTGATATTTTCAATTTGCAATTTTTTTTTCGAAAAACTAAAACAACAGCATTATTCTTTAGATTTTTATCTTTTATTATTTTCTAATCCGGTCAAAAAATATTACAAAATAAGTGAGTTCTCGTCTCGGGAAATCAACCCTTTTTCTCAATTTTTAACGGCTTGTTGTTGGCCTCTTAAAAGTGCCACATTTGAAAGAATAAACATCCTAGTGAATTTTTAGATATTTCTTCAAATATCCAATTTGTTAAAATTTCGCTTTACAAGTTTCACATTCGAAAGGATAATCATCCGAGTGCATCTTAAAATGTCGATTCAAACTTGGTTTATGTTTAAATTTCGCATAACAAGTGTCACATTCAAAAGAATAAACATCAGAGTGAGTGGTTAGATGTTGCTTCAAATTGCCTATCATTTTAAATTTGGCATTACAAGTATCACATTTGAAAGGATAATCATCCGAGTGCCTGTTTGAATGTCTATTCAATTCGCTGGCCCGTTTAAATCTCGCATTACAAGTGTGGCATTTGAAAGGATAAATATCCGAGTGAATTTTTAGATGTTTCTGTAAATATCCGATTTGTTTGAATTTCGCATTACAAGTGTCACATTCGGAAGGATGATCAGCCAAATGCGTCTTTAAATGGTTGTTCAAATCGCCGATCCGTTTAAATTTCGCATTACAAGCAGGCCCGTAGCTAGAGGGGGGCCAGAGTGGGCAATGCCCAGTCTGAAAGAAAAAGTTGCCACTCTAGAGTAGACTAGAAAAAAATATGGAAAAAATATAGGAAAAAAAAAAACATAAAATCACAAAGCAAATTATGTGATTTAATTTCTGTTTTCCCGGATAATATTATCAATGCTTTAATAAACTCAAATTATTTTGAAAAAGTTTACGCCTATTTACTGCGACCGTTTATAAAACCACAGTTTAGTTCATATTTTACCTTAAGATGGGTGGCATTAATGACATTTGAAATCTGTTACTGCTGTGCTCTTATTGATTGATTTTTTAAAATTCGTCTGCAAAGAGAAAAAAAAAAAATTAAAACAGAACTGACTCAAAATGGGCTCTTTCACTAATTTTTGAAATTAGCATATTTGGATAAAGCAACTAAAAACAGAATTTACTGTATTTTTACTTTTGAAAAATTCATAGACCTTCTTGAGAAAACAGAAAAAAAAGAAATACCTCCAAATAAAAACCCAGAATTTATTTCTTTGACGTCGCAGTTCGCAATTTGACCGTGTTGCCACTAATTGTCAACATTGAAAATTTGTAATAGATTTAATTATGAAATGTTGGAAAAATATCATGAAAAGTAGTTCAATTAATTAGTTATAGATTCAAGATTTTATAACTTTTTTATTGAAATTATGCTTAAACACAATTTAATACAGTTTTATAATTTCAGTTTTTTTTTACGTTGCACTAGAGAGAGTAACACAGTCGATGGGGTCAGCTCCTTGCAACAACAAGCGAAATGGAAAATATTTATGTGACGTCAGCAAAATGGCGCGTTTTTAATCAATTTGAATTTCGCCAATTTCAAATGCCTGTAAAAAACTTATTTAACCTTGTAGAACATTTTTTTTTGGTATATATGCCTAAAATAGTCCCTTCTTTGGGATTATATACTTAAATTACGTATTTGAATTTTAGTGAAAGAGCCCATTGGCATAAACATTCTTTTGATCTACAGTCCAAATATTTCAGTTTTTCGATATTTTGCGAGGTTTTAGAAATAATCCATAACGACTATAGGCAACCAGGGCTGGGACTCTGTAATGGATAGAGATCGTTATCCCTATCGCTATGGTACTTGCTATCTTCTTCTATCTCTTAGAGATCAATAGAGAGGGTACATCGATAGAGAAAAAATCTCTATTCGTTAGAGAGTCCTAGTCCAGATATACACTTTCCATTTCGAGAAAAACGCAAATTATCGAAAAACTAAAATATTCGGATTGTAAATAATCCATCAAAGAATGTTTATGCCACTTTTGAGCCAATTCTAATGTGAGTTTTTATTTCCCTTTGCAGACGAATTTTAAAAAATCCACATAGAACTGACAGATTTCAATGTCATTAGCGCCCCTTCAAGAGCGCTCCCATGTATTTTAATTATTTCTTTGTGTTTTGTTAAGCTTTTATATTTCATAATCAGTTATTATGTACTTTGGAAAGTAAAGTTTTTGCACCTTGTCCTTGATTTTAAGTAATGCTGAAAAAAACAAAAATAAGTTTGCCCCCTCTAAATTTTAGGTTGCCCCCTCTGGAATCAAAACCTGGCTACAGGACTGATTACAAGTGACACATTTGAAAGGATAAATAGTCAACCATCCAAGGACCTTTTTTTTCAGTTATACATGTAAACCCCATACTTTGTGAGTGGCTTGCTTACATCAAGTCCTACAACTTTTCCTCTACGACTTTTCTCGGAAATGGCACGTATGCGCGCAGGCGACTCGCAAACATTTTAGGGGTATCGGACTCCCCCAATTTGCCATTATTTTTGTCGGCCAAGTTGATTTCCGTGATTTAGAAATAAAAATCAAACATTATTCGTGAAATTAGATTTTCATGTATCAAGAAACATAACCACGTCAGATCGACATTTTGGGGGTATCGGACTCCTCCAATTTGCCATTATTTTTGTCGGCCAAGTTGATTTACGTGATTTAGACATAAAAATCAAACAGTATTCGTAAAATTAGATTTACCTACATGTATCAGGAAACATAGCTACGTCAGATCGACATGTTTGCGAGTCGCCTGCGCGCATACGTGCCATTTCCGAGAAAAGTCGTAGAGGAAAAGTTGTAGGACTTGATGTAAGCAAGCCACTCACAAAGTATGGGGTTTACATGTATAACTGAAAAAAAAGGTCCTTGGATGGTTGACTAAAACATCCGAGTGCGACTTTAAATGTTTGTTCCAATTTCTGATCGATTTAAATTTTGCTTCACAAATGTCACATTTATAGGAATAATCTTCAAGATGTATGATGAAATGTTTTCCTAATCCTTCTTTATTTTCAAATTTTGCATTGCATTTGTAGCATTCAAAGTCCTTATTTATCTGTTGATGCACGCTTAAATGTTGTAAACTCTTTGTATTAGACTTGTGGGAGAATTTCCCGATATCACCTAGTAGTGTTGGTGAATTGGATTCATACGAATATTCCTCTTCCTTTACGTATGCCCCTTCATTTGGATCAATTACTGGATTTTCGGATATGTCTATTTCGTCTGTCCATTCATTTTTTATCATAAACCTAAAAAAAAAATTATATTGAAATGCATACAATCTTTGTTTGGATCTCATTCTGAAAAAAATTGGTAGTCGAATAGTCGAAAGCACGAATAGACCTCCATACAATGAGATGTATAAATAGCAGTTAAAATATTTCATCCCCCTTTTTCCTCCTCACCCATCCACCACATCATCCAAAATTAATAAAGTTCATATTCATATTTTTCTTTCACTACGTTTGGTTCGCAAACCTATTGCTTCAGCACAAAAAAGTAAACCTTCTACTCCTAATACAACAATATACTATCTTCTTCTATTTTTTCAATTTTCAAGATATTGCTTTACTTGAGTTGTGATAGAATATCGAAAAGTAATTGAAATACAGGGAGATAGCCAAATAAATTGTTGTTGTTATTATACCAATTTATTCAATTTCCAAGCCACTTGAATTATGATAGAATATTGAAAACACCTGAAAATAAATAGTGCCATTTGCGGTCGAAGGTATTTTGATGGAACTTTGGTGCCAGTTGCGGTCAACCCTATTAATTTTTAGATATTTTTGATATGGAAGTGTCAGATGCGGTCGCATACGTTGACCGCATCTAACAGGAGATATTTTCAAGGCATCGTTTTAAATCGCGCGTGTGGTGATATTTATCAAATATTTGTTTAATGTAGGTTAACCTCCTCTTCTTTGCTTTGAAGTTCAGATTCCCCAGTTCAAATCCCTCATTCCTTCACACTTTATCCAAGCTTAGGACTGGCAATGCCAATACATATTTTTTAAGATATTTAATTACATTGGCGTTTTTAAAGGCTTTTGTACCAATTTAATTTCACCTATTCTATGTAGAATTAGAATTTGCTTTAGTTGATTTGTATCACATCGATTTGGTTGTTTCCAGTTTAATATAGGCTATATGGGCAACTTTAAAATATGCTGTCAATAAAGAAACGGATGTAATCGGCTAGAGCTTTTCTTTCCTTCTCCGTAACAACGCCAAATATTCTTGATCCACCAATTTGTTTGTATTTCCATTTCGAACGCACTTGATGGTTCTTTTTTTATGCCTTGGGAAATTCTTCTGACATGATAAAGGCTACTTTCGATAGAAGTGAGCCACGGTAATTTCATTACAAAATACAAACCCTTGTGAAATAGGTGCATCATTTCTTGCTGAGCAGGCAAGTCCCCTTCGCGAGCTCTCAGGGTTTGCAGATATGTCTCAACTTCTTAGAGAACAGATCCATATTTAGATTTCATACGGCCTTCACACGTCTCTGATTTTTCCTTGACACACACCCAGGTAACATTTTCTTTATTTTTGCGATATCGTCGATATTGATACCCTTTAAACAAGGCTGAAGGTTTGCCTTTTGTAGTTTCTATTACGTCGAATTTCTCCATAACAAATCAAACACTATCAGAGCACACAACTGGACTGGTCGCTAGCAAGAACAACTAGTGAATAATATCATACTTCGTGAATAATATAAAACAGATAGAAATGGATACAATTTATATTTACAATATGGGAAATATGCTCTTATCAGAGGAGCTAGGAGGTAGGATCGAGGTTAATTAGATGTCCTTTCGATTACTCTTCAATATTTGATCACAATTCAGGTGAAGCAAAAACTCTTGAAAATTGAAAAAATATTTTTTTTAAAAAAATATATTTTTTGTCATACGCTCCCAAAAACAGCTATTTTACGGACTCATTTAAGTCCGTAAAATGCTTCTTTTTGGGATTATTTTTTTTCTTCCTGGATGCACCTTTATGATTTCAAAAATTAAGGAAATTTAGCAAATTTTAGCGTTCTGAAGAATTCTAAAAAGCGTATGACAAAAAATAGTGTTTGTCACACGTACCTAACGAAGTTTTTCAGGACTTATCTGCTATTCCGGACTCGGCTAACGCCTCGTCCGGAAACAGCAATGGTTCGTCCTGAAAAACTTCATTTTAGGTACTTGTGACAAAAATAACTATTTTCAACAATTTATTTGGCATCCTTCTATATCAAAGGGGCCGGCTAGAGGCTTGGATCGGGTTTCATTCGAAGTCTTCTTAATTATGCACAGGAACTAGGAAGTGATTCAAGAAAGTAATTTAAACGACGTATCTAACAATGATACAACCGATATTCAACAATGAAATGGCTCCGCTTCCCCGTTTATGCGCCAGGAAACAATGAGCGACGTTCATCTGCAGTAACTGATGATATGTCATTCGAAGTCCAGCGAATTGCAAACGTTGCTGCAATTCCGCAAAAATGACTAACACCATAATAAAATTAACCAGAAACCTCAAAAAAGCGGAAACACCTGCCTAATGTTCAAGTTTTTTCCATTTGCTGCCTTTACGGAGAGGAAATCGAATAGGGGTTCAAACTACTTCAGTATCCAAAGAGATTAGAAGGAAACTCCAACCTGGTTTAACCCGAGGAGCTTAACCGGGATGTGAGCAGGAAGACCTGCCAAGCAAAAGAAAAAAGACTAGATTCGGTTTTACTTGTTTATATTAATATAGTTATTTATGCAGCAAGTGTGTAAAGTGAACCTTTTTTCACGAATGTGAATTTTGACGCACGAACCGAAGGCGAGTGCGACAATCACATGAGTGAAAAAAGGTGCTTTACGCACGTATTGCATACAACATTTTTTCTACTACCAATCAATGTGTAAAAAAATAAATTTAAACAAATTCTTCACGCACTAGTGCGTAAAGTATTTTCAATTTACGCTCTAGTGCGTGAAGTAATTTACCAAAAAAATAGTAATTTGACAGGTCGACATCTGTCATCGACATTACTTTACGCACTAGTGTGTGAAGTGAACTACTTTACGCACTAGTGCGCGAAGAGAAATTTTACGTCTTCTGGATAGTGCGTAACGTGAGTACTTTACGCACGGTAGTAGAAAAAAATATTTTTTCTACTATCTTCTATCTTAACACCTAGCCCAACCCTTCACATATAGGAAACAATATACGTTATATTAGTCATATTACAAATGCGCATAAAGCATATACTTATATTTGAACTATTTCCACCTAGCCATTTTATATATCATGCTACAGGAAGTAACGGATGTGAAATACCAATACTTGGCCTAAATTAGTTACTACGATACAGATATGCAGCGCAGTAAGCAATGTATGTTCGATACGCCGTTACTTTTGGTAACATTGTTTACTGCGGTTTGCGGCACAGAGAGCAAGCTATCTGTACCGTGATAAACAATGAATTCACGCTATACGGAGAATAAATATCTGTACAATATTTGTACTTGTTAAAATTTTTCTAAAATCAATTTGCAAAATACTAAGAATTGACCCTTGGGCCATATTATCACATGTTGAAATATTTGTACTCAAACCTGATACACCCTATATGTACACAAGTAAAGTGTTGCCGGATCTACCCGAAACAAACTATTGCATTTTCTTATTTCACTATGAATTATAGACACATTCCATGTATAATATCCCACATTTACTGCTATATAAATTTGAATTTTTATTTGGGCGCTTCTTTAGATGTCATATCAAACTGCTCCTATATTTATATCTCGCTTCACAAGTGTGACATTATTGGAAAAAATGATCATCCGAGTGCCTCTTTAAATATTCATTCAAATCCCGAATCCATTTAAAATTCGCATTACAAGTGTGACATTTGAAAGGATAAACATCCTAGTGAGTTTTTAGATGTTGCTTCAAATTGCGAATTAGTTTGAATTTCACATTACAAGAATCACATTCGAAAGGATAAACATCCGAGTGAGTTTTTAGATGATTCTTCAAATATTCGATCCGTTTAAATTTCGCATAACAAGTTTCACATTCGATAGAATGATCATTCGAGTGCGCCTTTACATGTCTGTTAAAACTGCCGATGGATTTAAATTTTGCATTACAAGTGTCACATTCGAAAGGATGATCATCCGAGTGAGTCTTTAAATGGTTGTTCAAATTACCAATCGATTTAAATTTCGCATTACAAGTGACACATTCGAAAGGATAAACATCCGAGTGAGTTTTTAGATGTTGCTTCAAACCGCCGATCGATTTGAATTTCGCATTACAAGTAACACATTCAAAAGGATAAACATCCGAGTGAGTTTTTAGGTGTTGCTTCAACTCGCCGATCCATTCAAATTTCGCATTACAAGTCTCACATTCGAAAGAATGATCAGCGGAGTGAGTCTTTAAATGTTTGTTCCAATTGCGGATCAATTTAAATTTTGCTTCACAAGTGTCACATTTATAGGGATAATCATCAAGATGTATGATGGAATGTTTTCTTAATTCTTCTTTATTTTCAAATTTTGCATTGCATTTGTAGCATTCAAAGTCCTCATTTAACTGTTGATGCACGTTTAAATATTGTAAACTATCTTTCGTATTAGACTTGTTGGAGAATTTCTCGATATCACCTGTTAGTGAATTGGATTCGTATGAATATTCCTCTTTCTTCACGTATGCTCCTTCATTCGGATCAATTACTGGATTTGCGGATATGTCTATTTCGTCTATCCATTCATTTTTTATCATAAACCTAAAAAAAAAAAATATATTAAAATACATACAAAATTATTTCGAATTTTATTCTAGAAAAAATGGGTGCTCGAAAACACGTCCAAACAATAGCCCATCATACAATGAGAAGTTGTATAAATATTCCATCTCCCTTGTCCCTTCTACCCATAGACAATAAAAAATAAAAAGACCTTCAAAAGTATAGCCGAAATAGGTTATACTATTACTGCGCATCCGGTTGCGCATAGCGCATTGCGGAATTTTTGGAAAGCTAGAGACATACGAAAGATCAGTCCGATCATTCGATTCTGTTTCATCTTTCTCTGTCATACCAATTCACAAGACAAGGGCACCGTATGAGTTACAGAACTTTCCTAGCTGTTTTGTAGAAACCTATCAAACATCCATAACTATAGAAACTGTGACCGAGAAAACAAATAAGTAACCTTAAAATAACGACATTTCCGTGTTGAAATTTGTCATTGTGTTTGTCATTTTTAACCGATTGGGCGGTCGTCTAAGAAGACTCGAACTCACAAAATCTAAAGAACAAGAAGAAGAAATTGTTATTTTTATTAAGGCACTCGGTATCACGTACCCATAATATTATGTACAACTAGGATAAATTGAACCAGTAAGTATACATGTTAGTTTTGTGATATACGGCATATTTTTTTACTGTTTTAGGAGACCTCAGTCAGAAGAGATAAAATGTAGATGTTAGGCCTTGGCCAGCTTAGCTTGTTCATACATTAAAGCATGTATAAGGGATGTAATAACTGTGTTTGTAAACTCTTTAGGTATTTGACCTATCTAGCTAGGTATAATATATATTTTTTCTAGCACAATTTTAGTGTTTATTTTGCCTTTTTTTCAATCTACATCAAAAAATAGCACAAAACTTTATGGAGTACCACATCATTTTTCTCATTCGGATTTGAGTAAAAAAGATGTGGAACAACATAAGTAAGTTTTTTGTGCAATCAACTCAAGTCAAATTTCAAAATTCCCGCCATTTCAGTATTTGTTCCGGCTGCCACTATTGACGCCACCGTCGCTGTGACGTCAGCGCTATACAAACTTTCATGTTATCAATCAGGTACTCTTACCTTGGTTTATTATATTTCTCTATGCTCCTACCCAATCCACCACATTATCCAAAATTAATAAGGTTCATGACATGCTAATATAGGATTTTTGTGTCAAATTTGGTTAAAATCCGTTAGGGAGCATCGTGTATACAGACAGATAGACTGACAGGTTCAGACATAATTTTTTTTTAATCGATTTGGGTCTTTAGAGACCCAAATATCACGTTTTTGGTGAAATTAATAGAAAAGAAAACTTTGCGATTTTATTACTACTCCATACCCTATGGGTTTTGTTTGAATATATCTTTAGATGTTCTTCCAAATTTTCTTCCGTTTCAAATTGGATGCGGCTGATCGAATTGATTATTGGATCGATTAGTTGACTTGCGGATAGATATATCTATTTCCTCTGTCCATTCATTTTTTATTAAAAACCTAAAAAAAAATATTTCTATAATTAAAATTGACTAACGCGGCCGCTTTCACTTGATGGCCACTTTTTTTAGAAAAGTAAAGGTAAATTAAGAAAAGAGCCTAGACGGGTGACAACCAGATAGCTAACGCAACCGACGAAATTACAAATGGAAAGAACCCAGGACGAGACGCAATAGGCATCAAACGAATTGAAACCTCACGCAGGAAAACTGCTATGCCGCTGGAAGCACAACAGCACTCTGGCAGTAACAAAGTTAGATGCCTCAATTGTTGGATATAGAGAAGGCATTCGATAAACTGTGGCACAACGGCCTTGTTTACAAACTGATGACTACCCACAACTTCCCTTTAAACTACATATCACTCATTGCATCATATCTCAGCAACAGGACCTTCAATATCACAACAGAAAACCCTTGGGTGGATCCACTCACAAAAAGTGGAATCTACAAACTCTCTTGTAGTTCTTGTAACTGCTCTTATGTAGGCAGGACTTAAAGAGCTTTTAAAACTCTCATTAATAAACACATGTTTGGTAGGTGGTAGACGCTTTTTACTCATTGGGCGTCGACCGGTGAGATACCACCATGCCAGAATTGAGTAGCGCTAAGTGGTATCACCACGTTCCGCTACTGCGCTGGCAGTCCGGTTCCAACAATGAGTAACAGATAGCATGATGGCGCCTCCAGGATCAAAATATTCCGGAGGTAAAATACCCGACCACTCGGATCTCCGGGCGTCGGGTGATCCTGGGGGTCCTTCATGCAAAGATATAAAGAGAAGATCAAAAACTCAACTCAGAATTGATTTTAGCAATATAAGAGGAATAAGTACAAATATGAATTCAGTTCACCAACATCTTGAAGAACAAAGACCTGACATCCTTGTTCTCACTGAAACTAAAATCAGTTCTGCAACACCTATTGTGAACTATCTTTATCCCGGCTATGACCTACACCACCGATTTCGACATAATTTTGGGATCTGTGTGTACATTAAAAATGACCTTTCAAGTCATCGAGAGGAGAAGCTAGAACCAGCGAACCTTGATATCATATGGCTAAAATTCACCTCAAAGTCATCGACCAAGTTTATCTGCTGCCTCTACCGACCGCCAAGTAACACCGATTACCAAAACTTTTTCACGACATTATCCGAAAGCTGTGATAGTATACAGTCAAACTATCCACAGGCGGAAATTGTCTTTTTAGGCGATTTCAACGTCCACAATATACCCTGGCTGAAACACCACAACAAAACAGATAACGAAGGCAGAGAAGCAGAAGCTTTTGCCATAAGTTGTGGTCTAACGCAGCTTGTCGATGAACCTACCCGTATCTCAGAAAGGGGCGAATTTGCAGCGCTTTTAGACTTGTTCCTAACCACCAATCCTGACTCGTACACAATTCAAGTAGATGCTCCACTTGGTTCGTCCGATCATAAACTTATAATAACAAAGTGCGAAATGCTCATCCCACCAAGCCTAGAACCACTTCCTCGTAAAATGTGGCACTATAAATCGGCAAAATGGAATGACCTAAAACAGTATTACCTGGATTTTCCATGGCACGAGGTTTGCTTTAAAACAGCTGATCCCACTATTTGCTATAATGAAATAACACAAGTAATCTTATCTGGAATGGACGCATATATCCCACATACAACTAAACGTAGAGCTAATGCAAAACCTTGGTTCAACAGCCAGTGTCAAACGGCTGTACAGAAAAAACACAGAGCATATAACCTTTGGAAACGACAACAAACCGCTCAAAACCACACAGAATTTATAGAAGCCAGAAATAGTTGCAAAATTACTATTGACTATAGTTGCAAAATTACTATTGACTCCGCTAAAGAAACATACAATCAAAGAATAAAAAACAGGTTGCTGAATTGTCCAAGTAGTTCTAGGTCTTTTTGGTCTCTTGCAAAAGCTGTTGGATCTAACTTCACCAAGTCATCCATACCACCACTTACAGATAAAAATAATCACTTAGCCACAACATCAGAGGAAAAAGCCAATATGCTTGCCCAAATGTTTTCCTCCAACTCCAACCTAACAGTGCCAAACGGAAAAACTCCACCGTTCATTGAAAGCGTTTCCCATAGTATGCCAGAGGTACCCTTTTGTCACAGAGAAATACGAAAATCCCTAAAAAAGCTGGATACAAACAAAGCAATGGGTCCGGATGGCATTCCCGCAATAGTACTCAAAAATTGCGCCAACGAACTCACCCCAACTTTCGCAAAATTATTCAATTTGTCTTACAGGCAAGGAGTATATACATCATCATGGAAGTCTGCCGCAGTACAACCCATTCCAAAGAAAGGAAAAAAGACAGATCCGTTAAACTATAGACCAATTGCTCTACTTCCGGTGATATCAAAAGTAATGGAAAGAGTTGTGAACAATCACCTAACCAAGTACTTGGAAAAGTACAAAATTATCAACGATAAGCAATACGGATTTCGAAAATATAGGTCAACTGGCGATTTACTTACATACGTCACTCACTTATGGCAAAAAGCGATTGAGTTGCGGGGTGAAACAAGAACAATTGCCTTAGATATATCTAAAGCATTCGACAAAGTTTGGCATGAAAATCTGCTCAACAAGCTCAAAGCAATGGGATTATCGCCAAAACTTTGCACTTGGTTTGAAAGTTACCTAAAGGACAGATCCATTTATGTTGCACTGGATGGCCAGAACTCCAACTCTTACCAAATAAATGCTGGTGTGCCACAGGGAGCAATCCTTTCGCCAACTCTTTTCCTGATTTACATAAATGACCTCATAGATAAAACAGTAAATCCACTTTATTGCTTTGCAGACGATGGCAATGTAGTCTCCTCACTCATACCACCCACAGGTCTTTCCGCATGTGAATTCCATCATCTTAGACTAACTCAAATATCGCAGATAAATAACGACCTGGAGATAATAGAGGACTGGGGTAACAAAAACCTTGTACAGTTCAACGCGCAGAAAACCCAAGCAGCTCTGTTTTCAAAAAAGACCAGCACCGGTGAGCCAAACATCATGCTATCTGGAAGTGCGGTCACATTACAGAGTCAGTTGAACATCTTGGGGGTTACTGCAGAGACCAACATGTCTTGGCACAGTCACGTGGCAGATATTGCTAAAAAGGCCTCCCAAAAGCTGGGGGTGCTATTTCGTACAAGACATCTGTACACACCAAGCCAATTGCTGACACTCTACAAAGCCCAGATTCGACCAACTATGGAGTACTGTTCACATATATGGAGTGCAGCACCCAAACATACCTTAATGCTTTTGAATACCGTGCAAAAACGAGCTATCAAGCTGATCAATGGCCCCGCACTTACTCGTAACTTGGATGGTCTCGAACATCGCAGATCTGTGGGCGATTTATCTCTCTTCTACAGGTACTATCACGGAAAATGCTCTGAAGAGTTGGCACGTATGATTCCACCGAGAGTAGCACCTACCAGGCGAACCCGTCAAACAGACGGTAACCATGAATTTACTGTCAAACTAGAGACACCAAGAACCTCATTATATCAGAATTCATATCTCTGGAGAACAGCATCGCTGTGGAATAAACTCCCTGCGACGGTTTTCCCTGCAGGTTACAACCTGAACCGTTTCAAGACAAACATACACCGACATTTCCGCGCACTTGCCGCTTCTCGAGCGTGATAGGACATTTCCTTGCGGGTGCGCATATCCGTAAAAAAAAAAAAAATGTTCAGAACCAATTTAGCATTTGGCGAGCATATCCGCACCTCAAAACATAACTTCGACCCTCAGTCCAACTTAAAGATTATAAGAGCAGTTTCTTCAAAGAATTTCAATAGACTCGACTTCTTGGAGGACATTGAGATTAACAAGGAGCTTTAAAATAGTGACTATTGTCTCAACACCCAAGTCAGTCTCTCTCCTCCATCAACTGAACACCAGAACACCTAACAACACTAAAAATCATTGCAAGAATAATTTATATTTTCTAATAATCAAAATAAAATACAAAGGAAAAAATTTATATTATATTCAAATCTTGACTCTGTTCATTCATTTTTTATGATAAACCTAAAATATTTTTTTTATATTAATATACGAACTTTCTTTGAATATAAGTCTCAAAAATAAGCGTCGGTTAGTTTGGGTAAGTTTAGATAAATGTAAATTAAATGACTAACACTGTGATCTTACGAGGTAAAGTGTCAAGTTATATTAAATAACAAAGACAAAACAGATATATTTTCTGAAAAAAAATGTATACTTATACATAGTATGTTGTATATTATATTATTTATTTACAATTCTTGATATTTAAACTATGGGAGGATGGCCTGTTACACGTTTATGGAAAACTGAGAAATATAAGTATATTTTTCGAATGTGCCAAATTTGGTATAGGGTCGAATAAGCCAATAGTACGAGGCCTATTTCAACAAATCATTTTACACCGTCTTGCATTGTCATCATCAGTTAGATAACATGATGCCGAAACGCAAGAAAATTCCAAAATTGTATTTGGAATTTTCCAGCTTGCTTGACAAGGCCTTATTAAATCGGTCTTAACTCTAGGACGTCTAGACCGATTTCAATGAATCATCTTTCATTCGAAAGAGAATTAAATGGGCTACAGAATGACCCTATTTCTCAAAAATTAACTGTTATCGTTCTAAAGTTATTGAGCCTTAAAGTTAAAATTTCCAAAAAAAAAAAAAAAAAAAATTAAAAAAGCTTTAAACTCAAAAACGGTAAGTCGTACAGAAAAAACTCAAATTGCATTTTTGTAATGCGCATTAAGAGCTACAAGTTTCATAGAAAGAGATTTTCTCTCAGACTGACCCTTTTTAGGTTAAGGCCGCTTGAAGTTTCAAAATCCAAAAAACATGGACCCAAAGCTTAATAAAAAAATTCCTTCAAAAAATCAAAATGAAAATTTGCAAATTTTTCTTTAATAACATTATAGAAAAGGGCCTCAACGATCCCATAAAACGATTTTTTTTTTTGGAAATTGTCCCTAAGAAATTTACTTTTTTTATTAAATATGAAAAAGGAAGGAATTTTCAACTTTGAAGGCGCATTACTCAGAAACGGAATAGAGCCATTTTGTAGGCAATTTAATCCTCTATCTAATGGAACATGATTTATTAAAATCGATTCAGGCGTTCCAGAGTTATGGCCGATTTAAAGAGACCATGACAGGCTGGAAAAGCCCCCCGATGAATTTTCTTTTTTATTTTTTTTTCGGGCTTAGGAGAGATCCTAGAGGAAAATGCCAAATAGCTTTTCTGCTTGTTTTGACCTCCTCTATACAGAAAACTTTTTGCAATTCCAAAATTTCGATTTTCTATTGTTTAAATGGGAAACATATGAAAGGACCAAGCCGGAAACTCCTAGAAAAACGGGAAAATTAAGGGGGGGAAAGTAGGTTCCGACATTTTTTCAGACCTCCTCTATGACGACATAAAAAAAAATGGGAAATTATGTCTTTGATTTATCGGCCAGAAAAAGAAGGAAGGATACCCAAGGATTTTAAAACCTCCAAGTGGAATAAATATCTCGGGAATCGTGAGTCGTAGAGGTAAAACTCGATAAGCTTTTTTGTATATATCGACAAGTTCTACAATCTGCCCGTGAAGAGTTTTCCTCTGCAGCTTACCGTTAGGGAGCTATGGCCGGTTGAGGTTGGGATTTTTGTCATTTTCAAGAGTTCCCTGTGTTGTAGGTATAGTGCCAAAAACCAAAAACTAAATTTCGAAATTTCAAGATAGCCATTTAGTAGAGAAGATCCCAAAAAGTACCAAAACTATTTTTTTTCCTTAATTTTCCGATTTTCCACGACTTTTTCAGTTTCTTTTTAAATTAAATACAGCCTCTTGTAAATTATTTTTTTTTCTAGAAAATTATTCAAGGGAAAATTATGAAATTTTCTAAAAAGAAAGAGGAAAGTGAAATAGTATATTGTGTATTTAGGTGGAAAAGTGAGAATGTGCTTTCCCACCGAAATACACATACTATTTTTTCTGAGATCGGTTAAATATCTGTTAAACGTTTGTATTTTTGTTCCAATTGTTCAGCAGTACAAGAATCACTTTCCCGGCCTAGGCCGGAAAAGTGATTCTCGTATTGTTATTCATTGATTCCTTATCAACTATTGAAACATAATTAAAATACCAGAATATTGGGTTTTGCGACCTGTCAACCGGTCAAAAATGCTGAAATTTCTTGTCAATCTCAGAAAAGAATATTATAGGAAAAGTTCAAAATTCTCCAGTGAAAACTCACTCCAGGAAAAATTCTTGAAAATTGACTTGTTCAAGTAAAATTAAGGAAAATTAACTTACATTTTAATTTATTTCTGGAAAACTAGCGAAGGAAAAACTGTGAAATTTTTGCAGACGAAAGTGAAAAACTTATTTCGGCAGAATTTGAAAATTTTCCAGTGAAAAATTACTCCAGGAAAAATTCTGAAATATTGACTTATTTAAGCAAAATTAAGGAAAATTCACCCTCTTACATTTTTATTTTTGTATTGTATGCATTAAATTTGAATTTTTTTATTTTAAACAAAGATAATCTGTCTGAAATTGTTAACAGAAATTATAATTCCTATATTCAGCAGACTACCCTATTGAGCTGCTATGTCAACTGTCCTTTTTCATCTGTATGATTTGGAAAAAAACGAACAGTGAACGGTTCAGTAAATAATTCAACAATTCGGTCAAAAAAAAACGGATTTATTATCTTTTTTCCCGAAAAAACATCTTGGACTGATGTATTACCATTTCTTAACATATTCTTTCGGCGGACATAGGCATGAAGTGGTGTAAAATAATTTTTCACTCCCTCATGCGACAACGCATTGACATCTGTCTTGCAACCCGTTATCCTGGTTATCCCTTCACAGGACGTCCTGTATCAATATCCAGTAGCTATTCTACATTCAAGCTTTGATCTAAATCAACAATGGAGTGATGTGAAATGATATTTCACCCCTCTCAAAAATTGACAATTCTTATCTTTTATTACAACCCCAAAACCCCCATGAAAACATCTTGCATGTGCTAATCCAATTTTGTTTGTGTACAAATTATTAACTCAATAAATAAATGCAAAACGGTGTATAATTATATATTTTCCTCGTTTATGACGACATTTTCTGAAACATTTTTTTTACGCGAAATCCCCCACCCCCATCTATTTCCCTACACAAGTGCGTTCCAGTGCCATGTTATCTAACTGATGATATAGTCCGACAAATACCATTTTAAAGTCACGTGATACTGGTGGCAAAAAACGTATGTCCATTGATTATGTCGTTCATATTACCTACAAAATGCTACTGGTGATTAATTACTACTGAATTTTAGGATATGTTCCCACTAGCATTTTACAAACGCGTTTCTGAAGTAGTATTAACCAATCAGAGGGCAATTTTAATACTTGCAATTGTTGCGAGACTCACTTTTGTCGTATCTGCTGTCTGTTGTAATACATTCTCAACTTAAACTGGGTACCCGTTTTCTATTTGCGTCTTTTCGAGTTGGACAAAGGTTAATACAGTCAAAATTATTAGCTGTGTTTGTTCGTTGTATTATTTTCGAAAATAACTTTGACAAACTAATTGATGACAGTGACGGATTCTATTTCAGGTAAGAATATTATGAAGAATAATTAGACAGCAATTTTTTTGTCAATTTTACTATCACCGCTGTTTGAGATGTATTCAACAAGGATAGAGAAAAATCACGTGACTTTAAAATGGTATTTGTTGGACTATAACAATGCGAGACGGTGTAAAATGATTTGATGATATAGGCCTCGTCTCCCGTACTACAAGGTATAACCTTAAATATGTACCGGGTGTTTTTTTATCTTTGATATCATTTTGATAACCTGTTACTTTTTTGTTTTCGAAGTTATCAAGGTAAACAAAAGAACAAAATGTAGGGTTAGTAACCAAGCTTTTTTTCAAGTTACACATGAAACAAAACACTATCAATTTTTTGACATATAAGCCTACATTGTATTTTTTTAAATGCAACACCCTGTATATTATATGTGTGTTCAATAGAATATCTTATTCTGATTACAATGATGTAACACACTTCATATTTTGTTCAACGCGTTTTTGACAAATTGGCAAAAATATATGAAATTTTCATATACACTCTCAATAATTCTCATCCCAAATATCAGACCCCCGCCTCATAAGCTTCACTTCCAAAGTTTCATATTTTTGTCGCCCGCACAACAGCACTCTAGCAGTAGCAAAGGTAGCTCAAGAGCAGAAGGCATTCGATAAAGTGTGACACAACGGCGTTGTTTATAAACTGATGACTACCCACAACTTCCCTTTGTACTACGTATCACTCATTGCGTCATATTTCAGCAACACCTTCAATATCACAACAAAAAACTCCTTGGGTGGATCCACTCACGAAAAGTGGAATCTACAAACTCTCTTGTAAATACTCTTATATAGGCAGGACTTAAAGGGCTTTGAAAACTCGCAGTAATGAACACATGTTCAGAACCAACTAATCAAAATAAAATACAAACGAAAAAACTTATATTATATTTAAATCTTGACTCTCTGGCGGTCCTCGAGAGAATAATGGTAACTACGTGTAATATTTTTAAAGTTTTATATTGTTTATGACCTTTTATCGTGTACAGATCTGTAATTCTCGTCGTTATGCTCGTCGTCGCTGTCCTTATACAATTTCAACTTCTGTATCGGAACCTGACAAGTGAGTAAAAAGAAATATTCTAGAAATTTACTTTCACTATTTCATTATATACATATTCACAACTGCTTTATTATCACTTCTTCCCCCGCTTGCAGGTAGTACTGATGATGGCGAAATATTCGAATATTTCGGATATGTCTATTTCGTCTGTTCATAATTTTTTTTATGATAAACCTAAAATATTTTTTTCTACTGACGTTTCATAATAGCAACTTTTCGATTGTCATTTCAGTTTTGAAACGACATTCTTTTAGGCACTGAGTGCGTGAAAGTTACTTTTAGGCACTCAGTGCGTAAAAGTGACTTTTGAATGCGTAAAAGTGACTTATGAGTGCGTAAAAGTAATTTTTAAGCACTAGTGCCTAAAAGTGTCATTCATTATTCAGAAATAAAAAACACACTAAACACATATTTGAATTTTGTTTTGTATTTATTATGAATATTGAAAATGGAATTACTGAATTGAACGTTTGGGTTACTCAAAACAGAAGTTTGTGTTATTACCTACTTTCTAGGATTTTAATTATTGATGTCGAATTTTGAAAAGAAAATCGCATGAAAAGTGTCAGGTGTCAAGTAAAAGCAGGTAACAAAGATTTTGGGTGTAATCGACTTATTCACATGAAATAAAATTGTGTTTTTTTATTATAAAATGCCAGTAGAAAAAATCTTGTATACAATACGTTACGAAACGATGTCTTTTAGTCACTCGACGTGTTGTCCAACTCGGCTTTGCCTCGTTGGACAATTTTCACGTCGCGTGCCTAAAAGACGCTCATTTCGTAACTTATTGTATAAATAGCTATTTTGATTTTAAAATATGAGTTTTCTCTGAATATGTCTCAAAAATAAGGGTCGATAACATAGAGTCTGTTATAAACTGTGAGAGACTGTTTAGTGAGTTGTTAGTTACGGTTAATATGCAAACTTCATGGCTAGTTTGTAAACTAGCTGGATAGTTTACAAACTAATCAACCCACTGGCTATTTTGATAGAAAACACAATATTCACTAAAATAGCTGCTGGTTTGCAAACTAAACAAGAGTCTTGGCTAATTCACTTGAAATTATTGAGAAAACTAAAATAGCTGGTCAGTTTAAAAACTATCCAATGCAGTTTGGTTAATATGAAAACCATATTTTCTAGTAACACAAAATAGCCAAACCCTTGGCTAGTTTACAAACTAGCCAACCAATTTCCTGGCCAATTTACAAACAAAGTTAGGTTAAAGAATTTGACGCTTCTTTAATAGATCTGTATAATAATAAAGCAAATAATTCCCATATCACAACGAAGGAAATCTGGCAAAATATTAGCTTGTATGGACGATTTGTTTGATATTATTAAAGAATCTCACCAATCAACTGGGCACGGCAGAAGACAAGTTACAACAAAGCTAATAATTCAAAAATATTCAAATAATACCCAAGAAATTGTAACTTTGTTCCTCGATAAATGTGAGAATTGACAGGTAAAAAAGAAAAAAGCAAAAATTTTCATTTCATTCATCTCCAATTTATCGGATAAGAAATACCATAAACATTTAACTTTATTTGTAAATTAGCCAGAAAATTGGTTGGTTAGTTTAAAAACTAGCCAAAGGTTTGGCTATTTTGTGTTACTAGAAATCATGGTTTTCAAATTAGCCAGGCTGCATTGGGTAGTTTATAAACTAACTAGCTAGTTTACAAACTAGCCAAGTTTGCATATTAACTGTAACAGAGTCTTTTTTTTTGTCTGGCATTTTGAGGGCTGAATGTGGCTAGTAGTCTGATGAGAATATGAGTGATTTTATTGCCTGCCTCCCGTTCGAAAATTTGCAGATATAAATTTTCTGCCTTTTAAATTAAAGATTGACATTGATAAATAATTCACCCATAAAAAATACCAGATGCTTTTCAATAGCTGGAGAAGTGGGGATGGGTGTCAGCTTCGAAGAGAAAAAAAAAAAGAAACTTCCGCGTTCACTTTTTGTCTGGCAATCGAGAGAATAGAAAGTTTTGTTGTGAAAATAACGCTGAAAAATTGCCAGACGGTGATCACAGTTCGAAATCGAGTTTTCCGGCGAAACATTCTGTGGATATTTCGAACAGGGGGCAGGCATTAAAACCACTTATATTCTCATCAGCTAACTAGCCACATTCAGCACTCAAAATGCCAGACCAAAAAAAAATAAATGATTCCACTAAACAAGCCCTATCTCAGGGTCTACTAGTTTGGGTTAGTTCAGATAAATGTAAATTGAATTGCAAACACTGTGATCTTACAAGGTAAAAAGTCAAGTTATATTAAATAACAAAGACAAAACAGAAATATTTTTTGAAAAAAAAATTATAGATATACATAGTATGTTGTAAATTATATTTATTCACAATCCTTGATATGTAAACTTAGGGTGGATGTTATACGTTTATGGAGAACCGAGAAATATAAGTATATTTTTCGAATATTTCAAATTTGGAATTCGGTCTAAGAAACCAAAGAGTATCCTAAAATATGTACACAAGCGACGCGTTGCCAGATCTACCCGAAACAAATTGGTTACTATCGCATTTTCCGATTACTCCGTGAAATCTGGCCATATTTCATGCATAATATTCTACACCTATGACAACAGTTTTGAATTTCACTTTACAAGTGTCATATTCGGAAAGATAATTAGGTATTTGAGTGCAGCTTAAGATGTCGATTAAAACTTTTTTTCTGTTTAAAATTCACCTTACAAGTATCACATTCGAAAGAATAAACATCCCAGTGATATTGCTTCAAATCGCCTATCCGTTTGAATTTCGCATTACAAATTTCACATTCGAAAGGATGATCTTCAAGATGATCATCCGAGTGCGTCTTTAAATGTCTGCCCAAATCGCCGGACCGTTTAAATTTCGCATCACCAGTCTCACATTCGAAAGGATGATCATCCTAGTGCGTTTTTAAATGTGTGTCCAAATCGCCGTACCGTTTAAATTTCGCATTACAAGTATCACATTTGAAAGGATGATCATCCGAGTGCGTCTTTGAATGTCTGTTCAAATCGCCGGACCGTTTAAATTTCGCATTACAAGTGTCACATTCGAAGGGACGATCATCCGAGTGCGTCTTTGAATGTCTGTTCAAATGGCCGGACCGTTTAAATTTCGCATTACAAGTTTCACATTCGAAAGGATGATAATCCGAGTGCGTCTTCAAATGTTGGTTCAGATCGCCGTTCCGTTTAAATTTCGCATCACAAGTATGACATTCGAAAGGAGAATCATCCGAGTGCGTCTTTAAATGTATTTTCAAATTGCCGTTCTGCTTAAATTTCGCATTACAAGTGTCACATTCGAAGGGACGATCATCTGAGTGCGTCTTTAAATGTTTTTTTAAATTGACGACCCATTTAAATTTCGCATCACAAGAGTCACATTCGAAAGGATAATCATCCGAGTGCGTTCGTATATGATCATCCAAATTTTGTTTAGATTTAAATTTCGCTCCACAAGAGTCACACTTGAAAGAATGATCATCCGAGTGCGTCTTTAAATGTTTGTTCCAATTGCCGATCAATTTAAATTTTGCTTTACAAGTGTCACATTTATAGGGATACTCATCAATATGTATGATGGAATGTTTTCTTAATCCTTTATTTTCAAAATTTGCATTGAATTTGTAGCATTCAAAGTCCCCATTTATCTGTTGATGCACGTTTAAATGTTGTAAACTGTTTCTTGAATTAGATTTGTTGGAGAATTTCAAGAGTTCACCTAGTAGTGTTGGTGAATTGGATTCATACGAATATTCCTCCTTCTTTACATATGCCCCTTCATTTGGATCAATTACTGGATTTTCGGATATGTCTATTTCGTCTGTCCATTCATTTTTTATCATAAATCTGAAAAAAAAATATATATATATATTGAAATGCATACAAACTTTTTTTAAATCTTATTCTAGAAAAAAATTAGTTGTCAAAAGCACATGGTTGTTCAAATTCACCATATAATGAAATGTATAAATAGCAGTTAAAGTATTACGTCCCCCTTTTCCCTCCTCACCCATCCACCACATTATCAAAAATTAATAAATTTCATAACATGCTAATATAGGATTTTTGTGATAAATTTGGTTAAAATTAGGTTATCGTGTATATAAACAAAAATATATAATTTTTTATCGATTTGGGTGTTTTGAGGCTCAAATATAACATTTTTGATGAAATTAATGAAAGTGAAAATTTTGCGATTTTAAGGACCCACATAGGTATCCTATAGGTTTTATTTGAATATATCTTCAGATGTTTTTTTCAAATTTTCTTCCATTTTAAATTGATTGGGGCTGATTGGATTAGTTCTACCTTCCGAATCCATCCAAGCGAATGATAGCTGGGGCCGCCCCGAGTGACATGGGTAAGTAAGCGTTTCCCTGTAAGTAAGCGTAAGTTTGACTGGTCTTTAAGTAAAGGGAATCAACATCAAGTGAACCTGCTTAATGCTTAAAGGTCAATTCTCATTTGCGCTTCAGTCAGCTCGGCGACGCGATACGACGCCGCGATGCAAATTGTCGCTAGATAAATATTTCATTGGTTTAAATGCGACGCGTCGTAAAGTGTAGTGCAGTGTAGGTGGGAATCTATTTATTTAAAACAATGAAATATTTATCTAGCGACAATTTGCCATCCAGAAGGATTAGAAGGAAGCTCCGACCTGGTTTAACCTCAGGTGCTGAACGGGATGTGTGCAGAAAGACTTGTAAAGCAAGAATCCGCTATCAAAAGAAAAAAGACTAGATTTGGCTTTACTTGTTTATATAATCAAATATTTAGTAGGTTTATACTTTGATTTTTTGCAAATGCAAAACCTTACAAAAAAACCTTAACACCTAGCTCAACCCTTTACATATAGGAAACGATTTACGTTATATTACAAATGCGTATACAGCACATACTTATATTTGAACTATTTCTACCTAGCAATTTTAAATATCATGCTGCAGGAAGTAACGGATGTGGAGTACCGATACTTGGCCTACATTAGTTACTACGATACAGATATGCAGCGCAGTGAGCAATGTATGTGAATACGCCGTTATTTTGGTAACATTGCTTACTGCGGTTTGCGGTACAGAGAGCAAGCTATGTGTACCTTGATAAACAATGAATTCACGCTTCCCGGAGAATAAATATCTATACAATGTTTGTACTAAAATTTTTCTTAATTTAATTTTGCGATAACTCCCAAAATACTAAGAATTGACCCATGGTCAATATTATTACATGTTGAAATATTTGTATCACATTCGAAAGAATGGAGTGAATTTTTAGATGTTTCTTCAAATATTCGATCCGTTTAAATTTCGCATTACAAGTTTCACATTCAATAGAATAATCATCCGAGTGCGTCTTTGCATGTCTGTTCAAACTGCTGATCGATTTAACTTTTGCATTGCAAGTGTCACATTCGAAAGGATGACCATCAATTCTCAGCAGTCGTACGGGACGGTTGGGTTTTTTTGTTCGTAGGCTCTGCGGGTGTTGAATGTTTGTTTTGTTTGATGTTTTGTTTTGAACCAACAACACATCGAAGTGCTATTGTTCGCTGTGCGTGTACTTTCGCTAAATTAATTTTAAACTAGTTCCTGTTTTATAAACTAGTCCCTGTTTTACCGGTAATGTTCCTGTGAAATTATTGAACTTGAACCTTGCGTGTATTGAACTTCAGCCTTGCGTCGTTGCTTTTCTTTGTGCAAAAATGGCCGAGTTTAAGTGTGACTCCTGTCAAAAAATCACCTCTGACAAGGACAAGTATAAACTTCGCTGTAGCGGTGAATGTCGCCGGCATTTCTGTATGAGCTGCACTGGTCTGGATAAAACGACAACAAAGATGCTCTGCCAACAAAAGTATCACAATATTAGATTTTTCTGTAGTGTCTGTGATTCTCCAACGTTAAAATATCTTCACGATAAAGTGTCTCAGCTACAGAAAGGCCAAATCCCTCTAGAAATTGTTGAGGCTCTGGGTGCATGTCTTAAGAACAGTGAAAAACTTCATCCGGTCATTTCGGAAATCTACGACACCTTAAGCGCTCATGATTCCAGGTGGAGCGACTTATCCAAGAAAGTGGATGACATACACAACCACCATTCTGAGTACTCTGAGGGTGGACAACAATCTCTATTCCATTCAATTAGGGAAATGAAACGAGACTTGTGCAACATTTCGTCGATCTTCATGGACGGTCATCATGAGTCTAAAAAGGTTCAGGTACATGACTCTTCAAAAGAAGAGTTAACAAGGGAAATGGCAGATTTGAGGAAATGTGTCAACCAAATGGCGCTCACGTTGGAAAATTTAGCAGGCAAAGAGAAACCATCTACTAGGAGCAGCCCGCCACCTGTTAAAAAGTCAATTACAGCGTCGATTTCAACCCAGACCGATAGTGAAGAGACATCCCCTGTTACGCAAGTGGTCATTGATTCCCGAGTCTGTCCCCCACCTCAGAATTCCGCCCTAAAAGGCTATAGCTATAGCTGTTTCTAAGTCCCTGGCACTAGACAGCACAAAAATTGTTATGGATACAAGTAGAAAAAAAGATGAATCAATCATGGACCCGATGACTCCACCTATTGTGCGATTATCGCGAGCTTCCGATACAGCTGATGGTCGATATTTATTGGCTAGACTAAGAGACCCTGCCATTCTTAAAGCTCTTAGACTATTCCTGGCTTATCTCCATGACCAACCATCCACCGTGTGTTTTGATGGGCACACTAACACCAGCATCAAATTAATGTTAGCTTCGGAGGGACTTCCTAGTGACTTGGACTCATTGCGGAAGTTATATTTCCGTTTCCACAACGCGTATGGCATTGGTCTGGCTGAAGTTGACGCTGATCTCTCCGCCTTCAGGTCTTACTTCTCGTCCGAGAAACTTCTCCGGTTACAGAATATTAGGAAAAGTCAGAGCAAATATTTATCTAGTGGCTCTCCACGTAATAATAAATTTTTTTAGATAAGGTGACGCGACCAGAGGATCAAGCACCCTCTGTAAGGTTGGACGATGGCAAGCTTAGTGTATTTCTTATTAATATTCAGTCCTTAAGACACAAAACAGATGAATTATTTCTTTTATTAGAAGAGCTTAATTTTCCAGAAATCATCGCCATTACTGAACACTGGTTAAATATGGATGAACCTGTGTTTGTCAAAAATTACACCTCAATAGCTAGATTTAATCGAAGTAATTTATCTCACGGAGGCACTATGATAATGTCCACTAATAATGACTTTACGGCAATAACCAAGTTTGATAATTTATTATCGGAAAAAATATTTGAATTTTCCATCGTCTATCATAGTGGCTTTGACCTTTATATTGTTTGTTTATATCGATCACCGGACACAGACGCGCACATGTTTTGTCGGAATTTGCTGAGCTTGCTTGACTCCTTGCCCTTGAATTGCAAAATAATTTTATGTGGTGACTATAATATAAATTTTTCCTGTGTGTGCGCTGCTCAAGAATCTCTCCAGTCCATTTCCGACTCCTTTGGGATTGTGATGCATGTAAACTCTCCAACCAGAATAACCAAAACTAGTTCTACTACCATTGACTATGTCGCTTCATCTGGTCAACTGTTCTATTTTTAGTGCAGGGTTTTCTGACCACGAAGCAGTATTAACGAATTTCTCATTGAATTCCTTACGTAAGGGTGCTTCCCGCAAATTGGGCAGAATATTTTCGGATGGAAATTTTTTAAATTTCAGTCAACATTGCTTATCAGTTGACTGGGTCGTCCACTCAGATGATGTTGACTCTGAGTTCTCTAGATTCATAAATACCCTATCTAACCTGGCGACTAAATCCTTTCCTCTCAGACCCATCAAAGTCAAACGGCATAAACCATGGTCCACCAGTGGCTTGCGTACTTCTGGAAAAAATATGCGATCCTTGTCTCATCTAAAAAAATTCTCGGATAGCGTCTTCTTCAATGATTACGTAAAATTATACCGAAAAGTCTATCAGAAAACCATAAAAGCCGCCAAAGATATTTATTATAATAGGAGGCTGGCAAATTCCAAAAATGTTGCAAAAGAAACATGGTCAATTGTTAATGACTTGAGGAATAAGGCTTCTTCATCTAGCAAAATTCCTACTTCACCTGAGATCCTTAACGATTACTTTGTTGATATGGCTAAGAATTTAGTGAATACCTTAACTCCTTCCCAGGACCCACTTTCATATCTCCCGAATGCTAAGGTGAACTCACACAGTTTCTTCTTCACGCCTGTAGTAGTTCCAGAGCTTCGCAGTACAATCAAAGATATTAAAAACAAATCTTCATCTGGGACTGATGGACTCACCCTCAAAATGTTCTCTAATCTTCCTGATTGCACATTAAAACATCTTACTACTCTGATCAACAAGTCGTTTCTAAATGGAGCTTTTCCAAACTGTCTTAAGATGGCGATAATTATCCCACTGCATAAGGGAGGTGATAAGGAGCTACCTTCAAACTATCGCCCCATTGCACTCCTTCCTACGCTATCAAAGATCATAGAAAGATTGGTTAAAAAGAGGCTTCTACAGTTACTACAATTACAGTTCTACGGTTTCAGAGGAATGGCTCTCGAATGGTTTGTCTTATCTTGGTAACAGAAGTCAGCTTGTGAGGGTGGACTCGACCATGTCCTCTTGTGAACCAATTGAATGTGGTGTGCCTCAGGGTTCAGTTCTTGGCCCTATTTTGTTCCTGCTATTTATTAACGACATTGCTAGTCTGGATATTAGCGGCAAAGTTTGTCTCTTCGCAGACGATACTAGTTTCACTTGGAGCAACCCGGATATTACGGAACTCCATAGAACCGTATCTAGTGACTTAATCACCATCAAATCATGGTGTGACTCAAATCTCCTGTGCCTCAACCTCTCTAAAACCAAAGTTTTATCTTACAGAGCTTCGCTCCAATCTGTAGTACTGGATAACAATACCATGGAGGCCGTTGATTCCGTGAAATTCCTGGGGCTTGTTGTTGATAAATCTCTAAAGTGGGACCTGCATATCGACGCCTTAGCAAAGAAATTAAGTTCGGCCTGTTTTGCACTGAGATCTGTTTCCAGGGAGCTTAACTCGGCCACTTGCAGGATGGTATGTTGTGCTCTTTTTGAGTCGCATTTACGTTACGCCCTTCCATTCTGGGGCACGTGTTGTGCGTCTCAATTTGAACGCATTTTTAGACTGCAGAAGAGAGCTCTTCGTTATTCTTTGGGACTTGGTAGTAGAACTCACTGCCGGGAATTTTTTATCAAGTCTAGTATATTGACTCTTCCATCTTTATTTATTTTCGAATCCGTCTGCTTAATCCGTAAGCACTTAATATCAGCTATCTCAGAGAGGCCATCTCACAATTATCCACTGAGGAACGCAGAGTTGGATCTTTATCTGCCAATCCCGCGCTCAGAGTTAGTTAAAAGTTCAATACTTTATAATGCTAAAAAGATGCATAATCATCTACCGCCTAACATCAGGTCCATTGCATCTTTTCTCGAATTTCGCAGGGCGTTGAAGGTGTATTTACTGAGGAGAGCCTTGTACACAGTAAGCGAGTTGTTTATGGTTTCCTAATTCTAAATTTTGAGCAGCTTACTCACAGGTTTTGTTTTTGTTCCTGTATCATGATAGGTTATTATAAGTTATTGTTTGTTTGTTTTTTTAGTACCTATAATATGCTTACTCGCACAGTATAAGCAGTTAGACCTAGATGTTTGTTTATTAGTTTTAATCAAATTTTGACCATGAACTATTTGTTCAAGTGTTTGGTTTTGTCTGTGCTTTTGCATTTGTATGTTTTGTTTTTTATTTTTTCAGCTTTGTCCACAAAATTGCAAAATTTTCTGACAATAAAGCAAATTCTTTCTTTCTTTCTTTCATCCGAGTGCGTCATTGAATGGTTGTTCAAATTGCCGATCGTTTTAAATTTCGCATTTCAAGTGACACATTCGAAAGGATAAACATCCAAGTGAGTTTTTAGATGTTGCTTCAAACCGCCAATCGATTCAAATTTCGCATTACAAGTGACACATTCGAAAGGATAAATATTCGAGTGAGTTTTTAGATGTCGCTTCAACTCGCCGAACCGTTTAAATTTCGCATTACAAGTCTCACATTCGAAAGAATGATCCTGCGAGTGCGTATTTAAATGTTCGTTCCAATTGTCGATCAATTTAAATTTTGCTTTACAAGTGTCACATTGGAAAGGATAAACATCCGAGTGAGTTTTTCGATGTTGCTCCAAACCGCCAATCCGTTTAAATTTCGCATTACAATTGTCACATTCGAAAGGATAAACATCCGTGTGCGTCTTTAAATGTTGCTTCATATTGCTGATCAATTTGAATTTTAGATTACAAGTGTCACATTTGAAAAGATAATCATCAAATCTAGAAGAAATTTTTTATATTAAAATACGAACTATTTGAATTAGATGAGATAAATGCCTCTTATGAGGCAAAGTGTCAAATTATAAAACATCAAAAGCAAAACAGAATTTTTTTAAAAAATAAACACATATATTTATTATTCTATATAATCCTTCACGATCCCAACACCAGCGTAAAGTATCTTTTCCATACTTACGGCTTGCACGAACGCCGCTGGGGCATCCTTCGTGCTAATGCCGTTGCACGCGAAAAAGTATAACTTTCCGCACTTGTTCAAATAACTATCGTGAATACATGTGAAATATGTCAAAAATTAGAATACGAGAGACATCCTTACAATACAAAGTTATTTATAAATCAACACCAACGGGGTCCAAACCCCTTGAGCATATTTAAATGGACATATACTCATTGTCAGGTCAGAAATACTTATTTAACGATAATAGACAATTTTTCTAAATTCGCCGCAGCATACCCGGTGAATGAAACATCGATAGGGATTTGTCAAAGTTTAATCAAATTCTTCACGCATCATGGTACACCAAGTAAAATTACCACTGATGCGGATTGTGCATTAACTTTCAATATACAAGACCTCTGAAAATCCATTGAATTGCACTACTACGCCGTACAATCCAAATTCAAACTCGCCAATCAAAAGATTCCATCCGACGATAAAAGAAAGCATTAAAGAGCCAATTGACCATCGAACCAAAACAATTCAAAACTAATTGATATATCAATTTTAAATAATAACAAGTAAACATGCACCATTCAGCACATTCAGACACTCCCCTTACTACTCAAGATACAACTACCCCCGTACCGCACCCTGTAACCCCCTACCGCGCTCTGTATCCCCCTACCGGGTCACTCAAGGTATTACACACAACAATCCCCCTACCACAGCCCAGTATCCCCCTATCGCGCTCTGAAAAAAATACATCAAGTACCTATTCCTCCACCGCAATTTTCCTGTAATTATCCCCCTAGTTTCGATCTCAAGCAATCCTCCTCCCAAGTCAGGTGGAAACCAGCAAAATCCAGAACAAAACCAGTGGAAATCAGCTAAGCCAGCATAAAACCAGCAAAATCCAGCACAAAACCAACAGAACCAGCACAAAACCAGTGAAAACCAGCACAAAATCAGCTAAACCAGCATGATACTAGCAACATCCAGAACAAAACCAGCAAAATCCAGAACAAAACCAGCAAAATCCAAAACAAAACCAGCAAAATTCAGCACACGAAACCAGCAAAATTCAGCACAAAATATAGGGGGATGGTTGTGTGTAGTATCTTTAGAGGCAGGGGGCTAGAGGTCGCGATGAGGGTGATGGTTGTATGTATAGTATCTTGAGTGACCCAGTAGTTGGATAGAGGTCGCGGTGGGGGGATGCAAGTTGCGGTAGGGCGATGGTTGTGTGAGTAGTATCTTGAGTGACCCGGTAAGGGCATATAGGGCGCGGTAGGGGGATACAGGGTGCGGTAGGGGAATGGTTGTATCTTGAGTGATTAGTAGAGAGAGTGTATATTTGTCTCGTCTCTGTTTTGCTCCAAAACCCCGTAAACTACCTGCTTACATGACTACACTCCTAACAAGACCTAAATCAGTTACGAAATTATCACGTTTATGAGCTCAAATATTCGAGGAAAAATAAACTTAAAATTGAATACCAATAAAGCAAATGTGTTAAATAAATTGAATGAAAAACATGAAAATGACCCAGAAATACCCACAACTTATAACTACACAGCAAAAATTAGCTTTAAAAATACAACCTACGTGTAAGAAAGCTATATTCAAAAATCGAAAACGAGCGTAGCTTTGCCAGATCTACCCGAAACAAACTAATTACATTTGAAAAGCCAATAATTCGGTGTTTGAGTGCATCTTTAAATGTCTGGTCAAACTTTGTTTATATTTAAATTTCGCTTCCAAGTGTCACATTGGTAAGGGCGATCATCCGAGTGCTTCTTTAAATGTTTGTTCAAATCGCCGATCCATTTAAATTTCGCATTACAAGTGTCACATTCGAAAGGATAAACATTCGAGTAAGTTTTTAGATGTTGCCTCAAATTGCCGATCCGTTTAAATTTCGCCTTACATGTGTAACATCCGAAAGGATAAACATCTGAGTGGGTTTTTAGATGTTGCTGTAAATTGCCGCTCCATTTAAATTTCGCTTCACAAGAGTCACATTTGAAACGACAATCATCCGAGTGGGTCTTCAAGCTTTCTTTACATTTAAAATTTTTCCTACAGCCGTGCGGAAAAATCGATTTTCCGCACTGATATGCGTGCGGAAAATGAGTTCTCCCGCACGGTGCGGTAAAACTTTTTTTTTTGACATATCAGTGCGAAAAAAGTTTTTCCGCACGGCTGTCAGTGCGGAAAATTTTTTACCGCACTGATATGTCAAAAAAAAAAAGAAAAATTTTACATTTTTACGCCTGTAGGAAAAATATTGTACCTAACACTTGCGGAAAATATTTTTCGGCACTCGGCTGCGCACTTGTTAGGTAAATAGCTATTGTTCACAAGAGTCACATTGGAAGGGATAAACATCCGAGTGCGTTGTTAGATGGTGCTTCAAAATACCGATCCATTTGAATTGTTTTCCACAAACGCCACATTTGAAGGGATAAGTATTTGAATCATCCCTGTGATGCAAAAATAAATGTCGTTGAAAATTTTCTATTGCTTCAAAAGTCTTGGGGCAAATGCTACATTGCATTTGCTCGATGTTTTCTGATTGCGTTACTGAATTTTCATCTGATTTTTCCTCTTTTATTTCCAATATTTCTCCATGCGGATAAATTTGTTGAATTTCGGATATGCCTATTTTGCCTGTCCATTCAGTTTTTATCCTAAATCTAAAATATTTTTTTTAAATTAATATACAAACTTTCATTGATCTCAAGTAGGGTCAGGAGTGTACTCTTACCACGCAAAGTGTCAAATTATTGAACAAGAAAAAGTAAACATAAATATTTTTATATTTTTTTTTTACAATCATTGATATTCAAATTCAGCGTAGATAACCTTTTATGCGTTTTTGTCTTGAATCAAGTTCGCCTTTCATTGGATACATGTCTTGTTCATTTTCTGAATCGTTAACGTTAAGGTCTTCGTCATTTTGACAAAAATCATCTTGTGTTTCGTATCTATGTAAATTTCATATGGACTTTTATCAAGGACACTTGACTTTCCTGACCATTTTATTCCAAAGTGTAAGGAATACTGAGTCTTTGACTTGACTACTATGTGACCCATGGTTGCAGCTTCTCTAATTTCTCAGGAAACAAAGATTTTTCTCTTGCCATATCCTCGATTTTCCTTTGCTTCACTCGAAAACTCTTGATAGTGTCTTCAGTTTCAATGACATGCAGACGTTTCAATTAAAATTGATAAAAAATATATCTTTCCTCGACTAGGATTTGAACCCAGGACCCTCACAATTCCAGTGCAACACTCTACCAACTGAGCTACCGATACCTGTTTCATTTCTACCTTGTCAATAAAGTCTTTCATCAATTTTAACTTGTTAGTTGTGAAGACCAACAGCAACCTTCGGCGGTTACCATTGGTATGGGAGTGAGTTAGAAGGTATGAGGGGAACACATTTACAATTAATGGTTGTTTCTAACCACGGATGCGTCGCCGACATAAAGCGACATCAGCAGGCATCGGGATGGGACGCCCAACAATCAATATCAAGTTTCAGGGTCTCGGTAGCTCAGTTGGTAGAGCGTTGCAATGGATATGCGAGGGTCCTGGATTCAAATCCTAATCGAGGCAAGAAAATTTTCCAATAACTTCTGCATGCCATTTAAACTGAAGACAATGTAAATTACACGGCTCACTATTAAACAAATGGCGATGGCGCACCAAGCAGTTTTAAAAGTCACGTGACCATAGAAGACCTTAGTTTTGAAATGAATAGATGCAACTTTTATCTTTTTTTACGCATTTTGGATATATGATTTATTAATTTAATTAAAGAAACATTAAGTAATCAGTATTTTTTTTCATTAATTAGGTTGGTAAGAGGAGGAGTACAGGATTAACTTGGATATAAATGTACAGGGTACAGGTCACATTTAGAAAAATGAAGTTTTTATTTTGGACCAAACTTTACAAAAAATTTTGTTTAATACTACAAAGCCAAGAAAACTAGTAAACATTTTGATGACGAGGCAGCACTTAAATTAAGAAAACACTGATTTTTAAATAGCAGAAAAAAATGTTGTTATCCTCTTGATACAAAATCCAGTTTTTGGTAGAACTTTCAATATGTCACTCACATAATTAATTTGCAGGGAACTTTTATAATCCTTAAATGATTCTAGGCTGGCCTTTATGGCAAAATCCTAGTTATTTTGTTCAACAGCAGCAAGTCTCTTCACACTAGTGGTACTTTTCTTAGACAAATACTTATACTTGGAAGGCCTTCAAAAATTGTCGGCACCGCATCTTCTTATAGTTTAGGATTAATTCGGTCAAATTCTTTTATTTCATTTTTTCCTCGAACTTTGTCCCCCTTTATAATGCACTTTTCTTCAAATTCTTGGATTTTTCAATGAACCCAGTTCGGTAGGAACATGGTAGGAATATTTCACAGCCACTCTCGTTTTAATTCATCATTCTTCGGCAAACAAGAAGTACCTGGTTATTTGTTTCACACCTTTTTCTGATTTTAATTGGACTTACAACCGGAGACACTGCACTTAGAAGGCATAAAATTTCAGCAATATAATATCAGTTTTCAGGTTAGGAATAGATTCAACCTAGGATTCAACAAATCAGAATTTTGTGTTTACCAAGTTATTTTGAGTTTGTTAACTTTAAACACGTTCAAACACACACCTTTTCGACACGAATAAAATTTAAAATATAGTTATATAAGTTAAAAACAAGCAAATATTTGGACAAAAACGGATAACTAACAACAAAACGGCACCCTTATGTGTGTAAATCAGCTGGTTCTTACAATCACCTGTTAGAAAATATCGGCCTTTTATGGTCACGTGGTACATCCAGTGCCAGGGCCATTTGTTTAGTAGTGGGCCGTGTGTAAATTATATAACAGACTATAAAACATACATCAAAAATGTCTCATTTGAATATCACAGCCATAGGATTAATATCAGTCAAAAATTGAAATACTAATGAACTTAAGTTTATTCTGACCTTATTTAAGTATGTAATTTTAACTTGGTTTTTCAATTTTTGTCTGATATCAAGCCTATGGCTGTGATATTCAAATAAGATATTTTCGATGTACTTGTGATTTGTATCCTTTTGTTGCGTGAAGATGGGGTGTAAATCGTAGACCCCGAAACTATAGTAGAATTTTAATAAAGTAATATAAAAAGAAGACTTCTTTGCATTTTATTTTTATTATTTATTTGACGATATTTTTAAAAATACATATCAAGAATAAAATTATATATAGGTATTGAAAAAATATTGTATACTTAACAATACCTCTCTGTTACGGATTATTTTTGAGTCCATATTCCTAATACCTAATTAATTACATTTTCATGATTATTTTCGTGGTCAAATATATTACCTTTGGTGTAATCATTTGGTGTCGGGTTTATTTCCGTGACATCCATTTGAGAAATCGCTTAGTTAATACATCCTTTTGAGTATTTTGTGTCCTCAGCCGCTTTCCAGTATAGGAGTGTGACGCCCGGAGCTACTCGGGGCGTTGAGCTCCCGAGCTGTACGTACGCGTCAACCTGTCAGCTGTCACATCCGTGGGTGGCTATTTATTTATTTAATTCTTGTTATATCTCAAGATTGAACATTTTAAAAAATCTAGTTTTGATTCTCTTTCATTTATGATAAATAAAAAAACAAACTGCACAAACAGATAATTATTTTTAAAATTTGACATATTTGACACTAAGACAGGCGTCTCACGTCATGATACTGGAACGGTACAAATCTAGTGCGTGGCGCCCCAGGGGTGCTCTAGAGCGCGCCAGAGCGCGCCAATGTTCATACTGGAAAGCAGCTCTAGTGGATAGAATTACTTAATTTTAGAAACTTCGATTGTTTGTTTTCCTTTTCAAATTTGTAACATAACCTCCACAGTCCGAGCGATTGATGAGTTTTCATTTGGCTTTCTCATGTTCTTAGGTCGCATTCGGTGGACCGTAGAATTGCACTGGTGCGTTTAATGGTTTGGAGTAGAACGGTTCTGACTCTGACCGAAGTACTCGGGTTGTTGTTCGGCATTGGTCTGGGTTGAACTGGTCGAGTGCCTAGGGGCCTTAGAGGTGATAACGTATGTCATGCGTCAGTTGTCATAGAGACTCATTTGGAATTCTAGAATTTCTAGATTGGGCTTTCTTTTCATGGCTGATTTCCGGTGAAGCAAGTGGCTTGCACGAACCAATTTTTCTGGTAATATTTTTGGTACCCTTTGGGGATAATTTGGAGCCCTTGTACACTCAGTGAGTCGGAATTTGTCTTGTGAATTTCAATCGACTCTTACCTTCGGGGATTATTGAGTATTTTCACTGGGAAGCTTCATCGAACATCGAAGTTGGTAAGTCTCCATGCTTATGGGCAGGTCGAACATAATTTTGATCTCCGTATTTTATTAGTATTAGAGCTTTTTGCTCTTTCACCGCAGTCTACAAGCTCGCAGAGACCTTTCGGTTGTGCTCAGCAAATTGGTGGACTTGTGACTTTGGAAACCGTCATAGAATAGAGGTAATTATGCTTTCACGTTTTTTTTTTCTCTCCTTCAATTTTTCTGATCCTGTAGGCTGTAGCTTTAAATCATAAACAAAACAAGTGCCATTTTTGGTTATCTTTATTAAAATGCTCAATTTATAATTCAGTTTTGATATATGTGGGGGGAGTACATAGCACCTATGATTTAATATCATTATCACATATTATCAGCTGAGGAAAGCCCTATTTTTCTTAAAAAGAATACAGTTTGCAATCTTATGGTAATTTGGGGTTTTTCCTTATTTAGGGTTTTTTAGGTTGGGTACCCACTTTAGTCAGCTTCAATAGCTTGGAACCTGTACCGGTCATTAGAGTCAGTGGCATTGGATAACTGCCTATAGTGACTGACAGTGGTGGTTGGGTACGTTGCCGTTTCATCACCTTAACCTACAGGGTGCATTACCGGATCAATAAGTGGCTATACAGCTAAGTTTAGACATAGGTTTCTTACAGTTTTATTGTTAATTTTTACAATAACATATTATATTTTGGTGGTATAATTGGATACCCTAACAATTGTAAAGCACAAAGGTCGACCTTATGGCTAGGAATTTAAGTCCTTGTGGACATACATAAGCAACATACAGGTTAGGTTGCGTACATAATAGCCATTGTTAGTATTGGGGTAATTCTTCTCACAGTTAAATTTTATAGTTAAGCTACGTCTATTGCCAATTGTCTCTTTTTCCTTTTTAAGGAGAATTACTATTTAATAACTTTTCATAAATTACTGAATTTTCGGTTTATTCAACCTTCAAACTCTTAACTTATTTTTTTAAAATTCATGGTTGTTAGATACTTACCTACATACCTGCATACCTAAACGTACTTTTATAATTTCTTTTATATTGATTTACATAAAAATTGCTATGCCTAACGATAACACAGTAAAGTGTTTAAATTGATTTTTTTTATTGTGTTTTATTTGCTTGAAGTGACAACCAGGTAATTGCATTTCAGTAATGATTCTTTTTTAAGTTTTGAGGTAAAACTTGATGGCGCCCAGATAATCAGCAAGCCAAAATCAAGAACCAACCCTGGGAATTTTTAAAGAGCTAGTCGGAGTATTCGGTCGCTTTCCGATATTAAGGTCAAATCGAAGAATCAGTAGTCCTCGAGAAAGAAATACGTAACTGTTGTATAACTCCATGGTACTGTACCAACTAGTATTAGCAGAACATTGCCTTGACTATAAAATGATACCTGTCTGCCAGGGGTTTGATAATAGTGACAGTAGTCAGACACATTGTCATAGTTATAGAAAGGTTCTAACACATTTTAAGTTCTTCAATTTAATAAAGCAAGTCCTGTTTAACGAAACCTATAATTATTATCCCTTCATCTTGAAGACACAAACACAACAGTAACATCTCTTCAATTTCACAATAACTATCTTCAATGTTACAACAGTATAATATTGAATAATGAAGTTATTTTAAACTTTACAACAATAATAGTTGTTAATGCTACAATAATATCATTGGATCAACAATAATGCTTTTTCAATATGAATCTTTTCTTTAATAAAAATAACATTATACATATAATACATTATTATTTTAACAATAAATTTATCAATGATCTTGGGTACAATAATTTTGTAAATATAATAATATTCATTTCAAATAATGTTTTCAAAAAAAAAAAAAAAAAATAGCAATCGTTACTATAACAACAATTATTGTTGAATGAATACGGATGATAATATTCTTAAAATAACCTATACTTATTATTAATAAATATAACTTTTTCTTCTCTAGGTGTTAAAACAAAATTATTGATCAATACAATCCAGCATACTTTAGGCAACCTGTCCCGCTTGGAAATAATCAACCACGAGAGAAAACCATGGAAAACTTCTGTAGGACTATAAGGAACAATAACAACCGTAATGATAAAAGAACATCAAAGGCTCCCACGGCCTAACGGAAAAGAAGCAGCCCGAACAACCTTTGAGAGTGACTGTATAATCTGAAGAAATCCCTGCTGAAACTTAGTAGAATAATAATAATCAAAATTTGAACCGTTACAGAGTCTATCGTTAAATGTTCCTTCAAATTTTGTTTTAGTCCAAATTTCGCTCCATAAGAGTCACATTTGAAAGGAAAATCCTCCTAGTGCATCTTTAAATGATCGTTCAAACTTTCTTTATATTTAAACTTTGCTTTACAAGAGTAACATTTCAAAGGATAATCCGAGTGTATCGTTAAATGTTCCTCCAAATGTTGTTTAAGTTTAAATTCCGCTTCACAAGAGTCACATTTCAAAGGGATAAACATCCGAGTGTATCTTTAAATGTCGCTTCAAATGTTTTTTAAGTTTGAATTTCGCTTCACAAGAGTCACATTTGTAAGGATACACATCCGAGTGTATCTTTAAATTTTCCTTCAAATGTTGTTTAAGTTTAAATTCCGCTTCACAAGAGTCACATTTGAAGGGCTAAACATTCGAATGTATCTTTAAATGTCGGCTAAAATCTGATTTATTTTATAAATTTCGTTTCACAAAAGTCACATTCGAAAGGATACACATCCGAGTGTATCTTTGAATGTCGCTTCAAATGTTGTTCAAGTTTAAATTTTGCTTTACAAGAGTCACATCTGATGTGTGTGTTTGTTTAAATGTTGCTTTAAATGTTTTTTAAGTTTAAATTTCGCTTCAAAAGAGTCACATTTGAAAGGATAATCAGCCGAGGGCGTCTTTAAATGATCTTTCAAACTTTGTTCATATTTAAACTTTGCTTTGCAAGAGTCACATTTCAAAGGATAAACATCCGAGTGTATGTTTAAATGTCGCTTCAAATGTTTTTTTAAGTTTAAATTTCGCTTCACAAGAGTCACATTTGAAAGTATAATCATCCAAGTGCGTCCTTAAATGATCGATCAAACATTGCCTATATTTAAATTTAGCTTTACAAGTGTCACATACAAAAGGATAAACATCCGAATGGGTCTTTTAATGATTGCTCAAACTTTGCCTATGTTTATATTTAGCTTCACAAGTGTCACATGCAAAAGGATAAACATTCGGGTGCTTCTTTAAATGTACCCTCAATTGATTGATCAATTTAAGTTTTTTTTCATAAGTTTCACATTTACAGGGATAATAATTTGAATCCTTTGTATCGCTGTGTTTTAAAAATAAATGTCGTTTCAAAGATAGTACCAATTTTAATTTTGTTCCACAAATATCGCATATAAAAGGCATTTTAACCGAATGTATCTTCAAATCTTCTTCCAAATTTTCTTCTGTTTTAAATTTGTTGTAGCAAATTTTACATTGAAATTTTCCGATATCTTCTAATTGCATTATTGGATTGGTTTCATTTGAATTTTCCTCTCCTTTTATGATACTCTGGTAGGATTAGTCGGATCAATTAGTTTTGTTTCGGATATGTCTATTTCCTTAGTCCATTCATTTTCCATTGTAAACCTAAAAAAAAAAAAAATATTTTAGTTTTATTAAATTTTAGTTTTAAGATAAAGGGTAGTGTGTTTAACAAACAAATAAAAAAAGTGCTCAGCAAGCCAGAAACTTTTTCTTCCTGACTGAATGAGGACATGTACAAATTTAGAACATCTGGCCCTGAGCTCCAAAGAAAGAAAACACTGCTTTCAAAAACAAATTAATCAATGATATTTATTAAACAATACCGAAAAAATAATAATTTTATGTTTTATTTATTTTTTATAATCAAAGCAATAATTTTTCATTTAAATAATTCTTAATGAAAAATTAATAGTTATTTATACACCAAGTGATTTAAATGAATTTTTATTCATGAGAAGAAAGTTTAACCCACGAGCCCTAGCGTGATGTATACAAAATTTTATCCCATTTTGTGGAAATTTAAAAATAAAGTACAACGAAAAATGCCGAGAGTGAGTTGAAAATATTTTAAATCAATGAGGTTTCAGATTTTTATTTGGCAAAGTGACCTAAAACGCCGAGAGTGAGTTAATAGTTATTTATGATATTTAAGTACATTTTTAAGGCACGCAGGCATACAAACTTTTTTTGACGTCCGCTCTCAAAATTTGATGTTTCACTTTTAACACTAGTGCTATAAAGACTTTATGGCACTAGTGCGATAAAGTAACATTTTTAATGCTTCGGGGCGGTGTTAAAAATTGCATTTTTAACACGTTTGTAGAAAAAATATTTTTAAATCACTGAGGTGATGAACGTCTACTTATCTTTATTGTTATGCGTTCAATAATGTAATTTTTAAACGTCAAAATGGGATAAAATACATTAATAACTATTCAACTACAAAAATGACAAAAATAGTTGTCTTATGAATTCATAACCTAGTCCATAATACCACTGTTTTGTTACCGAGTCTCATGACAACTCAAATACTAGAAAAATGGTTATGTAGAAACGTCATAACCAAACGCTTGAAGATAAAATGTTATTAAATCACTGAGGTGATAAACGTCTACTTACCTTTATTGTTATGCGTTCAATAATATCATTTTTTAACGTCAAAATGAGATAAAATACATTAAAACTACATATTCAACTACAAAAAATTTAAACAATATTTTTTTATTTGAATAATTCTCAATAAAAAATAAAAATACATCAAAAACTAGAGACAAATATAAAAAAGTCAGGGTGTCCGGAAAATAGCGTGAAAATTCTGCACCACATGGTGGAGGATCCTTCAAGGAACCCCAGAAAAATAATTTAAAAAATATGGTGGCATTCTTAAGAAAGTTAGCATGTTAATGTTTAATAAAATTGGCAACACTGAAAATATCCCGTTGACAATTTGTCACAGAATTAATTTAAATAGGTACCTATGTAATTACCTGAAAATTTTGAAGCTGAATAAAATGTATGCACTTTAGGGATTAAAAGTACCCTTTCCCCGAGATTAAATTTCACCTTATTTCCCAAGGGATTTTTACTAAATTTCCCGGGGATTGAACGAAACAGGGAATAAAAGGGTAATTTCAATCCCTACAAATTATAGCCCTTCAGGATTAAAAGTACCACTTTGGTCCCTAGGTGTATAATATACTTTTTTCAGATCAATTTTTCGTGTTGTAACTTAGAGATTTTGAAATTTTCAATTTTCATAATGCGTTTTGAAGGTTGATAACAAATTTTTGCAAATTATTATGTTATGACACATTTCATACGAAGTATTGGAGTTTGAAAAAGAAAAATCAAAAATAAAGAAGTTGATTTTCCACATTTACCTCTTCATATTACCAAGAATGGTCAAGGAGAATTTTTTAAATTATCTTTCGGACACCCTGTATATTGAAATAAAACGCATAGAAAATAAAAATGTATTGAGTTCCTTCATAAAGGAAGGGATATACGATATACAGGGTGTACCAGGAAAAACAGTCCACCCCGATTTTTTCGATTTGAAATTAAAATCTGGAAAAACGTTCGGACACGTCGATTTTTGATTTGAGGGGAAAATATTTTCCAGTTTTTTTCATTCCCGTCGCTTCATTCATTTCGTCTGATTATTTTCATCCGTTACGAAATGACAGCTTGTCAAAATCTTGGAAATAGACTATTGTTTTAGTAGGAGTGAAAGCGGTACTTATTTCCCATAATAAAAATACAATTTACAATTTCTGTGTACGGGTGGCCCAAATTCGAGCCCCATCATTGGGATCTCGGAAACCGTAATAGATACGGGGTCGGTTAAATTATGGAAAATTTGCGCAATTTTATGACCAATAGAATGCCGTTTTGAAATTAGAAAGATTCCGAATACTTCCGAAGATATTCGGAAAAAACCGAAATTTTGTAAAATCGCTTTTATTTTTTCCCGGGCTTATTTGAAGAGCAATTTTAAAATAAAGGTTACTGCATCATTGCCACTTTTTCCCCTCTAGAAGATGGTGCCACTAAATTTGAAATCCGACGTTTGGTCTTCAGGCGGCCATCATCAACTTACTTTTTTCAAATACGGACCTGGATTTTTTTATTTGCGATTTTGTCATCTTAGTAAAAAAAGCAGGTCCGTATTCAAAAAAGATAAATTGATGATGATTCTAGAGGAACGAAACGTTGGATTTTAAATTAAATACCGTAGAGAAGAAAAAGTGACAATGAGAATGTGAAACTAGTTTTTCAAAATATTTTTAAATAAAATCAGGAAAAAATCAAAACTATACGAAAAAAACATGATTTCTCGTATTTTTCAAATTTTTTTCTGATTTCATTTGAAAAGATTTTGAAAAACTAATTTCACATTCTCATTATCACTTTTTCTTCTCTACAAGATGTCGATATTAAATTTAAAATCCAACGTTTCGTTCCTCTGGAATCATCATCAATTTTTTTTTTAAATACGGACCTGCTTTTTTTACTGTGTTATTGAAAAATTACAAACAGTATCGGTTTTAGGATGCCCAAAGATGACAAAAACGCGAATAAAAATCCAGGTCCGTATTTGAAAAAAGTAAGTTGAAGATGGCCGCCTGAAGACGAAACGTCGGGTTTTGAAGTTAGTAGCACCATCTTCTAAAGGGGAAAAAGTGACAATGATAAAGTCACCTTTATTTTGAAATTGCTCTTCAAATAAGCCCGGGAAAAGTAAAAACGATTTTACAAAATTTCGGTTTTTTCCGAATAGATGTCTGTCCTATGTAACATAGGACAGACATCTAGAGTCCTGAAGGATAGAATTACAAGTCACAAAAGTGATTGTAGACTGGAAAAACGTTCTTGTGCATTGGCTGAACATCACATCGATACAGGGCACATTCCTAACTATAACCAAACCAAGGTGGTGTGTTCTGAAAGTCACACTAAAAAGAGGCTTTTCCTCGAGATGGTGGAAACTTGCCAAAATCTTAATTCTCTAAACAAAAAGAATGATGTCGATGAAACAAGGGCTATTTATTCGCACTTGCTGACGTTGGGTAAGGGTACAGACAATAATGATTCTTTGGCAGAATAGGTTGGTTGTTTTCGACTATGCTACTTGTTGGAGACGTGTTGTACGAGGGAGGATATCGAGTGTTGGTTTGTTTTGATGTTTTGGTATTATAATGGGTGTTTTCTAGGTTGTTTTGGTCCTTGTGTTACCTCCTTCTGAGTTAACAAAAGGGTCTAGGTGGACGAACTCTGTACTCAAGTGACAGATGGGACGGTTTTCGGACGCATAGACTAACAGATACACCTTGAATATTACCCCCAGCAGAAGTGGGATCTGCTGGAGGTAATGTTTAATTCTAGAAATACACTTAAACTGGCCCAGAAGTGAAGACTAAGGACAGAGTTGGGTTTTCTGGAGATTAACAGTCATTTTTTCATTCATCATTGTTCATATATTTACAATTTTTCAGCCAAAAAGTCTTTCACGATGGATCTTGCTCTCATGTGACAGATGTGGTGGGTTTCCGGATGTGGAGACTGGAATCTACACCTTGAGTTTCACCCCCAGCAGAAGTGGGATCTGCTGGAGGTGACACTTAATTATGTTGATTTTGATGTGTTTTATACTTTGGATTATCAATGTTGGAACAGTCGCCAAAATGCACTGATCATTCAATTGGGACACCCACTCCATCTTCGAGCAAATTTCAACACTTTATTAACAACAATCGATACGCCATCTATCAATGAAAAGCTATAATAATTTAGCAACAATAGGTACAACAGTAACCTTTCAATGTTATTCCGACAGGTGGCATAGCCGAATATGACATTCCTCATGGTAACAGGAAGTAGGTTTTTTGAATTTTTGTCTTAGGTACTCTCCATTTTGTTTCGCACGTGAAAGGGAAGACACGTCCCGAAATAAAATCGAATTAAGAATGTAATCTCTCTAATATTTTATAATTCTAATTAATGTTGTGTTTGTTTGAACAACTTAACATATATTTATTGTGACCAATAAGTGGAAGGATGTCTCCAATGTTGGCAAAGGTAGTCAAAAGTCCATTATGTGATTGAGTCACTTTGCACACAGGGTAAATATTCCCTTAATTCAGTATTGCCTATTATTATCTAACATCTTATTTTCAAATTGTAGCCTTGAGAAAGAAAATAAACATTTTCGAAAGCTTGGCGTAGCAGAAAAGAGTTTTTTATTGAACTAGTCCCGAAGAAATAGGCTGATACCCCAAGAAATTAATAACGTTATATTTAGGATGACGTCATCGAACAAATGTGACGTCATTCTAAATATAGCGTGAAAATCCTATAGCGGAGTGTAAATTCAAATGCCCGGTGAAAATCCATTTCGCTTGTGAAGCGAAATTTGAAAGGATAATTATCCGAGTGCGTCTTCAATTTTCCCACAAGACTCACAATTTTGAAAGATAAACATCCGAGTGTATCTTCAAATGTTGGTCCAAACTTTCTTTAGAATTAAATTTTGCTTCACAATAGGCACATTCGAAAGTATAAAGATCCGAGTGCATCTTCATATGATAATTTAAACTATGTTTAGATTTAAATTTCACGTCACAATAGGCACATTCGAAAAGATAAGGATCCTGTGAAGGAAGCAAGTGCATCTTCAAATGCCAGTTTAAACTTTGTTTATATTTAAATTTCGCGTCACAAATGCCGCATGTAAAAAAATAAAAATCCGAGTGTAGTTTTGAATGTTGGATCAAATTTCGTTTATATTTGAACTTCGCTTGACAATAGTCACATTCGAAAGGAGAATAATCCGAGTGCGTCATTGAATGTTTTTTCAAACTGCCGATCCGTTTAAATTTCGCATCACAAGAGTCACATTCGAAAGGATAATCATCCGAGTGCGTCTCTATATGATCATCCAAACTTTGTTTATTTTGAAATTTCGCGTCACAAATGCCGCATGTGAAAAATTGAAAATCCGAGTGTAGCTTTAAATGTTTGTTCAAACTTCGTTTATATTTAAACTTCGCTTGACAATAGTCACATTCGAAAGGAAAATGATCCATGTGGCAGATGTTACGTTGCAATTTCTCGATATCATCTGATTGCGTTACTGGATTGGTTTCATTTGAATTTTCCTCTCCTCTTTCGAATATCTCTCCGTTCGAATAAATTAGTTGAATTTCGGATATGTCTATATGGTCTGTCCATTTATTTTTTATCATAAACCTAAAAGAAATTTTTTATATTAATATACGAACCTTTATTGACCTCAAGAATAAGATCGGCTAGTTTACATACTCTAAATTGAATGACAAGAACTGTACTCTATAAAGCAAAGTGTCAATTTATTAATAGTTATTTACATTACAAGTGCGTTTATAAACATTATTACAATAACGAGTGTGATTAGAACGACTCGGTCTACGACCTCGTCGTTTTAATCACACGAGTTTTGTAGTCATGTTTAAACGCGCGTGTGATTTACAACGTTTTATCTACAAAGCGAAAAATGAGAATTATTTTTCAATTATTTTCGTTTATTAGTAGTTGTCTACCTTCATTTTACCTTTACAGGTTTAACGTTGACATTTGTCAAATCACCAAAAATAGTTGTGTTATGGATTTATAACCTAGTCTAGTTATGTTATGAATTCATAACCTAGTCCATAACACCACTAGTTGTGTTATGAGTCTCATGACATAACTCAAATACTAGAAAAATGGTTATGTAAAAACGTCATAACCAAACGCTTGTAGATAAAAAACTTAAACAAAACACATTATATTTACAATCATACATGTAATGTTAACTTTTCGCCTCTGGGCCGAAATTAAATGAAATTATTAAAAATTTATTATATTTTTTGACTTTTACTTTCCACCTCGCTTTCCACCCATGGGTTGAAAGTTCACTATCCTCCTGTGGGCCGGAAATTTGTTATTTTTTTAGTCTTCCTGAAAATAAAAATTACAAAGTTCGATCGGTGAACAGTTTCGTTACTGCCTCGAGATTTTAGTTAGCTCGGCTGCGCTTCGGTCTAACTAAAATCTCTCGACAGTAATGAAACACTTTCCAACTCGGTATGTAATATAAGTACTATTTTTTTGAAAAATATAAATCCTTGGTATTTAAACTCAGCGTGGATGGTATGGAGAACGCTGACGTAAGGGATCTAAAGGTGAAATGATGTAAGTTTATCACTTCTTCGGGTTTCCCTACAGCTGCTCAGACAAAAGTTTAGGAGGCAATGGGCGTGGGTTATCTTTATTTGATGTTATTTTCTATTGGGCGCCAGGCCTATAATAACGCCAATTAAAATAAAACCAAAAATTTAAAACAATATAGATAACTATTTAGTTAAATAGAATTTAACAAAGTAGAATTAATTCATTAATTAATTCAAACAATTAATTGAAAGCAATTTGCAGTTAATTGCAACATACATAATACTCAGGATTAGCAACAATGCACGATGGCAGCCAAGGTAGACTTACAAGTAACTAACCTATTTTATTACATAAAACGTAAAATACAAAGTTCAAATTCTTACACTCAATGAAGTTGATATGTAAGAAGTCGAGCAAATTAGATTCTACAGTGAATCTATGTCACCTAAATCTAACAAAAGGCTCTAATCAAGTGAAATTCTTACATACAATGAAGTTGTAAGTAAGAAGGATGAGCAATTAGATTCTACAGTGAATCTACGTCACCTAAATCTAACCTAAGGCTCTAATCAAGTTAAATTCTTAATTACAATGAAGTTGTAAGTAAGAAGGACGAGCAATTAGATTCTACAGTGAATCCATGTCACCTAAATCTAACCTAAGGCTCTAATCAAGTTAAATTCTTACCTACAATGAAGTTGTTAATAAGAAGGACGAGCAATTAGATTTTACAGTGAATCCATGTCACCTAAATCTAACCCAAGGCTCTAATCAAGTTAAATTCTTACATACAATGAAGTTGTAAGTAAAGGTAGCCTTTCGATGGTCGCGGCCAGTGCGACCCTTCCGATTGATGCGACAATGCGGCCGGTCGTATGAGTACCGCTTTTATGTATTTACATAGGTCTCCTTTAAAACCATGCGACCGCGACAAGTGCGACAGCGACGACCATTGCAACCAATGCGACCGATACGACTCAACCGCTCTACAGGTAGCCTTTCGATGGTCGCGGCCAATGCGACTGTTCCGATTGCTGCGACAATGCGGCTGGTCGTATGTGTACCGCTTTTATGTATTCACATAGGTCTCCTTCAAAAACATGCGACCACATGCGTGCACGACAAGTGCGACAGCGACGACCAAGGCGGCCGTAACGACTCGGCCGCTCTAGGAGCAGTCTGGTCGCATTGTTCGTAGTGGCCGCATGCATTGGACGACAAGAATCAATTATTATTAAAAATGGCTCCGTTTTCGAGCGAGGATGATGAAAAACTAATTAAATATGTTGCTAAGAATTTACCAATTTATGACAGCAGCCTCTCTGCATATCAAGATAATATTTGGGAAGATTTAGTCTGCATTATGTTCGAAATATTTCCTCATCAGATTTTAGATGCCTTCCAATAAGAATGTTGTATGTATCTTCACGTGTTCGTGATTTGTATAGTTCCCTAACTGCTTTTCTTTTTTTTTATCCACTAATACGTATTGTGGAATTAAATCTCCATCATCTTCTTCCTCCTCTAGTAATAATTTGCAATATCTCAACTTTTGTACTGATCTACTGGATACACCATACACCGAAAGTCAAAAAACAGCTGATGACATAAGGGATCGTATCGGTCGTGTGCGTTGTGCCGCGCACAAAGTCGCATCTGTCGAAAGGTGGGGCACAGATGCGAAAAATCGTACTGGTCGCAAGTCGCAGCCGCATCAGTGGCGGTCGCAATCGGCCGCAACCATCGAAAGGCTACCTTTAGACTAAAGAAAATATTCACTGACGTAACCTGAACATAACTTTGAGAAACAACAGTTGGTTGTGACGAAACCCTTTAGAATTAACAACAATGCACGATGGAGACCAAGGTCGACTTACAAGTTGTTAACCTACTGAGCGAGTTTCCGGTCGGTACGGCAAGTTAAATTTTGTGTTCAGTGAACCTGATACACAAACAAAATAAGCTTTCTAGAATCTCATCTAGAAAGTTTCAAAACAAGTTATATTCCTACATACAATGAAGTTGCTACGTAGGACTGGAAGTATTGAGCCAAACTTCAAAAAAATCAAATTAAATCAAACTGCAAATAATACAAAAAAATAATAAAAATTAGAAAACTTGAAGATTGCCCTGCAATGCAATTAATAAAATTGGCCTTATTCAATGACCTAGTTATACAATAACTTCCAGTTACGCTCTTGCAGAAACAATTACTTCAAATAATGAAAATGATAAAAAACTGGAAGTTTGCCTACAATGCAATCGATTCACGATTGGCCTTGTTCAATAACCTGGTTAAATCACCTGCAGTTGCACTCTTACAAAGCAAATACTTCCAAAAAATCAAATTAATGAAAATGATATAAAACTTGAAGTTTGTCTCACATTGTACTCAATGATTAATTGGCTTCGTTCAATAGCCTAGTTATATAATAACTTCTAGTTACACTCTTGCGAAAACAATTACTTCAAAAAAATATAACAAAGAAATGAAAATAAGAGGAAAAAAAAAAAAACTTGAAGTTTTCCCAAAGTTAGCCCAAAGTCAGTGAATTAAAAAAAATTATGAATATCCAATAATTACTGCCAAACCAATATTGGACTATATGATTATACCAAACAGACAGATATGGTTATAAAATTACATAAAATAAGCTATAGTTATGGTACAAAAATGCTCGATAATAAATAGTTGTTGGTTTCATCAGGGAATCAATTACGAGGAGTTAAAAGTTCAAGATGTAATTAAGAAAAGTAACTTATCTTGTGCAGTAAATCTTGAAGGTCCTGGCCTGACTCGTAAGGGTTTGCCTGTGGGACATCCGCGAAGTTTCCCTCACAAGAACTCGTCAGGAACTTCTAAACGCCACACAGCAAAATGCGGTGAACTGAAAACTTCCCACAAATTTTCTTAAAGCCGCCACTGATATTGGTGACGAAGTCGGCCACCAGCCCAAACAAACGTAGAATCGACTGCTTTCAAAGAAAGGGAACCAGAGCTTCTTGATTTTTGGCAATAAGTAAATACTTTTAGCGGCTCAAGCTCGTCGATTCATCCAATTATTGGCATGGAGGAAATGAAATTTAAACTGTTTTTTTTTTGACTATGATAAAATCTGACTAATAGCCAAAATTTAGCTGGAAATAAGCTTCAACCAGTGGATAAAACATTGAACTCGATGTGACAAAGGTGAAATGAAGGTCATTAATAGTCGTTTAAAGTGGTTGAAAGTACTTTGAAGGTAGTTTAAAAGTAGTTTAAAAGTTGTCTAAATAAAAGCCTGAAACAAAGGATTTTGCTAGAAAATGGCCACGTGCCTTAAATGAAAATTAATTTACCTGATGGTCTGGCTTTTCGCGGACGATTGTTTCCACCAAAAATAAAACTTATTTTTTAATCCAGCATTGCTGTGAAATCTCAATGAGAAATTTTAAAATTTTATTTTACTTTGTGGCTTAAATCGCCTATATATAGGTCACTTCACTTCTCTTCAAGTTCTGGCAGCTGAAAGGGAACGATAGGGATAACAAACTATCGATAGGAATATCGATACTATCGATATTTTTTTAATTTTCGATAGTATCGATAGCCCTGTACCAATATCGATAGTTCCAAAAGTAGCCAAATGTAAATGAAGATATCTGTAGATTGAGGAAAATATAAAGAAACCTGTAGCTGTTTTGAGAAATCTGTAATTATTTTTTGGGGGCAGACATGCTGTGCGGCCAATTTTTAATTTTTAGGTTAGGAGGAGTGACATTAGGTCTGTTTCTGCAGAAATCACATACCAGTCAGAGTGAATTTCATTGGTTGAAACTAGTTTTCTGACTGTTTCTGTTTTCAACCAATGAAATTCGTTCTGACTCGTCTGTGATTTCTGCAGAAACAGACCTTTTGAATTCTATCCATCTGTCAAAACGAATAATTCAATATGGCGTGGCGGTCAGCAAGTTTCTTTTGAATATGTATTTTAGTATTTTCATGCATATTTTAGTTATTTTGCTTCGGGTTTTACTTGCAGCTTTGATTTTGATTATTCAATAAAATATTTGTTCACTAGGTACGTAAACTATTAAGTCGGGCGGAAACTAGATATTTTTTGTGATTTTTGGTCCATGTGAGGTCGCAACGCTATCTTGAATGTCTCGTGGTTTGAATTGCCTAATGATTATTTAAGGTTATGATGTTATTGTTGTCATTTGATAAATTTATTTCGTAATTCACAAATTTGGTTACTTTGGTCAGAGCAAACTATCGATAGTACAATCGATAGTTACTATCGATAGGTAGGCCATTTTATCGATATCAGTATCGATAGTTTTTTTTTCGATAGTTTGTCAACCCTAGGGAACGACCTATTCCAGTTTTTCCCTCAAATAATATTTTGTTGTTATAAAAAATGACATTTCCACGCGGAGAGCGCAAAAATCAATAAACGTCCAATAATTGAGGTTATTGTGTGAATAATTTTTGATGTACTGCTTTGTCGAAAAGAAATCCCTTTATGGAACCAACAAAACTACTTCCGTGCTCGAAGAGTGGTTCGAACACCAATTAACAAATGTAGTCCGAGCGCGCTCGATAACCCTACTCGGTGCAAAATTTAGAACTGATTTGTTTAATTGGAACGAGCATATTAAAATGCTTGTTACAAAGGTACGGTGTGTTAGAATAGTACGCGACGCACAATCCTAACAAACCGTACCTTAACCCACCAAGCGGGGAGAAGTGTTCAAGAAACCTGAGCTGGCACAACTGGCGAGGGAAGTAAGAAGCAACGGTGAGTTCGGTAAGTAGACAAACTTTAAGAAAGAGTTTTGAGCGACTAGCTAATTTAGTAGAGCTAGGATTTTATAGAATATCTATGTAAAGAAAACTATGTACCTAAAGTTGGAAAGAGGGATGTGCGCCTGAGTATAGAAAAGAAAGGTTCCAGGTCTCGAGACCGCTGACTCTGTAATCTGTAAGAATGTGAAAGTAGTATTGTAGCTTATAGCCAAATTACAGCAAGCATCTGCAAATCTGACATATGTATTTGAAAAAAGAAAAATTTTTGGGAGCAACTCATTAAGCGATTTTGAAATGTCGAAGTTGTACCTCAATGTGATTGTCTTTGCAGCATCAAGATCGGATAGCGGCCATTTTTATGCGACCTAAATTTATAAGACTTTGGTAAAAGGAGAATGGGAAAAATGGCTGCGTTTATTATGATTTATTGGGATTTCAAGATAAGCGATACTCTATCTGGCGGCAAATTATGGAACTAGTTTGTACTACATTGTCGTTTGTTATTGTATTGTTTACCATTGTGTTTTTGTGAATATTTTGAAGTGTTTTTGAATTTTTAAAGCGTGTTGGAGAATAAATAAGTGTAAATTATATCAGATACATTCAATCATGACCTCAAATCACTACTGCTGTGTTCCTCAGAGCAAGTTTTGGGCCAAAAAAGATGCTGACAAAGGGTTGAGTTTCCACATATTTCCCCTTTGAACAGGCCGGGTTTATTTGGAAATAAAGATGAGAAAATAGTTACAATGGAGAAGAAAAGCCTGGATTTTAAAACTTCGTATTGGCAAACCAGTCACCAAATTCAGGAAAGTGTATTTCTCTGCATTTCAAGCAAGAAGTTTGTGTTAAGGTAAACAAACATAATGGATATTTTTGTGTCCTAGCTTCCTTTTAGGACTGCTCCTAGGCATTGATTAAGAACCAATTATCTATTTTTGAAATGTTTTGTTTGAAAATATTGACTGTTATTATTATTTACAGGTGGGAGTAGAGGTCAGATATTGAAAAAAACAGCTGTACCATCCCAGAATTTGCCCTATTCTACAGTGATCCATAGACCCAGCCAAAAAATAGATTCCATGTGTGCTGAAAGACTTGCCAAAAGAAAAAGAAATCAAGATTCTAGTGGGAGCAGTTCAAGTAATGAATGTAGTGATATTTGTAATCAATTATTAAACTCTTTTGAGACAAACATACAAATGCACGAGCAAACATCAGAAAGTGTCATTAACTTCTAATTAACAGTATTATAGGAAGGTTTTTGTTCAAGTTATTTGACTTTGTTAATTCAATATTTACTTATTTATAAATAAAAATAAAGAGTTATTTATGAAATATTTATTTATTTATTGCACATACAAGTTATTCAAATACAGAATTATAAGCGACATATTTGCCTTGACCCTTTTGGCAATGTCCGATAGTGGAAAATTTTAAGAAAAGGAACCGTTTAGGCTGTTGTATGGATATGACCATTTCGGGTCAGGTAAGTGAAATAGATTATATTGAATTTTGGCCTGCATCAAGAGCCATAAAGCCCATAAACACAAGACAAACATTCAAGCTAATGTAAATCATATGCAAATTAAGTTAAAAACAAAAGTGAGGTTATGAATCAATGTACTACAAAGTAGTTGAGCTATTCGCCACCACGGCGCTACGATCTTAATTTGAAATCCCAATAAGTCTGGAAACTTCTTTTTAAAAACGTTTATTGAAATATAAACTTATGTCTGTGAATACAGAAAACCGAATGAATGTAATACAATAATCTAAACATTAAATAATGTCTTAATTACTACTATCGATAAGATTGTTTTCTAATTGTGATCTATATCTAAATTGTTATTTGGATATAATTATTATAATTATTTCTTAATAATTATTCAAACATAATCATGATTAGGTATTTATAAATTAATGTTGTTCAGGGTTCAATATGCAGGGTTGGCTTAGGCTTATAACTCGTTCACTTGAATTATATCTAACCGCCGAGGATGATATACGGACGTGAAAAAGAAAAAATAAATTGATACACTTAGGGGAAAACCAGTTACAGGAGTATGCATGCAATTTTCCAGGAGCCATTGAAAGCTATGATGCAGAATTAAAAATGATATCTATCAAATTATCAGAATATTTTTCTTCAGAACAAAATTATACATTTGATCACCATATATAAGTATCAAGTTAGAAGGAACGAAAACCTTCAAAAAGCTAGACATCAAGCCACCAAATATCTATTTGGCAACTCAGATGAAGAAGCAAAGAAAATTGACATCAAAGATAAATTAATATTAATAAAGTACCAGTCAAATTCAGCTAAACTATGTTCTGAACCAAGATTGTACAACTGGGCCCTAAAACTTAAAACTATTGGAACAAAAAGAACTTTGACAGAAGTGGTAGAATTATGCCAAATACACGAACAAATTGGAACCCAATCCAAAACAATGAATCAAATAATTATTGCAGGGCCAAGTACATATATAGTTGTGAATAATGTACGACCTAAGCAGTTCTAACAGAGTGTTATGAATACTAAATATGCAAGTTAACCAGCTGTTCGATATTCAACCAACCATTAACAAGTCAATTACTGTTCATGAAAACGGCAGGATGGTCTCAAAAATGAGCGTCTGTTAGTTTGGATTAGTTTAGATAAATGTAAATTCAATGGCAAAAACTGTAATTCTCCGAGGTAAATATTAAAAAACATTTTTTTTTCTAATCGTATTATTTATACATATTTTTTTTTATACAATCCTTAAAATTAAACTCATGGTGTAAAGCCTGTTAGACGTTTATGGAGAACAGAGAAAGTAATATTTTTCAAATTTTTCAAATTTTTCAAAATTAGTACTTATAAGGTCCAATAGGCCAAGGTGTATTTTCATAAAATATGTTCACAAGTGAAGCGTTGCCAAATCTACCCTAAACACTATTGAATTTTCCGATAATTCTACTGTGAGTTTTAGGCATATTTCATGTGTAATGTCCTACACCTATACCAACACATTTGAATTTTACTTTACAAACATCACATTCTGAAAGGTAATGAGATATTTGAGCGTATTTTAAGATGTCGGTTCAAACTTTCTATATATGTATTTAAATTTCGCATTTCAAGTGTCACATTGCAAAGGTTAATCATCCGAGTGCTCCATTAAATGTTTTCTCAAATTGCCGAGCCTTTTGAATTTCGCATTACAAGTGTCACATTTGAAAGGACGATCATCCGAGTGCGTCTCTAAATGTTTTTTCAAATTGCCGATCCATTTAAATTTTGCATCACAAGAGTCACATTCGAAAGGACGATCATCCGAGTGCGTCTTTAAATGTCTTTTCAATTGGGAGTTCCATTTAAATTTAGTATTACAAGTGTCACATTCGAATGGATAATAATCATCCGAGTACGTCTTTGAATTATTTTTCAAGTGCGCCTTTAAATGATAGTTTAAACTTTCTATATATTTATATTTTTTGTGGCAAATGTTACATTGCAATTTCTCGATATCTTCTGATTGCGTCATTTGATTGGTTTCATCTGAATTTCCCTCTTCACTTCCGAATAATTCCCCGTCCGGATAAAAAAGTTGAATTTCGTATGTGTCTATTTCGTCTGTCCATTCATTTTTTATCTTAAACCTAGAAATAAATTCATATCAAAATACGAACCTTAATTGACCTCAAGAATAAGGGTCCGCTAGTTTACATACTGTAAATTGAATGGCAAAAACTGTACTCTATAAGTAGAGGTTGAACCTCGCAAACTCGTCACAAATTCTGTTTTATTTTTATTTTTTCTGGTAGAAAAAGGGCTGCTTATTATAGGTCTAAGTTTTTCCAACAAAATTTCTCCCTGGAATATCCCCTTTCATCCCTATAAAAGTCGTTTTTTGTGGTTTTTTCGAAACGTAGCTCTTCCGGTACGTTTTACAAAAAAATACATTCATCATGAATTAAAGAGGACCAAATGCTCTACAGTTTATCCAGCAACAGCATAGGTCTATCACCAGCCCTTTAGCCGGGTTGGCGGTCTGAAGTTAAATGACCTTGAAAAAAAATGTTTTGGATTTTTTTTTACTAAACTGTAAATCAAATCCACCACAAACCATGCAGCACATACTCATAAATAATTGGCCGATTTTTTTGGTATATGTTTTATTCAAAAACAGTTACTTGTTTGAAACTTACAGGGTGTTGAAATTTAAACAACTTCCTGTTCAAATTTTCAGGGTTTATTGATGTGAGAATAATATTTGGAAATTCGTAAATGCATCTTTATTGTTGACCCTGGACCACCCAAAAAAAAAAAAAAATTCAAAAATATGCTTTTTTCCCATTTTTTTTTTAGGGTGGTTTCAGGTAGAAAGGTAATGAGGTATTTGAGTGCATTTTAAAATGTCGGTTCAAACTTTCTCTATATTTAAATTTCGCATTACAAGTGTCACATTGGAAAGGTTAATCATTCGAGTGAGTTTCAAGATGTCTCTTGAAATTCTCGCTCCATTTAAATTTCTTATTACAAGTGTCACATTCGAAAGGACGATCATCCGAGTGCGTCTTTAAATGTCTTTTCAAAAAAGTAATTTGCTTTTTTGAAAGATCATCATGTGAAATACTAAGCGAAAAAGTCGACGATTTTCACAAGAAATAATGTAAATAAACTAACACAAGCTCCAGATGAGCGGTATATATTTATTGTGGAAGGCAATTAGGTGAACTGATACCAGAAAGCAGCAAATGAGTAGTATTTTACAATGGTATCTAAAGGTGCGTTTACACATGCATGGATTTAGTGGCGCCAATAAAAACTGGTGCGCCAGTAAATTTTATTAGCAAGTGTAAACATGGACTTGCATACACATTTTATATTTGCATGCATAGTCCAAAAAAGTCTGCATCCTTCTGAAATCACTGGCGCCAGTGGTGACAAATTTGTACAGAAAATCAAAACTTGGCAAGTGTAAACAAGTGCTTGCACGTCGGCGTCCGCTCGCCAGTTTTTCGTTTGATTTTCATTTCGGTTGCTGCGAGTTCTCCTAGAAGTTTTGCAGAAGCAGTCAAAGTGGGTCGACGACCAATCCATGGTTCAACCCAGAAACGGCCATTTCGTTGATTGCGTTTCTTTTTCTGTATTTCTTTTATCTTTTTTTTTTACTAAAAGTTTAGCGACTATATTACAGGCTTCGGAAAGTTCACTCGACATAGTGCACACTGAGAAAAGCACTTTAAAAGTGAAACTGGCGTGCCACTTATTTCTGTTTTTCACGCAAAGTGTAAACCTTTACTGGCGTGCAAATAGAACTGGCGCGACCACTGGCGCCACTAAATCCATGCATGTGTAAACTCACCTTAATCCCAACAATCAACATGGATTTGAAGCAGATTTTATTATACGAGAAAGTATGTTAGATTCTATCATAAACTTCAAACCAATAAGTGAACGAATTTGCAACCCAAGGCTCAGAATAGAACATTACAACATTTCGATTAGTCCATTCATCAACCGAGGAAAAACATAAGTTAACTAAAGATGTTTTCAATGACCAATTGGAGGCGAATATTGTAGCTTTGCCTAAACAAGATGCGACACTTTTTGTGAGAGATTTTAATGCCAAGGTAGGAAAAGAGAACGTCTTTAAACCCAACATCGGTGAACGCACAGCTATACAAAACTGCAATGATAACGGATTTAGACTGGTAGATTCCGCAACAGAAAATAATATTCTTATTAAAGCAACGATCTTTGATCCTAAAAATATACACAAGCAGACTTGGGACTCTAATAACGGACTAACGAAAAATCAGATTGTTCACATATGGTGGAAAATGCGAGACGGGGAAGTAGTATTTAATAAAAGAATGCCGAAACAATGAAAAATTCCATTACTTATAGTATCCAAACCACCTTAGGAAAAAAAAAGGATACTAAAAAAAGAAACCGGTTTGACGACGAATGCGAAAGAGTCCTAGTTATTAGGAGCCAGGCCCGACAATTTTACGGCCGAAACCCTAGTGCAAGAACCTACAGTGAAAAAAGTAGCACGAACTATCTGCAAACTAAAAAACAACAAAGCTCCAAGAAACGACTCTATATCCGCAGAATGTCTAAAAAAAAAAGAGGAGAAACTTTGGTACTTGTTTTCAAGCAGCTCTTCAGCCAAATATGGAAAAAAGAGCAAATACCAACCCCCTGTTGTAATACCCATATATGGAAGGGACGATAAAATGTGCTGCGCAAACTATAGGGGTATATCCCGTATCATAACAGGATATAATTGCTACTCTCTTAACTCTCTAATGCAAATGGAACGATAAACTGTGGTTGTGGAGTATCAAATAGGGGACTACTGGTGTGGCTTTAGAAAAGACTAACAAAAGACCAGATCGACTTATCGACTTTAAATAATATTTTTGGAAGGAGAATCAAACTGGACAACGTGAAATTATAAAATCCTGAAATTGTCAAGAAGTGAGCTTATAGAAGGTGAAATATAGTTAAACCTGAGCCTGTGAATGGAACTACCAGTGCAGCTGATAAGAAAAAGTATGAAGATGTATTATTAAACTACACTACACAAAGTAGATAGCAATATTACAGCTAACTTAACTGAAAAAGCTTTGATAAAGGTTATGAGAAAATGTTCACAGAGTTTGGTGTTTTAGGCTACGGTTTCTATTCTGAGTTCTTTACATACAAAAGTACATATAAAAAATATATGAATTTATACATGCATAAATACATGTAGAAATACTCGAAAAAATACACAGGTGTAATGCGGGCTCAAGAATTGACATGCACCAAGCAAACCTTTGATTTTTTTTCTGACAGTAAATAAACAATATTTAAATAGTACATTAAAATACAAGTTTCATAAGACGTCATTTTATCGCACGAGCCCTATATTAGAAAACGAGCCGGAGGCGAGTTTTCTAAAGGGCGAGTGTTCTTTTCGAAACTACTTTTAGTGTCGGAAAGACTTCGATATGACACCAAAATAGAAAAAATAAAATAAAGTCCTGCATTATAGTTGTGATTGTGTATTGCAGTCGCTTGAAGATGTTGTATGCCATTCGGCCCAAAAGGTCTCACCAGAAAAACCCACTTCTTGGCATAATGACATAAACAACTATTGTGTGTTCAAGAAGCCGCATATGCTAAAGTCACTAAAACGACTGGTACCTCCTTCCAAATAGGTATTAGAAAGACATTTTAGAACGTGTAGAAATATATGGCTGTTTTCAGGAGTGGCAACATGCGTTGTGCGACTTCGAATTGAAGCATATCGTATATTTTGATAGTTTGCGACGTATTTGCAAGACGCACAAACGTTGTTTATAGGTTTTTGACTTGTTTCGTAGTAATAGGGAACTTGCACATTAAACTAAATATGGAATAAATAATAAAACACAATAACAATCATCCTAATAAATGACGCGATCAAAAACGTGCTTATAGTTCATACCAAATAAACTTATAGTCGGGTTGTCAAGCTCGGCCGGCACAGCGTTGCCGTCTCTTCCATATTTTCCTTTGGTCAAAATATTTTCAGAAACAATAATGGATTGTATTATAATATAATGCAAACATTTATTACTTAAATTATAAACATTGCTTCAAACCTTGGTTTTATAGATATTTAATAACAACTCAATTTTCAATCATCACATAAAATATAATAATAACGCTCAGTACCTATTTTATTTACAGCCACTCTAAATACTATAAATATCTTATTAAATATTATGAATATTTGATCCATCAAGAAGATTTTCAATTATTCTGGATCACTGAAATCGCTGAAATCGCTAGAGTCTTCATCAATATTGATAAGTGAAAGGATGTATGCTATTAAAGTGGAAGAGCTTATGCCATATGAGCATTGTCTATAACAATGACAGATGGTTCACTCAAGTTCTTCAACAGCTGATTTTCGAACCAACATAAAAAGTTTTGCTGATTAATTTCTTCATGATAGTCGTTAAGTTGAGTTTTCGATGAATATACAAGCGATGCACCTTCAATGAATCCATTTTCAGTGCCAGCATGAAGTAGGTATGATATATCTAGAAAAAGCATTTATTTGTACATATAATACACTGCTCTCTATATTCATGTTTAAATTTACCTATACCATCAACTTTGGTAGTTTTAACACTTCGCTTGTTGTTGTCTTCCCACGGTTAATAGTACCATTTTGAAAAATCCAAGTCTCGTTCAAGAAAACAAACTGGTACAAAGCCTCCTGTTTCAGTCTTAGATAACACCTTAAAAATGATATGCGTTTAATAGCAATATCAGAGACTTTATTCTTGAAACCGAGGAACAGCGTTCTCATGAGAACGATTGCTTTGTCATTGTCAGTGTTATGGAAATATGAATACGGACGACGAAGACAGAGCCTTCGTTCTCATGAGAACGCTGCTCCCCTGCATCGAGAATAAAGTCCCAGGAAGTTCCATGAGCCCTCGTCTTGGGTCATCTTTTTTCCATTTGAAGCCTATTTCTTTTAAGATTCTACTCAATGGCATGCTACTGCCATCAAATAATTGTTCGTCTTTCAATTGCTCCCATATACAGGATAATGTTACATGTTGTTCTACAAGAAGAAAAAAGGCGATTCATAGATATCTATATGTACCTTTGTCTCAAACGATTTACTTTTAATACACATATCGTAAATAGTGTTATGAATAGCACTGCTATCGAGCTTTGAAACACCACAGACTCTCTTATTCGAAGTGCATCGTTTCTTAGAAGGCGATTCCAAATCTTCATTATTTTTTACTGCCTTCGAAATAGCACAGACAGTGGACATACTTAAGTTCAAAGCCTCTGCTACTCGCTAAAAATGAGAGAAAGTTCAAATTAAAAATTCGTATTTGGTCACACGACATCAACAACTTATAAACTCACCTTCCTAACAGCATTTAAGGGACATTAAGGGCCATTATTATCGCGTTCTCGTTCGAAATATTGTAAAAAGGATGCGATTAGTTCTTTGCAACGGCTGTTAAGCTGCTTCGGCATCTTGTACACTTCGCACTACAAGCTGATTTCAAAAAGCAAGGTCACAATTAACAGCACAAACCAAAAACTCGTAATCTGCCAAAATGCAATCAAAATGTCAAGAATTTAATTTGGCAACGTTACATTTTTTGACATAGTGTTACCAACTGAATGGCCAGCGGGAAATTCAAATTCCAATTAAGTCAATCCGACGCCGAATATTTTCATGGTTGGCGATATCGATTTTAAAAATGGTGTCATCGATGTCACAACAACAAGTTTATTTGGTATGAACTATATATGGGTCGTGACGACACAAGGCAGTAATAATCTGGTCGCGCTGCTGTCACGCCATATGCTGAGGGTATCGTCAATGTCAAATCTATCGTAAACGGCATACATAACATAACCATAATCCAAATCTACCTGCTCGAAATTTGAAGTGCTCGGCACTGTCATGTCAACGGAATTTTGTTGCCGAGTGACGTCACACTAATCGGTCGTTTCAAATGGCGATGTTTCGAGCGTAACTTTGAATATTAAATTATATACAAAATTAACGGCTGATTTTTAATGCTTAATATTTGGCATGACTATGTCTTTCGTGTAAAACACATTTTTGAAAAAAAAAAAAATGTGCAAGTTCCCCATTATTTCAAGTTCATTACTAGACTTATCGTGATGTCTTGAAAAAAATGCTTATCGTACAATGAAAAATTCAATATATTGTTTGTTCAGATTGTGAAGAAGTACCAATGTCTTTAGGATTATATAGGGGAAAGCGGGGCAGAACGGGGTAGCGGGGTAGAACGGAAAACTGTCATTAAAAAGCGAACGAACATCCAAACTTGCACTGAATCTCATTTAGATGCATCAAATTCTTGTAGATCCGTCAGTTGTCCAAAGAACATCGAGCAAGGGTTTAGTCTCCTAAACAACTTGAATTTTCGTGTGAAGTTATAACATTACCATCCATTTTAACCAGCGTAAGTAATTTTTATATTGAATTTTAATCTATTTCAATTATGTTATGCAAAGAGCTTTTATTAGGCGACATTTTTATCACTTTAGCTTTACTCTAGTTCATGTTTTTTTTTTCCAAGAATTTTACTTTTAAAAAAATATTGCACATATGGCGGAATGGGGTGGGGTACAATGGGGTACCGCGTTCTGTCCCGCTTAATGTCGATTAAGTATTTTTTCAGATGGTTAGTTAGAAGTTATGTTCGGAAGACAAAGCGTCAGTAATAGAGTATCGAATCCATAAACGCAGCAGTTGCTGCCGTTGGTTGAGTTTGTTAATTGCTTCTGCGGACAAAATGAGCAAAATTTGACAGATGTGGCGTGATTTGACACGTGAAAAAAGATAAGTGATCACGTGACGTTTGTCAAAATTTGCTCTTTTTGCTCGCAAATTCAATTACCGAACCCAGCCGTTTTTCTGGTGGTAAATATAGAAACCCTGTTCTGCCCCGCTAGCGGGGCGGAATGGGGCAAAATACACTTTTTTGGTTTCTCAAAATTATTTTCTCGAAATTTTTTTTTAACGGTTAAAAATGGCGGAGAAGCTTAATTTACATGTTAAGTAATACACCTATAGCAAAAAAAAAATATCTTGTTAATTTTGTAGTGATAATTGAGCATCAAACGTTAAGTACCCCGTTCTGCCCCGCCTTCCCCTACCTTAAAGTCTCAAAGGCATACGGCAACAGAAGTGAACAAGAAAAGGCTTGGAGCCAAGTTGCTGGGGAATGTTTTTCTATAGGAGCGTCGACAAGTAGAGTCGCACTGTGCGACTATGGTATAAATGTAAACATAGACGACGCAAGTTGCAACTTGCTTCCTGCTTTCCAGCAGCAAGGCGCACATCTTATGCTACTCTGGTGTAAATGCCCACTCAAACCGCCGATCCGTATACATTTCGCTTCACAGATGTCGCAATCGTATGGATAATTATTATAGGGTCCGATAATTATCAGAGTGTCTCGTAGTCTCAAAAATGAGCGTCTGTTATAGTTTAGATAAATGTAAATTAACTGGCAAGAACTGAAATCTTACGAGGTAAAGTGTCAAATTATTAAAATACAAAAACAATTTTTTTTTTCAACGGTCGAAATTTGATCGTGGCGCCATCTAAGACAAAGATTCAACACCAAACAGCAATTTTTGCTGCAATATAGTGACTGACTATCTAATCGGCCGACCAAAATTCAGTTCGTGGGAAAACCTATTATCCACTGGTGAGAATTTTTTTTTTTTTTATTTTTTCTTATACGATCCTTTAAATTAAACTCATGGTTGAAGGCCTGTTTGACGTTTATGGAGAGCCGAGAAATATATTTTCAGACAAGTGAAGTGTTGAGTGCATCTTGAGATGTTCTTTCAAATTTTGTCTATATCTAAATTTCGCATTACAAGTGTTACAAGTGTCACATTCGAAATGATGATCGTCCAAGTGCGTCATTAAATGTTGTTTCAAACTTTGTCTATATTTAAATTTCGCATTACAAGTCCCACATTGGAAAGGTTGATAATCCGAGTGCGTCTTTGAATGTCTTTTCAGATTACCGATCCATTTAAATTTTTTCCTCACAAGAGTCACATTTGAAAGGATAATCATCCAAGTGCGTTTTTTGCGACACGATGGTCACACTTGAAAGAATAGTTATCCGAGTGCGTCTTTAAATGATAGTTGAAACTTTGTTTATATTTATATTTTTTGTGGCAAATGCTACATTGCAATTTCTCGATATCATCTGATTGCGTGACAGCAGCGGGACTCTGTGTCATGTAAAATTCTATCAGTCGACAAGATTCTACATGGTTGGCACTCTGTGCATCAAGAATATCGACAAAACGCGATTTATTTCATAATTTCATTTCTACATCTCGAGACGTGTCGAATACTACTGACGCATGTGCATTGTGAAGTTTCATGAATGACACTGACAATTGCGAAATTGTTTCTGATATTCCATATTTATATTGAGAAATAATTATTCCATTCCTATTAGACTATCCAAGATACTGTCAAACTTAAAATAAAATGTCCGCCAAAAGGCACACAAACCCTTTGTTTGTGTGACATTCAATGTGTCATCAAAATTTAAAAAAAAAAAAAAAAATAGTGCTCATTGTTGATTTGCGTTTGTTGTTTCTACTCGTATTTTTATTAATGTTAGAAATAGTGTATTTAAGTAGTCCGCCAACACATCAACAGCATAGTCAGGAAGATTCAAGATATCCTAACTGAGATATCGTCCCATTCAGAAGATTTTCTATTTTTTATCCCATTTTGACGTTTAAAAATGACATTATTGAACGCAAAACCATAAAGGTAAGTAGACGTTTATCACCTCAGTGATTTAAAAACATTTCAATTCACTCTCGGCATTTTAAGTCACTCTGCCCAACTAAAAATCTGAAACCTCAGTGATTTGAAATATTTTTAACTCACTCTCAGCATTTTCCCTTGTACTCTATTTTTTTAATCTCCACAAAATGGGATAAAATTTTGTATACATCACGTGAGTTAAAATGTTCATTCATTCGAAGAAAATTAACCCACTCGCTAGGGCTAAACATTCATTCAACTCACTTGGTGTATAAATAACTATTATACTCAGTTTCTTAGCAATCGTACAGTAGTATGAATTAATATTTTCTGCTTTCAAATTGGAAGCACATATTATGTATATTTCTTAATTTTTTTTTCGCGTAGGTCGTTATTTTTATTTATTTTTTTCATTGGATGCGGATCTTCCTTGCCTGTTTCATCGTCTTTCTGTAGATGCTCCTGTATCCATTATTTAAAGGCGGTTATAAATAGTATATTAAAGTATAGGTGGATATTAATTAACTATCTGTATTTGTATACCAAGGCCGCGAAATGCCTTGGTTGCTTGCGGCCGAGGCAAGATAGTCTCGGGAATGCTGCAAAGTTTCGCGGTCATGGTATACACACCACGTAATAACCCTTTTCACGTGGCTCCGGTTTAACAAACCGCAACATACCGCTCAAATTCAAGTGGTAGGTACCAATCACGTTACTTTGTAATACTTTGTAACCGGGTTAGAAAACGGTATGTCATTTCTCTAACCGTTTTGTAACCCGGTTAGTTAAACCGGAACCACGTGAAAAGAACTAGGGTGTTACAAATAACGAATTGCAGGGCCGAATTAAGGTAAAATTTTGGTAAAAATCACTGATGATCACCTTTAAAAGCAGAAACGTCGACCAATCATACTTAAGAGGTATATCGTTAAAAAGGGAATAAACGGAGCTTCCTAAAAATGACATAAAAAATCCAGGCCCGTATTTAAAAAAATTAAGTTGATGATGGTAGCTCGATCACGAAACGTCGGATTTGAAATTTGAAGATGCCATGTTGTGAAGCGATAAAAATTATAAAACTTTCAAATTTAAATTGTGTCCCGAAAATCAATAGTTTTCAAAATAATTAATGAAATAGTTTTAGGCGTTTTTTAGAAATCACCCTGTATTTCCTAAACTAAAAGGAATTCGGCAACACTATAAACGAGTCTTGAATGGGCATAAAAAAAGACAACTTTTTTCTAATTTAACCCACCTCGTATCTCTCACCGTTTCCGAGATAGCAATAGTGGTATCACTTAAAACGGACACCCTGTATATGTGGCGCCTCTATAGGCTTGGGCCAAAGTAAAATGATTTTGGCGGGATATTTGAATTTGAAACTTTCTTTGTGGATGATCTTTTTAGGCCTTGATCAGATTTAACATTAGTTATTATATTAATCCCTCATTTTTAGAAATACATATAATATGTAATAACCATGACTGATCCAGTAAACGCCAAAAACGTTTTTTGGATAAGATAGGAAAATGAAACTCGTACCTGTCAATCGTTGGACTTATTAGTATATTAAAGTATAAGTAGATATTAGGGCCTTTAAAACACGCGCGATTTTTCGAGCACGACGGCGCAGCCGAGTGCTCGAAATAGAGCAAGTGTTTTAAAGACCACTTATCCACTAATACTTTACACTATTTTTTTTATTGGTATACGTTCAAATCATAAATTACTAATAATTGTAGAATGCTAAATTTGTGCTTGACACTTGTTACATTTTATTTGACGTTATCTACAAGTACCTACTCCTGACATATCATTAATTAAAAAGTTGACATTTAGACCTTTCTCGGGTTGTTGGTTGTTGATGTTGTCATTGGTAAGTTTAAAACACGCGCGTTTCTGAATGTTGGATTTAAACACGCTGAGGAGTACTTTAAATAAGTGAAATAGGTTATCAATAAAAAAAACCATCCGGACGAATAATAATATAATAATAATCCGGAAATTCCGGGCTAATAAAAAAAAAAATTATTCAACCGGAAGATCCGGGTGATCAGGGACACCCTACATTATATGGTACCTCGGTACCTGAATGTTATCCCTTCGGATATGAGGTTCGGGGACCATTCGGCATTCAGTCTCCCTTCCGAGCAATTATGTAAAATAACACAAACAATAACAAAGCGCCCAACTTTTTATGGGGCATGCCTCAATACTGACTATAATTGAACTCTGGAGTTCCTGGAGCAGCGTTTTCTCTAGGTGTCATTAGCTAGGGTTCTTCGTCATGTGGTCTAATAATTTCACTCACTGTGGGTTCCATCGGCCGTGTGATAGTAATCACACCTGGAAAATTAATTTATTCCATAAATCCTGCTTCAATTAAATTTTTCTCGTCTTGAGTCTCAGTAAACCGAACCCTGATGGATATTGATACTTTCTCTATTGCTCTGCTCTTGGCATAGTTTGTAGCCTCATAAATAATATAAGGTCTGTTTCTGCAGAAATTACAAACCAGTCAGAATGAATTTCATTGGTTGAAACTAGTTTTCTGACCGTTTCTGACTGATTTCAACCAATGAAATTCGCTTTGACTGGTTTGTGATTTCTGCGGAAACAGACCTATTGCTTTGCCCGATTATTTCTTCAAATCTAACATCTTCTTTTCGAAAACAGTCACTGTTGTTGGTGATTGGGCATCACTCATCACTGGATATTTTCCAGACAAATCCGTTCAAGCTTCTCATCTTCTTCAACAATATTGTTATTCAAATTATTAATGAGCAACAAAGCATAATTTTTAATCTTAAACTCAATTTTCAGGAAGCAAAAATAGTTATGGTATAAACAAGCAAACCAAATAATAACCTATGATAATAACAAAAACAAACTTATTAATGACGTATACAGTCAATTCAATAAATTTTTTTTTTTTTTTTTTTTTACGGATATGCGCACTCGCAAGGAGATGTCCTATCACGCTCGAGAAGCGGCAAGTGCGCGGAAATTTCGGTGTATGTTGGTCTTGAAACGGTTCAGGTTGTAACCTGCAGGGAAAACCGTCGCAGGGAGTTTATTCCACAGCGATGCTGTTCTCCAGAGATATGAATTCTGATATAATGAGGTTCTCGGTGCCTCTAGTTTGACAGTAAATTCATGGTTACCGTCTGTTTGACGGGTTCGCCTGGTAGGTGCTACTCTCGGTGGAATCATACGTGCCAACTCTTCAGAGCATTTTCCGTGATAGTACCTGTAGAAGAGAGATAAATTGCCCACAGATCTGCGATGTTCGAGACCATCCAAGTTACGAGTAAGTGTGGGGTCATTGATCAGCTTGATAGCTCGTTTTTGCACGGTATTCAAAAGCATTAAGGTATGTTTGGGTGCTGCACTCCATATATGTGAGCAGTACTCCATAGTTGGTCGAATCTGGGCTTTGTAGAGTGTCAGCAATTGGCTTGGTGTGTACAGATGTCTTGTACGAAATAGCACCCCCAGCTTTTGGGAGGCCCTTTTAGCAATATCTGCCACGTGACTGTGCCAAGACATGTTGGTCTCTGCAGTAACCCCCAAGATGTTCAACTGACTGTAATGTGACAGCACTTCCAGATAGCATGATGTTTGGCTCACCGGTACTGGTCTTTTTTGAAAACAGAGCTGCTTGGGTTTTCTGCGCGTTGAACTGTACAAGGTTTTTGTTACCCCAGTCCTCTATTATCTCCAAGTCGTTATTTATCTGCGATATTTGAGGTAGTCTAAGATGATGGAATTCACGTGCGGAAAGACCTGTGGGTGGTATGAGTGAGGAGACTACATTGCCATCGTCTGCAAAGCAATAAAGTGGATTTACTGTTTTATCTATGAGGTCATTTATGTAAATCAGGAAAAGAGTTGGCGAAAGGATTGCTCCCTGTGGCACACCAGCATTTATTTGGTAAGAGTTGGAGTTCTGGCCATCCAGTGCAACATAAATGGATCTGTCCTTTAGGTAACTTTCAAACCAAGTGCAAAGTTTCGGCGATAATCCCATTGCTTTGAGCTTGTTGAGCAGATTTTCATGCCAAACTTTGTCGAATGCTTTAGATATATCTAAGGCAATTGTTCTTGTTTCACCCCGCAACTCAATCGCTTTTTGCCATAAGTGAGTGACGTATGTAAGTAAATCGCCAGTTGACCTATATTTTCGAAATCCGTATTGCTTATCGTTGATAATTTTGTACTTTTCCAAGTACTTGGTTAGGTGATTGTTCACAACTCTTTCCATTACTTTTGATATCACCGGAAGTAGAGCAATTGGTCTATAGTTTAACGGATCTGTCTTTTTTCCTTTCTTTGGAATGGGTTGTACTGCGGCAGACTTCCATGATGATGGATATACTCCTTGCCTGTAAGACAAATTGAATAATTTTGCGAAAGTTGGGGTGAGTTCGTTGGCGCAATTTTTGAGTACTATTGCGGGAATGCCATCCGGACCCATTGCTTTGTTTGTATCCAGCTTTTTTAGGGATTTTCGTATTTCTCTGTGACAAAAGGGTACCTCTGGCATACTATGGGAAACCCTTTCAATGAACGGTGGAGTTTTTCCGTTTGGCACTGTTAGGTTGGAGTTGGAATAATATTGACATTTCTTAGGAATCCAATAAAAATTCCCTAGAGTTTCCCCTAGATTTGTACTACGTTTTTCGAATGGTTAGTAGCATGATAAAAGGATCCGAGAACGTAGCCGAACTGTTGTCGATAGTGACACAGAGTGCCGTTTCAGCCGACTATCGCTTTTGAAAATAGATATCTACTATAGAAAGTGAGCTGTAGAATTCTATAGAGCACAGAGTCTCAGAACTGGATTGGTTGCATTTGAATTTCTCACTCCATTTTCGAATATCTCATCTTTTGGATAAATTAGTTGAATTTCAGATATGTCCACTTCGTTTGTCCATTCATTTTTTATCATAAACCTAAAAGAAATTTTTCGTATTAAAATACGAACCTTTATTGATCTCAAAAATAAGGGTCAGTTAGTTTACATATTGTTAATTAGGTGGCAAAAACTTTACAAAGCAAAGTGTAATTTTTTAAAAAACAAAAACAAAACACAATTTTTTTTGAAAAATTTAAATCCTTGATATTGATTGTTGAAATTTCATTTCAACCCGCTGCCGCCGCCGCTGTATTTAAAGTTAAATTTCTTTATATTTTTATTCCTACTATAATCTTCTGTTTCTACGTTTCTACCCGATTTTCAAGGGAACGTGCGTATGCCCAAACGCATCGCAAAAGTAGGTCAAGACTGGAGGTGGAGAGTACCTACGAAGTCGAAGTTTTTGTTTGCCTTGAGTTCTCACTTCTAGTCAGAGATCGTAACGAATTGCAAGGGTTGTTTTGTACCGCTTTTTTCTTTTCTCCAAATGGCCCGATCGTGCGCCTGAAATCAACCTTTTCTTTCTCTTCAGTTTTCTATTGTTTAATTGCTGTTAATTAACCAATTATTTGCGTTAAAGTGAACGTTCCATATACTTATTTAAATATGCAATGTTCTTCAGAATTTGTTACCTGTTTTCTGTAAATAGTTGTAAATAGTCGTTTTTCGGTCAAATTAAAATAAAAAACACTTTTCATAATCAAACCATCGTGTTTCCTTGAACCTGGATTTACGAACAAGAATTAGCACGGCATTGGCAGCATTCTACCACAGATTCTACTCTTGAAAAATAAATAAATGTTGGAAACCACAACATTGATAATTAAAGTCAGCGTGGATGGTGTGAAGAACGCTGGCGTAAGAGTCTGCGTTCACTTGAATTTTATGGTATCAAAATCGAGATCAGACTCAATGCACCAGATGTGGAAAATTTCGACATTTGGACAATCCTTCCTAAACAGGTTAACTTGTGGAATTCAAGTTAATTATTCGATTATGTGCGAAAGTTCGAGAGGAAACGCCCTTTTCTTATTGAAAAGATGACATATGAAGATCATAGTAAATGAAGGCGATCCGGATCCAGGATTTATTTCGTACGAAATGAAGACGCAGAATCAAAGGAAAAAGAACAGATGAAATATTAATTTGAAATTTCAGATCATCGATAACTAGATAAACAGGACGACCTAATTACATGCCAAATCGCAGGAATTCCCATAGCCCTACTGACTCGGGTTCAAACGCAAATATTTTGTAAGACGTGAAAATTCAGCAACTCTAATTCACCAATAAACCAGCATATATGGAGCATTGATTCGGATACAGCACATGTTCTTGAAAGTTACGCCTCTGGACAAGCTCTCAAGGTGAGAACTAAATTCCAAACATCTAGAAATTTATACCAGGAAGAGAACAGATAATAACAAGATTTTAGGTTGTAGACCCAATGACAATATTAGAATTTGTATTAACACGCGCCGAGCAAACGAAGCAATTTAAAGAGAAAAATTTTAAGGTAAATTGTCAAATTATTAAAAAACAAAAACTTTTTTTTTTATTAATATATATTTTCCTAGACGATTTTTTAAATTAAACACAGGGTTGAAGGCCTGTTTGACGTTTATGGAGAAAAGAGAGATATATTTTTTTTTCGAATTTTTCAATTTTAATACACGATTTAATAATAGGACGAGATGTTCACAAGTGAAGCGTTGCAAAATCTACCACACACAAACTAGTTACTATTGAATTTTCCGATTCTACTGTGAATTCTAGCCATATTTCATGTATAATGTCCTACACCTATACAAACGAATTTGAATTTTACTTTACAAATGTCACATTCGGGAAGGAAATGAGGTATTTGGGTGCATCTCAAGATGTCGTTTCAAACTTTGTCTATATTTAAATTTCGCATTACAAGTGTCACATTGGAAAGGTTGATCATTCGAGTGAGTTTGAAGATGTCTCTTCAAATGGCCGCGCTGTTTAAATTTCTTATCACAAGTGTCACATTCGAAAGGATGATCATCCGAATGCGTCTTTAAATGTTGGTTCAAATATTGTTGAAGTCTAAATTTCGCATCACAAGAGTCACATTCGAAAGGATAATCATGCGAGTGCGTCCTCAAATGATTGCTCAAAATGGCATTCGATTTAAATTTTGCATTGCAAGTGTCACATTCGAAAAGATGATCATTCGAGTGAGTTCGAAGATGTCTCTTCAAATGGCTGCGCATTTTAAATTTCATATCACAAGTGTCACATTCGAAAGGACGATCATCCAAGTGCGTCTTTAAATGTTGGTTCAAATATTGTTGAAGTTTAAATTTTGCATCACAAGAGTCACATTCGAAAGGATAATCATGCGAGTGCGTCCTCAAATGATTGTTCAAAATGGCATTCGATTTAAATTTTGCATTGCAACTGTCACATTCGAAAAGATGATCATTCGAGTGAGTTCGAATATGTCTCTTCAAATGGCTGCGCATTTTAAATTTCATATCACAAGAGTCACATTCGAAAGGATAATCATCCGAGTGCGTCTTCCTATGAACGCATAGGAAAGGAGTTTTATCCGAATGTATCTTCAAATGTTCTTCCAAATTTTCTTCCGTTTCAAATTTGTTGAGGCAAATGTTACATTGGAATTTTCCGATACCTTCTAATTGCCTTATTGGATTGGTTTCATTTGTATATTCCTCTTCTTTTTTAAATAATCTGATCGGATTATTCGGATCAATTAGTTGGGTCTCGGATATGTCTATTTCTTGTGTCCATTCATTTTTTATCATAAACCTAAAAAAATATTTCTATATTAAAATACGGCACTTTGATTAATTTTTAGGTTCAAAACTAAAGGTAGTGTCAAATAAATGAAAAAACTGTAAAATTTTTAATAAAAAAATACGACTTTCACAGAAAAACGGATTTATTAGTATATCCCTGAAGTTTATATATTTGGGCGGTATCTATTGCACGCTTCTCCTTTACGGCTACTCTTTCAGACAAGTCCGTGTCACATTCGAAAGGATAATCATCCGAGTACGTTCTCAAATGATTGTTCAAAATGGCATTCGATTTAAATTTTGCATTGCAAGTGTCACATTCGAAAGGATGATCATCCGAGTGAGTTCGAAGATGTCTCTTCAAATGGCCGCGCTGTTTAAATTTCGTATTACAAGTGTCACATTCGAAAGGATGATCATCCGAGTGCGTCTTTATATGATTGTTCAAACTTTTTCTATACTTAAATTTGGCTTCACAAGAGTCACATTCGAAAGGATAATCATCCGAGTGCATCTTCGAATGTTGGTTCAAATTGCCGAACCATTTAAATCTCGCATTACAAGTATCACATTCAAAAGGATGATCATCCGAGTGCGTCTTTAAGTGATGGCTTAAACTTTGTCTATATTTATATTTCGCTCCACAAGTGTCACATTCGAAAGGATACTTGTTTGATTTTTTATTTGCATCAGTGGGTTCCAAAAATAAATGTTGCTTCAAACTGAATCACCATTTGAATTTTTTTCCACAAATATCGTATACGAAAGGAGTTTTATTCGAATGTATCTTCAAATGTTCTTCCAAATTTTCTTCCGTTCCAAATTTGTTGTTGCAAATCTAACATTGCAATTTTCCGATACCTTCTAATTGCATTATTGGATTTGTTTCATTTGGATGTTCCTCTTCTTCTCTGAATAATCTGATCGGATTATTTGGATCAATTAGTTGGATCTCGGACATGTCTAGTTCTTGTGTCCATTCATTTTTTATCATAAACCTAAAAAATATTTCTACATTAAAATACGACACTCAAATTAATTCTTAGTTCCAAAACTAAGGGTGGTGTCAAATTCAGTGAATAAACAAAAAAAACCTTAAAATATTTATTAAAAAATGGATTTATTAGAATTCGGCTCGGAATTCGGGTAGTTTATAGTGTCCCCCATATTGTTCGCTACATATGGGGAAATTTTTTATATTTAAGTTATTGATTTTATTCTTGTGTGGGATTGATCCTGCCCTCCTGCATGCCCGATAACCTAGGAGTACATTTTGACATTATTCACGTGATCATTTCTAGAGAATTAAATAAAAATATTCGATTAACACATGAAACTTTTCTGTAGAAATACCCTGTATCTTAACAGTTAAGTAATGTATTTTAGAACTGTATCGGAATATTTAATTAAATATCTCAACAACGGTTCTTACAACAAAATAGCGAACTTATTTTCACATTGATAAATATAAGTAACTACATATCCTGTGATTAAAAATGACACAAAGCTGCTGAATTCCAGGTTGCAGTTCAAACTATAAAACCGGTGATTATATTTCAGTATTCAAGTTTCCCAAAGACCCAAAAAGACAGGAATCGTGGAAAAAGAAAATACCCAGAGATAATTGGGAAATAACGAACAACACTTTTGTGTGCATTAAACGCTTTGAAGAACAATTTTTAATTGAAAAGCGACGAGGCCTGATGGTAAGTAAAACTAATTGCTGAATAGGGAACTTGCAAGTGAACTAAAATTTTCCAAATTTGTTTTAAATCGATAGTTTATGCTGCACAATATTCATATGATCAGTTTTTAATTAACTGATATCACCCTTGTTACACAAAAAAATAATATTAAATTTGAAATAAAATTTTTCCCGCCAAAACAATGCTTCTATGATGGATACCTGTTTTGACGTCACGATTCTGTAAACAAACCCGTCAATAGGGAAATCTGTGATCGGGAACTTGCACGTTGAAAAAATACAAAAGCAGTCCTTCACATTATTCTTCATCCATTGCGGCAATTTTCATAAAAAGCAAACTTTAACACACTTGAATAACACAAAAATAGCACTGCGTCAGCAGGAGTTCGTTTGCTGCGTATTTGATGTTTACAAAATCTCAACGTCACAAGCGCTGTCAAATTGGGATTTCGTGTTTTCGCGCCAAATTATTTGATTTGAATTTCAATAATTTTTTTTTCGTACAACGTATAAATTAAAATGGAAAATAAGAAAACTATGTAATAACACTAATAACTGATCACTAGAAGTATCTAAAAAAAAATAATTTGAGAAATATGAAAATTCCCTATTGTGCGTGATTTTTCAAGATTTTTTGGTAAATTGATATTTGTAAATAGTCACTAGTGAAATACCATTACTCCGTACTTAAAATATCAATACATGTACCTATGGAAGTACCTGCACTATTTCAGTTTAGTTGAAAACCGAAAACGAAAATAAAACATTAAATAAAAAAAAGTGGCAGTTATTCTTCAAAAGGAAACAAAAATTAAATATCTTCTAATGTTCAAAGTAGTTTGTCATGATATCTTTATCTTGGTTCACATATTATCTTATGCATAATAATAAATTATTATGCAGGGTGTCCCAATAGAAAGTGACCCTTTTAAAATGCTTATAACTTTCAAACCAGGTGTGCTAGCTACCTGTGATTTGTGCCATTCGTTTTCTCTTACCCTAAAGTTTTTTTTGGTTGGTTGCATTTTTTTCCCACACTCAAAAAAAAATGCCGTTTTTCTACATCGAAATAATCAATAATTATTAATGGAACACCCTGTATGTTGCAACGCCAATATTAAGAGTTGTGTCCAAGGTATTCGTTTGCCAATAAACATCGGCGTTAATGCTTGAAGTCTTAGCACTAAAAAAATAAAATTTGAAATCTGGCTCAAAAATAAATGCATTTTTTTAAGTTCAAAAATATCATTTAATTTAAATAGAACACTCAGTATATTTTACGAGCATAGACTTTACATTGTCACCTGAATAAATTGAAACAAACCCAATTTCCGTTACTAAATAGTCGTGAAAGTAAGTCTTTTTAGAGTTTTAAAAAATTATTTAGGTGAAAAATCACAAACAGTACTGTTGTATGCCGGGACGAAATCAATTGCTGCTAGTAGAAGAAGATTTCCTACTAGATATCAAAACACCCACCTTCGGAAAATAGGAAGATCCAAATGTTAAGTTGATTATGTCTGATGGAGCCACTTTCACTTAAGGCCTCAACGGCCCCCCCGTCAAATTATATTTTAGTTCTAAAAAAAATTATAGATGGCGCCAAGATGAAAGCATTTTTACAGTGGAGCATTTTGAATATTATAGGGATTTCAATTTGGAAAATCAGTGAAACTTTTTTCACTCAGTTCGCACTGATTGGCTAATGAGATTATGGAGGGATTTGTATTTCCATGCCTCGTATGACTTCAAATTTTGTTCTACTCTGTAAAAGTGATGTTTTGTTGTAGAGCTTGTTTTTGAGGTATGTTTAGTTGTGGTAGGTACCTATGAGATTTTCAGGAAGCAATTGGCACATGAATGGGTTTACAAATAGAGGAATTACTCGGAGGAATAATAAACACAAATAGTCCTACCAGGAGCTCTTACACAATTTCAGATATTGGTAAAAGATCCAAGAGCTAGTAAAAGAAATGCAAATCGCCAGATACCTAAATTGAATGCTCTACTGCATTGGTTGATATTATTATTGCACTAATATGCAAGAACACCTTTTGTAAATAAATTTTAATAATTATTATTGAAGCTTTTTATTTTTTCAAAGACATTTTATCCTACAAAACACGATCCAATTTTTTTATTTATACCTAGGTACGTAAAATAGATACTTTATTTATTTTCAATGGAAACTAATGGCACAGCATGCTTTGTGCCTATTATTTTATAAACCAATAATAAAAAACCAAACAAATACACAAGGTGAGAAAGAGGTTCTGTTGTCAATAGGCTTTTTTGGAAACGCTGAACAACCTACATCAGCTGCTGCTCCAACTGTTCGGGTGTTTCGAAAACGCCTAATTATGACATCACGAATTGACTGGTGGCGCCATCTTCGAAAAAAAGCCTGAACTATATTTGCCAAAATATCTGTATTTTTATTCCAAAATCGGGTTTAGACAACAAAAAAAAAAAAAACGGCACATCAGAATTTGCTGAAATTTGGCTTAAACATTCTTTGATCGATTATCTAGGGAATAGTGTTCTTATTTTTTCAATTTTTACCGTGGATTTTTCTATTTTTGGGAAATAGTTCATTTTCACAATATAGGCCAAAAAAAAAATAGAAATATGGAAAATCTAACTGCACTATTCTCTAGATAATCGATCAAGGAATGTTTATGCCAAATTTCAGCAAATTCTGATGTGCGTTTTTTTTTTTGTAGTCTAAAACCGATTTCTGTATTTTGTATCGTGTGCATGGGAGCGATGTTGCCCCCTTAAACGGACGTTGTAATAAACATAACTGCAGAATTTGGGCTGAAAATCCTTGGCAGTTCAATGAATATGAGCGAGATTCCCCTAAAGTAAATGTTTGGTGTGCGATATATGGCCCGTTTTTCTTCAACGAATCGACCGTATTTGGAACAGTGTATGCGGATATGCTGGAAAACTTTTTTTTCTCTTCAACTTCGGCAGGAGGAAATTATTGATGAAGTATACTTTCAACAAGATGGCGCTCCGCCGCACTATTCTCGGCTCACAAGGGCTCCACTTGATGAAGTTTTCGGCAACAAGTGGATAGGGAGATCTGGACCTATCGAAGGCACCTTATTCTCCAGATTTAACACTTCCAGATTTTTTCTTGTGGGCCTATGTGAAAGAGAAATGTTATAATCCACACCCCCAAAACTTGCAAGAGTTAAAACGTAACATAATAAACGTCATAAACGGAATTCCCCGAGAAATGCTACAAAAATCATATAAACATCTTCTCCTAAGATTCCATAAATGTATTAATCAGACCGGACATCATATTCAACATTTTTTTTTGTAATAAAGATTATAACTTTTGTCGCGTTGCTTGGCATTTTTGGAAACATTAAACATACGTTTGAATTTTTTTTCTGTCTGTTCCATTTAATATAAATGGGATTTTTTTACTTAAAAAAATACAAAAACTGTAATTCGTCCAAATTATTAAGAAACAGAAACAATTTTTTTTTCATAAATTATATTTTTCTTATGCGATCCTTAAAATAATTTTAGTTAACAAGACGAAGAGGCGTATCTTAAAATTTCAAGTTTTTAATAATTCCAATGTAAAGATTTTTATTATCTTTAATCTGGTTTTGTTTAACTTCGCAAGTTACTTAAAAAATGCTGATAACATAAAATATTGCATCAATGCCAATATATAAAGTAGAGTAAAGTCTCATTATTTCTGGTTTTAGCAAAAGGGTCAAAACTGCCCTTAGAAGAGATACGCCCTTTCGTCTTATTTTGAAATAAGTTTTCTAAGACATATGACTACGCCTTTTGTTGAAATACTTTTATTATATTGAGGAAGAAAGTACTTTAACATCAGCATTGATTCGAATAATTTTCTAAGCAACAACCAACACAGATAAGAAAAAATGGCGTTTATTTAAAAAAAAAAAAAAATGCACACAAGTTATATTAAAAAAACTAAAAACTTAAACCAATGGTACGTGAGATGAAAGCAAATAACAATTATTCTTATTCTACTAAATTTGCAAAAAATTGAACAAACCTAACTGACATTAACTAAGAGAATAATCACTTATTACAAACTAATATAAAGACCTTAGTGTGCCGAAGGGCGGGTATTATAAAACTACTTTTAGAGTTAACTTGAAGTTAACTACTGAAAATACGTGTAATTCAAAAACTTAACTTCAGGTTAACTGTTAAAGCAGTTTTATAATACCCACCCTAATGGCGGGTATTATAAAACTACTTTGAGAGTTAACTTAAAGTTAACTTCTGAAAATACATGTATATTGAAAAGTTAACTTCAAGTTAACTGTCAAAGCAGTTTTATAATACCCACAAGTGTGGCAACTGCTGGTAGAAAGAAACATGTTCTGGTTGTTCAATGATAGGACTACACAGTACCATAAGGTCATTGTATTTCTTTATTGATATTTTGGGCAAATCGGGATTGAGGCAAGCTGGGCTGAAACTCTCTAACGAATAGAGATATTTTCTCTATCTCTATCGACGTCCTCTCTGTATTGATTTCGAAAAGAGAGAAGAAGACAGCAAGTGCCATAGCGATAGGGATAACGATCTCTATCTGTTACAGATTTACAGTTATTCTGACCACAACATCCATCGGAAAATAGAGAAACGGTAGTTATACCTTCGGTGTCAAGTTCTTTCAGGTATAAATACAAGCATGTACAAATTTCACATGAACCACGTTTACTCAGTCCTTCATTCCATGGTTGCAAAAACCAAAAATTTTGACAAAAAATTTTGAAATATAGGATATATTTTTTTTATGAAAAAATGAACTTATACTTAACGATATACGCACATGATCCATATAGGGCCTAACTTATACGTTCATATAATGTAATACGGCGAACTGGCGTAAGTCTATTTACGCCTATTGGTCGTATTTTGCGAATATAAATTTGAGTTACGCCTGTCGTCTATCTCGTAATGATGTGGCAATAGAGCTACGCCATTTTGTCATATGAAAATATACTTATAAATAGCGACTATGATGAGCCTAACTCAAATTCGAGAATTTTTGAGATAAGCCCCTTCGTCATGTTGATGACGAATTAACCTCAGGATGGAAGGCCTTTTAGACGTCAATGAGAACCGAGATTTTTTTTTTTTCGAATTTTTCAAATTCAGTACACGGTCTAATAGGCCAAGGTCTATTTTCTTAAAATATGTTCACAAGTTAAGCGTTAAGCGTTGCCAAATCTACCCAAAACAAACTGGTTAATATTGATTTTTCCGATTCTACTGTGAATTCTAGCCATATTTCATGTATAATGTCCTACACCTATAAAAAAACATTTGAATTTCACTTTACGAATGTCACATTCAGAAAGGTAATGAGGTATCTGAGTGCATCTCAAGATGTTTCAAGTTTTGTCTATATTTAAATTTCGCATTACAAGTGTCACATTGGCGAAGTTGATCATCCGAGTGAGTTTGAAGATGTTACTTCAAATTGTTGCTCCACCTAAATTTCTTATTACAAGCGTCACATTCGAAAAAATGATCATCCGAGTGCGTTTTCAAGTGTTTGTTCAAATTGGCGCTCCATTTAAATTTTGCGTTACAAATGTCACATTCGAAAGGACGATCATCCGAGTACCTCTTTAAATGTTTTTTCAAATAGCCGATGCATTTAAATTTCGCATTACAGGGTGCAGAATAACTGTATAAATTTGCAGGGGAAGGGAGAAGCTCGCCGGAGGCGAAAATTTTTTTCTACGAGCGTGCGAGACGTGCTTTTTTCTGCACGCATTCAGGCACTAGTGCGGAAAAGTAAAATAATTATGCAATCTTAAGTTACCCTAGTAGGTACTTTCATGTTCTGAAATAACGTTCCTTAAGCATGCGAAAAATCTTTTTTCCCCTCTCAATTGCAACGCATACGCCCTAACTGACGTTTTGCTTCAGTTTAGCCGCCTCTGTCAACTGTCAGACTGTCACTGTCAACCAATAATAGCCGCTTTCCAGCTGACCATTTCGAGCACGCAATCGAGCTTTTGCGCGCGCAAATGCTTCAAGCGCGTGTTCGTTTTCCAGCCGTACTGCACTTCGAGAGCTGCTAACTTTTGCGTTTGAAACACGGAACACTGTACTGCACCGTAATTAAAGCACAAATACAATGTCAGCGGCAAAGCGGCTGAACTATGTTCTAAAAGTTCCGATATATCGAAAAGATTATATCGATATTTTTTTCGATATATCGAATGTAAAATATCGATTAAAATATATCGATAATTTGAATAATATTTTGATTTCTACAGTACAAAACATCGATATATCATTGCCATTGCCATCCCTACCCACGCGCAAAACTAAATTATATGTGATACGGCGCAAGCGCCAGCTGGGACTCTGTAACGAATAGAGATATTTTTTCTATCCCTATTAACGTCTTCTCTCTATTGATTTCGAAGAGAGAGAAGAAGAAAGCAAGTGCCATAGCGATAGGGATAACGTTCTCTATCCGTTATAGAGTTCCCTGCAGACTTCCCGTTGTGGGCCGGATTGTCCCGATTATTTTTAAAGAATGGAGATGGAGAATAGCAACATAAAGTAATAGAGCATAGAACTAACCACAAATAACGGAAGGACAGATGAACAAAATACCACACACACACCACTTGTATAATTCCTATACAACGTTGTGTAAATTTAAATAACATGTTACTGGATATTACCACATAGAACGGAATGAGCATTAGACACGTTTGTACTTCCGCATTCCCCACAAGAGCTTCCATGGGTGCTCCGCACCCATGAGAGGTTGCTCATTGGTGCACCTGCCCCGATGCCCCCATGTAGTTGGCGCCAGTGATTACAAGTATCACATTCGAAGGGATGATCATCCGAGTGCGTCATTAAATATCTTTCCAAATTGGTGTTCCATTTAAATTTCGCATCACAAAGGTCACATTCGAAAGAATACTTATTTGATTTTTTATCTGTATCAGTGTGTTTCAGAAATAAATGTTTTTTTTCAAATTGAATTCCCATTTGAATTTTGTTCCACGAATATCGCATACGAAAGGAGTTTTATTCGAATGTATCTTCAAATGTTTTTTCAAAATTTTCTTCCGTTTCAAATTTTTCGTGGCAAATGTTACATTACAATTTTCCGATACCTTCTAATTGCATTATTGGATTAATTTCATTTAGATGTTCCTCTTCTTTTTTGAATAATCTGATCGGATTAGTAAGATCAATTAATTGGGTCTCGGATATGTCTATTACTGGTGTCCGTTCATTTTTTATCATAAATCTGAAGAATATTTTTATATTAAAATACGACACTATCTAATTTTAAGTTTCAAAACGAAGGATTGTGTAAAATTCAGTGAAATTTTTTTAAAAAAATGTCAGTTTTTTCCTCAACGGTACGATCCATAAACTCGTTACATTAAGGGTAAAAAATAACATTACAATCGACAACAAATTGCTCTATTGAAAGATCATGTAAAATACCAGGCGAAAAAGTCGACGATTTTCACAAGAAATAATGTACCTAAATACATTTTAACACAAGCTCCAGATGAGAGATACATAGTTATTGTGGGAGGCAATTGTGTTAAGGAATGGTGAATTGAGTAGCTCTGAGTCATTACTGCCGGTCTCAAGTCTGTATAAAGGGAGAGGGTTGAGGGTAAAGTCAACGACCCTACCTTGTGAAAGCGACCTTGTTACAAAAACTGACGAGATGTTTCGAACTAGGATAGATTAACCGCGGCAAAGAAAACAGAAATTGAGTATTTGAAACCAGGTATGTGTTAAGCTGGTACAGACCTGCAGCAGACAAAAACAATAGAACAACTTTGGCATGGATATCATAGCTGTGCAGGAATTCAGGTGGACTGATACCGGAAATATGTAGATACTTTTCGTTAGATAACGATAGTCATTATCAATAAAACAGGAAAAAATTCGGCAACAGATCCTTTTTTCTTTTTGTTTATCTGATACATCACCCCTCTGACCCCGCTATTTCATTATGGAACCAAACAAATATGCAGCAATTTAAATCTCGATGGGATTAAGACTGTAAATGGAACTACCAGTGCAGCTGATAAGAAAAAGTGTGAAGATAGCTTATCAAAGTACTCAAAAGTAGATAGCAATATATGTATATTACTTATACCTACAGCAAACTCAACTGGAGAAACTTTGATAAAAGTTATGAGATTTACAAATGCCTACGGAGTTTGGTGTGAGATGCATAGAATATTTGATGGGGACATTGTTCTCTACGTACAAAAGAGAAAATGTATATCACCAAATGTATGAACCCATATGTGAAAACTGGATAACATAATATGGAACCAACTTCAAGCAGAAATCTTAAAGGACAAATTCGCTGGAAGTAATTATTGTAAATGTAACGTAAAAAAAATACCTGAGCTGCTGCCGATTCACAAAATTAGGAATAGACTACCAGACGCATATTTTCCTTTGAATAAAGTTGGATGCTAATGTCAAAAACCGGGAGAAAACCAATTGATGATCTCCCCAAACAACTATGTTCATATTATGAAAAAGCTCTACAGAACAAAATCGAAGATTTGTAAGGAAGTTTTGGCAGCTGATGAATTACCTTACACTAACAAGAATAGGACCAGAAAAAAATCACTTTTGCAACTACTGCAAATCTCATTCCACGTTTCACATTGTTTCACTTTAGTTATAAAGTGAAACAATGTGAAACGAGGAAAGCATATGGTAGACCACCAAAACTGCAAACAATTTCAACACAAAGCCGGAAACAGACGTTGGCAGAAACCTCCGTTGTATTGTTGGCCGAAAATGACAAAGAAAGTTGGTTTGTATTGAGACATTTAAAGATTCAACTGAAAATGATGTTAGATATTCAAACAACCATTAAAAAGTTCAATACTGTTCATAAATACTGTAGGGTTCCATATTTTGTATAGGGTTGAAATGAAAAACGACATCCATAGTCAAAACAAAAACAATCTTTTCTTTTTTAAATTTATATATTTTTTTGTTATACGATCCTTTAAATTAAACTCAGGGTGAAAGGCCTGATATAGACGTTTATGGATAACCGAGAAATGTATATTTTTCACTAGAGTCTAGCCATCACATGTGGAGCACCTACGTTGTAGTCGAAAGCCGAGCCGAGCGCATTGAATTCGAAAGAAGGTGCATATTTGGTTGTTGATTGGAGCAAAGTTTGAGCAATGTGATACTGTCAACTAGCTGCTTAGGAAAGGAGGACCCGGTATTCAAGCTTATTAATTTAATTGCCGATTCGGTCGGATGTTTATTGCAATTCAGCAATAAATTGATATAAATTGCGCTGCAAGCCGCAGCAAAGGGAGACTTAAACTAGTGCAAGTACGTCTCGTTGGAAAAGCCCCTCTGGAATTAAGTCTCCCTAGTGCAAGTACCTCTCGTTGGGAAAGCCCCTCTGGGAATCTTCAGCTTTATCGTTGTCCAGTGCAATTACCTCTCGTTGGGAACGCCCCTCTGGACAAGGCATAAGGGTGACGATAAACTAATCTACAGTCCCCCAAGCAGCATTGACGTGTGGCTCCCTATAAGGACCCCAGTGTTCGAAGGGTCATGTATCTTATAGGATTAGCGTACATGTAAGGTTATATTTGGGAAAATATATATCTATATTTTTATATAACCTGAGCGAGTTTCTCTCCATCAACCCCCAAAAGCTACAAACCCCCCATGTCACCCCCATAAAGCGGGTAGTTGTGACATATTTGGTGGAGGCGCCGTCTCGAAACCGACGCGTAAGAACCGACGCCGTAAGGCGCCTTTGAAGAAAGCCAACGCCCAAACACGTCACGACGTGGTACGTCGACAAACGATACCGACGAAAGCTCTCAGGGATATTCACGTCAGCGTGGCGAAGGTGAAGAAAAGGAAAGAATAAATTGTGACATATTTGGTCGAAGCGAAACTCACGACACGGTGGCGAAGGCGATATAGATGTCAGATAAGCGAGCATACAATTTGAGGCCAAAGAACGCAGCAGCAACGACACCAGTAGAATTAGAATCAGAAAACGTGCTCTTTCTGCCGAGAAGATCACTACAAAGATCACCACCAGAGTCGCCCAGTATCAGTTTGGAGCAGATTACCAGTGAGATAGAAAACCAAGCAAATAATCAAACAGGCTACGAAGAAGACAGTGTTTTTGGTAGCCCACCAGACCTTACCCTTCAAGAAGCACCAAAACCCAGGCACCTATCAAAAGAGAAAGTAGATCAATAGTCCGGGAGGCAGCGGCTTTTTTTTTCAAAGAATTTCATCACGGCTGGGATTATTACCGTGCATTGTAGTCACATTCCTAATGACGAAACCGACCGTCAGCCAGTCTAATAGCGGTGGGTGGTCGCGTGGGAGGCTGCGGAACTCGTGAAAAAAAAGTTTTCTAAAGTTATTTCATCTCAGCTGAAATTGTTTACACACATTATTTATAACAATTAGCAACAGAAAAAGACCGTCAGCCGTGCGGCAGAGGGGGATGGTGCGTCAGTCGAGCGCGTGAACTTGACAAAAAAATATGAATTTCAAATTATTTCATCTCGCTTGAAATTTTTACACATAATTTCATACATATATAAAAATATAATAATGACCATCAGCTGCCTGTCTAGTGGGGGTAAGACCGTCAGTCAGGGCGAAAATGTATGAGCGCGCTCATGCAATTATACGACGCGCGGAATTTTCTATCGGCTGACTAACGGCTTTTCCCCCAATAGACAATCAGCTGACGGTTATTATAATATTTATATTTGTTGAAACTACAATACTCATCAATTTCAAATGAGGTTATTACGATTTACCTATTAACGTTGCATGTAAAATATAGTATTATACATATACAGGGTGGCCCATCGAAAACAGTCCAGCAAGGTTTTGGGCTTTGTATGTGAAAATTTAAAAAAATGCTCGGACCCGTATAATTTTGTTTTCAGGGGGACATATTTACACATTGATTACATCACAGTAACTTCAACCCCTTAGCGGGGGTGGCATTCACCCTTATTTTTTCAAATGGGAAGGGGTATGTTGTGATACATCTTTTGAGAGGGCATCAAATTTTCTTTAAAATGGCGCTTCGTTATTTAAATTTGAGCTACTCGTCGCCGAGCAATGGAATTTCAAACATTTTATTGCATCTCTTATTTACAAGGAACAAAAACCGTTTTTAAACTAACAAATATCAGTCGACAATTCAACTTTATCTTCGGTGAAGTAGTTGATGTGGATAGTTCAATATTTCTGTGATTTTGTTTGGTGTACATTCGATAAAAAATGGTTTATTCTATTGCGGAGAGAGTGGAAATTATTGAATTGTATTTCATTAACAATCAATGTGCCAGAGTAACAGCAACTTTGTTCAATGAGAGGCATGCAGAAAGAAACGTGCATCATGGTTACGTCCTAGAACTAGTAGCAAAATTCCGGCAAATTGGTTCAGTGCCAAACAGAAAACGGGATATTGAAAATCCGGTGAGAAATGAGGCAGTAGAATCAGCTATTAATCTGGGTCAAGTTACTATGGACCCAAGATTGAGTACCACAAAAATTTCTGATGTAACAGGTGTTTCTCGGACCACTGTATGTACAGAGAATTCTGAAACATAATAAATGGTAGGTACCCATATAAAAATCAACTTCTTCACGAATTGAATGAAGATGATAATGACCGCCATTTACAATTTTGTGAAATAATGACCGAAATAATTACACATACTCCCAACTACCTTTTTAATGTTTGCTTCTCAGACGAATGTTCATTTTTTCTCAATGGCACTGTTAATCGACATAACTGTTATTATTGGTCCGACATGAATCCAAGGCTTTACCATGAGGCTCATACTCAACATCCTCAAAAATTAAACGTTTGGGCTGGTATTTTGGTGATCACATTATTGGCCATATTTCATACAGGGAAATTTGGATGGAGATACTTACTTAGCATGCCGTCAACCCAGCACTGATCGAAATTATGGAAAACGACCAACGTTATCATGAAGTAAATCCGATATTTCAGCAAGATGCTCCATTATGCATTAGCTGTACGGGAGTTTTTGAACGAAAACTTTCCTGGATGGATTGGAAGGAGGGGTGCTATCGAATGGCCCGCGCGATCACCCGATTTATCTCCCCTTGATTTCTTTTTGTGGGGACATCTGAAATCGAAAATTTACGCCACCCAGCCTGAATCCTTAGAAGATTTACGGAACCGCATTACTAATGAATGTCGACTAATTACACCTGATATTCTTCACAATGTGCGAGCACACTTTGAACAGTTGCTGTACTATTGTATGGAGGTGAACGGCGGACATTTGGAACAGTTAATAGGATAACACGTAAGTACTAATCAATATTAATTTGATTAAATTTCTCGGCAACCCATATTACAAATTTCAAAAACGAAGCGCCATTTCAAAGAAAATTTAATGCCCTCTCAAAAGATGTATCACAACATACTTCTCCCCATTTGAAAAAAAATTATACGGGTCCGAGGATTTTTAATTTTCACATACAAAGCCCAAAACCTTGCTGGACTGTTTTCGATAGGCCACCCTGTATATAATACTATATTTTACATGCAACGTATAATGGGTAAATCGTAATAAGCTCATTTGAAATTGATAAGTATTGTAGTTTCAATAAATATAAATATTATAATAACCGTCAGTTGATTGTCTATTGGGGGAAAAGCCGTCAGTCAGCCGACAGAAAATTCCGGGCGTATAATTGTATGAGCGCGCTCATACATTTTCGCCCTGACTGACGGTCTTACCCCCACTAGACAGGCAGCTGACGGTCATTACTTTATTTCTATATATGTATGAAATCATGTGTAAAAATTTCAAGCGAGATGAAATAATTTGAAATTCATATTTTTTTGTCAAGTTCACGCGCTTGACTGACGCACCATCCCCCCTCTGCCGCACGGCTGACGGTCTTTTTCTGTTGCTTATTGTTATAAATAATGTGTGTAAACAATTTCAGCTGAGATGAAATAACTTAGAACACTTTTTTTGTCACGAGTTCCGCAGCCTCCCACGCGCCCACCCACCGATGGTATTGAGGCTGACGGTCGGTTTCGTCATTAGGAATGTGACTACAACGTACCATATTAATCTCAGCCGTGATGAAATTCCTCGAAAAAAAAGCCGCTGCCTCCCGGACTACAACCGGAGATAATGTCGAACACCACAATAACTGACGCTATGACAGCGGAGAAACAGGCAAAGTTGCCTCAGTTTATCAGCCCTCAAACCTTCCAGCCGTGTAAAACCAGCGCGATCGAGTTCCTAAGAACATATGACAGATCGGCGATAGCAAATGGATGGGCTGAAAAGCTGAAAAAAGTTTATTTTGGAACATATTTGGACGGAGCTGCAAACCTGTGGTTTCAGGAATATAAGCGCGACCACCAAAACAACAGCTGGAAAGACATTGTCAAAGATTTTTCAGAGGAATTTGAGGATACAGATTACCAAAGGGCACTTAAGAAAAAACTCGAAAACAGAAAACAGGGTCAAGATGAGTCAGTCAAGGAATACTTGTACTTATACCACAATTACACACATACATTTGATATACAAGAATTTGTAAGGATTTTCAGCGAAGGATTGACGGAGGCAAATCATTACACTTACTACTGGTTAACAAACCCGCCGAACAAGCCACCAACATCACTTATACAATTAAAAGAAATAGCAGACACAATAGACAAAGCTCCGAAGAAAGGTGCAACGCAAGATACCCAAATTATCAGCTGTACGGAAAGAAACACAATCACAGAAACAGAACTAAACAATGTCAAATCATTTGTGCTCAACCCTTCGACTACATCTACGCCAGTAAAGTTCAACAATATACACGAATGTATAAACCATAACTGGTCGCTGACGATCCCACATCGAAACCTAACATCAAATAAAGCACTATTAGAAAACATTGAAAGAAAACTAAAATATGGACAAGCATCTGCCAGAACTTACCATTGGACGACAGAAAGTCACAGTATAATGACGATATGGAACACAGTTTTAACAGTAATATTGCTATATGTTTTATGGAGAAGACCACAACCATTAATCCTTGCACTCTTCAACCCTTGTACAGGCCCAGCTCGGACAAAGATGACCAAAGCCAACACCCACCAGAACACGATGTAATATTCTACACTACATGCGGTTTGTTTGTACTATTCCTTATGTACCTATTGGGAAAAGGGTTTATGTACCTACAAAATAAAGCTAAATAAGAAAATTTGCCACATAAACCAGAAAGAAACGATACGGGCGTAGAAAACCACGAATACATATTGCGAATTACAGGCCGTAGACCTGACGGAACGCTGACCTGCACTTTTCATAAAAATAAGTGCGACGCGAGCACAACATTGAATGACGTTACAGAAGTACGTAATGATTAGAACCAAAACACCAGAGATGGACTTAGTGGAACTTTGATTGGAATAGTAAATATTCTCTGAAAGCGAGGGAACAAAAAGAGAAAAAAAAACACTTTTTCTTACAACTCTATGTATTACTAAAAATAAATTATGACGAGCGGTCGCCTAGCCCGCACCACGGCACAAATTAAACAAATGGCTCCACAAAGGGACCCATAAAAAAGGGTACGTTGGATCCCTGGCACGGGGGGGTGGCCACTCTCCAACCACCCTCACGTACATCACTACATAATTCTGGAAGAAGACAAATATACAGGGTGTCCCAAAAAGATACCGACAAACTTTAAGGGGTAGTAGGGGACATCAAAACAAGCATTTTTGTTCATATAAACATATGCCCGCAAATGAGCCATTTGGGCTGTAGAGCAAAAAAACTGTTTGATTCTTTTATTCTTCGCAATAATTAAATCACTGTTTACTTATTAATTTTACTTTATTATCAAATAAATTATGGTTTAAAATAATTGTTCAAAATGTTGACCATTTACTTTAATGCAAAGATTACACCATCGGGTCATTGACTGAAAAGTTCAGTCTACGACCCGTCTACACCTGTTCGTAATGAGATGGATCTGATAGCAAGGAAACTGGCGAGTTGTACCCATGTAGAAGCTATTTCCGGAATATTCCAAAGAGTTTGCGAGTTGAACAATTATTGTAAACCCTAATTTATTTGCTATTAAAGCAAAATAATAAGTAAATAGTGATTTAATTATTGCGAAGAATAAAACTAGATACCAAACATTTTTTTTGCTCTACAGCCCAAATGGCTCATTTGCGGACATATGTTTATATAAACAAAAATGCTTGTTTTGATGTCCCCTACTACCCCTTAAAGTTTGTCGGTATCTTTTTGGGACACCCTGTATATAGGTATTTAAATAGAGACAAAACAATAGAAGAACTTACTAAGCCAATCTTGGGGCACTCCTGCCGCACAAGTCTCCTGACAGCCCTAAGTCTGGAGCGGGCTACAAGGAAAAACACATGAATATACTAAAACAAACTATACTTCTTCTGAACTTACCTGGAGGGGTCATTTTTAACAATTGGGCGAATTAAACTGACGGGCCAAAGGTGGGTCATAATTAAACTATGTAATTATAGGAATAAGCACATTTTTTTATAATATTATTTTATTTTTTGTATGTATATACAAAACCACCAACCAGGGACGGACTACAAAACAAATTCGAGGGAACGCATTGTAATAGAAGGACCTAGCTCTGGACTGAGCAGGGGCTAGGAACTTCAAACCAGAAGAAACAAATGGGTATGGACCAATGAACAAGAAAGAAGCATAACAAACCAGGAAACGACACTTTTTTTGTAGTAACCTGAATAATAATCCTACCATAAAAAACTTTTGTTAATTTTAATTTTTAATTTTTTTCTCTACAGGGTGATTCAAAAGTAAGCGGCAATCTTTCGGGGGCGTATTCCTTGCATAAAAATAAGACGAAAAGTTCCTATTAACATGGGTCCAGAAATGATTCCTAGGGGAGCTACGCCCCTTCGAATAGGATATCTGAAAGACGTATTTCTCTCTATAACTTTGAAACCCCTCACAAATGGATTCTGAAAATTGGTGTATTTTATGAACATTTAATGGCAATTAAGATACTAAATTGAAAATTCAAAAATCTAAATCAGTGGCGTCTCATACTGGAGAGGGAGAGGGCTAAAACATCCCTATTTTTTCTACGTTTCAGGTTTTTGCGATTCTGATTAAAAATTCGAGAAGTTTAGAGCTTTTTACACAAAAAAGGTATTCTCAGTTCAATCCGATACAGCGTACCGTTTACGAGAAAATTGACTTTGAAAATTTTCTGCTTTGCGTATGTTTATTGATGAAAACTACTCTGCTGCTAATCTTTTTATTAGATTACGATGCACACGTGGTAGAATTCTTGAGTTGTTTTTAATTGTCTGAAATACGTCCTCTGTTCTTTGTCTGAGAACATCGATATTAGGTATTGGGTCGCAACTAGCTGTTTTATGTGTCCCCTAAAATGCTAGAAACCATTTGAATGATGCCTACGAAAACCGTTGGATAGGTCGTGAGGGTCCAGTGTTATGGCCTCCACGGTCTCCTGACCTAAATCCTCTCGATTTTTATTTATGGGGACACATAAAACAGTTAGTTTATTGCCACCCAATACCTAATATCGATGTTCTCAGACAGAGAATAGAGGACGCATTTCAGACAATTAGAAACAATCCAAGAATTCTACCATGTGTGCATCGTAATCTTATAAAAAGATTAGCAGCTTGTCGTGCTGCTAATGGTAATAATTTTGAATATTTTCTCTTAATTGTTAGACTATGTGTTCTTTTTTTTACATTGCAATGCAGAGTAGTTTTCATCAATAAACATACGCAAATCAGAAAATTTTCAAAGCCAATTTTCTCGTAAACGGTACGCTGTATCGGATTAAACGAAGAGTACCTTTTCTGTGTAAAAAACTCTAAACTTCGCGAATTTTCAATCAGAATCGCAAAAACCTGAAAAGTAAAAAAATAGGGATGTTTTAACCCTCACCCTCCCCAGTATGTGACGCCACTGATTAAGATTTTTGAATTTTCAATTTAGTATCTTAATTGCCATCAAATGTTTATAAAATACACCAATTTTCAAAATCCATTTGTGAAGGGTTTCAAAGTTATTGAGAAAAATACGTCTTTCAGGTGTCCTATTCGAAGGGGCGTAGCTCCCTTAGGAAGCATTTCCGGACCCATGTTAATAGAAACTTTTTGTCTTATTTTTATGCAAGGAATACGCCCCCGAAAGATTGCCGCTTACTTTTGAATCACCCTGTATACGCGATATTTGCATTATATAATTGTTAAGCATCAGGGATATTTTATAATTAGGCTATTATTGTGAAGAACGGATATTTTTAGGATAAGGATATTATTGTATTTTTTTGACATTGTTATGGTATTTGTATATATTTTGTTGTAAGTGTCTCTTCCAAGCATTGGGGTCCAATGCTTCATGGAGGGGGGGCATATGTCAACTAGCTGCTTAGGAAAGCAGGACCCGGTATTCAACCTTATTAATTTAATTGCCGATTCGGTCGGATGTTTATTGCAATTCAGCAATAAATTGATATAAATTGCGCTGCAAGCCGCAGCAAAGGGAGACTTAAACCAGTGCAAGTACCTCTCGTTGAAAAAGCCCCTCTGGAATTAAGTCTCCCCAGTGCAAGTACCTCTCGTTGGGAAAGCCCCTCTGGGTATCTTCAGCCTTATCGTTGTCCAGTAAAATTACCTCTCGTTGGGAACGCCCCTCTGGACAAGGCATAAGGGTGACGATAAACTAATATACAGTCCCCCAAGCAGCATTGACATGTGGCTCCCTATAAGGACCCCAGTGTTCGGAGGGTCATGTATCTTATAGGATTAGCGTACATGTAAGGTTATATTTGGGAAAATATATATCTATATTTTTATATAACCTGAGCGAGTTTCTCTCCATCAACCCCCAAAAGCTACAAACCCCCCATGTCACCCCCGTAAAGCGGGTAGTTGTGACAATACACTGCTCAAAAAAAAAAAAAAAAATTGATACTTATTACAAGAACTCGTTAAATTCGAAATCAGGAGAAACACAACAAAAATAAACTTAAAATCTATATTAATTATAAAGAAAAAAACTAATAAAACATTTTTTATCAAAAAATATTGTAATTTGAACATGCCTTAAACTTGAAATTAAATAATCTATATTAATCCGTAGTATTATCGTTAGAGTCTAATAGGTATTGTCTGCAAAATTAATGCGTTTTTTCCTTCTCTTTCAGGATGTTGACGATTAGATGCGGATTTCTGCATTTTTTTTTGTTGAAGTAAATTTCCTCAGTGGAGTGATTAGTGATTGGTACCTTTTTTCGCTCGTTTGTAAGTAAGAGGAGAGGGGAGTAGTCATTTTGTTTTCGTTTCAAAGTGGTCAATACCTGATTTATAGGCCTGTTCTCATGTTCTACCTACTTTCTAAATAGAAATATTAAAAAATGAACTAGAAAAAATGACTTTCTTTTTGTATCTTTTTTTCTATTTACCATCCTAAATCCAAACTACAAAAAATGTAATATTTTTACAAATAATTCTTATCTTGTAAAATGGGCTTGTTATTCTGTTTTGATAAAAATAATAATGATTAAAGAAACGTTAGAAATAACAATTAAATTCTTGTTCTCGATTTTCTATGCGCCAGAGTTCGCTTTTCGGCTATCATCAGGTTTGCTCCGGCTGTGACGGCTAGACTATAGTATATTTTTCTAATTTTTCAAATACAGTATACGGTCTAATAGGTTAAGGTGCATTTCCTTGAAATATTTTCCACAAGTCAAGCGTTGCCAAATCTACCCTAAACACTATTGAATTTTCCGATGTTTCTACTATGAATTTTAGCCATATTTCATGTATAGTGTCCTACACCTATACCAACACATTTGAATTTCACTTTACAAATGTCACATTCAAAAGGTAATGAGGTAGTGCCTCTTGAGATGTCGATTCAAATTGCTTTTATATTTAAATTTGGCATTACAAGTGTCACATTGGAAAGGTTGATCATCCGAGTGAGTTAGAAGATGTCTCTTTAAAACGTCGCTTCATTTAAATTTCGTATTACAAGTGTCACATTCGAAAGGATGATCATCCGAGTGCGTCTTTAAATGTCTTTTAAAATTGTTGTTCGATTTAAATTTTGCATCACAAAAGTCACATTCTAAAGGATAATCATCCAAGTGCGTCTTCAAATGTTTGTTCAAAACCTCGTTATATTTGAATTTTGCATTACAAGTATCACATTCAAAAGGATGATCATACGAGTGCCTCTTTAAATGTTTTTTCAAATAGCCGATACATTTAAATTTCGCATCACAAGTGTCACATTCGAAAGGCTGACCATTCGAGTGCGTCTTCAAATGTTGGTTCAAATTTTTTTTATGTTTAAATTTTGCTTCACAAGACTCACATTTGAAAGGATAATCATCCGAATGTAATTTCAAATGTCCTTTCAAATTTTGTTCCGTTTCAAATTTGTTGTGGCAAATGTTACATTGCAATTTCTCGATATCTTCTGATTGTGTTACTGGATTAATTTCATCTGAATTTTCCTCTTCACTTCCGAATATCTCTCCTCCGTTCGGATGAATTAGTTGTATTTCGGATATGCCTATTTCGTCTGTCCACTCATTTTTTATCATAAGCCTAAAAAAAAAATTTCGATGTCAATAATATATCAAAGTTAGTTCCAAAAATTGTTTAATCAAGGATTGGATTTCGAAACAGAAATACCAAAATTTTCTTCAATGAAAAGTTGTTTGGACGACTGTAGAAAAAGGAAATTCTTGATAATAGTAGTGAGGCCACCGTATTTATGGATGGAACATTCAAAAGCTGTAGTAAGCAATTCAGTCAAATATATACCATCTATATCAATACTGGTAGCACACCAAACGATACAAGTACAATTCTAGTGCTATTTGCATCACTCCCCCATAAAACCAAAGAAACATACGATAGATTGTTTTCAACAGTCAAAGACAAACTACCGAATATGAAACCATCCCTTGTAAAACTGAATTTTGAGCTGGCAATGATTAATGCATTAGAGAACAATTTTTCAGAAGCTCAAATTTCTGGCTGTAATTTTCATTTTAACCAATGTATATGCAAAATTATTCAAAGTATTGAAGTCGCTTCTGAATATAAAAATAACGGAGAGATACGCTTACACATAAAAATGTGTGCTGCATTAGCATATCTTCCATCGATGATGATTGGTTATGCATTCAAAAAATATCTCCCATTTCCGGAGAAATGGAACAGTTCTACGATTATTTTGTTGGGCCATGATTAGAGAATAGCAAAGTCATCGCACTAACAACGCTTTAGAAGGATGGAATTATCAATAGTAATATAACGAGTGCAATGGAAATTATGAATAATTTTTGGGAATTTGCCCGAATGCATTTTTAGTTGAAAAAGAGCACGAGTGCATTTTTCAGTTAAAAACGCATGAGTGCAAATTTGTCGAAAATTATAAATATATTTCCATTGCACGAGTTGTATTTAATGAGAGAATTTCAAAAATCAAAAATTTAAATTTTTTGTCAAAAAATGTCAAAACACTAGTTTTCGCACCAGTTAGTACGCAATTATCTGATAATTTGCACTAGTGCAAATTATCGCGTAATTACAATCTGATTGGTTCAAATCAACAATCAAAACATGTCAATTTATTGTTGGAATACCAGTTTTGACAGATGTATGAAATTCTCATTTAAATATATTGATAAGACCGCATTCCAATGTATTCCAATAGTGAAGTGTCTACTTGAAGAAGCAGAGTATTCTGATCACTACATTAAATTTAGAAGAAAAACGGCGCAAGAAAACGTACATTATTCTTTATGAAAGAATTTCTAAAACGTTGAAAAAATATACCTAAACAGAGGACTTGAGATTGTGTTTGAAGACGTAGCTTATGTTCAGAAGCTGGAATAAACACGATTTTTTATTGGACTGGATTTTCTGTATGTATTTTATTTGATTAAAAAAAAAGTTTAATACAAAATATTTAAAAAAAATTTAAAAAAAAAGAAATAATAGTTATTTATGCAACAAGTGTGTAAAGTGAACCTTTTTTCACGAATGTGAATTTTGACACACATTCAAATGAGTGAAAAAAGGTGCTTTACGCACGTATTGCATACAAAAATTTTTCTACTACCAATCAAATATGTGTAAAAAAATAAATTTGGACAAATACTTTACGCCCTAGTGCGTGAAGTAATTTACCAGAAAAATGCCAAATTAACAGTGTTGACATCTGTCATTGACATTACTTTACGCACTAGTGTATGAAGTGAATTACTTTACGCACTAGTGCGTGAAGTGAAATTTTACATCTTCTGAATAGCGCGTAAAGTGAGTACTTTACGCACGGTAGTAGAAAATAGTATATTTCCTAACTAGTGCGGAAAGTACCACTTTTCCGCACGCGATTGCAGTTTGCCGAACAACGCGTAGCGGAGTTCGGCAAGCAATCAAGTGAGGAGAAGAGAATTTCCGCCCGAGTTAGGAACACTATTTTTTCTACGAGATAGAAGGAACGTACCTAATTAATGTAAATTGGAACACGAATATTTAACAACATTTCTTTTGCAACACATATGGGGGTAGATTTTTCCTACCCTGACGGGTCGTAAGGAGTTGTCGTTCATTTTGTAGGTTCATTAGCACCTTAATGACCTGGGTGCAAAGTTTTATTAACGCACACAATTTTTTACCATTTTTCTGCGATGTTTTTAACATATGGGGGTGGTTTTTTGAAGTTTTTTCCTATCCTGACGGGTCGTAAGGGGGTGTCCTCCATTTTGTAGGTTCATTAGCACCTCAGTGACCTGTGTGCAAAGTTTTATTAACGCACACAATTTTTTACTATTTTTCTACGATGTTTTTAGCATATGGGGGTGGTTTTATGAAGTTTTTTCCTACCCTGACGGATCGTAAGGGGTTGTCTTTCATTTTGTAAGTTCATTAGTACCTCAGTAACTTGTGTGCAAAGTTTTATTAACGCACACAATTTTTTACTATTTTTCTACGATGTTTTTAGCATATGGGGGTGGTTTTTTGAAGCTTTCTCCTACACTGACGGGTCGTAAGGGGTTGTCCTTCATTTTGTAGGTTCATCAACACCTCAATGAGCTGTGTGCAAAGTTTTATTAACGCACACAATCTTTTACTATTTTTCTACGATGTTTTTAGCGTATGGGGGTGATTTTTTTGATGTTTTTTTCCTACCCTGACGGGTCGTAAAGGGTTGTCCTTCATTTTGTAGGTTCATCAACACCTCAATGAGCTCTGTGCAAAGTTTTATCAACGCACACAATGTTTTACTATTTTTCTGCAGTAAAGGGGCTAGGACAGAGCTGGCGCAAAATCAGTCATTTTCCCATGTAAATCTCCATAAGAAAATCTAAGGTCCGTTCTGGCAATTTTTATACCGTTCAAGGTCATCCGTCCAGCCCGCTAGCCGCGGGCTAAGCCCCGCCCCCTTTCCAGTGCCCGCGTCTTCCATCGGTCGCACTAACTGGTCAGCCGCCGCTGCGTTCGGGGTCATTGACCGTACCTGGCTCCAAGCGGCTCATCTAACACACATAGCAGCTCGTGACTTGGTACCTCATTCAAGGTGCATTGTACTGATGATGACATAACTAATAATGAAAACGTCGTTTCGCCATCGGGTCGTCAACGTTTATTGCAACCGCAGCGAAACCATAACTTGTTACTTTCCTGTGACCTGCGATAAACAAGCTCTGACTAGTCTGTAGCCAATCACCAGCTTCGTATCCACCTGCACACTCCAGCGAACTTTTCCTAGAAATATGGGCCATCGTTTATATTTTATTGTTGCTTATTACGCTGGCATCCTGCGATAAGCAAGTCCTAACAAGTCTCTAACCAATCCGAAGGCTGAGGTCTCTCGTCTCAATATAAGAAACGAGCGACAACAAGCCGGAGATTTTTTTTACTATTATTTATATCATATTAATAGCTACAACGCTTTCGCTCGTATTCAGATTAAAATCGCCGCTTGTTCGAGTGACTTGTTGAAAGTGATCAGTAAACTTTTGGATTGCGCCTATTTCTATATCAGTGTTGGAGTTAACAAAAGCGTAAGTATTATTACAGTTATTATTATTATCAACATGACTCATCATTTATACAAATATTTTTTTGCAAAATAATTCTGTCTCAAATTTTTTCCATACGGATTTTCCTGGAATTTTTGCTTCAAATATTCATTTCCTATCAATAATATATTGCTAAATTATATCAACATGTTCACCAAGAAAACTAAAAATTAAGCAAACGCGTCAGATAGGAAATTACACTGCTTGAGCCGTCCTGCCGCAATACTGATAAACTATTTTTATTTAGAATAAACAATATAACCTGTGACAATAATAGGCGTTACATCATCAACGTGTGTGTGTGTGAATATTCTCATCGTATGACGTGATCGTTGGCGCCATCCAGCGTACATAGTGTAGAGTTCGATGTGTCCCATTATAGGATGCTGTAGTGGTAAATAAGGAAAATTCGTGACTGCCGCCGACGTTTAATGGGGGAATTTTATAAACAAGGGTATCATATTTCACGGTTATTTTTACTTATAACGGATAAGCGTTTCTATTCTAGCAAAAACAAGCTCAAACTTGCATTTATATTTTGTCGATGATAAACAAAACATGTTTGAATATTTTCACTGCCGACCAACTACCTACATATTATATTTAAAAACATTCCAGCACATAGCCCCATAATACTCCCAGTCAAGTTGGACATTATCTATTACCCAACTAACAACCCTTAGGACAAAAAAAGGGTGATATCAAAAATTTTAAAAAGTACCTAACTATATCATAACTTTTTTGAGGCGGGGACAGCGAGGCTGCTTTTTCCGGGGTGTGCGCAACCCTAACTATCAAGGGAATGTCTGAAAACCGGATTTTGACCATCTGCGCAGGATGTCTTAGGGCCTTATTCTATTTTTTCGATTATTTCGCCTTCTAGCCATTCGATTCACTTCGTTCTTTTACCAAAAATTTTCAAATAATTAGTCGCGTATTTGAAGACCAGTTCCACCCGTTTAGCATATTATGCCAAAAGGGCCGTATTCTATTTTTTCGATTATTTCGCCTTCTAGCCATCCGATTCACTTCGTTCTTTTACCAAAAATTTTCAAATAATTAGTCGCGTATTTGAAGACCAGTTCCACCCGTTTAGCATATGCCAAAAGGGCCGTATTCTATTTGTTCAATTATTTAACGTTCTATCGACCCGATTCAATTTATTCTTCTGCCAAAAATTTCTAAATAATTAGTGGCATCAATGAAGACTAGTTCTACCCGTTTAGGATACGCCAAAAGGCCCGTAACCAGTTATTTTCGATAAATCCACTTTCTAGTGGTCCAATTTAATTCATTCTTTTACCAAACATATATTCCCAGTAGGTAATGCATTGGAATGTAAATATTTTAGTATAGAAAATCCTAAACACAAAACAGCAGACATTTAGATTTCAAGATAACATTTAACCATAGGCTAGATCTGAATAAAGAGTATACAAAAAAAAAAGATATAAGAGTTGGGGAACCTTTCCTATTTTTTGGCTTCACCTTTTTATAATTTCTATGGACTTTCTATACAGTTCCAGATGACTTCGAGCGAGCGTGTAATCTCAACCATACGAGTTTAGATCTGGATCAGCAAGTCACAAAGCTTATTAACTGGAATGTTTGTACCTGTATTGTAACCCCTTTTATTAATGAATTAATTAAGGGTTCATAATGTGCTCAGTTAGCTCAGCCTAAAAAAATTATTAGGGGTGGGTTGATTGTTTATTCAGTACAGAATGGCAAGGGCGCCACTGAATTTTTTAAAATTTAATTAGAATTATAAAATTGCACAAAATATGGAAGTGTGAAAATCCAGAAACACACCTAGAAAATAATTAGCAAACGGTAATCAGTAATCCTGAAAAAAAATAATAATAATGTACACAACTCAACTCTTGACCTATGGGAAACCAATAAAACAATTGAGCCAAAATTTCAAATTACAACAGTGTATATTTCAAAGTCAGTAAACAATAATTCAGTAGGTATTGGTCTTTGCCAAAATGTAAGAACAATTATTATTGTTAAGATTCACTTAATCAAAATGACGAAGTTAAAATTTAATGTAATTATTTAAGTTCAAAGAAGAAATAAAAATAATGATAATAATATCGGGTCTTCAAAAAAAAAACCAATCAAAGATTGCTATGGTTTTTTGAACGTAGGTCTTAGCAATATTTTTCTTTAATTTTGACAATGTCAGTCAATGAAATTTAATGTCAAAATGTCATGTCAAAAATCCTGACCAATAAACAAACAATAATGCGACGTACGTTTTCGTAACCAAAGCAATCTTTGATTGGTTTTTTTTTTGAAGACCCGATAGCATAACAACGAATTGTACCTCAATATACTTGCCTCATAAATTCATTAACATTAATTGCCAATACTATTAAATTGGAAGGAAAATATTAAGATTTATGTTTCCTGAAAGCCAATTACAAAAATTGAATGATTAAAAAAATTCAATCAATGAATATGGTGAACCTCTGCAAGAAAATAGATAGAAAAAAAAAAAAACTGTACCTGTAAAAAAAAATCAAAGGTTGAATTACAAACCCCTTGGTCGACGAAAGGAAATTCTTCGGGTATACGTTAAAAAATTGATCAATTTTCAACAAACCATTATGTAAGAATTATAATTCAGAACATGTCATAGTCCAACCTCAACCCTGATTCAGTTCACTTACAAGGTCAATGAAATTTAAGGCAAGATTAAAAGTTAAAAGTTATGCGAACATAATAAAATTAATAGAAAAGCCAATTTTTTTTTTTTTCTTCGCCATTGTGTCAAGGATACATTTGTATATGTACTCAATTATCATAGCTTTTTAAATAGATTGATTGCAAAAATATTAAAAATAGTAAAAATGATTTTATAAAAGAAAGTTAAAGAGTTATTATCGAAAATTATACAAGCCTCCATCCCAATATAAGGCATTCTCGGAGACCATCCATTCTCGTCTCTCGGTATCGGTACGAAAGGGGCCACACTTGGTACTAGTGGGTTCTAGCCCAGAATTCCGGCAGAAAAGGGGCTATAATTGATGTCGAAGATGCAGGACACGTATTGACCTGTGGGATCTTGCTTCTAGTAGGGTGGAAAGCCCTCCAAAGGCTCAATATCGAGCTCCACGGAAATGGTGTTGATTCAAAAATGGGGCCTTCTTGGAATGTACTTGTTGGGTAAAATCAGCTATTCGAGAGACCCTAAGCAATAATGCATTCCTTGAAAAACTATTACTTATGAAAGTTGAAAGAAACTTACCACGTTTTTGAGTGGGATTTAAACTGGAATTAAATTGTAATCACGAGACTTTTTGATCTGAATTTTTCTTTAATCGATAGATATTTGCCACACGCAACTTTAATTTGTTAAACAGGCAATGCCCAAGGGCCGGTAAGATATTTTATTTGCAATCATATATGTAATCTTGTCATTACTGACTTTTTAAAAATTTGGAAGTGACACTTTACCTGTGTCACTTCCCTCTTCGATTTCCCTCACCGATTTCCCTATGCGACTTCCCTCACCGATTTCCCTCACTGTAATTTATTTACCTTTGCTGGAAACAATGAGAACATGTCAGGTAAAAATGTCAAATCAGACACATTTTGGCATGTTTGTTTTATTTTTCTAATATTAATAAAATTAAATGACTAATCATATTCAATGGAGTGTTTGCAAATAAAATAGTATACAAACCTCGGAGGAAAGTTTTCATTTATGTCTCGAGATTAATAGTCTATATACTATATAAATCTCTCGACAGTAATGAAACACTTCCCTACTCGGTATGTAATATACTATTATTTGATCAGCACTTTCAGTCAACCGTACTGTTCAAGCAGAGAAAATCAAAAGGGACGAGAATCAATTTTCCACGGGCCAGGTAAGCACGAATACCGCGCTTCCTCTCGAGATAGTCACAACGGAAATTGTTGGTACTAACCGAGTGTCAAATTAAAAGAGGCTATCGCCCTCTAGTGAAATAGTTTAACATTTGCTATATAATAACCCTGTAATTTTAAATGTTAGTCCACATTTAAAAGGATTATATTTAGTTAAATTTTAAAAGAAAGAAAACAAGTAACTTTAAACGTTACAGTATACAAAAAAAAAGCGCTCAAAATAGCTGAAAACCCATATTTGCTTCATGTTTCCATTGATTCTTATGAAAATCCTTCTCAAAAATCTGATAGTCGAGGAGCCTTTTTTGTCGCTGTCATAAAATCATTCAGTCCTCTCCGTCCGTTCTGATACTTATAGTTCTGCCACAGCTAATTTTTATTAATTACTTTGCAGTTCCTCAAAGAGTGAAGACGCGCATAGCCTAGCTCTTCTATACAGATTTACGAGTTTGTGAAAATTATTAGCCATTTCCGGTAAGTTCTAAAAAATATACTCCAAATAAAACTAAGCGTCATTCTAAAACCTATTATTTTTTTTTCAGATTAGAAGATGTCTCTCTTCGGGAATATGTTTCACTAAATCTAGCCTCTCTCCTGGGGCTACTCACACCAAAATATAATGGTAACATCGCTAAAGAAGGCCTGGAGGAATGTACTCGAGGACTAAGAAAGCTCAACAAAGCGATCAAACAAGCAACATGCATTGGTGAAAAGCAGCACTTAGAGTCATGTCTGCGAAATATAAGAAGTATGAAGAATCAGTTCAAAAATATGCAAAAGAAAGGCGCAGGACTTTCACCATCACGCCCTGAAGGAGCAAGAGAGCGGGTGCATTGGGATTATTCAAATTCAGCTTTCAGCAGCAGGATAAGAACAGGCGTGATTTCAAATTTAAAACACAAAGATCCCAAGCTGTTTTTGGTAGATTGTGCAGCTTCATTTAAACGCAGGATCCAGAATGCTCTTAAAATGGATGAAGCCATCAAAGTTAATGCAGTATTTTCTGGGGAATTCGAGATCGTCAAAGATGATAAAGTGCTAAAAGAATTTAAGTACTTCACAACGTCTAACACGGGCATCTACCGAAATACTAATCTTGAGCAATGGTTCAATGAGAAGGTTACTGAACCCATTATGAACGAGTTGGAAGAATTCCAGGAACGAGATAGTGGTTGGGCGCTGAAGAAAATTATAAATTTGGGCATTAACATAAATAGATTCACACAACAGCTAGGATCCTCCTTCATCAAACTACCAGCACAAATAGCAGCGAGACATGCCTGCGTAAACGTGAAAAACAACGATCAAGCCTGTTTTGCATGGGCTGTAATTTCAGCATTGTTTCCAGTAGAAAAGGATCCACAGCGATTGTGCAAATATCCTGATTATATAAATGTATTAAAGTTGAAAGGCATTCAATTCCCCATGACTTTGAAACAAATTCCCAGTTTCGAGAAACAGAATGGTTTATCTATAAATGTTTACAAACTGGAAAAATCTGAGAAAAAAATCAAAGTCATGCCCATACTCATAACAAGAAACAAACAGGAAAAACATGTTAATCTCCTACTCATCCAGAATAAATATGATGAAGAGCAGCGTGAAAACTCTTTACCTGTAAAGTATCATTATGTGTGGATTAAAAATTTATCAAAATTAGTTAGCTCACAATTGAGTAAGCATGATGGGAAAAAACATCTGCGATCGCTGTCTGCACTATTTCAGATCGCAAGATAAGCTCAACAAACACCTTGAGGATTGTGCAAAGATAAATGAAACAGCTATCAAGATGCCAGAAATTGGGAAAAATATATTAAAATTCAAAAATTTCAAAAACAAGGAAAGAGCGCCTTTTATAGTATATGCGGATTTGGAGAGCGTTTTGAACCCAACAAAGGAGGATTCTAAAAGGACTCAGCTCCATATTCCAGCTGCTGTAGGATATTACCTAAAGTGCTCCTATGATGATTCATCATCTTTTTACAAGTCATTCCGTGGTGCAGAATGTATGCAGTGGTTCGCTGATGAGATGGCTCAGTTAGCAGAAAATATCGCAACTGTATTCTGGTGTCCCTACGACATTGATATTATCAAAGCCGAAGAATCAGTTTCAGAAAGCTACACATTGTTACATTTGCGAGCACCCGTTCAATTCGCCAAGTGATAAAGTTCGAGATCACAACCACTTGATTCCTAACAACAACTACCGAGGTGCTGCCCATTCGTCGCCATGTAATATTAATCAACAAGATTCACACGTGATATCTGTGGTGTTTCATAACTTGAGCGGCTACGATGCCCATTTCATCATTGCAGACATAGCTAACAAAATGAAAGGATCTATTGATTTGTTGCCAATAACAAAGGAAAAATACATCTCATTCACCGAGCACATTGATGATTATCCAATCCAGTTTCGCTTTATAGATAGTTTCCGATTTATGAATTCTTCGTTGGATAAACTGGCATCAAATTTACCTGAACATCCCAACCTAAAGTCACAGTTCACCGGGCTAGACGTAGATAAGTTGAAACTTCTTACAAAAAAGGGGGTGATGCCCTATGATTACATTGACTCGTTTGATCGTTTTAATGAAGCCTGTTTGCCGCCAATAGAGGCATTCTACAACACACTGAATGATGCACCATGTCCTCAAAGATTATATCTCAGAGCTAAACAGGTGTGGAACAACTTCGATTGCCAAGATTTAGGTGATTATATCGATCTATATATGAAGACTGATATTTTATTGCTTGCCGATGTATTTGAACAATTTCGCTCGAGCTGTCACAAAACATATGATTTAGACCTCGCTCACTATTTCACGCTACCAGGTTTGACTTGGGACGCAATGATGAAATATAACAGACAGGAAATTGAGCTTCTTACCGATCAAGACATGTTTCTCTTTGTGGAATGAGGTATTCGAGGCGGATTGAGCCAAGTTTGCACAAACCGATATTCCGAGGCTAATAATAAATACATACCAACCTATAATCCCATGGAACCATCAAAATATTTAATGTACTTCGATATCAACAATCAGTATGGCTGGGCAATGTCACAGTATCTTCCCTATGGAGGATTCGAATGGGCTGATGCCAACATTGATGTAACCCAAGTGTCAGATGATGCCGATACTGGCTATATGCTAGAAGTCGACTAAGAATATCCTAGGGAACTACACGATGCCCATAAAGATATTCCCTTCTGTCCAGAGCATATTAATCCGAAAACTGGAAAACCTCCAAAATCAGCAAGAGAGCTAACAAAGCTAATGGCAACACTGCACAGGAAAGAGAAATATGTAATTCATTATCGAGGCTTGAAGCAAGCCTTAGAGCATGGCTTAAAAATTAAAAAAATACACAGAGTTTTAAAATTCAAACAATCAGCTTGGCTCAAATTATACATTGATCTGAATACTACATTGAGAAAAGAAGCTAAAAATGAGTTTGAAAAGAATCTCTTCAAGCTAATGAATAATGCAGTATTTGGGAAGACAATGGAGAATATTCGGAAAAGAGTAAATGTCAGGCTTCTGACAAAATGGTCGGGAAGATATGGAGCTGAGGCTTATATATCGAAGCCAGAATTCAAGACCAGCACCATATTCAATGAAAATCTAGTGGCAGTAGAGTTAAGAAAGCTCGAGATATACTTAAACAAGCCAATATGCGTCGGACAAGCAATTCTAGATCTTGCAAAAACCACCATCTACGATTTTCATTACGGCTACATGAAAAAAGAATTCGAAGACAATTGTTCAGTTCTATACACCGACACCGATAATCTCATTTATGAGATAACTGAAAAAGATCCATATGAAATTATCCGGCGGGACTGCTTCAAATGTTTTGATACATCGGTCTATCCAAAAAATAATCAATACAGTATACCTTTGGTCAACAAAAAAGTTCTTGGTCTTATGAAAGACGAAAACAATGGCATTCCAATGACGAATTATGTCGGCCTCCGATCAAAATTGTATGCAACTAAAGTTATGGTAACAGAAAGAGATATAGAGAAGAGGAAAAAAGAATTACATGATGAATAATTCGATGAAGATGAAATTGAACTTATTTTATCGAATTATGGGGTTTCAAAAAAACCAAAGGGAGTTAAGTCACAAGTTGTTAAAACTAAAATAACGTTTGATGACTACATAGAATGCTTAGAAACCTATAGCGAAAAACATATTACGCAAAATTTGATACAAGCACAGAAGCATGTAGTATATTCAATAACCCAGGAAAAGATTGCCTTAAGCCACAGCCTCCTATAGTTAACAAGCCATGAAATTGTAAATGACGGCAACGTCGCGTATGGTGCTATTTTGTTATTGGGTTATGTGTTTCTGTGTATTGCTTTCATTGTGTATTGTTGCAATTTAGTATTTTTATGGGCATTATTGACGAAAAAGTGGATAGAAATACACCAATATATTGCCCATATTTAGTTGATACCTGTTCCTTTGTGCTTTGATTGCAAATTTTTAGCAAATGGGTACAGGAGCAAAAATGAAGGTAAGGTAAGGTAAAACAATAAAAAGAATATTAATATTTGTCTGCAAGAGCATAGGTCTCGATATATTACCCAAGATATTTAAACTTGTTCCAGATGCCATGAAACTACTGTGTTCCTGGGTGCAAATCGAACTATTAGGAGTTCCTTAAAAACTGAAGAAATGCAAACATTTTTATTTCCAAAAAAATTCTGAAGTGCAAAAAATGTGGATGAAAGCAATACACCAAGATAATTTGTACCCGAGATTATACAATAACGAAAAATTCTGTGGTGTGTTGTAAACATTTTGAAGAAACCGAAATAATTAGATTTGAAACAAACAAGGATAAAGGCGTAGTTCGAGAGTTCAAACTAAAACGTCCAACTCTTAAAAGTAGGTACCTCTTATTTTCGAAAATCAGCTCAAGTATTTGAATGGACTTGCCTTCCGAAAAAATCCCGAAGAAAGAAAAAGTTAGATTTTCAAAAGACATACTGAAACATAGGCCTATAACACTTTAGACTCTAGAAATATATTCATTTGAATCAATTATTTACTGTTCTTATTTACACAAATAGTTAAATTATTCATTGAATTACTGTTTTTGGCCCTTTAGTACAATAAATTATGTATTTTTTGTGATTCATATTAATAAAATAAAAAATATATATTTATACAAACAAACACCACCAGCACCAATTGGCGGTAAGATTGCGGTGTTGCCTTTTTAACTTCATGGCTTGTTAAATGTAGGGAGCTGTGCTTAAGCCCATTTGATGATAAACGTTTCATTTTATCTAATAGTTACAACACTCTTCCTTGGGGACATTACTCAATTGAAAGTGAATCCTAGGATTGAATGTCACTCAACATCAATATGTCTAATAATTTTCACTTGTAATACTTTCCAAGTTTTAGCTTTAAGTTGTTGTTGTTGTAACAATGTAAATATTTCATATACATAGCCATAGATATTAATGTAGTATTATTTTATTTTTACACTTTTCACTTTCAATATTTGCCAAGTTTAAATAGTTTAGTCATTGTAAATATTTTCTATACATAGTCATAGATATTAATGCAGTGTTATGATTTTTTAGTTATTTTTCCTGTACGAAAAATGTAATTTTGATAATAATTTAAATAAAAAATATTTTCTAAAAACAATGCTTTACTTATTTTTCACAAACATCACCGAATGCGTGTGAAAATTCAGCACACAAGAATTAGCACCAAGCCAATAGAAACAATTAATTTTCCTATTAATTAACGTTCTATCATTTTGATTAACGTTTTTTTTTTCTGAAATAAATACTCAAAGTGAAACAAAAGTATTAGTACCTAGAGAAACTTTTTTATTAAATCAATGCAAGATACGTTCATGCAGCTATATTCAGGCTCTTATTAAAAATTAAACTATAAAAAGTTTGGGTTACTTAGTCATCTGAGTCAGTTATCTAAACACGCAATTTCAATAGGGGCATAATAGAAAACAAAAATATAAAGAGGTGAAGTTCTATAATAGTTGCTATAACTAGCTAAGAGCACGTTCAGACTGGAAGATTTCTGACCTGCGCGTTAGGTCCCCCGATCTCCAAACGGATACAGGACTGATTTTAGACTAATCTGTATACAGCTATACAGGTCTAGAGACCTGTCTCGAAAAGCTGTCTCTATAGACAGACCTGTCTCGAAAAGCTGTCGCTATAGACAGACCTGTCTCGAAAAGCTGTCTCTATAGACAGACGTGTCTCGAAAAGCTGTCTCTATAGACAGACCTGTCTCGAAAAGCTTTCTCTATAGACAGACCTGTCTCGAAAAGCTGTCTCTATAGACAGACCTGTCTCGAAAAGCTGTCTCTATAGACAGACGTGTCTCGAAAAGCTGTCTCAATAGACAGACCTGTCTCGAAAAGCTGTCTCTATAGACAGACCTATCTCGAAAAGCTGTCTCTATTGACAGAGCTGTCTCGGAAAGCTGTCTCTATGGACAGACCTGTCGGGCAGCTATGATTGACACGGCCTGATACGCTTAAGTGTACATCAATCATATACAGGGTGACAAAAATAGCTAACAGGTTACATATCTAAGATCGTCCTAATAGTAGTTTTTGTCTAAGAAATATTGCTGTTAGCTATTTTTGTCACCCTGTATATGATTGATGTACACTTAAGCGTATCAGGCCGTGTCAATCATAGCTGCCCGACGGGTCTGTCTATAGAGACAGCTTTCCGAGACCGCTCTGTCTATAGAGACAGATTTTCGAGACAGGTCTGTCTATAGGGACAGCTTTTCGAGACAGGTCTGTCTATAGAGAGAGCTTTTCGAGACAGGTTTGTCTATAGAGACAGCTTTTCGAGACAGGTCTGTCTATTGAGACAGCTTTTCGAGACACGTCTGTCTATAGAGACAGCTTTTCGAGACAGGTCTGTCTATAGAGACAGCTTTTCGAGACAGGTCTGTCTATAGAGAAAGCTTTTCGAGACAGGTCTGTCTATAGAGACAGCTTTTCGAGACACGTCTGTCTATAGAGACAGCTTTTCGAGACAGGTCTGTCTATAGAGACAGCTTTCCGAGACAGGTCTGTCTATAGAGACAGCTTTTCGAGACTGGTCTCTAGACCTGTATAGCTGTATACAGACTAGTCTAAAATCAGTCCTGTATCCGTTTGGAGATCGGGGGACCTAACGCGCAGGTCAGAAATCTTCCAGTCTGAACGTGCTCTTAGCTAGTTATAGCAACTATTATAGAACTTCACCTCTTTATAGTTTTGTTTTCCATTATGCCCCTATTGAAATTGCGTGTTTAGATAACTGACTCAGATGACTAAGTAACTCAAACTTTTTATAGTTTAATTTTTAATAAGACCCTGAATATAGCTGCATGAACGTATCTTGCATTGATTTAATAAAAAAGTTTCTCTAGGTACTAATACTTTTGTTTCACTTTGAGTATTTATTTCAGAAAAAAAAAAAACGTGAATCAAAATGATAGAACGTTAATTAATAGGAAAATTAATTGTTTCTATTGGCTTGGTGCTAATTCTTGTGTGCTGAATTTTCACACGCATTCGGTGATGTTTGTGAAAAATAAGTAAAGCATTGTTTTTAGAAAATATTTTTTATTTAAATTATTATCAAAATTACATTTGTTTTTGTTTTTTTTCAACTTTATTAGTAGTACAATTACAATGGTATAAGTATTACGTTAAAGTGGCTAAAGTAAACATTATAAAATTCACATTTTGTATAAGAATAATAATAACTTCACATAAAACTATTGTTTTTTTTTTTCTCAATTACTTATTTACTATGATTACTATAGGTATGGTGTCCCCTAAGGAAGAATACCTGTCGCGTTTTTATCTAAATTATTATAAGAATAATATTTTGTGCAGGAAATTAATTACAGCTAAACTATAAATTTCACAATTACTATCTATGGGTATTGGTGACCTCCGAGGATGGATATCGTGTTTTTTTATCTAAATTATTATAAAAAATTACATTTTTCGTACAGGAAAAATAACTAAAAAATCATAACACTGCATTAATATCTATGACTATGTATAGAAAATATTTACAATGACTAAACTATTTAAACTTGGAAAATATTGAAAGTGAAAAGTGTAAAAATAAAATAATACTACATTAATATCTATGGCTATGTATATGAAATATTTACATTGTTACAACAACAACAACTTAAAGCTAAAACTTGGAAAGTATAACAAGTGAAAATTATTAGACACATTGATGTTGAGTGACATTCAATCCTAGGATTCACTTTCAATTGAGTAATGTCCCCAAGGAAGAGTGTTGTAACTATTAGATAAAATGAAACGTTTATCATCAAATGGGCTTAAGGCAATCTTTTCCTGGGTTATTGAATATACTACATGCTTCTGTGCTTGTATCAAATTTTGCGTAATATGTTTTTCGCTATAGGTTTCTAAGCATTCTATGTAGTCATCAGACGTTATTTTAGTTTTAACAACTTGTGACTTAACTCCCTTTGCTTTTTTTGAAACCCCATAATTCGATAAAATAAGTTCAATTTCATCTTCATCGAATTATTCATCATGTAATTCTTTTTTCCTCTTCTCTATATCTCCTTCTGTTACCATAACTTTAGTTGCATACAATTTTGATCGGAGGCCGACATAATTCGTCATTGGAATGCCATTGTTTTCGTCTTTCATAAGACCAAGAACTTTTTTGTTGACCAAAGGTATACTGTATTGATTATTTTTTGGATAGACCGATGTATCAAAACATTTGAAGCAGTCCCGCCGGATAATTTCATATGGATCTTTTTCAGTTATCTCATAAATGAGACTATCGGTGTCGGTGTATAGAACTGAACAATTGTCTTCGAATTCTTTTTTCATGTAGCCGTAATGAAAATCGTAGATGGTGGTTTTTGCAAGATCTAGAATTGCTTGTCCGACGTATATTGGCTTGTTTAAGTATATCTCGAGCTTTCTTAACTCTACTGCCACTAGATTTTCATTGAATATGGTGCTGGTCTTGAATTCTGGCTTCGATATATAAGCCTCAGCTCCATATCTTCCCGACCATTTTGTCAGAAGCCTGACATTTACTCTTTTCCGAATATTCTCCATTGTCTTCCCAAATACTGCATTATTCATTAGCTTGAAGAGATTCTTTTCAAACTCATTTTTAGCTTCTTTTCTCAATGTAGTATTCAGATCAATGTATAATTTGAGCCAAGCTGATTGTTTGAATTTTAAAACTCTGTGTATTTTTTTAATTTTTAAGCCATGCTCTAAGGCTTGCTTCAAGGCTCGATAATGAATTACATATTTCTCTTTCCTGTGCAGTGTTGCCATTAGCTTTGTTAGCTCTCTTGCTGATTTTGGAGGTTTTCCAGTTTTCGGATTAATATGCTCTGGACAGAAGGGAATATCTTTATGGGCATCGTGTAGTTCCCTAGGATATTCTTAGTCGACTTCTAGCATATAGCCAGTATCGGCATCATCTGACACTTGGGTTACATCAATGTTGGCATCAGCCCATTCGAATCCTCCATAGGGAAGATACTGTGACATTGCCCAGCCATACTGATTGTTGATATCGAAGTACATTAAATCTTTTGATGGTTCCATGGGATTATAGGTTGGTATGTATTTATTATTAACCTCGGAATATCGGTTTGTGCAAACTTGGCTCAATCCGCCTCGAATACCTCGTTCCACAAAGAGAAACATGTCTTGATCGGTAAGAAGCTCAATTTCCTGTCTGGTATATTTCATCATTGCGTCCCAAGTAAAACCTGGTAGCGTGAAATAGTAAGCGGGGTCTAAATCATATGTTTTGTGACAGCTCGAGCGAAATTGTTCAAATACATCGGCAAGCAATAAAATATCAGTCTTCATATATAGATCGATATAATCACCTAAATCTTGGCAATCGAAGTTGTTCCACACCTGTTTAGCTCTGAGATATAATCTTTGAGGACATGGTGCATCATTCAGTGTGTTGTAGAATGCTTCTATTGGCGGCAAACAGGCTTCATTAAAACGATCAAACGATCAAACGAGTCAATGTAATCATAGGGCATCACCCCCTTTTTTGTAAGAAGTTTAAACTTATCTACGTGTATGTTCAGGTAAATTTGATGCCAGTTTATCCAACGAAGAATTCATAAATCGGACACTATCTATAAAACGAAACTGGATTGGGTAATCATCAATGTGCTTGGTGAATGAGATGTATTTTTCCTTTGTTATTGGCAACAAATCAATAGATCCTTTCATTTTGTTAGCTATGTCTGCAATGATGAAATGGGCATCGTAGCCGCTCAAGTTATGAAACACCACAGATATCACGTGTGAATCTTGTTGATTAATATTACATGGCGACGAATGGGCAGCACCTCGGTAGTTGTTGTTAGGAATCAAGTGGTTGTGATCTCGAACTTTATCACTTGGCGAATTGAACGGGTGCTCGCAAATGTAACAATGTGTAGCTTTCTGAAACTCTGATTCTTTGGCTTTGGTAATATCAATGTCGTAGGGACACCAGAATACAGTTGCGATATTTTCTGCTAACTGAGCCATCTCATCAGCGAACCACTGCATACATTCTGCACCACGGAATGACTTGTAAAAAGATAATGAATCATCATAGGAGCACTTTAGGTAATATCCTACATCAGCTGGAATATGGAGCTGAGTCCTTTCAGAATCCTCCTTTGTTGGGTTCAAAACGCTCTCCAAATCCGCATATACTGTAAAAGGCGCTCTTTCCTTGTTTTTGAAATTTTTGAATTTTAATATATTTTTCCCAATTTCTGGCATCTTAATAGCTGTTTCATTTATCTTTGCACAATCCTCAAGGTGTTTGTTGAGCTTATCTTGCGATCTGAAATAGTGCAGACAGCGATCGCAGATATGTTTCTTCCCATCATGCTTACTCAATTGTGAGGATACTAATTTTGATAAATTTTTAATCCACACATAATGATACTTTACAGGTAAAGAGTCTTCACGCTGCTCTTCATCATATTTATTCTGGATGAGTAGGAGATTAACATGTTTTTCCTGTTTGTTTCTTGTTATGAGTATGGGCATGACTTTGAAGTTTTTCTCAGATTTTTCCAGTTTGTAAACATTTATAGATAAACCATTCTGTTTCTCGAAACTGGGAATTTGTTTCAAAGTCATGGGGAATTGAATGCCTTTCAACTTGAATACATTTATATAATCGGGATATTTGCACAATCGCTGTGGATCCTTTCCTGCTGGAAACAATGCTGAAATTACAGCCCATGCAAAACAGGCTTGATCGTTGTTTTTCACGTTTACGCAGGCATGTCTCGCTGCTATTTGTGCTGGTAGTTTGACGAAGGAGGATCCTAGCTGTTGTGTGAATCTATTTATGTTAATGCCCAAATTTATAATTTTCTTCAGCGCCCAACCACTATCTCGTTCCTGGAATTCTTCCAACTCGTTCATAATGGGTTCAGTAACCTTCTCATTGAACCATTGCTCAAGATTAGTATTTCGGTAGATGCCCGTGTTAGACGTTGTGAAGTACTTAAATTCTTTTAGCACTTTATCACCTTTGACGATCTCGAATTCCCCACAAAATACTGCATTAACTTTGATGGCTTCATCCATTTTAAGAGCATTCTGGATCCTGCGTTTAAATGAAGCTGCACAATCTACCAAAAACAGCTTGGGATCTTTGTGTTTTAAATTTAAAATCACGCCTGTTCTTATCCTGCTGCTGAAAGCTGAATTTGAATAATCCCAATGCACCCGCTCTCTTGCTCCTTCAGGGCGTGATGGTGAAAGTCCTTCGCCTTTCTTTTGCATATTTTTGAACTGATTCTTCATACTTCTTATATTTCGCAGACATGACTCTAAGTGCTGCTTTTCACCAAAGCATGTTGCTTGTTTGATCGCTTTGTTGAGCTTTCTTAGTCCTCGAGTACATTCCTCCAGGCCTTCTTTAGCGATGTTATCATTATATTTTGGTGTGAGTAGCCCCAGGAGAGAGGCTATATGTTTCACTAAATCTGCGAAGAGAGACATCTTCTAATCTGAAAAAAAATAATAGGTTTTAGAATGACGCTTAGTTTTATTTGGGGTATATTTTTTAGAACTTACCGGAAATGACTAATAATTTTCACAAACTCGTAAATCTGTATAGAAGAGCTAGGCTATGCGCGTCTTCACTCTTTGAGGAACTGCAAAGTAATGAATGAAAATTAGCTGTGGCAGAACTATAAGTATCAGAACGGACGGAGAGAACTGAATGATTTTATGACAGCGACAAAAAAGGCTCCTCGACTATCAGATTTTTGAGAAGGATTTTCATAAGAATCCATGGAAACATGAAGCAAATATGGGTTTTCAGCTATTTTGAGCGCTTTTTTTTTGTATACAGGTACAAACATTCCAGTAAATAAGCTTTGTGACTTGCTGATCCAGATCTAAACTCGTATGGTTGAGATTACACGCTCGCTCGAAGTCATCTGGAACTGTATAGAAAGTCCATAGAAATTCTAAAAAGGTGAAACCAAAAAATAGGAAAGGTTCCCCAACTCATATCTTTTTTTTTTGTATACTCTTTATTCAGATCTAGCCTATGGTTAAATGTTATCTTGAAATCTAAATGTCTGCTGTTTTGTGTTTAGGATTTTCTATACTAAAATATTTACATTCCAATGCATTAGCTACTGGGAATATATGTTTGGTAAAAGAATGAATTAAATTGGACCACTAGAAAGTGGATTTATCGAAAAAAAAACTGGTTACGGCCCTTTTGGCGTATCCTAAACGGGTAGAACTAGTCTTCATTGATGCCACTAATTATTTAGAAATTTTTGGCAGAAGAATAAATTGAATCGGGTCGATAGAACGTTAAATAATTGAAAAAATAGAATACGGCCCTTTTGGCATATGCTAAACGGGTGGAACTGGTCTTCAAATACGCGACTAATTATTTGAAAATTTTTGGTAAAAGAACGAAGTGAAACGTCGGCGGCAGTCACGAATTTTCCTTATTTACCACTACAGCATCCTATAATGGGACACATCGAACTCTACACTATGTACGCTGGATGGCGCCAACGATCACGTCATACGATGAGAATATTCACACACACGTTGATGATGTAACGCCTATTATTGTCACAGGTTATATTGTTTATTCTAAATAAAAATAGTTTATCAGTATTGCGGCAGGACGGCTCAAGCAGTGTAATTTCCTATCTGACGCGTTTGCTTAATTTTTAGTTTTCTTGGTGAACATGTTGATATAATTTAGCAATATATTATTGATAGGAAATGAATATTTGAAGCAAAAATTCCAGGAAAATCCGTATGGAAAAAATTTGAGACAGAATTATTTTGCAAAAAAATAATTGTATAAATGATGAGTCATGTTGATAATAATAATAACTGTAATAATACTTACGCTTTTGTTAACCAACACTAATATAGAAATAGGCGCAATCCGAAAGTTTACTGATCACTTTCAACAAGTCACTCGAACAAGCGGCGATTTTGATTTGAATACGAGCGAAAGCGTTGTAGCTATTAATATGATGTAAATAATAATAAAAAAAATCTCCGACTTGTCGCTCGTTTCTTATATTGAGACGAGAGACCTCAGCCTTCGGATTGGTTAGAGACTTGTTAGGACTTGCTTATCGCAGGATGCCAGCGTAATAAGCAACAATAAAATATAAACGATGGCCCATATTTCTAGGAAAAGTTTGCTGGAGTGTGCAGGTGGATACGAAGCTGGTGATTGGCTACAGACTAGTCAGAGCTTGTTTATCGCAGGTCACAGGAAAGTAACAAGTTATGGATTCGCTGCGGTTGCAATAAACGTTGACGACCCGATGGCGAAACGACGTTTTCATTATTAGTTATGTCATCATCAGTACAATGCACCTTGAATGAGGTACCAAGTCACGAGCTTGCTATGTGTGTTCGATGAGCCGCTTAGAGCCAGGTACGGTCATTGACCCCGAACGCAGCGGCGGCTGACCAGTTAGTGCGACCGATGGAAGACGCGAGCACTGGAAAGGGGGCGGGGCTTAGCCCGCGGCTAGCGGGCTGGACGGATGACCTTGAACGGTATAAAAATTGCCAGAACGGACCTTAGATTTCCTTATGGAGATTTACATGGGAAAATGACTGATTTTGCGCCAGCTCTGTCCTAGCCCCTTTACTTTCTGCGATTTTTTCAACATATGGGGGTGGATTTTTCCTACCGGATGACGGGTCATAAGGGGTTGTCCTTCACTTTGTAAGTTCATCAACACCTCAATGAGCTGTGTGCAAAGTTTTATTAAAGCACACAATTTTTTACCATTTTTCTGCGATTTTTTCAACATATGGGGGTGGTTTTTTTTTTTACCCTGACGGATCGTGAAGGCTCGAAGTTTCAGATTGTAGATTAATCACCATTTATCACCCTCATAAGCTGTGTTATAGGATTCATAAGTTAATCATATTTTAGACAAACTTTGTTAAAAGACGTTACTAAATTTTTGAATGTATTTTTTTGGTGTCCTAACAGCCTCCTCACATCATGTGGGTTTGAGGAAACTACCATAGACATGAATGAAACTACTTTCACGTTGAAAAAATATTAATAAAAAAAGGCTGCTGAAAATGGCTGCTAACTTCACATTTTTAGCTGCTGAAAATGGCTGTTAACTTCACAATTTTGGCTGCCAGGAAAAGGCTGCTAACTTCACACCGGTAAAATTAACTAACCCAATTAATTTCCTAGAACAACACAATGTAATAATATTAAAATATTAATAATTCTTCAATACACAATTTGAATATTAAATTCTTAATAGATACCATGCAATATAAGAAGCTAGTGCAAAAATTATGTAATAGGAAATGAGATATATTTGAAAAAAAAATTGAGTAATATTTAAAATTTTAATATTTACGAAGGTGCGGTTATTGAAAATGATTTTTTGCTGCGATAAAAAAACATAATTTTAGTTCCATTTGTTACCTAAAAGACGATATTTCAATGTCCGAATTTTTATAGATGTGTCCCTAAATCCCCTTTTTCTTGAAAGTTGCATTGCAACTGTAATATTTAAATTGATATACGATATACATTCGGATGCATCAATAAATAATGTCTTCCAACATCTGCTTTTCTTTCAAACTTAGCATAGCAAATCATGCATTTTATTTGTTCATGTTCAATTTTCGCTTCACAGGAGGAGGATTAATAATCCGAGTGTATCTTCAAATGTTGATTCAAGTATTTTTTACACTTAAATTTTTTTTGACAAGTGTCACATTCGAAAGGATGAACATCCGAGTGTACCTTTGAATGATGGTCCAAATATCTTTTACATTTAAATTTTTTTCCACAAGTATCGCATTCGAAAGGATTATTCTTGGAGTGCGAATTCAAATGCCTGTTGAAATTGCTTTTATCTATAAATTTTGCTCCACAAGTGCCACATTCAAAATAGTTGTTTGAGTGCTTCCTTAAGTGATCATTCAATCTGCATTTATATCTAAATTTCGCTTTACAAGTGTCACATTCAAACGGATAACCATCTAGATGTAAGTTGAAATGAGTTTTTAATCCTTCTTCATTATCAAATTTTGCATTGCATTTGTAGCATTCAAAGTCCTTGTTTCTGTATTGATGCACATTTAAATATGAATTATTTTTGTTTTTAGACTTGTTGGAAGAAATGTTACACTGAAATTTCTCGATATCACCTGGTAGCGTTGGTGAATTGGATTCATATGAATGTTGCTCTTCCTTTATGTATATCCCTTTTTCGGATATGTCTATTTCGTCTGTCCATTCGTTTTTTATCATAAGCCTAAAAGAAATGTTTATATTAAAATTCGCATTTTTATTGATCTCAAAAATAAGGGTAGGTGAGTTTACATGAATTTTAGACATATTTAATGTATAATACTACACCTACAAATTTGAATTTCACTTTACAAATGTCACATTCCAAAAGATAATTAGGTATTTCAGTGCTTCTTTAGATGTCGATTCAAACTGTTTTTATATTTAAATTTCGCCTCACAAGTGTTACATTGGAGAGAATAATTATCCGAGTGCGTTATTAAATGCCTTCTCAAATTGCCGAGCCATTTAAATTTCTTATTACAAGTGTCACATTAGAAAGGTTTATCATCCGAATGCGTTCTTAAATGTTGCCTCAAACTTTCTCTACATTTGAATTTCGCTGCGCAACAGTTACATTCGAAAGGACAGTCATCCGAGTGTGTCTTCAAATGATCGCTTAAACATTTTTTATATTCGAATTTCGCTTCACAAGTGTCACATTCCAGCGGATAATTATCCGATTGCGTATTCGAATGTCTGTTCAAATTACCGATCTATTTGAATTTCGCGGGACAAGTGTTACATTCGAAAGGATAAATATTCGAGTGCGCCTTCGAATGTTGCTTCAAATCACCGATCCATTGTATTTTCGAATGGAGTTTAAAATATTCTGTTGCTCTAAAAGTTTTGGAGCAAATGTTACGTCGCAATTTCTAATTTCTCGATATCTTCTGATTGCATTACTAGATTGGTTTCATCTACACTTTCGAATATTCCTACTTTCGGATAAATGTCTATTTCGTTTGCCCATTCATTTTTTATCATAAACCTAAAATAATTTTTTTATATTAAAATATGAACTTTAATCGATCTTAAGAATATGGGTCGGTTAGTTTACATGCATCTAAATTGAATGCCAAAAACTCTGTAATAGGTAATAATGAAAATAATGCTTTATTTATTATTTATGTAAAAAAAAATACATCATTTGTAGACAAAGCCTTGGGATTAAAAATATATGATATTAAATACATTTATTTGAATACAAACTCAAAACTGAAATAAAAGTAAAAATAGACAAATTAACTAAAAATAATGATCCAGTGTGTGGAACGTTCAAAATTATGAGTTCAGAAAAAACCATTTACATTATATGTATAATAATATGATTTCAGAGCTATGCGGAATTTAGGAAGATATGCTATGGACTTTATTACTAAAATCTGTTTTTTTTAAAAGATAAAAGTCAAATTGACATTATGTTGGCAATACAATGTAAAACAGTCAATGCTTCAAATTTTTTATGTAGAAAAGGCTTGTGTTGCCAACATAGTTACTAAATTTTTGACTTGGGGAATTTTCTTTGAAAAAAAAACAGACTTCACTTACAGATGATTGTGCATTTTTTTGCGTTGTATGGAATGGAGTTCTTAAGTAACTCGGAGGATGGGATTCGAACATAGACATCATGCTCCGCGATTCTAAGTGGATAGTTGTGGAATGGCCTTTCTGACATACTGGATAGGTGTTTGCGGATTAAAAAGACTAATTTTAATATGAAGAGAGAAACAAGACAGTGTTAATATTTTATATTTTTTGAAAAAATCGTATAGCAATGGACTCTACTTCTTTAATTTTAGAGAATATCGAATAGCTCTTTTTTTGTAATTTAAAGATAAGCTCAAATTGAGTCACACAGCTTACTACCCCAGAATAGAAGGGCGTATCGCAGATGTGATTCGAAAAAGGAGAAAGTAGAAGTTGACAAGTCAAGCTCCTTGGGAACTGATCTTATCGCAGAATAAGCGGAACTTAATTTTTTGGATAAAGAATCAGAATCGATGTGCGAGCTATATTCCAGGAAGTTTTCTGTAATAGGGCCCAAAAATTTTACAGAATCAACGACGTCAAAATAGTATGTACAATAGGTTGTAACGTACTTTTATGTGACAGAACTTTAGTTTTCGCAGCGTTGAAGCAGGGAAGTTTAGAGTCGGACCATGATTTTAATGAATGATGAATTTGATGGCGAACAAGTCATTGGACATTGTGCTACTAGGAACTGCTGCTCCAACAAATTTTACGGATCAGTTCCGAACTGATCCGGTCCAAACAAATACCTGTTTCATGGATCAGTTCCAAGTTCGAGTCCGGTCTAGTCGAACCGAGAACCGATGAACGATGAACCGAACCGAAATACTAGTTTTTCCTATTTTGGCGTTTTTCGTTATACATTTCATGTACCATCGTCACCAAAAGTAACTGGGACAGCATCATATTAGCTCTTGTACTATTATATGAATTTAAGTGTCAAATATTTGTCAAACTATGAATTGAATACATTGAAATGAATGATGCTGAATTAGTCCAGGAAATTAATATGAATTATTTTTGTCCTAGATACTTTCGGTGACAATGGTACATGTTCAGTAAGTTCAGTTCATAGAATAATTTTTTGGTTTATTTTCTTTGGGAGATTTTTTTTTGGCAGTGGATAGAGGTCCGAAAATTCGGATCTCTAGTGTTCATACTAAAGATCTGATAATTTTCGGATTTTCAATTTGTATATTAAGGATCCGAAAATGCGGATCTTTAGTAGTAATATTGAAAATCCGAAAATAGATGTTTATTTCTAATTCTGTCTAATTAAGGAGTATCGTCGCAAGTATCTACAAAGAATAATATTCGAGATAAGTCTGTTTCTGCAGAAATCACAAACCAGTCAGAGTGAATTTCATTGGTTGATACTAGTTTTCTGACTGTTTTCAACCCATGAAATTTGCTCTGACTAATTTGTGATTTCTGCAGGAACAGACTTATCTTGAATATTACCTATTCCTTGTAGATATTTGCGACGCCATTTTAATGAAACTAGCCCAAGAACAAATACTACTGCACAAAACTAATTAGAAAAAATAAAAAGTTTTAAATTTCCTTTGAAACTCATAAAGGAAGACCCAAAGGACATCAGTTAACTGCAATTGGACTAAAAAGGTCTAAGAAAAATAAAAGTGTTTTATTCAAAAATGAAGTTCCTAAACTGAGGCACCAGATAATGCTTAATGCAGTTTGAAATACAGATGATTTGGTAAGCAAAGCATTACATAAAAACTTTAAAAATGAGAAATAAAACATTCCTCATCATCAACAAATTGATCCACTTCTTCTCGAAAAAGAAATATCTTTAGCAGAAATAGAAACATATTTTTGTCTGGATTCTTATGTTTTATTATAAAAACGAATTGAAGAAAAACAAAATAGTATTCTAAAATGGATTTGTGATATATTATGTAACAAAGTGATACACGAAGATTGCTTACGGTGTGATTCATCATGTCTTCAGTGAAAACATAAAGTGTGTTGTTTAGTAACAAAGCTGCCTTCTAGTAAGAAAACCCTTAAAATGAAGAAATATGTTTTTTTAATTAGGTAATGTTTTAAAAAAATAAAAAGGTACTTATTTCTGTTTTTGTACTTTTCTGTTTGAAAATGCACCAACCAAATATTTTCGAGTAAACTTGATTAGTTATTCTACATAAAAAGGATTAGAGGATCCATTTTTTCTAGTATAAATCCCTAAAAATACGAGCATTTTATCAATTTTATTGAAATGGTATAATATTCCTTAATTACGACAGAATTAGAAATAAACATCTATTTTCGGATCTTCAATAATACTACTGAAGATCCACATTTTCGGACCTCTATCCACTGCCTTTTTTTTATTTGTTGAAACTTGAAACTGCAATAAATAAATGCAATTTGTGTATAATTTTTTAACAAATACCTACTATTTTCATTTTATTTCATAGATTTGAAGGCGCAAAACAGGCCGATTCTCCGCATTCACCATCTTGTTTCCTGTTCCCTTCCCTATATTCCCTAGACAACATCCAGCACTATGTAGCACCTAGATCAGTTTTTTCTGTTCCGTTCCATCCTCGTCGGTTCACTCTCGTACCCTCTCCGTTCCAGAGACCGCGCCGGCACGGCGTGATCGCGATAATCCCGAGCCGTTGACCGAAACAAGTCTGTCGGTGTAGTGTACTCCGTCTCTGAATCTGTGTCCCTAGTCCGAGTCCGCACTTTTTCCTGTTCTGCCGGCCGGCGCGGTGCGATCCGATTAGTCCGAATTTCAGTACGAGTCCGACTCCGTACAACGTAGACAACGCAATAGTGGTCCGAACTTGGACCTATTTATTTCGCAGTGGATCAATTTGGATCATTTCCCACGGTGAAGATCAATTCTGAGGGATCAGAGTCTTAAATGGGAACAACTCAATTATCTCGGAAACGGCTTGCGCGATTTTAATGAATTTCGGTTGGAAAGAGTATTGTTATATGGCCGACAATTCCACTCATGTATAAATATTCCCATTTGAAATGTCAAAAATCGTAGTTTCCTAGCGGATAAATAGGAAGGAAGAGAAAATATAACTGGATAAAAAAATCGGATAAATTTTCTGTTGATGCAATCGTTACCGTAGTAACAATTGCATATAAAATTGGTTTTTGAATCATCCGTCAAATAATTTTCACAAAAATTCACAAGTTCTATCATTTTAGCTTATTAAAAGTGTATTTTTAAATGAAATTAATAGTATATTATGATATAAGTGTATAAGAGGGCCTTTAAAGCACGCGCGACATATTTCAAAACACGACGCGCAGCGGAGTGTTTTGTAAGTGGCAAGGGCTTTAAAGGCCTCTTATACACGCATATCATACGCTATTTTATATTACAAATTCATCATAATCTCAAAAATGTTTTAAATGTGTTCATTCATTTTGATGAATAGTAATTTAAACGGCAGGTGAATATCTAGGTAATGAAGGTAGATCAAACGTTTCTATAGCAAACCTTTGAAAAGGTAGGCGCATCATAAACATCATTTTATGCACGCTGCAGCGTGCGATAATCGTTGATTATGATGCATGCGTAATATAAAAATATTTTCAACATGCAGCGATTTGGGACAATTAAAGATGAATTAATAACGAAATAGAAAATTCAATTCCTGAGAACACAGAGTCTTCTTCTCTTTCTGTAGAGTCAAATTTTAAAGGGCAAAATATTTATTCTAATTGTACCTTCAATAACTGTTCATTTTAAAAAGTATTTCCATATTTTATTTTGATTATGCATTCGTGGAATTGCCGTACTAAATACCATTCGAGCTCAGATTTTGAGCAGGATATTTTTTTGCTTGCTCTCTCTTACTTACTTTCATGCAATTTATCTCGATCTGTTCCAGCTCTCGTTAAATTTCCTAAAACTAAGTTTTCGAGACCAAGCCAAAAATATCCGGCTAAATCTGAGCTCTTATGGTATTACCTACGACAATATGGTAGTATTTACATGGTTGTCAGATCTTCCGTTTTTCGGGAAATATCAGAAACTCTGTTTTTTCAAATGGATCAGCCTGTTTGAAGCATTTTTAGATGACGAAGTAACAGGATTGCTTGTCGAACAGTCCAATAAATATGCTCTTTTCTGTAACCAACCAAATCCAAAGAAGAAATGAGATGTGCAATCGGAATTATGATTGTTACAGGCTGTAATGAGTTGCCAGGATAAGATTTCTACTGGGATTCTAAGATGGACAAGAAAAACTATGGTCAATGAGTCTATGACAAGGGACAAATTTCGCTAAATTATAAGATACTTGCACTGTGCTGATAACTTGCAGCCTAACCTTCAGAACAGAATGTGGAAATTACGGCTCCTAATGGATTTGCTAAAATCTAAGTTCATTGAAAATTGGATTCCCGGAGAAGACCTGGACTACGACGAATCCATGATGAAATATTATGGAAAGCATTCGTGCAAACAGTTTATACGAGGCAACCCCATGAGGTTTGGGTACAAAATGTGGTGCCTCAATTCCGCCACAGCCTCGATATGTACTAGGGAAAAAAATTCAACAGCAAACACTGTTTATGAGAATCATTTTGGAAAATGTGCTGCTCTTTTGATGCGCAAGATTGATGAGTTTCCCGAATACATGAAGACGTTTCCTTTCAAATTCTACTCGGATAATCTATTCACCAATTTTAATTTACTTTACAACCTGAAATAAAGAGGTTACGACGCCACAGGAACGATGAGAGAACAGAGTACCAAAAAGATGTAAATTAGCCCAGAAGAGTCATATTGCTGAAACTAAGAAAAGGGGAGAGATGGTTTCAAATATTGACAAAGAGGATGGAATTATTCTGGTAAAATGGATGGACAATAACGTTGTTACAGTGGCATCTACATGTCATGGTATCAACCCAAACATTCAGGTGAAACGTTACTCTCAGGCTGAAAAGAAAATCGTTCAAGAACCGCAAACCAACTAATTACTGAAAGTGATGGTGGGTCATTCTCACCTGGCTTCTGGATGTTTCCGTATCAAATGCGTGGTGCCAAAAATGCAAGCATTTAAAAACGCTTGCTCAATTGGAATTTCGAAGGGAACTAACTAAACAAACTAAAATAATGCCCTTTCATTGATATGCCAGATAATTCTCAAGAAAGTGAGAAACATAAAAAAAAAAACGAAATAAAACATAATAAAGACAACAGAATGGATCATAGAAAGCAATAATTATAAATTACTTTACATTAAGTATAGGTCCGTTCTCACACAAATCACAAACCTATCAGAAGAAATCTCATTGGTTGAAAACAATGATTTCTGTGACAACAGACCATGTGATAGAAAAATAAAAACATTGCCTATTTTTTGTATTAATTTATTTATTAAATAGTTGCCATACCGAAATCAAAAAGTTAAATTATTAATAGATGAAGGGTGCACAAAGAATATTTCAAATATCATTGTGCACCTAATAGTTTTGTTAGCAGTTTAGCATTAGATTGTTCGATTATTGTCCTATTGTTACGTTACATTGCTATATTGCTACAAATAAATAAATATCTATATATTTTTCTATACAATCCTCGATATTTAAATTCAACGTAGAAAACAAACCTATAAGTCGCTTATAGGGAACCGAGAAAGATATATTTTTTGAAATTCCCAAATTTGTTATACTGTAATAGGCCGAGATGTATCATTTGAATTTCACTTTATAAGTGTTACGTTCCAAAAGATAATTAGGTATTTGAGTGCCTCTTTAGATGTTGGTTGAAACCGTTTTTATGTTTAAATTTTGCATTACAAGTGTCACATTCGAAAGGATAAACATCCGAGTGGATTTTTAGATGTTGCATCAAATTGCCGTTCAATTTAAATTTCGCATTACAAGTGTCACATTTGAAAGGATAAACATCCGAGTGCGTTTTAAGATGTTGTTTCAGATTGCTGATCGTTCTAAATTTCGTTCCACAAGTGCCACATTCGAAAGGATAATTATCCGAGTGGGTCTTTGAATGATCGTTCAAACATTTTTTACTTTTAAATTTCTCTTTACAAGAGTCACATCCGAAAGGATAGCAATTGTGCCTTTTTAAATGTTGTTTCAAATCACAGATCCATTTGAATTTCACATTACAAGTATCACATTTGAAAGGGCGAACATTCGAATGCGTTTTTAGATGTTCTTTCAAATTGTAGATCCATTTGAATTTCTTATTACAAGTGTCACATTTGAAAGGACGATCATCCGAATGCGCTTTTAGATGTTCTTTCAAACTGCTGATCAATCTAAATTTTGCATTACAAGAGTCACATTTGAAAGGATAAAAATTCGAGTGCGTCTTTAGATGTTGTTTTAAAGTATCGATCCCCTTGAAAATATTTCCGCAAGCGCCACATTTAAAGGAATAGTTATTAGAATACTTTGTATCAGTATGTTTCAAAAATAAATGTTGTTTAAAATTGAGTTCGCATTCGAATTTTGTTCCACAAGTATCGCATTCAAAAGGATAATCTGAATGCAACTTCAAATGTTGTTTGAAATTTTTTCTAGTTTCAAAAGTCTTGGAACAAATGCTACATTGAAATTTCTTCATATCTTCTGATTGAACTATTACTGGATTGGTTTCATGTGCATTTTTCTCTCCATTGTCGAATATCTCTTCATTTGGATAAAATGGTTGAATTTCGGATATGTCTACTTCGTCTGTCCATTCATTTTTTATCACAAACCTAAAAGAAGTTTTTTATATTAAAATACGTATTTAGGGCCAAGGTTTTTTGAATCTTAGTCTCAAGGGGTCGGTTTGTTTAGATTTTTCATTTATTTTTTAATATATCATTCACAATAATAATACAATCCTTGATATTCAAACTCAGGATGGGTGGCCGTTTATAGGTATATTTCATATATTATATACACATATTTCAAGTATAATGTTCAATATTTATATTACAACAACACATTTGAACATAATTAGATATTTGAGTGCATCTTTAAGTGGGAAGCCAAACTTCGTCTATGTTTAAATTTCTTGTTACAAGTGTCACATCCGAAAACAACTAAACAATCCACTATTCGATTTAAACATTTTTTCACAAGTCTCACATTTGTGTTTATGTGGAGCGTGTTTCAAAAATAAATGCTGTTTCAAACTGAATTGCCATTTGAAGCTTGTTCCACAAACATCGCATATGAAAGGAGTTTTATCCGAATGTATCTGCAAATGTTGTTCCAAATTTTCTTTCGTTTCAAATTTGATGGGGCAAATGTTACATTGAAGTTTTCCTATGTCTTCTATTTTTATCATAAACCTGAAAAAATATTTCTATATCAAAGTAAGAAATTTTATTAAATTTTAGTTTCAAGACAAAATTTGACATCCTTTATCGAATTTTCAGAACAATTTAAAAACTGTCAAATTTGTATTGGAAAATTAGATGTGACAACCAAAGGAAGTCTAGCTAAAATTTCTGAAATCGCAAACACGGTGACTTCACATTCATCACATTATCCCGACAGATCTATTTCAAACAGTATGAGTCTTTCATGGAATGATAATAGACATTAAGGTCAAAAATTTGAGAGATGAATTCCTTCTTTCCTCAACGTTATGGTCCATTGATCGCTGCTGATGAAATCTACAACAAAAATAACATTCATATCAGCAATTTTTTACAACACATTGCTTTTGTGAAAAAGCACGTATAGTCTGGCAAGTGGTAACTTGGTAGAGACGAAAGAGGGAAGAAAAATTGGGCGTGGCGTAACCTAAAAATATTCACTGACACCTCAGCTGACACCGCCTGATGACAACCATGTCTTTGGTTTCAGTGGCATCGAAAACACCAAGGAAATAAACCAATAAAATTATTAGAAGGAAATTCTTTACTTTCGCGAATAACCACGTCACTGGTGCTGTCGTGCAGGCTCTCTCCAATAGAATCATGCCTCTGAATAATCACGCCTCTCCACATCCATCATTTAGCAATGTTGCCGGATTTTTTTCTATTTCAAAATACTACCTACACATGCCCATATTACAAAAAAAAAATATATGTCACCAAATTGTTTATTATTGTTTCCGTCAAGTTTGGCAAAGCCGCAAGTAGATATAGTTGGACAGATCTACGCTCTCCGACGCCTCCGTGACGTCTGCGCATGCGCCAACCAGGGCGTCGCGACGCCGTGGCGTCATCAGTCATCTGTCAATGTCAGTCAGCTGTCAATGTCATCTGTTAATGTCACTCATCTGTCAATGTCACTCATCTGTCAATGTCAATCACCTGTCAGTGGTCCGTCAATGTCAGTCAGCTGTCAATGTCATCTGAACTACTCCAACTTACCCGAACTGCTCTCTGATGCGCCATCTATAAACACCGTTTGCTGTCACGCCATCTGCCGGGTTCGAGCTAACTGCGTCACCTATCGCATTCGAACTGTCCGCCATCTATCATCCATCATTCACAACAACAATCCTACACGCCATCTAGTATCGATCCTTTGAATCAGTCATCCGATACCACCTAAACTAAATCCAACGAAGCTACGGAGTGCACCAAAACATTGTCATGCATAGTGCACGTGATCCCTCAGGCGAGGCCTGGGCAGATGTGCTTGTACAGAGTCGCACTCGCACTTAGGGACCATCGAAATTTTATCAAATTTTATTAAATACCTAATATGCGACTAGGTATGGAAAAATTACTCAAAGGTTAACTAATAAAGAAAAACAAAAACCATTTTGTATATACATATAACATTTAATGAAGTACAAAAAAATGCGGACATTTCTATTTTAGGAGGATAATTGACAAACGGGTTAACAGTTTTCGATTTCAAAATTATGTTTATTTAATACTAGCGCAAAAATAATAAAAAATAATGATAAAATAATAAATACTTTTGTCATTTTAGTCCAGTTACTCAGAATCCGAAGAACTGCTAGAAGATTCATTAGGATTAATTATTATCGGATTTTAATCAACTAATTCATCAACTATGTGATCTAATTCTAACATTTTCACTTCTACCTTATCTTTTACATGTCCTACGCAATTATTCCATTTTTCAGCAGTGATAGACAAAACAGCTTCACTGAAAATATTTTTAAGATCGCAAAATTTAAAAGTAACATTTTTGTTTGCAACATAGTTTTTTATGTCCGCCCAAATAAGCTCTATTGGGTTGAGCTCGCAGTGATAAGGGGGAAGACGTAATACTACTCTATTATGTGCTTTAGCAATTTCGTCGACAATGTATTTATTATATTTGGTTTTATGTTCCTTCACTTTCTGCAAAAGTTGTACTTTTATCATGCTATCCTCGAATGGTATACTTTTCGAACGCAACCAGTCTTGAATTAGGGCTTTTTTTGTGGCTGTAGTTGGAATTTGTTCAGCTTTTCTTGAATGGTATATGGCGTTGTCTAAAACAATTACACAATTTTCTTCTAGGTTTGGAATTATGTTGGTAAACCAATTTTCAAACGATTTGCCGTCCATTTCCTCATGATAGTCGCCCGTTTTCTTCGACTCAAAGGCCCACAAGGCGTCGGGTACAAACCCGGTTTCGCTTCCTATGTGACACACTATCAACCTTTTTCCTTTTCCTGAAACAAGATTTATTTTGTTTTAGTTGAAACAGAATATTTACATGCATAAAACATATTTTTTGGACTATTTCCTGAATAAAATGTGCTGCGAGGCAGACAAAAAAAATTTTTGATTTAATCGTGTCCAACCAAACACAAATAATCGAAAACCAGTTACCAAAGACATACTTAAAATTTCATACTATACCAACACATTTTCGTTGTTACCTGAATTTTAACTAATTGATCGAACGGTAAGATGAAACCCTTCCAATTCTCTACGATTTTAATGAATACAGAAAATAATTAATAATAAACTTTCTTGGAAAATACACAGGTAGATACATACTGTGGGTCTATTTTTCATAGCTAACAAGTAATTTTAGACCCTTTTTGAACATCACTTACTAATAGGTATTGGTACCTACAAATCGAGGTTTAGGCCATAAAGTTATTGTAAACCAAGTAGAATACAATTACTTTATGGCCCTAATCCTCGATTTTTGCTATCAACAGCAATGAAATAGACTATACCAAATTTTAAATCAATACCTAATCCAAATGCAAATTATCTTGTTCACAGACACACACGTTAAGGTTAAGAGTTTAATAAGGTCTTACCTGATGGGTTCTTTAACCCAGTTGAGAGGCCATCTAAGAAGGCTTGCCTTGAAGAACCTACGGATTCATCAACCCAAATTTTAGACTTAGTGTGGCCTGCGTTCACCCACGTTTCATCCAGGTAGTAAATTTTCCTATTTTCTCTTCTATAGGCCCGTATTTTCGTTAAATAATCTCGTCTCCACAATACAATTTCTGGTTTCTCGAGCAACAAACTATTTCTCCCTCTTTTTTTAAATTTAAAACTTAATTCTTTCAACAACTTGTGGAATGTCGATCTTTTGAAATCTGGTAGATCAGGATCATCATTTACATCTTTGAGAATTGAATCTATTGTTGGCATTTGGTTCCGTAAAAAAAAATTGATGTACTTTCCTTCTGATATCCGAAAATAATTGCTTTTGTTTAGATTCTCTCATAACGGCATAAACACCACTTGGAGACACTCCAGCAATGTTTCCTACTTGTCGCACGATTTCATCAACTAACAATTCGGGATTTGCTTCGACTTCATTTTTGTAAATGTTCATAATTAAATTTTTTTCATTACTATTGAAAGGCACTTTTTTTGGTCTCTTTTGAGGTGGAGTGTTGAAACACATATTAGCAGCTTCTTCATCCGACATTTTAATAATTTAAAACTTTAAAACTAATAAAAAAAATCACTACTAAATATCCGGTAAAATGAACACCACCGATCCTTAAAACGTAAATGACCATTCCGACCCTGTAACGATTAGGCCAAAAGCAATAAGTTCCCCTACCTTGGAAGTCCCCTACAGATTGCAGGTAAATCCGATTGGCCAGCGTGAAGGGTTTGTTTATTTTAGCCCAATAGATGCAAAGCCACGTGCCGATCATGCTTCGATCACGCACGGAAAGTGTTTTGGCCCGCTTTTTTGGTTCCATGGATATAGTATAATAATTATAATAATTGAAAAAAGCCGGACGTCTTGCTCGGGGATTGAACCCGCGACTCGCCGATCATAATGTAGAGCCTTAACCATCGCGCCACCGCCGGTTTTCAATATGTTTAGCAAAAGCATTTATACATGGATATTCTAGGAATTTTCTTCTTCGAGGAGACGTGATATGGGCAGTAATCAAATTGTTGCAAGATTAAATAATTATCAATTAGGTACTATAAAAAATAAGTATTATTTTAAAAAATTATCAGAAAAATATGTCTACAGGGTTACTAAGCGCGAGGTGGTTCATATCTCCTATGCCAACGGCGATCAGAGAAAAAACTAAATACAAAACTTGTAGATAAACATGACTACTACATTCCTAAATTATTTTCCAGTAAACAGGGTGGCCCAATAACTAGTAGTGACCCGAAGTTATGCTTTTTTGAGTGACTCCCTCTGTATATTATGACATTTCTGGATTCTGTGGAAAATTCTAGACATATTTCATGTACAATGTCATATACCTATCTTCAACTGTTTCGGAAATATTGACAGTTGAAAACTGACTTTTTTGCATCTTTGACAGACTGTAAAACCTGAACGGTTAATTTCACGAGAAAACGGATTTTACATTCCTATCTTAGTTTTTCATAAACTATCATTTGGCACCAATCTTGAATTTAATCTATGATTAAAAATTCAAATGAATTATTCCAAGTGCAAATCGCATACGCAGTATCATTTCACAATCAAACTGCAGAATTGTCTTTGTTTCCCAGTTTTAAAACTAACGGGATACACAAATTCTATTTATTTAATTTCTCGGATAAATTTGATGGATTGATTGGCTTGGATTTACTAACACAATTGAAAGCAAATTTAAAATTTGAATCTTTCACTTTAGAATTACCAAATCAGATTAAATTACCATTGTATTATTACGACGTAATTAAAACCTCTTGTCTTGAAAACATTGAAACGAACGGGACTTTTGTCATACCGCCGCGTATGATATCGCAGATTAAGGTACCAGTAAATCTTGAAAATGGATATGGTATATTAAATTATGCACAAGAAGGAAGCGTCGAGATCCCCGAATCTTTAATAAGAATTGAAAATTATTTCGCTTATACGACAGCATTGAATTCAAATTCAAACCCAGTGAAAATTAATTTTTCAGAACCTTTACCAGTTGAACCATTCGAAGTAAATCAATTGAATTTTATCAGTGCAAAAAATAATAATTATATAGTAAAAGATTTTTTTTAAAGTAAATTATTATACTTATTTATTTCCACTAATTTTTTGTTAAACTTTAACATGTTTCGCTACATTGTAGCTTCATCAGAAAGATGTAGACATAAAAGTGAAATTGTCAAATATAAATAAGGTAAAAGCTGGTCTAATTTTACGTTAATCTAAAAAGGTATTATACAATAAATAAATTTAAAAGTGGTGAATTGTTTAAATCTAATTGGTCATTCAGTAAACAGTCTAAATTTTTAAGTTTGTTTATTTCTAGAGATTCTAGAAGATTTAATTTTAACCCTTTGTTTTCATTATGTAAAATTTGAAATTCATTATTAAAATTATGATTAGATTCTATTAGATGATTTGCATAATTTGAGTCTGTTTTCTTTTTATTGAAACTATTATAATGTTCTTTAATTCTAGTACCAAAATTTCTACCTGTTTGTCCTATATATACTTTGGGACAATCTTTACAAGATAATTGTACAAGATAATTGTAAAGATTGTCCCAAAGTATATATAGGACAAACAGGTAGAAATTTTGGTACTAGAATTAAAGAACATTATAATAGTTTCAATAAAAAGAAAACAGACTCAAATTATGCAAATCATCTAATAGAATCTAATCATAATTTTAATAATGAATTTCAAATTTTACATAATGAAAACAAAGGGTTTAAATTTAAATCTTCTAGAATCTCTAGAAATAAACAAACTTAAAAATTTAGACTGTTTACTGAATGACCAATTAGATTTAAACAATTCACCACTTTTAAATTTATTTATTGTATAATCAGGCCTATGATGTATCCTGTCCTGTTATTTTAACGGTTGTGTTAAGACTCAACATCTATTTCTGTCTTTATTTTGATGCATAAAATAAACAGTGACAGATAACTTAACGTTGCTGTTAAAATAACAGAAAATGATACATCATAGGCCTGAATACCTTTTTAGATTAACGTAAAATTAGACCAGCTTTTACCTTATTTATATTTGACAATTTCACTTTTATGTCTACATCTTTCTGATGAAGCTACAGTGTAGCGAAACATGTTAAAGTTTAACAAAAAATTAGTGGAAATAAATAAGTATAATAATTTACTTTAAAAAAAATCTTTTACTAGATAATGAATTTCCACCTTGTAACAGCCGATTCAATAAAAAATAATAATTATAAAATGCCAAAAGAATTAGACAATAAATTAAAGGCTAACTTAAAATATTTAAGACTGGAACACTGTAATTTGGAAGAAAAACAAGCCATTCGTCAACTATGTCTAGAATATAGAGACATCTTCTATTGTGAAGACGTGTTGAAATATACGCTAAAATCTGCTTATACCTGTCTGGTGTTTTAATTGTAGTTTGATAGATGGTAAAAATGTAAATGTCAAAAGTATGTAGAATAGTTCAATCCTGTCTTCGTTCTCTGTGAAATAAAAGTTAATAAGAAGAAGTATCCGCTGCAGTTTAAATAGTAATTAGGACAGGTTATGAGCCCAGATCCCTAGAGCGCCAAAGTAAACCAAGTAAAAAGTTCTGGTAAGAATTTTTTACAATTTTGTTAAAAAAAAAGGCAAAAATCAAATTTAAAAAAAAAAAAATGTCTCAAGCCGGGAAAAATTATGCAATTGAGGCTTTGAATGGCAATAATTATCATAACTGGAAGTTCCGAATGGAAATGATTTTGGCAGAAAATGGAGTGACAGATATGATTGAAACAGAAACCATTCCAGGTAATTTGGCCACCGAAAATGAAAGACAGCAGGTAAATAAAAGGGATTGCAAAGCAAAATCTTTGATTGTACAATGCGTAGATGACAATCAGTTAGAATGTCTACGAGAAAAAAGAACAGCTTTTCAAATGTGGCAAATTTTAAAGGAGAAGTATGAGAAAAAAGGTTTACCAGGCCAGCTATTTTTGAAAAGAAAATTATTATCAATGAAGCTTAATGAGGGACAATCAATGGAAAAATTTATTTTCCTACGAGCGTGCGCAAAGTAGTACTTTTCCGCACGCATTATCGTTCTCAAAGTTACACTTTTCCGCACTCAGTGCGGATACGGGCCTTATCCGCACTGAGTGCCGAAAAGTAAAAATAATTGTCAAGCACCTGTCGACTTTGACACATGATGACAAATTTTTCCTCTGTTTCTATAGGTATCAGCCAACATCTATACAAACACTGAATATAATAAGCTTTGACACATTGTCAGATTTGTGTTCTCAATTTACATGTAAGAATCTACAAACTTCTTTCGCATCAAATTTAAACGCTTTAAGATGAACAGCTCTGACGAGGATTTCAATTTCCTGTTTTTTTGTTATGTAATTTTTTGATAAATGAATAGTTTCGCTTCAGGTTAATTGAAAATAATTGAACAAATTATCGTTTTTTTTTTAAATTTTTGTTGTTACCTACCTGATATGAGGCTCGTAGGAAAAATTTTGTTCCTAACACGTGCGCAAAGTTTCTTTTCCGCACGCAAACACTCATCCGAACTCCGCTGCGCGTCGTTCGTATAACTGTGTTTGCGTGCGGAAAAGTAACACTTTGCGCACTTGTTAGGAAAATAACTATTTCCTACGAGCGAGCGCAAAGTAGTACTTTTCCGCACGCATTTCCGTTCTCAAAGTTACACTTTTCCGCTCTCAGTGCGGATACGGGCCTTATCCGCACTGAGTGCCGGAAAGTAAAAATAATTGTCAAGCAACAATAAGTGCACCTGTCGATTTTGAAACATGATGACAAATTTTTCCTGTTTCTATATCAGCCAATATCTATACAAACACTGAATACCTATAATTAACTTTGACACATTGTCAGATTTGTGTTCTCCATTTACATGCAAGAATTTTTTTCGCATCAAATTTAAACGCTTTAAGATGAACAGCTCTGACGAGGATTTCAATTTTCTATTATTTTTTTATTATGTAATTTCTTGATGAATGAATAGGTTCGCTTCAGGTTAATTGGAAATAATTGAACAAATTATCGATTTTTTTTTTTAAATTTCTGTTGTTTCCTACCTGATATGAAGCTCGTAGGAAAAATTTTGTTCCTAACACGTGCGCAAAGTGTCTTTTCCGCACGCAAACACTTATCCGAACTCCGCTTCGCGTTCGTATAACTATGTATAACTTCGTATAACTATGTTTGCGTGCGGAAAAGTTACACTTTGCGCACTTGTTAGGAAAATAACTATAGTGATTTCGATGAAATTGTCAGGCAATTGAAGATGCTGAATGTTCTGCCCGTATGTGTCGAGGAAAAGTAGAGTCACTGTCAATATAATTTTCGACAAGATAATCGCAAAATTTGGTAACCTTCTCGTCTTCTTGTTTTATTTCGGCCAAGTGGAGAGAAAAAACGTCTATGACATCTTTTGGATCGAGGAACGGTAAACTAAATATATACATACGTCAAAAATGTTAATATTTGTGTAACCTCTCCTAATTTATTCTGGTATGCAGATGATAAGCCAATTTCTTTAACTTTTCTATGAAAGGATTGTCCCAAATGAAATTTACAACCTCGAATGGCGGTTTGTGTAAATGCCTGAGAGATCGCTTTATGAATCGCTCTTTCAAAATCTGCTGTTATAGTTTCTTTGTACACTGCCCCCACCAAAGTATTTGTAGCCAACATTTTCTGATAGCAAAATGTTTAACCACCAATTTCAATTAAAGTTGGATCTTTGTCATTAGTCAAAAATTTTGCATCCATCTTTGCAACAACTGTTCACAGCTAAGTGATGAAGACCTGATTTGTAACATACTTTTGTGTTTGCCCAAATCCTATGAGACCATGGTAGCAATTATTGAAAGTACCCCGAATATGACATTTGAAATGGTAAAACGGAGGTTGGTGGCAGAATTTTAAAAAAGAAATTTAGGTAAAATAATTAATAATGGCCAGGACAGTACATTTGCTTTCACTACACAGCAAAAAGGTACATGCTATAGATGTGGCGAATCTGGTCATTTCATGAAGGACTGTAAAAAATTAAATAACGATATTAACCAACGATATGGACATGAACTTAGAAATTTTTATGGAAATCGAGGTCGAGAAACGAATTTTCGTGTAAATAATGGTGGGAGATATGGTGATAATCAGCAAAGACAAATTTGGAAATATGACAATGGAGCAGATCAGAGATATGAAGGTAGAGGTAGAGGATATGGTTTGAGAAATGGTCAGAGAGGTTCATTTCGTGGTTCAGGTATTCAGAACAATAATGGAAACAAAGGTTGGGGAAGATTTACTAATTTTGTTAATGATAGTGAAGAAAACTTAGATCAGAATGTTACTGAGCAAAACATTTGTTTTTCGGGAGAATTAAATCATGAGAATATTGATCTTTATAAAAGTTATTTACATTTTTTTATTGATTCTGGTTGTACTGACCACATGGTGAATAAGAAAATATATTTTTGTGATTTGGTAATGTTAAAAGAACCAATCAAAATTGCTGTAGCTAAAAATGAAAGTTTTCTATTGGCCATGGGTGTTGGTAACATAAAGGCTATTAGTAAAGTAAGAGAAAAGAAGGTAAATTGTACCATAAAGAATGTTTTTATGTACCCGATTTAAGAAAGAATTTATTAAGCGTCAAGAAACTAGAAATGTCCAATATAAAGATTGTATTTGAAAATTCACAGGTAATATTGATTGATAAAAAACAAAACATAATAGGTACAGGAAAGAGAGAAAAATTGTATGAAATATCATTTGAGTTATGCAAGATAGAATGCTTGAATGTTGAAAGTTTGAATAATGATTTTATGATGTGGCATAGGCGTTATGGGATAAGGAGATAATTAGAAGAAATATGGTTACAGGTATAGGTGAGAATGTTAAGATACAAAAAGTTGAATTTTGTGAGCCTTGTGTGAGTGGTAAGATGACTAGGTTTCCTTTTGGTTCAAGCACAAGAAGTCGAAGAATTTTGGAAATTATACATACGGATGTTTGTGGTCCAATAACTCCCATTACGTATGATGATTATAAATTTTTGTAACTTTTATCGACGATTTTTCGAATTTTTGTTGTATGTATCTGCTTAAAGCAAAAAATGAAGTTTTTGTTAAATTTAAAGAGTATGTCAGTATGGTCGCGTCTAAATTCAATAATAAAATTTCAAAACTAAGGTGTGATAACGGAGGTGAATATGTGTCTAAGAGCTTTAAAGATTTTTGTAAGGAACGAGGTATAATTTTGGATTATACAGTACCAACTACCCCACAGCAGAATGCAAAATCAGAAAGGAAAAACAGAAGCTTAGTTGAAAGAAGCCGAGCAATTATTCAGGATTCTAGGGTACCGAAGGAGTATTGGGGTGAATTGGTGGGAACTATAAATTATATATTGAATAGAGGCACATCAGTTTCTTCCAATGGAATGACACCAGCAGAAATATGGTATGGGCAAAAACCAAACGTAAGTAATTTTGAAATTTTTGGTTGTTTAGCGTATAGCCATATTTTAAAAGAATGTCGTGACAAATTTGATTCTAAAGTTGAAAAATGTGTGATGATTGGTTATGCAAATAATGGCTATAGGTTGTGGAGTTCCAAAAAGCAAAAAGTTATTATTTCTAGAGATGTAGCTTCTCGAGCGTGATAGGACATTTCCTTGCGAGTGCGCATATCCGTAAAAAAAAAAAAAAAAAAAAAAAAAAATGAGAATGTTTTTCCATTCAAAAATAATGTTGTTGGTATGGCTGATGATTTTAATGATAATAAAAATATAGAAAATGTAGATTTTGATATTCTTGATGATAATATTTCTAAGAATTCAGTTACTTCTAAAAATATTAGTGAAATTGCAGAGAGAAATGAGTGTTTAGACAAAATTTGTAGAGAAAATAAGCGTACTGTTAAAAGGCCAGTTTGATGAATATGAACTATACATGGCTTTTAATGCTTATAACTTTGTTGAAAATGTACCAAATAATTTTTCCGATTTAGAGAATAATCCAGATAGGGAAAAGTGGTTGAAAGCGGTGGAAAAAGAGTTGGATTCGATAGAAAAGAATGAAACTTGGATGACAGTTAAGAAACCAGAAAATGTGTGTATACTTGATACTAACTGGGTTTTCACTTATAAAAGTTTGGAGAAGAATAAATGTGACAAATTTAAAACTAGGTTAATTGTAAGAGGGTTTGCCCAAGAGAGAACAAGATTGGATGATGATTTATACTCACCTGTTGCGAAAATGATAAATATTAGAACGTTACTTATGATTGGAAATCAATATAGGTTTCACTTCTTACAATTAGACGAAAAGACCGCATTTTTAAACGGAATTTTAGAAGAAGATGTTTATATATTTCCACCACAAGGAATTGTATGTGTTCCCAATACTGTTTTAAAATTAAAAAAATCTTTGTATGGGCTTAGACAGTCATCCAAATGTTGAAACAATGAAATTGATAAATTCTTGCTTAGTATTGGTTTTGTTCGATCTGAAAATTATTATTGTTTATATATTTTGAGCACTAATAACGAAAAGTATTTTCTGTTAATATATGTTGATGATATCATTTTAGCTGGGCTAAATTTAAAAAAATTAAATATAATAAAAGATAAATTAATGTGGAAATTTCAAATGAAAGATAAAGGGAAACTTGAACATTTTTTGGGACCTAATATTAATTATGATAGAGATAAGGGAGTGTTAACAATAGATCAGTCAAATTATACTAAAAATGTGTTGAAAAAATTTGGAATGGACGAATGCAATAGTTCAAGCATACCTATTGATCCAAAATTGAAATTTGAATTTTTTGATAGAACAAAGAAAAAGACAGAAAAACCTTTTCGTGAGTTGGTCGGTTGGCTTATGTATTTGATGTTGGGAAGTAGATCCGATATTTGTTATTCAGTGAATGTTTTTGCTCGATATAAAGATAAAGCAACTGATGAAAATTGGTCGCATTTAAAAAGAGTATTAAGGTATTTGAAGGGCACCGTCAATGTTGGCCTAAAATATTGTAGAGTAGATACTGTAGGCGAATATGTTGTTATGTAGATGCAGATTGGGGTGGTGACACTCAAGATACAAAATCAGTCACAGGATACCTTTTCAAAGCATTTGATAATATTTCAATGTGGAGTACAAGAAAACAATCTTGCGTGTCATTATCTACAACTGAAGCGGAACTGGTGGCCTTGTGTACTTCAGTTACTGATGGATTGTGGCTGAGAAAGCTTTTCATTTATTTTGATGTTAGTTTTGATTCAATAACTTTCTTCGAAGATAATCAGGGTTGTTTGGCAATAATTAGAAATCCTTCTAATAATCGTAGAGTCAAAAATATTGATTTAAAGTTTAATTTTGTGTCTGAAAATTTAAGAAAGGATCTGATAAACTTAATTTATGTAGATACAAATAATTAGCAAGCTGATATTTTAACAGAAGGTTTATCAGGGTCAACATTTCCAAAATTTAAAGATTTATTGGGTTTAGGGGATTTTACCGAAGAGGGGTGTTGAAATATACGCTAAAATCTGCTTATACAGTTATAAGCAGATTTTAGCGTATATGTCTGGTGTTTTAATTGTAGTTTGATAGATGTAAAAATGTATGTCAAAAGTATGTAGAATTGTTCAATCCTGTCTTCGTTCTCTGTGAAATAAAAGTTAATAAGAAGAAGTATCCACTGAAGTTTAAATAGTAATTATAACAGTTCCAAGGAGCCTAGTCAGCGTATTCAGCATTACCAAAAATTTCCCGTGAGAACTATGCTGACTCCGTTATTAAATTAGTATAAGTAAAGTAAATTGTATTAGAAATAGTTAAGTTTTAGTTGTTTATCATTGTCGAATCTATGTTAGTTTGAAGTGATAAAAAGTTTTTTAAAAAGTTAATTCGGTGTGTCGCCATCTATATATTTCCATATGATCCTTCAAATTAAACTTAGGGTAGAAGGCCTGTTAAACGTTTATGGAGAACCGAGAAATATATATTTTTCGAATTTTTCGAATTTAGTATAAGTACGGTTTAATGGACCAAGATGTATTTTCTTAATTTACCCTAAACACTATTGAATTTTCCGATAATTCTACTGTGAATTTAAGCCATATTTCATGTACAAAGTCCTACAGCTATACCAACACATTTGAATTTGACTTTATAAATGTCACATTCGAAAAGGTAATGAGGTACTTGAGTGCATCTTCAGATGTTGGTTCAAATTTTGTCCATTTTTAAATTTCTTATTACAAGTGTCACATTGAAAAGGTTTATCATTTGAGTGAGTTTGAAGATGTCTCTTCAAATGGTCACTCCGTTTAAATTTCTTATTACAAGTGTCACATCCGAGAGGATGATCAGCCGAGTGCATCTTTGAATGTTTTTTTAAATTGTCGTTCGATTTAAATTTCGCATCACAAGAGTCACATTCGAAAGCATAATCATCCGAATGCGTCGTTAAATGTTTGTTCAAATTGGCGTTCCATTTAAATTTTGCATTACAAAAGTCACATTTGAAAGGATAATCATCCGAGTGCGTTTTTAAATGATTTTTCAAATTGCCGATTGATTTAAATTTCGCATTACAAGAGTCACATCCGAGTGCGTCTTTATATGTTTTTTCAAATTGGCGAGTCTATTTAAATTTCGCATTACAAGAATCACATTCAAAAGGATAATCATTCGAGTGCGTCTTTATATGATCATCCAAACCTTGTTTATGTTTAAATTTAGCTTCACAATAGTCACACTTGAAAGAATAATTATCCAAGTGCGTCTTTAAATGATAGTTTAAGCTTTGTTTATATTTATATTTCGCTTCACAAAAGTCACATTCGAAAGGAGTTTTATCCGAATGTATTGTTAAATGTTCTTCCAAATTTTTTTCCGTTTCAAATTTTTTGTGGCAAATGTTACATTGCAATTTCCTGATATCTTCTGATTGCGTCACTGGATTGGTTTCATCTGAATTTTCCTCTTCACTTCCGAATATCTCTCCCTTCGGATGAATTAATTGAATTTCAGATGTATCCATTTCGTCTGTCCATTCATTTTTTATCATAAACCTAAAAGAAAATTTTTATATTAAAATACGAACCTTTATTGATCTCAATAATAAGGGTTAGTTAGTTTACATATTGTTAATGGAGTGGAAAAAACTGTATTATATAAGGCAAAGTGTAATTTATTGGAAAACAAAAACAAAACACAATTAATTTTTAGAAAATATAAATCCTTGATAATTAAACTCAGCGTAGATGGTGTAGAGAACGAGAACGAATTTGATTGGTCAATTGGCCGTGGATTTCGGTTTGGAATCCACGGCCACGGTATCAGTGGTAAATATATTTTTTATACTATCCTTCAAATTAAACACAGGGTGGAAGGCCTGTAGACGTTTATGGAGAACCGAGAAATATATATGTTTCGATTTTTTTAAATTTAGTATACGGTCTAAAAGTCGGCTACGGACGATGAGCGATAATATAATATATATTATAGCACAGCAATGAGCTATAATAATATATTAATTATTACTGCAGTGGACGAGATTATAAATTTTCTATTTTTCAAATTTAAGTTTATAGGCTGTGGTCCAATGATATAAGTATATGATTAGTTGCAAAATGGAGCAAGTGAAGTTTAATGACTTGTGATTCTTAGATACCAATATAATAAATCATCAGAAGATGAATATCAGATGCTGAAAGCGAAAATCTAATAGGAATTATGGTTGGTAACCAAAAAGAAACACCAACCCACATAAGATTCTGGCTATCTGCTCACATCAAATATCGAAAAGAACGAAAATTTACACTTTTCAACGAATCAAGTGCACACTTTCTATGAGATGTTCCATTTTTCACAGAAATAAGTAACTTCCAATATTATACAAATTTACGAAATATATTTATCAAGTTACGTCACAATGAAAAAACTCATGTAAACAATGCCAGTTTGCTAACTTGGTAAAAATCGCTCGGAAATCATGTTTGTACAGACGATAAATATATCGCCGGGATATAGATATACAGGGTAGAAAATTAAAAAGGATCCACCTGGATTTTCTCGAAAATTATCAGGAAATTAAAAAAACGCCGAAACACTTCGATTTTGTTTGCAAAAAGGACACTTTTTGGCTATTTCAAAATTTAGATTGCACCCCCTTACCGGGGTGAGTTGAACCCTCAAAAGTTGAATAGGGAAACTGGGTCGAGTGGTACCTCGTTTGAGAGGTATTTGAGATGACTTTACATATCTGTAATTTTTTTCGAAATCTGACTACCTACTAGTTTTCAAGATATTCGCCTCGGAAGTTGCCATGGGGCGAAAAGAGATCATGCTTTTCGTACATTTCTACAAGAAAAAATTGAAATTCCTGAAACACGTCAATTTTGTTTGCAAAGGAAATACTTTTTAGCTATTCCAACATTTTCGTAGGATGCATGAGTTTCACCCTCAAAACTTGAATAGGAAAACTAGGTCAAGTGGTACCTTGTTCGAGAGGTATTTGAGATCCCTTCAAACATCTGCAATTTTTTTCAAAATTTGACTTTCAGTCATCAAGATACTCGCCTTGGAAAGTGCCATGAGGCAAAAAAACGTAAATTGTTAGACAAATGACAAAAAAAATATTCACCTCCAAATTGAATGATTTTATTCAAAATTGTTTTACAAATTCAGGTAATTTAGATTAGGTATACCTATCTTATCAATTGTTCGAAATGACCACCATCTTCTTCCATACAGTAATACAGTCTTTGTTCGAAGGCTCTTCTTACATTAGCCAACATTTCTGGAGTAATTCTCCTACACTTCTTATCATTTCTTCGACGAAGTTCTTGCAGGGATTCTGGTCTAACATTCTACTTTTTAAGTATCCGCACAAAAAGAAGTCTAATAGGTTTAAATCAGGAGACCGTGCAGGCCATTCGATTGGTCCCCTTCTTCCAATCCATTGCCCAGGATATCTATCATCCAAAAATTGTCGCACAAACGCAGCATAGTGCGTAGGAGCACCATCTTGCTGAAAAGGCAAGTTTCCGCTATTGGATCGTTTTCAAACTGCTTCGGTTATTATATTCTCAATTTCGTTCTCTGAAAATTCGAAATAAATCTGTCCAGTTAGGTTTCCAGGTATAAAAATTGGACCTATGATGCGGTTTCCAAGAACTCCTGCCCATACATTTAGTTTCTGGGGGTGTTGTGTATGTGCCTCTGCGTACCAATGTGGTACGCAGTAACGACTATTCTGTCTATTTACTGACCCGTTCAAGGTAAAAGTGCATTCGTCAGAAAAACAAATGTCATAGGACAATCATGTATTGTTTATCAAACGACGCTCATGATTTCGCGAAACTGCAGCCTTCGATCATTATCGTCCTCATTCAAATTGAATGCAAAAGCTGAATTTTATAAGGATGATATTTATGAGCATGTAGAATTTGATCAACTGTTCTATAGGATATTCTAGTGATAGCAGCCACCTGACGAGAGCTAGAATGTCTGTCCACTTCAACATGACCTAAAACGGCAACTTCTGTGGCTTCATCCCTTACTCTGGGCAAATGCTCGGGTTTTTTGTTCTTCACAGATTCTGTCTCTTCAAATTTTTGAATCAACCTACCAACATAGCAATGTCCAACATTTGATTCTGAATGATTTTCGTTGAAAATTCGCGCAGTAGCTCTAGCACAGCTATTATTTTGTTAATAAATACGAACGAGTTCGATTCTTTGTTTAGTAGAGAGAGTAAATAATTTCATTAAATTAATAATACTGGAACTGAAATATCAAATATCAAATTCGAAAAGATCCGAGAAGAATAAACTTGTGAAGATGAAAAAATTAGTAAACAAATTAAATAAAAAGATAACAATTATTCGATTAAGATCTAAGCGATAATGCACGGTATAGGTACATTATTTTTGCGTTTAGGTATCATGCCAAACGTTCCTATTTCAGATGACCTCTAGAATTTGAGAAAAAATTAATCTTTGTTAGTTTGAACCTTTTGAACAACCTTTCAAACATGACCCACTTATAATTTTTTCACGAAAAACACGTTCTCTTTTCGCCCCATGGCAACTTCCGAGGCGAATATCTTGAAAACTAGAAGTCAGATTTCGAAAAAAATCACAGGTATGTAAACTCATCTGAAATACCTCCCAAACAAGGTACCACTCGACCCATTTTCCCTATTCAACTTTTGAGGGTGCAACTCACCCCGGTAAGGGGGTGCAATCTAGGAAAATTTTGAAATTGCCAACAAGTGTTTCCCTTGCAAACAAAATCGACGCATTTCGGCGTTTTTTTAATTTCCTGATAATTTTCGAGAAAATCCAGGTAGATCCTTCTTAATTTTCCACCCTGTATATTATAGCATCAATGCGACTTGCACTTTTCAAAGAAAAGCTATATTTTTGTAATTTTGTAGATCTAATATTTATTATATTATCGCTCACCGTATGATGCCGGCTTTAGGCCAAGATGTATTTTCTTAAAATATGTTCACAAATGAAGTGTTGCCAAATAATCTACCCCCTAGACATTATTGAATTTTCCGATAAATCTACTATGAATTTTAGCCATATTCCATGAATAATGTCCTGTGTCCAAATGTCACATTCGGAAAGGTAATGAGGTATTTAAATGCATCTCAAGATATCGATTCGAATCTTGTCTATATCTAAATGTCACATTACAAGTGTCACATTGGAAAAGCTAATCATCCGAGTGAGTTTGAAGGTGTGTCTTGAAATTGTCGCTCCATTTAAATTTCTTATTACAAGTGTCACATTCGAAAGTTTGATCACCCGAGTGCGTCTTTAAATGATTTTTCAAATTGCCGAACCATTTGAATTTCGCACTACAAGTGTCACATTCGAAAGGAAAATCACCCAAGTGCGTCTTTAAATGACTTTTCAAACTGCCGATCCATTTGAATTTTGCATTACAAATGTCACATTCGAAAGGACGATCATCCGAGTGTGTGTTCAAATGACTTTTCAAGTTGCCGATGTATTTGAATTTCGAATGACAAATGTCACATTCGAAAGGACGATCATTTGAATGCGTCTTTAAATGTTTTTTCAAATTGCCGATGCATTTGAATTTCGAATTACAAATGTCACATTCGAAACGACGATCATCCGAGTGCGTGTTTAAATGATAATTCAAATTGCCGATGCATTTGAATTTCGAATGACAAATGTCACATTCGAAAGGACGATTATCCGAGTGCGTGTTTAAATAATTTTTCAAATTGCTGAACCATTTGAATTTCGCATTACAAGTGTCACATTCGAAAGGACGATCATCTTTGCTGTGTTTCATAAATAAATGTTGTTTCAAACTGAATTCCCATTTGAATTTTGTACCACAAATTTTGCATATGAAAGAAGTTTTATCTGAATGTATCTTCAAATGTTCTTCCAAATTTTGTTCAGTTTCAATTTTTTAGTTGCAAATGTTACATTGCAATTTATCGACATCATTTGATTGCGTTACTTGATTGGTATCATCTAAATTTTCCTCTTCTTTTTTGAATAACCTGATCGGAAATATGTCGTCTCTCCATTCATATTTATTCATAAACCTAAAAGAAAAAAATTATTTAAAAAAAACAACCTTTATTGACCTCAAGGATACGATTTAGGTGTACATAAATACATGTAAAATACATGGAAAAAGTTTACTCTATAAGGCAAAGTGTCAATTTATTGAAAAACAAAAACAAACCACAAAATTTTGTTTGAAACAAATACATAAATAATTTTCTTATATAATCCTTGATATTGATACTTAGCGTGGATGGCCTTTTATTCGTTATGAAGAAGCGCGTGAGAAATGTCAAGCCAAGGAGTTTTAATGAGTCCAATGTCATAGAAACCAGAAACGTGTTACAGCTGTATCATGGAATGCTAGGACATCAGAATGAACAGCTCATAAAATCAGTCTTGTCCAGAGAATTTGGAATTAATGTTCAGCTGGATAGTGATCTGTGTGAGGGCTGAATTTATGAGAAGGCGCAAAGACAAAAATTTTGAACAAGAGATCGAGCAAATTAACATGCTGAATTATGTCACTCCGATGTGTGTGGACTTTGTGGAAGATCTGAATCTAGATACAAATACCATATTCTGTTCAAAGATGATTACAGTAGGCATCGTTTTGTTTACTTTATGAGAGAAAAATCTGAGGTTCCCGGAAAAATAGAGACTGCTTTACAAGAAGTGAGAACTATAAGTCACATGAAGAGTTCCTAAGACTGAAGACACAATGAAAAATACAAGATCCAAGATATGTACAAGTGACGAGAGACAAAAATATAATAGCACGTATATCAATGCTATAACCCAGAATAAATGGATACAAGATACAATTTACTTGCCACGCCACGATACAAAATTTCGATTTTTTGTTATTTTGTATCTGTCACTTTTAGCTTGTATTTGTCATTGTGTGTTCAGCCTTAGCGATAACGGTGGAAAATTTGACAATCAAGTCTCTATTTAAATTTCACATTACGTTTTAGTGTGTCACATTGGAAAGGTTAATCATCCGAGTGAGTTTGAAGATGAAATAGTCGCTCCCTTTAAATTTCGTATTACAAGTGTCACATTCCAAAAGGACGATCAGCCGAGTGCGTCTTTAAATGACTTTTCAAATTGCCGAGCCATTTGAATTTCGCGTTACAAGTGTCACATTCGAAAGAATAATCATCCGAGTGCGTCTTTAAATGACTTTTCATGTAGCCGATGCACTTGAATTTCGCATTGCAAGTGCCACATTCGAAAGGACGATCATCCGAGTGCGTCTTTAAATGACGTTTCAAGTAGCCGATGCACTTGAATTTCACATTGCAAGTGTCACATTCGAAAGGACGATTATCCGAGTGCGTCTTTGAATGTTTTTTCAAATTGCTGTGTTTCAAAAATGAATGTTGTTTCAAACTAAATTCCCATTTGAATTTTGTTTCACAAATATCGCATATGAAAGGAGTTTTATCCGAATGAATCTTCAGATGTTCAAATTTTCTTCCGTTTCAAATTTTTTGTTGCAAATGTTACATTGCGATTTCTCGATATGATTTGATAGCGCTACGGGATTGGTTTCATCTGGACTTTCCCTCTTCTTTTTTGAATAACCTGATCGGAAATATGTCGTCTGTCCATTCATATTTATTCATAAACCTAAAAGAAATAATTTATATTAACATACCAACCTTTACTGACCTCAAGAATATGGTGAATAAGGTGTACATACATACATACATGTAAATTGAATTAAAAAAGTGTACTCTATAAGGCATAGTGTCAATTTATTGAAAAACGGAAACAAAACACAAACATTTTGTTGGAACAATTACATAAATAATATTTTTATATAATCCTTGATATTTAAACTCAGCGTGGATGGCCTTTTATTCGGGAGAACTGCGTGACAAATGTCAAGCCAAGGAGTTTCAATGAGTCCAATGTTACAGAAACCAGAAACGTGTTACAGCTGTATCATGGAATGCTAGGACATCGGAATGAACAACTCATAAAATCAGTCTTGTCCAGATAGTGAACTGTGTAAGAGCTGAATTTACGAAAAGGCGCAAAGATAAACAAGAGAACGAGCAAATTAACATGCTGAATTATGTTACTCCGATATGTGGACTTAGTGGAAGATCTGAATCTGGATACAAATACCATATTCTGTTCATAAATGATTACAGTAAGCATCGTTTTGTTTACTTTATGAGAGAAAAATCTGAGGTTCCCGGAAAAATAGAGACTGCTTTACAAGAAGTGAGAACTATAAGTCACATAGAGAATTCTTAAGACTGAAGACACAATGAAAAATAAAAGATCCAAGGTACAAGGGACGAGAGACAAAAATATAATAGTACGTATATCAATGCTATAACACAGAATAAATGGATACAAAATTTCGATTTTTTGGTAATTTGTATCTGTTACTTGTAGCTTGTATTTGTCATTGTGTCTTCAGCCTTAGCGATAACGGTGGAAAATTTGACAATCAAGGATTACGAAAGATTATCAACAGACGTCAAAGACTGATTATGCCTTACACTCTGGAACAAAATGGCGGTTTAGAACATGAAAATTGAACTGATGCAGAGACAGCAAGAGCCCTGTTCCACTCAGTAGTCGAAGAACTTCTTCAGAATCTGTAGGATGAGATGATAATGATACAGCTGTTTACATCCTGAAGAGATCAGGAAAGTGTTCCTGATAGAAGTCCATAAAAAATTTAAATTGTTAAGAAACCTGGACCAAAAGTCGACATTTTAATGTTAAAATTTCAATATACGTGTCCTTGAATCCCCTTTTCCCTTGAGAGTTACATTGCAACTGGACCATTGAAATTTATATACAATGTGTTTCAAAAGTCTGGGAACGGTAAAATATTTCCAGAGCGGCTTGAAATAGAATTACCAAATTTTCTGCATATGTATAATTAATAATGCCCGATTCAATCATGATATCGACATTGTTGCCAAGTTTACCGATTTTCAGATAGTGTAGATAACTTCGTTTTTCTAGATAGGAATACCACTTTATTTTCATTGCAATAAATTCGGCGCTCTATTGTTACTAAAACCTCTTGATATCATGTTCCTATTTTACACGGTTTGTGAAATATTGCAATACAGCCTTTTTGTTCAAAAGTCTGGGAAGGCTCAAATATTTCCAGAGCGGCTTGAAATAGAACTATGAAATTTTCTGCATATGAGTAATTATTGATGCCCGATTCATTGATGACATCGACAGTGTTGCCAAGTTCATCGGTTTTCAGATAACGTAGGTAACTTCGTTTTTCTAAATAGGAATGCCACTTTATTTTCATCGCTATAAATTCGGCGCTTTATTGTTATTGAAACCTCTTAATATCATATCCCTATCTCACATGGTTTTTGAAATATTGCAACACAGCCTTTTTGTTCAATAGTCTGGAAACGCTCAAATATTTAAAGAGCGGCTTGAAATAGAATTACGAAATTTTCTGCATATGGGTATTTAATGACGCCCGATTTAATGATGACATCGACAATGTTGCCAAGTTTACCGGTTTCATATAATGTAGGTAACTTTGTATTTTAAATAGAATACCACTCTATTTCCATTGCAGTAAATTCGGCGCTCTATGGTTATTAAAACCTCTTAATATCATGTCCCTATTTTACACGGTTTCTGGAATATTGCAACACAGCCTTTTTGTTCAAAAGTCTGGGAACGCTGAAATATTTTATCTGTCTATCTTAATAATACCGACAAAAATATCACTAAAAAAACTGGTTGTCGAGTATAAATTGATATTTTATACAGGGTGTATCAGGTTTGACTACAAAAGTTTTAACACTTGTAAATATGGCCCATTTTGAAGAAAAAAAGTTTTTACGACATGACGTCCAAACCAAGGTGAATCCCAGCGTATCGATATTTTGATATTTTGTTGATGCCATCATTAAATTGTGCATCACAATAACGTCTCTTCATCAAATTTTGAATATCCTATTTTAAGCCTTTGGCAAAATACTCCACCGTTCGCTACCTTTTGAACAAAAAGTCTGTGTTGCCACATTTCAAAAACTACTTGAAATGGGGATTTGATATCAGGAGGTTTCACTTACAATATTATCACAAGATGGCGCCAAGTGAAGGTGACGATCCTAATGCTGTGAGTAAAAACGCAGAAAATAGTGAGTTAAATAGTGAAATAAATAGTGGTGAAGTGTTCAAATGCTGTGGAAAAAGGGCAACTACTCTAGTGTGTAAAGTTTGCCTAGCAGTTTTCCACATAAGTTGTGCAAATCGAACAAATAACAAAATAAAGAGGCTAGAATTAGAATTAAAAAATGCCTGTGTGTGTGTGGAATGCGAAGATAGAACACCAATATTATCAACAACTGTAAACCCAGAGGAGATATTACAATTAAAGCATCAACTTGATTTTTTAAAGAATGAAATTAGCTTTAAAAATCGCTTAATAACTGAACTAGAGGATAAAAATAGCATATTAAAGGAAAGCAATCATATTCTAAAAGATAACAATGGTTTACTGGTAGAAAAAATTCAAAGAATGCAGTCTGACTTTGACGTAAATAAACACCAAAATCGTAAACAACCTTTGGCCGAAAAACATGGAGTGCCAATATCAACAATGCAACCACAGCTACAAATTCAAAGGTCGAACCAACCAAGCCAAAACGCGGAAGCCAGTGGCGCAGCAAATCAAAATGCAGCTTTTAATCAAAAGGCTGGGCCGGAACAACCTGAAAAGGATAAAAATAGTTACTCCAACACTGTCAGAAAACAATCTGAAGGCCGGAACCTACACTTAAACATACCAACTCCAAGCACTCAAAATGAATCGAAATCGAAAGGCGACGCTTCATCAGCTGTTTCTGACGTCAGCGATAAAACAGAACAGGATGGTTTCATCTATCCTCGAAGGCAACGGCGTTTCAAAAAAAGGCTTGGAAAGGCTCAGCCACCCGCAGAGGGAAATTTTGCTGGAGGGGATCGGAAGGTATGGCTCTATATATATAGAGTTCGAAGAGAATGTGGTGAGAATGATATCATACAATTCATTAAAAACAAACCAGGTTTTGAACGTCTACCAATCACAGCAAGGGAATTACCAACAGAGGAAAATAAGCTGAAATGTTTTGTTGTCACAGGACCTCTGCAGCAGAAGGACAGTATGTACAATCCAGACTTTTGGCCCAGATACGTGGGAGTCAAGAGGTTTGATTTCAGGAACATAAGGGTTTTCTAGACTCTTGTGCTGGTGATTTTTTAGCCTAGGTCTAAATGAAATCGATATTCCTAATAATATTTCAGTTTTGGAATCCTTAGTTATTGTACACCTAAATGTTCAATGTATAAGGAATAAGTTAGTAAATTTGGAATCTTCAGATTTAAACGCAGATATTTTTTGTTTTAGCGAACACTGGTTACTTGATCATGAAGCAATAGTCATGAAAATTATAAATTATAATGTTGTTTCCTATTACTGTCGAAAAGAGCATTCTCATGGAGGGGTAGGGATTGCTATTAAACAATCCTTAGCACACACTTTCAAAGGCAGAGATGACATAAATAGTCTATCGCAGGAAATGCATTGTGAGGTATGTGCAGTCCAATCAAATAAACTAAAACTTATTGTAATAACATACTACAGACCTCCATCTGGAAATTTTGAATTTTTTTTAAATATTTTCGAACAAATTGTGCAAAAAATAAGATCAACAAGATATGATATTCTAATAAATGGAGACTTCAATGTTAACTTTCTGTCGCATGATAGTAAAGCAGTTTCTCTTTTGGATCTAATAAATACATTTGGGTTTTGTAAGGTTATCTCTACACCAACGCGCGGAGGTTCATGCATAGACAATGTTTTTGTTAATTTTATAGTCTCTAGGGCATATACAAGGGATTTGAACATATCAGACCACCTCGCTCTTTGTGCAGTAATAACTTTAAAGCATTCATTAAAAGATACAGAACGGGTTCATAAAAGCCGACCAATCACAGAGCAGGGCATTTTCAATCTGTATGGGTTAGTTGATTCTATGGATTGGGATTTTGTAAAATCGGGATTAATGTCAACTGATGACAAATTCTCTCTTTTTGTCAACCTTCTCAAAAATAATATTGAATTAGCTTTTCCGGAAATTGAAATCACTCATAATAAAAAATACATTAAATGGTATAATGATAGTCTGCGCGAACAGAGAGAACTATTGCAAATTGTTTCAGAAGCAGCCAAACAGAGGAATTGTCCTATTATGGTACAATTAAAACAGTCTCTAAAAAGAAATTACCAAATTTCCATACGAGAAGCCAAAAAAAGGGCTCATTTTTCCTATCTACAAAAGCATAATTTCAATTCGAAAACGATATGGGAGTTGGTGAGAGAAAACTCTAATATCACAAAACAAAAATGCATTCAAAATAGCAACAATTTCTCTCCAAATGACTATAATCGTTATTTTGCTAATATAGCAGCCCAAATTGTTAGTAACTTACCTACAGCTATAAATACTCCACAATATTATGTAAACAATTTTATCAAAAAAATTGGTATATCCGACACAGTTTTCAATTTCACTCCCATATCAATTAATGAAGTTAGAGACATAGTAAAACAATTAAAAAACAAAAAAAGCAAGGATATTTATGGAATGAACTCTAAAATAATAAAATCACTTGTTAATATTATTATCTATCCTCTTACGAAGCTGTTAAATTTGTGTATAAGAGATGCAGTCTTTCCATCAGTTCTAAAAATCTCCAGGGTTGTGCCAATATATAAAAAAGGTGAAATGGAAGATTTGAGTAATTACCGTCCTATATCAATTGTCCCAGTTTTCTCCAAGATTTTCGAAAAGGCACTCAAAAATAGAAATAACAAATTATTTTGAGAGTCAGAATTTATTTAGTTCTAAGCAGTTTGGCTTCAGGAGTGGGAAGTCTACTACTAGTGCTATCAATTTGTTCATAGAAAGGGTTAATGAGGGGATTGAAAATGGGGAATATAGTGGGGCTCTGTTCTGTGATTTAAGCAAAGCCTTCGACTGTGTCTCCTCTGATCTCCTTCTGATAAAATTGCTACAATACAGATTTGCACCTGAAAGTATAGGCTTATTAGAGTCGTATCTTACAGGAAGGTCGCAAGTAGTAAGCGTAGCGGATAAAAGCTCATCCTCTATCAAACTAGAATATGGTGTTCCTCCAGGGTCAGTGCTGGGACCACTGCTCTTCCTGATCTACATAAATGATTTGGAGGGGTGTGATCCCAGTTCTGACCTGATATTGTTCGCTGATGATACGACTCTGATTAGAAGGGCCAGGAATTTTGAAACACTCAGACGGAGTCTAGAGGAGACACAGTTGAGGGTTACTGATTGGTTCTCAGCGAATAAATTGAGTATGAATGAATAAAAAAATAGCACCCTAGTAATATCCACGAGGGAATTTGAATTGCTGCATAATGAGCCAGTTACGTTCCTGGGGGTGAGTATTGACGCAAAGTTGACATGGATTCCACATGTCAATAACATATGTGCCAAAGTGGCGTCAGGAGTCTATGCACTCAGAACAATGATGGAGAGTGTTTCCGAGCAAGCAGCACGGGCCATCTTTTTTGCTTGTGTCCAGTCAAAAATATCATATGGAATTCTGGTCTGGGGACATGCAGCAGAAGCGCAAAGAGTCTTTGCACTTCAGAGGAGGGCGATTCGAATATTGTGTCATAGAACTTATCGAGCGGAGTGCAGGAATGACTTTGTGAAATCAAAGGTATTAACAGTGCCTTCCTTATATGTCTATCATTGTCTGATTCATGTTAGGTGTAATGTCAAAGATTACCAGACCCATGAGGACATACACCAACATCTCACCAGGAATAGGGACAACCTCTATACAAACTTTCATAGAATACATAAAATAAAAACAGGAATTTCCTTCTATGGCCCCAAATTCTATAATGTGTTACCAACCTCCATTAGAATGCTAAATTTGAATTGTTTCAAAAATAAAATTAAAAATTATTTAATTAAGAAAGCTTTTTTTAGTATAGAGGAATATACCACCAATAATTTTAATGATTTAGAGGATTGTTAGTTAGTAATATTGTTCGTAAAGGTTCCTGAAAATTGCCACTACTATATATTTGACTTGTGTAAACTTTGTGAAGTAATGCACCAATAAATGATTTGATTTGATTTGATTTGAATAGGGTACAAAAATTGCATTAGAAATAAGGTGGTATTTCTATTTAAAAAAAAAAAAACAAAGTTACCTACACTATCTGAAAACCTGTAAACTTGGCAACATTCTCGATGTCATCATTGAATCGGGCATTATCAATTACCCATATTCAGAAAATTTCGTAATTCTATTTCAAGCGGCTCTGCGTTCCCAGACTTTTGAACAAAACGCTGTGTTGCAATATTTCAGAAATCGTGTAAAATAGGAACATGATATCAAGAGGTTTTAATTACAATAGAGCGCCAAATTTATTGCAATGAAAATAAAGTGGTATTCCTATTTAAAAAAACGAAGTTACCTACATTATCTGAGAAATTAATTACCCATATGCAGAAAATTTCGTAATTCTATTCCAAGCCGCTATGGAAATATTTGACCGTTCCCAGACTTTTGAAACACACTGTATATTCGAATGTGTCAATGAATGTCCTCTTACATCTGCTTTTTTTCAAATTTAGCATGGCTGTATCAATATTATGTTATAAAGGAAGCACAATTATTTAAGTTATTCTTTTTATTACTAAAACACTGGGCAGCACATTAGCCAAAAATAATTGATTAGCATTGCATCATGCAATTGTCTTATTCACTAACAACCAAACAACTAAAAAGCCTAGTCTAACCTATTCAAAATTAAAGGAAGAAGGTGCCAATGAATATATACTACACGTTATTGAAACGGACCTAACAGCTGCTTTCAATGTCCATTTTTGAGGCAACTTTTATGGTAGTGAAAACGACAATAAAAGGGTTTGTTTGCTCTGTCGCTCACGTACAGTTGCGGCCATTAAAATTGGCACAAATTTTTGAACACACCTTATTTTGCATCAAAATTTGACTTTTTTAACAAGCCGTTAATGCAAAAATTGTGTCAGTTTAGGCCAATGAACTATAGTCAAAAACTGGAATGCGCACACATTGCCATATCTGCCAAAAAAATGTAGCCATGAAAGATAGATGCCACAAAGGGGAATGTTGTTTTTTTCTGTTGCTCGCTGACATAATATGACGTTTTGGAAAGTTTTATCATATTTACCTTCACAGGTTTCATCAATTGGAATACGTATTGGAAGCAATTTCCGCCATTAAACATAATAGGGACATAAAGCTTCCGTATTTTTTGGTCGGTATCCGTATCGGTATCGTCCTGCGCATATGCAGAATCGATACGGACGCCGAGATACCGTACGTACAACGTAACGTTACGGCCCTCTCGCGGTATCCGTATCGGTAACGTATCTTGACATTCCTGACGCATGTGTCAGATTTTAAATGAATATAACCTCACTTTTCTTCCGGGTTGATTTAATTTATTTAGTTTATACTTTCTTGAGTTTCTTGTGTGTTTAGTGCTTCTCTATGGCAAAAAAAATAACAATTTTATATAAAAACGCCGCAGTTTTGACACGAAAATTACTAGGTTATGAGATGCGTTTACGTTTACCGGAACAGGGAGCGCTTTAACAGCCTTTTCGATTGTCAACGTATCTAGTTGCGTTACGGATACCGATACCGATACCGGCGAATTATTTCAAGTAGCTTTATGTCCCTATTGAGTGCGACAAAAACAGGTATCCCCTCCGCAGCAGCAGCACTAGGCTTCACGTTCATCAATATGTGTTCGCATTCCAGTTTTTGGTTATAGTTCATTGGTTTAGGCTTTATACAAAACGCGTCAAAAAATTTGTGCCAATTCCAATGGCCGCAACTGTACATGTTTACGAGCAATGGTGGGGTATAATAAATCCACCTAGCTTTGTCTAAGAATGCGTAAGACAAAGATGGCCACTGTGCTACCTACTAGTATTGGCAATAATCACACAATTGTAGCACAAAATATCTTGACAATGTTGTCAACGTAACTTTTCCACGTCATACATTTTAATAATATTATATAAAACATCATCCCATGCCCGTCGTCTCACTCGCCCAGCCGTGGATTAGTCATCGATACGCTGCCACAGCCACCCCTTTTACTCGTTGAATATAAATATGTTGCAATGGCAACTCATGCATTTGAAAATAGGGAATTTGCACTTTTTGCATGATTTATTAGGATGTTTGTTAGTGTGTTTTATTATTTATTCCATATTTAATTCAATGTGCAAGCTCCCTATTCTTATTTGTTTGCGTTAATAAATGTTTGTTCAAGTATTTTTTCCGATTAAATTTTTTTTGACAAGTGTCACATTCGAAAAGAATGTTATCGCAGTGCAAATTCAAATGGTTGGTAAATGTGCTTTTATTTTTGAATTTCGCTTCACAAGAGTCACATTCGAAAGAATGAACATCCAAGTACGTCTTCATATGATCGTCCAAACTTTGTCTATCTTCAAATTTCACTTGTAAAGAGTCACATACGAAAGGATAAACATCCGGGTGCGTCTTTATATGATCGTCCAAACTATGTTTATATTTAAATTTCGCTTCACAAAAGTCACATTCGAAGGGATGCTTATTCAATTTTCTGTGTTTCAAAAATAAATGTTGTTTCAAACTGAATTCCCATTTGAATTTTGTACCACAAATTTTGCATATGAAAGAAGTTTTATCTGAATGTATCTTCAAATGTTCTTTCAAATTTTCTTCCGTTTCAAATTTGTTGTTGCAAATGTTACATTGCAATTTCTTGATGCCTTTTGATTGCGTTACTGGATTGGTTTCATCTGAATTTTCCTCCTCTTTTTTGGATAACATGATTGGAAATATGTCTATTTCGTCTGCCCAATCATATTTTTTCATAAACCTAAAAAAAAAAATTTATACTAAAATAACATCCTTAATTGACCTCAAGAAAAAGGGTCAGGTGTACATACATGTAAATTGAATGGCAAACACTGTCCTCTATAAGGCAAAGTGTCAATTTATTGAAATACAAAAGACAATTTTTTTTTTGGAAAATATATAATATATATTTTTTTTATACAGGGTGTCCCACGAAGTTTTAACCAAATGATAACTTCGGAACACATCATCGTTGTTCCACTGTATAGTTTATTATAATTTTCTTTAAGAAAGCCTCAAAAAATGGATTTGTCGATTTTGTAATTTAATTTTCTAACAAAAAATGACATAATATACCATAAGCTACAGTTAAGATTCGTTCTCATCACTTGACCAAAACTGAAGCGAAAGTGGTGAATTTGGATGACACATGTAGAAGCGGCACAAAAAGTTACCTAGTAGATCCTTGAAATTTCAATTATATTGGATGACGAATTCCGAAGTTATCACATGGGTGAAACGTTGTGAGACGCCCTATAAATTCTGTGATCAAAATTCACTAGAAGTGAGTCATTCCTGACATATAGCGTCGAGCGTCGCTAACATGACGAAGGGGCTTATCTCAAAAATTCTCGGATTTGAGTTAGGCCCATCATAGTCGCTATTTATAAGTATATTTTCATATGAGAAAGTGGCGTATCTTTATTGCTACATTATTACGAGATAGACGACGGGCGTAACTCAAATTTATAATCGCAAAATACGACCAATAGGCGTAAATGGACTTACGCCTGTTCGCCGTATTACACTATATGAACGAATAAGTTACGCCCTATACGGATCATGTGCGTAGGTATATCGTTAAGTATAAGTTTATTTTTTCCTAAAAAAAAAAATTATATTTTAATATTTATTGTCAAAAATTTTGGTTTTTGCAACCATGGAATGGAGGCCTGAGTAAACGTGGTTCATGTGAAATTTCGACATGCTTGAATTTATACCTGAAAGAACTTGACACCGAAGATATATAACTACTTAAGATTTTTTGAACCATACCTCGTCCAGAGTGAGGGCGATTCGGCACACAGAAGGTACAATAGATCGCTCTATTAAAAAATCTGGAGACTCGTTTTTACCATGTCATAAAACTCTCAAGAAGAAAAAATCCACATGTTGTGCATTCTTTGACTTCAACAGACTTTTTAAATTTCAAAAATCTCTCCAATAATCTAAAAATACTAGCAGTTAGGAAGGATGATGAAGGGGGTACCATTGATTGGAAACAAATACGTGAGGTCATGGTACAGAAAAGTAGCAACGATAAGATTTATTTTAAAAATAGTCATCTACATAAAAACTACCAGGGCTGGAACGCTATAACGGATAGAGATCGCTATCCCTGGCGCTATGGCACTTGCTGTCTTCTTCTCTCTTTCCGAAATCAATACAGAGGGGACGTCGATAGAGATAGAGAAAATATCTCTTTTCGTTACAGAGTTTCAGCCCCAGCTTGCCTCAATCTCGATTTACCCAAAATATCAATAAAGAAATACAATGACCTCCTATCATTAAACAACCAAAACATGTTTCTTTCTACCAGCAGTTGCCACACTAAGGACTTTGTATTAGTATGTAATGAGTGATTATTCTCTTAAAAGTTAATGTCAGGTTGGTTTGTTTCATTTTTTGCGAATTTAGTAGAATAAGGCCCGGTTTATTCATCTTCAGACAAACTTGCTGGTAACTATCACCTAGATAAATTTACCGTTTTATTCATATTATATTGGTCGGCGGATAACTGGCCGACCAATAGTAGTAGTAGTAGTAGTAGTAGTACACATGCTTTATTGTCCAAGAAACTCTAAATCTTATTGACAAAGCAAACTTAATTTAAAACACTTAAATCTATTCATTATTAAAATTACGAATAAAGTATCTACATATAAAAACACTCAGAGTAAAAAAAAGCAAGAACAATAGAAAAACAAAAATATCTGACAAGTGATAGCTTCATATTTCTCAACAATAGATAAAAAGCTATGATAAAAAAAGATTAGCAACTAATTTGGTTAATATGCACCCAACAAGGTCTTTCAATTTTATCTATGGAGAACAATAAATAATTAGGAAAAAACAAATGAACAGTCTAAAATAGAAAAAAAAAACAATATATATAAATAGTTTAAAATGAGAAACAGTACTTAGGTAATTAGTATAATATATTGGAAAGTTTTCGTAAACTCATACAGAAGGAAAACACTATCACACAATGAACAACAGAATATAGCCAGGTGGGGTTCAATAGATAGCTTTTCAGTAGGTCCTTGTTTCACGGAAGGAGAAATTAAGAAATTCCTCAATAGAATAAAATGCTTGTGCAACCAAAATTTCCTTTAGTGCTTTTCGGAACTTGCCAAGATCCGACATGGACAATAGGCTATCAGGTAAGTGATTATAAATCTTTAGGCTGTTGTATATAATTGATTTTTGTACCAGTGTGGTATCAGGAGTAGGAAGAGGTATAGCATTTATGTTTGTTTGTCGTGTGGTTCGAGATCTCTGGGTAGTTGGAAACAGATGAAGATTTTTATGTATTAGACTAACAGTTTCTAGAATGAACAGTGAGGGGAGAGTTAGGATTTTATGAAGTACAAATAGTGGTCTACAATGAGTTCTTATCGGGGCACATGTAATGAACCTTATCGATCTTTTTTGCAGTCTAAAAACAGAGTCAAACAAGTATTGACTGCAACATCCCCAGAAAGGTAAGCCGTATGCAAGATGTGACTCAAACACTGCATGATAGACTGATTTTGCAGTTTGTGAACCTAAGTGGGTAGCTACGGCTCGGACACAATAACACCCTGAAGCGAGTTTTTTGCTTAGTGATAAGATATGTGATTGAAATTTTAGACTGACGTCGATCTGAAGTCCAAGAAATTTAGTACTTGTGGAAGATTTAATTAAGAACTGATCACATACAATATCATCCATATTACAGCGAAAACCCAGTACTTGAGTCTTGTTAAAGTTGAAAAGAAGCCCATTTGCGTCACACCAGTGTTTAATTTTAACCAGATCTTGAGAAATTATTCGAGCCAACTCTCGCGATTCCCCTCCATGCCACAAAATCGTTGCATCATCGGCAAATGCAGCAAATACTCCTGATATGTCTATTTGTAATAAGTCATTAATATAGAGCAAAAACAGGATCGGTCCTAAAACCGAACCCTGTGGTACTCCGTGGTCAATAACCTGGCTAGTGGAACATTCGCCGTTCACCCTGACACTCTGAGTGCGGTTGGTTAAGAAGGACTCGAACCAATTTAGGACCACTCCCCTGAAACCGTAAGCTTCCAGCTTTCGCAGCAGTGCTCTGTGACACACACAGTCAAAAGCCTTGGAAAAGTCACAGAACACCGCTGCAGTAGCATAGCAATTATTGTAATGTCTGAAAAGTTGCTCCATTACTTTAAGCATTGCGTCGTGTGTATTTCTTCTGGGAAGAAAGCCAAACTGAGCACTATTGAAGACATCATGGCACATCAGAAATCAATAGGATTACAGATTGCGTTTTTATCCGTCAGATTGCATACCTGAGAGTTTATTGGAAGGTGAATGAACCGGCCCTAAGAATAATTGTTTATTGACTTTCATCTCACACTACTAACTTATGTAGATACCATTGGTTTTAGTTTTTAGTTTTTAATACTATAACTTGAGGGCATTTGTTTTTTTTATTTTAAATAAACGCTATTTTTTCTTATTTGTGTTTGTTGCTGCTTATAAAATTATTCGAATCAATGCTGATGTCGAAGTACTTTCTTCCTCAATATAATAAAGGTATTTCAACAAAAAGCGTAATTAAGTTCATATGTCTTAGAAATCTTATTTCAAAATAAGGCGAAAGGGCGTATCTCTTCTAAGGGCAATTTTAACCCTTTTGCTAAAACCAGAAATAATGAGACTTGACTCTACTTTATATATTGGCATTGATGCAATATTTTATGTTATCAGTATTTTTTAAGCAATTTGCAAAGTTAAACAAACCCAGATTAAAGATAATAAAAATCTCTACATTGGAATTACTCAAAACTTGAAATTTTGAGATACGCCTCTTCGTCTTGTTAACGACGATAGATCGGCACGGATTGTGAGATGTAAGTAGGAAATTATTCTAGTGGCGTGTATATTTAATCTATTGGGTACTTACCTTAATAAATAGCTTTTATTCAATTTGCCGTCTAGTTGTATTTTCTGCGGCAATATATGTCACTGCCAGTCATTTTGATCACATACTATAGCCTACAATACATGCAGTATAGTCTCAAAAATGAGCCTCTGTTAGTTTGAATTAGTTTGGATAAATGTAAATTTAATGGCACAAACTGTAATCTTCCTAGGTAAAGTTTTAAATCATTAAAAAACAAAAACAATATTTTCTTTTTTAAATTATATATTATATTTTTTGTTATACGATCCTTTAAATTAAACTCAGGGTGGAAGGCCTGGTAGACGTTTACGGAGAACCGAGAAATACTTACATACAGGGTGTCCCACGGTGGATGGCGTATTAGACGTTTATGGAGAACTAAAAAGCGGATCTTTTTGAAAATTTGGCAACCGGGATAAACGACCATGATCTACATTTTAAAAATATTTTTGTTTATGCGGTGTTGTCGCTTTTACTCTAAACCAGTGGCAACATCGCTATTTTAAATAGAACACCCTGTATGTGATTGCATATTTGGATTCTACGTTAAATTCTGAGCAGATTTTATGTGATATACCCTATACCTAGGTTCAACTGTTTTGGAAATATTGACAGTTGAAAATTGACTTTTTGCAACTTTGACAGGTTGTAAAACCTGAACGGTGAATTTTAGAGAAAAAACTATTTTACATTCCTATCTTAGACTTTCATGAACTAATATTTGACACCAAATTTGAATTTAATCCATGAATAAAAATTCCAATAATTGAAATTTTTAATCATGGATTAAATTCAAAGTTGGTGTCAAATAATAGTTCATGAAAATCTAAGATAGGAATGTAAAATAGTTTTTTCTCTAAAATTCACCGTTCAGGTTTTACAGCCTGTCAAAGTTGCAAAAAGTCAATTTTCAACTGTCAATATTTCCAAAACAGTTGACCCTAGGTATAGGGTATATCACATGAAATCAGCTCAGAATTTTACGAAGAATCCAAATATGCAATCACCGAGGGGTGAATAGCTCTTGCAGTCGGTGTACATATTTCTCACAATCTTCACACAATCATTCACAATCAGATCACAATCGTTCACAATCTGTCACAATCTCACACAATCTGTCACAATCGTTACACAATCACACACAATCGTTACACAATCACACACAATCTCTCACAATCGTGGCACAATATCTCACAATCGTTACACAATCTCTCACAATCGCTACACAATCTACCACCATTTGTCGCATGTGAGGTCCCTATAATAGCTATTTATGTACCAAGGGGATTATGTAGATTATAATGCCCGAAGGCGAAACTAGCCCGAGGGCCTATGGCCCGAGGGATATATTTCGCCTGAAGGGCATTATAATCTTGAAATCCCCGTGGTGCATACAATGCTTTATTTTCTACTCAACACAATGTTTTTTCATCAATTTGTTATTAACAAAATCAGTTAAACTTGTGTGACAGAATATTGTTTTGTATTTTGACATGTACCTGTACCTGTGACCTGTACCTGTACCTGCGACCTGTACATAGAAACGAAATAAATTAATATATCTATAAACATCTCATAAGGCAAGGCAACGGTGGTGGTCCTGTGTGTTAACGCGCTGGACTACATGGGAAACATTGATGGTAGACCGGGTTCGAATCCTGGCTAGACCGAAAATTATTTTCGGTCAGACATTTAGTGGCTGCCTAGGGTAAAGTGCAAATTAATAGAACAACAACAACAAAATAGCTATTTATGTACCAAGGGGATTATGTAGATTATAATGCCCGAAGGCGAAACTAGCCCGAGGGCCTATGGCCCGAGGGATATATTTCGCCTGAAGGGCATTATAATCTTAAAATCCCCGTGGTGCATACAATGCTTTATTTTCTACTCAACACAATGTTTTTTCATCAATTTATTATTAACAAAATCAGTCAAACTTGTGTGACAGAATATTGTTTTGTATTTTGACATGTACCTGTACCTGTGATCTGTACCTGTACCTGCGACCTGTACATAGAAACGAAATAAATTAATATATCTATAAACATCTCATAAGGCAAGGCAACGGTGGTGGTCCTGTGAGTTAACGCGCTGGACTACATGGGAAACGTTGATGGTAGACCGGGTTCGAATCCTGGCTAGACCGAAATTTATTTTCGGTCAGACATTTAGTGGCTGCCTAGGAAAGTGCAAATTAATAGAACAACAACAACAAAAACACCTTAGGGTATTATAAGCGGGCGTTATAGATCATAACGCCCGCAAAAGCGGGCGTTATGGATCAGGTTGTTATAGGTGTGTTAACGTATTTCGTTTCCTAGGTATTATGGATCTATAATAGTAAAGTAGAAAATAAACACCTTAAGGTATTATAAGCGGGCGTTATAGATCATAACGCCCGCAAAAGCGGGCGTTATGGATCAGGTTGTTATAGGTGTGTTAACGTATTTCGTTTCCTAGGTATTATGGATCTATAATAGTAAAGTAGAAAATAAATAGTTTTATTTATTTCATTTTCGCCTATAATAATAAGCCAATAAGCCTGTTTGATGAGCTTACTTTTGTATATCCACCTGCAGCACCATTGACACCCAACCTCAGAAATGTTTGGTTGCCATTGAGGTAGGTGCTTGATGTGCGTGAGAGTTAAAAACGAGGTTAAAAACATTTAACTTGAAAACCAAAACGAATTCACCTCAGATGGCCTGAAAATCCAGACCTAGACGTTGTAGAAAAAAAAATTGTATAGGGTGTTTACAAATTCACGAGTAAGTATATGGATCTGGATGCGGATTCTAATTGCTCGATGTCGAAGAATGCCACTCGGAAATAACGCTGATTCTGCCTATACGAGACGCTCGACTCGTGTCGACTAGTGAAATTGTAAATCGGCTACTGGATAACCATAAGAGATGCAGGTTTATTTAAATTGGGGCAAAGTTACGCAATTTCTTGCTCACCAAAATGCCGTTTCGAAATCTGGAAAATTCTGGATAGGTACTAAAAAAACGAAGCCCTTTTTATTTTTTCTTCTGAGCTTATTTTTGAAGAGATACTTCAACATGAATGGCACTTCATCATTGCCATTTTTTTTTATTTTTTTTCCACAATATGGCATTTTCAAATTTGAAATTCGAGTTTCGTCTTTGGGCCACCCGACCATCAACTTTATTTTTTTGAATACGGCTCTGGATTTTGTGTAGTTCTTTGCTAGCTGACTTTTTCAATGGAATGGTGTATCAAAACAATCGATAAAATGAACATTTTAGTCAAAAAAGTATAATATAATTTATATGGGGATACTCATTGATACAATTTACCCACTAATATATTTGTTTTATAATATTGAGTTTGACAAAGACAAATTTATGAAGAAAACAATGTGTTTGACAAAGATGAGTATCTCTATACAAATTATATACTTTTTTAATTGAAATGTTCATTTTATCAATTGTTTTTGATACACCATTCTATTAACGAAGTCAAAAACTAACAAAGAACTAAATAAAGAATCCAGATCCGTATTTAATAGTATAAAGTTGATGATGTTGGTCCAAAGACGAAACGTCGGATTCCAAATTTGAGAACACCACATTGTAGAGGAGAAAGAGTGGCAATGCTGAAGTGTCATTTATTTTGAAGTATCGCTTCAAAATAAGAGGGCGCGTTCTTTTATGCAGCAAGGGATCCATCTGCTGCCAGCAGTATGGAACAGACATTCCAATTTTCTATGATCTAGACAAAGAGAGGCTGATTACCGATGGATCCACCGCTGAATAAAAGAAAGCGCCCAAGCACAGGAAAAAAAAATTGCAAAATTTCGTTTTTTTCCGAATACCTCCGGAAGTATTCGGAATTTTCCAGATTTCAAAACGGCATTTTCGTGAGCAAGAAACCGAGAAGGAAACTGTGTAACTTTGCCCCAATTTGATCGAACCTGTATCTATTATGGATACCGAGATCCGCATACTTACTCGCGAATTTGTAACATCCTGTATATGGTACAAACCATTTTAAAAATAATCCATTTACAATATCAAGGTTGAGTCATAAAAAAATAACAATGTTTTTAAGCAAATAAAAGCCTAATTTGGAAAAAGTATCTATCTTGTTATTAACTAACAAATTCTTCATTATTTTTCATCTTCTTCCTGTTTTATTAAAACTTTTGTCTTTCACGTCTGTCTGTGATGATTTTTTTCTAAATTCAAACACCCGGTATAAGTATACCTATTTAAAAAACTCTGATTCCATAGGTGGCGCAGAGGAAACGCATGTTTCAAGTGTGATGAACAACTTTCAAGAGGGGGTTGAAGATGTGTGACCCCCAAAGCAGGACGACGCTCCTTGACTGACACTATTTTCCGTTATTTATTGAAAAGTGCACTATTATCACTTCATTTAGCTGTACCTAATCGAATACCTAATTGAAACAAAATTATCTTGAAGATTAAAAATGTTATGTTTGCTTATAACTATGTGAAAAACATGCGTTTCCTCTGCGCCAAACTGTACAACTGCATGTCTATCAACTTAGCGAGACAACTTTGGAAAATCGATTTTCCGTTATGCCAAGAATTTGCCGCTTTTTTGCCGCTAATTAAATGTGGAATTAAAAAATTTGCCGCTCTTTTGGTTTTTTCTTAATTACGTGTTTTGCTAACTTGACGTCAAGATAGCGAGACAACATCACTAAATATGTCAGCAGTAAAAAATTAGGTAGATGAAAATTTGCTGTTTTTTTGCCGCTAATTAGTTGTGTAAACCAAAAATTTGCCGGTTCTTTTTTTTCCATAAATAATCAAGTTTGAAAAAAAAAATCATTTGTTTCGCTAACTTGACGTCAAGTTAGCGAGACATTATCACTAAAAATGTCGGTAGTGAAAAATTGAATGAATGGAAATTTGCCGTTTTTTTGCTGCTAATTAGTTGTGAAAACCAAAAATTTGTCGCTTCTTTTTTTTTACAAAAAATCAAGTTTCAAAAAAAAATCATGTGTTTCGCTAACTTGACGTCAAGTTAGCGAGACAATATCACTAAAAATGTCGGTAGTGATAAGTTGAGTGAATGGAAATTTGCCGTTTTTCTGCCGCTAATTAGATGTGAAAACTAAAAATTTGCCGCTACCTGTCTTTTCATAAGAAAATCGTGTTCGAAAATAAAATAATGTCTTGCTAATTTAACGTAAAGTTAGCGAGATCACTAAAAATGTCGGTAGTGATAAATTGAGTGAATGGAAAATATCGCGTTTGAAAAAAATATGATGTGTTTCGCTAAGTTGACATCAAGTGAGCAAAACAGGATCATTAAAAATGTCGGTAGAGAAAAATGGAGTGATAGAGAAAAGCTGTGGAAATTTGCCGCTTTTTGCCGCTAATTAAATATGAAAACCCAAAAATTTGCCGCTCTTTTTCTCCATGAAAAAATCGTGTTTGAAAAAAACTTGTGTTTCGCAAGCTTGCCGTTAAGTTAGACCGACATCATCACAAAAAACGAAGGGCAGTATAAAATTAGGTGAGTAAAAGGGTGTTCCGTTATAAATGATCTCCCACCCTTGATTTTTATGCACCCTGTAAGTATATTTTAATTAGTGAAGCTCAACATTTGTTGGAACAAATATTTATTTCTAAATTTTTTGAAAATAGTTTTTCAGTTTTTTTTTTCTTTAGCTTAGGAAAACTCTATTGGAGGCCTTATAGATTTCAAAAATCAGAAAGCGAAATATCGTGTGCTCATTTATACAGAAAATAAAATAAAATTAGAAATAAAATTAAATTGGGATAAAATGGAAATTATCGATAATTTTTGGCAAATTTTCCCGAATGCATTTTTAGTTGAAAAAAAGCACGAGGGACGAGTGCCTTTTCCAGTTAAAAATGCACGAGAGCAAATTTCTCAAAAATTATAGATATATTTCCATTGCTCGAGTTGTATTTTATGAGAGAATTTCATGAATCAAAAATTTTAATTTTTAGTATATCCTCGTAAGTATAAAATGTCACCAATCAGAAAAAATGTTAAATGCCACCCGTTAGTAAGCAATTATCCAATTAAATTATGCCAGTTTATGCATGGGATCTGTGTCATTTGCGCGAGGGAGAAAAGCGCGATACAAAAAGCGCGAGGGACAAAATCACGACGGAACAAAAACGCGACAAGACAAATGCGCGATGGACAAAACGCGACTGGATAGAAGCGCGAGGAACAAAAGCGCGAGGGACAAAAGCGCACGACTGCGCAAAAACGCGACTGGATAAAAGCGCTAGAAGCAAAAGCGCGAGCGACAAAGCGCGAGGGGACAAAAGCGCGACAGAACAAAAACGCAACTGGATAAAGCGCGATTGGCCAAGAACGCGAAGTGCCTTACTACGAGAACTGAAGATCGTTTTCCAAAATACAAGATATTTTCGGTGGCTCCGGTTCAAAAGAACGATATTTAAAATAGCAACATCAAAAAGGCGACATATTGTTAAAGCGATATATCAAAATAGCGACATTTGGAACAGCGATATTCAAAATAACGACATCTAAAAAAAACAGCAACATATCAAAAGAGCGACATATGTAAAGAACGAGATTTAGAACAGTGACAAATTAAAAGAGCGACATTTACAACGACGACCTCTAAGCAAAAGAGGGAAACATCAAATTCTTCCAATATTAATCAAAATTATGTAGACTTACTCAAACTAACCCGTCCGTTTAGGGCAATCTCGTCCTCGTGAGTTAGCATTTTATTTAAAAAGCACTGCGCTCTCAAGAGACCCTGAGCAATCAGTGAATTAACTTTGTTTTTTTAAATAAAATGCTTACGAGGACTAGATCGTACTAGGTGGACGGGTTATTTTGGGTTAGTTTGAGTAAGTCTGTCTTGCGACATCAATTTGAACCAATAATAATAAAGCAAATACAGACTTGCTCAAACTAACCCAAAATAACCCGTCCGCCTAGTGCGATCACTGCGATCTAGTACTCGTAAGTTAGCATTTTATCCAAAAAAACAGTCAATTTATTTATAGCGTAGGGTCCCTTGACAGCGCCTTGTTTTTCAAATAAAATTCTATTCAGCGAAGACTAGATCGCACTAGGCGAACGGGTTAGTATGGGTTAGTTTGAGTAAGGCTGCATTTTTCTGATTATTATTGATACAATTTGTTGTGTCCCTCTTTTGCTTACAGTCCTCGTAGATAGTTAGACACCTCGCGTTGTTGTCCAATCGTGCTTTATTCCAGTCGCGTTTTTGTTCCGTCGCGCTTTTGTCCTTCGCGTTTTTGTTCCGTCGCGCTTTTGTCCCTCGCGCTTTTGTTTCTCGCGCTTTTCTCGCTCGCGCCTTTGTTTCTCGCGCTTTTATGCAGTCGCGTTTTTGTTCCGTCGCGCTTTTGTCCCTCGCGCTTTTAGTATCGCGCTTTTCTCCCTCGCGCAAACGATTGTCGCGCAAATGACACAGAGCCCAGTTTATGGTTCGAATGCCAGTTTTGACAGATGAATGAAATTTTCTACCGACATTTTTATTGATACTGTTTTCCTAACTTGATGTCAAGTTAGCGAAACAAATGATTTTTTTTTCAAACTTTATTTTTTATGAAAAAAAAAAACGGCAAATTTTTGATTTTCACAAATAATTAGCGGCAAAAAAACGGCAAATTTTCACGTACCTAGTTTTTTAGTGCTGACATATTTAGTGATGTTGTCTCGCTATCTTGACGTCAAGTTAGCAAAACACGTAATTAAGAAAAAACCAAAAGAGCGGCAAATTTTTTAATTCCACATTTAATTACCGGCAAAAAAGCGGCAAATTCTTGGCATAATGGAAAATCGATTTTTCGAAGTTGTCTCGCTAAGTTGATAGACATTACAACTGCCCAATCAGAGTAATGTGTATAGGAAAGATAAAAAAACTGGATATTCTTTACACATTGCTTATGGTAATAGTTTTCAATTTGTTATAATTACAAAAAAAAATTTACTTCTGATATTTTGTTATTTTATTCTAACCCAATTAATAATCCAGAGCTGTTTTCTCGCGTTCACTTTTCTAAAGTTGTATCAAAACAGGTTTTTGAAACAGTATATTCTCGCGATGAACTCATGACGTCACATCAAAATTGGTCAAACCGTTTCGAAATAAAATCCAATCCACGTTTTAAAACCATTTTCTTGAGCCGAGAAGCTATGACGTCATGTGACATTGTTTTAAACCAGTTTTAAAACATTTGACACATGAGAAAACACCTTAAGTCTTTACACAATCCTTCACAATCCTTACACAAACACTCACAATAATGACATAATCAGTCACAATCACTCACAATCAGTCACAATCCTTATACAATCATTCACAATCGTACACAATCACTCACAATCGTACACAATCGCTCACAATCTTAGCAAATTTCCTTAAAGATTGTGGAATTTGGCAGTCGGTGTACACATTTTGGGTCAGCTATTCACCCCTCGGCAATCACATACAGGGTATTCCATTTAAAAAAGCGATGTTGCCACTGGTTAAGAGTAGAAGCGACAACACCGCATAAACAAAAATATTTTTAAAGTGTAGATCATGGTCGTTTATCCCGGTTGCCAAATTTTCAAAAAGATCCGCTTTTTAGTTCTCCATAAACTGTTGGGAAAAGTATTTTTATGTCTATTTATTATCCCAACAATTTGCTCATTAAACTGTAGCATAAGCTCTTGTACTAAAATATGTTTTTATTAAATATTATTCACAGCGCCCCCTATAGCGCTTTTATATGTGAATCTAAAAAATGTCAATTCAGTCATTCATGTCCTCTTGTTAGAAACAGTGCACGTCCGATAAGTTGCATCTGTGAGGCAAAAAATAATTGAATTCTGTTGTAAATAATGTAAATAAAGTGTAAATAAAGTGTACAGAAAAGTTTACAGTCCATTAATTAAAAACCAGTGAACATTTTGGTCCTTAAAGACCGGATAATCGGTTAAAAGTGCAGTGAAATTGTGTAATAATTATTTCTCGTTGCCCAGAAATGTGGCAGCCAGCCTGTGCCAGTCTCTGATTGTCTGTCTTCCTTCCCAAGAAGAAGACAGTGGCGCCACGCAGTGGGTCAATATTGGAGTTCGCCAGTTTTTGTAAGTACAGGAACTTAATCATCATAGGTGAGCCATCTAGCGGAGAAATTCAGACCTTCGCACAGCTTCAAACCAAAGGACCCTTCATCAGTGAAGTTGTAGACCGCTGAATGTAAGTGCTGCCGCTTAGCGGCGTTGAGTAGGAACTTGTAAGTTCGAAAAGGAAGTCGGAAGCCTGCCCCTAGATGGTGTGGTGCGTAACGTCAGGTAGTCGTACGTCAGATATGATTTTGTTTACAGCTGATTTGTTGGAGTGGAGTTGAAAATGGAAGTCAATAATAGGTTCGTTCCAACCCCCCGTTTTCGTATCGTCATGAAACGGTTTCGGAACTGTTAGGATCGATTGCAGGCGCATGCGTTGACCTTGCACGGTTTTATCTTGGTACAGAAACAACGGGTAGTTGGAACGGTTTCATGATTGTTTTCGTAATGACGACAGTTCAAATAACTTTAACCGAGACTTTAACCCTAAATTTGTTTGTTTGCAAATTAAAATAGAAGAATATAGGATTAGGATTACGAAATAATATATAAAAAAGGAAAATCGAACACCAACGCTGATTCATTATCAAGAATCTAAAACTGAATCCTTGCAAGCTGATAATATCAAGGATTAGCAAATAGCTGATAATAAATTTTGTACTTTTTTTCACTTGAAAAAATAAAAATGCTACAGTTTTATAAGTTAGATTGGAAATTGGTTGTTTAACAACATGAACAACAAAAACAGGTGACAAAAATTGAATTACGCATGTCAGTCATGAATCAGTCCACGCGGTTCTTGCTTTCCACTCGGGATCGAAATGACGGTGCTAAAACCAGTTCTCGAACGATCCCAGGTTTGGTTGGAACGCCAACGAAACTGTACGGTAAACGATCATCTTTCGGTTGGAACGCGTTTAACCTATGGCGCATGACCGTGACCGTACATTGTACGGTTTTTGGCTGGGTTGGAACGAACCTAATAATAATAAATAATAAACAATAATTGCTGTGCCCATCTATTATGCTGGTATGTAGGTACTTTTTGGTTTATGTTACATTTTTCAGTTTGTTTGCATAATAATTACATTTGGTAATAGCAAACAATAATTGGAAACAATGCTTTTAATTTCCATTTAGTCTATATTTGCTTCTTCTATTGTTTTTATTTTTTTAGAGTATTTTCACTTTAAAATTCCTCTCAACTTTCTGTTTATTTTTAAGTAGTCATTTGGTAGCTATAAAAATGAGTAGTAAACAGGAACTGAAATTGTTGAGAGAGAAACGAGAACAGTGCAAAACTTGTCTTGGTAGAATAAGCCGATTTGTATTAGAGCGACAAGATGTTGAGTTGACTGAACTTATTTATGAACAAATTATTGTAAGAAAAGCCAAGGTTGAAGACCTATACAGGGTGGCCAATTGAAAACGAAACAGAGGTGATTTTGGGCTCCCCAAGACATTTAAGAAAAAACCCTCGTACCCGTCGATTTTTGATTTGAGGGGGAACCATTTTTTTGGTGGTTTCACCCCCTGGGGGGCAAAGCCCTAGCGGGGGTGACAAGGACCCCCATAATTTTTAATGGAATGAAGGGGTCGAGTGTTACCTTATTTTGAAGCTATTTTTATGTAGATTATAACCCCCTAGTCTTATATTGCTACCATTTACCTCTAGCCATTACAGAGGCTGATCAAAGTTACAAAAACATGTTGGAACATTTTAATTTAAACAAATGCGTTAAAAACAAAATCAATCAAGTAAATTCTGAAAATGACCTCAGAAGAAAAAATCTAACGGGCTTAAATCTGGATAACGCGGGGGCCACTCAATAGCTCCTCTCCTTCGAATCCATTGTCCTGGAAACCTTTGGTCCAAATATTGACGAATCACTGCAGCATAGTGGGGTGGCGCACCATCTTGTTGGAATATTAGACGGTTTTCCATGTATCCGTTATCATTCTCTAGTATCTCCACTAATCCTGGATGAATTGCATTTTCTAAACACTCTAGGTACATTTCTCCTGTTAAATTTATAGGTAAATAAGGGGTCTATTATACGGTTACCAAAAATGCTAGCCCAAACACTCAATTTCTGTGGTTGTTATGTGTGCACCTCATGGAAAATTCGAGGATTTGAGTCGTTCCAATAGCGGCTGTTATGGCGATTTACGATGCCCATTCAAAAAAAAAAGTGCATTCATCGGAAAAACAGATATTGGAAATAAAATTCGGATCATTGGTTGCTCGCTCACTCATAATTTCACAAAACTGCAAGCGCCGGTCAAAATCGTCCTCATTAAGTTCCTGCACCAGATGTATTTTATAGGGTTGAAACTTGTTTCTTTTTAAAATCGTTTGAATGCTACTTCGCTTAATACCAGAAACTGTGGACATTTGTCTCGTCCTTAAAGTAGGATCCAGAACAATCTGTCCCAAGACCGCTACCTCAGTGGCTCTATTTATAACTGCGTTTTCAATAACCCGTTTTTTGTTAATTGGTTTCCTGTTGCTCGAAATTTTTGAACTAGCTCCAGAACATACTTCTGATAGACATGCTTGTCTTGGTGACGCTGATTGATTAGCGCACTGACTCCAGAAGTAAATTTCAATGATTTCTACCCTTTCGGCAAGCGAGTAAACCATTATTACTTTAAAAAACTCACCAAAGTTAATAATAAATACTCAATATCGGCATAAAAACTGACATTAGCCTACAAATTTACTAATTGGTACCTGCTGGTAGATTCTAAATGCTCCTTCTTTATTTTATGTCGTGCCAGTTTATTATTTGAAAATAATAACCCTATTTCCAGGTATAATACGTGCGAAATGACGTCCTAGGGCATTATGGAGATATAGATTATTTCAGTGTTTGGGCTAGCATTTTTGATAACCGTATAATAGGCCCCTTTTTTACCTATAAATTTAACAGGAGAAATGTACCTATAGTGGTTAGAAGATGCAATTCATCCAGAATTGGTGGAGATACTAGAGAATGACAACAGATGCATACACTAATATTCCAACAAGAACCAGATTGTGCGTCACCCCACTATGCTGCAGTGGCTCGTCAATATTGAGTGGCCCCCATGTTCTCCAGATTTAAGCCCGTTAGATTTTTTCTTCTGGGGTCATTTTCGGCATTTAATTGATTGATTTTGTTTTTGAAGCATTTTTTAAATACAAAATATTCCAACATGTTTTGTTTAGATTAGCTCCTGTAATGGCTAGGTAGATAGTAGCAATGTAAGACTCGGGGGTTATAATCTTCATAAAAATAGCTTCAAAATAAGGTATCACTCGACCTCTCATTCCGTTTAAAATTTTGGGGGCCCTTGTCACCCCCGCTAGGGCTTTGCCCCCCAGGGGGTGAAAACACCAAAAAAATGGTTCCCCCTTAAATCAAAAATCGACGGGTACGAGGGTTTTTTCTTAAATGTCTTGGGAAGCCCAAAATCACCTCTGTTTCGTTTTCAATTGGCCACCCTGTATAATAGGTATTGTGAACTTGAGGCGGAAATCAAAAGTTTCGATAAAAAAGATTCCGAAATAGCTGATGTATTCGAAGATGAATATTTTGATATTATTTCAGCAATTAACATTTTGATTTCCAAGTCAAGGTTGAGCAGTAAAAAACCTATTGTACAAGATGGTAACAGTACGAGTGCTAGTAGTGGTGCTTGTTTAACAGATCATAATAGTAGTTCTACTTTACCGTCTACGCGGTTGCCATATGTAAACATTCCAACCTTCAATGGGTCTAATTTAGATGATTTCAAACCATTTCAAAATCTGTTTAGTGCAGTCATTGATAAAAACAATCATTTGTCCAAAGTAGAGAAGCTATTTTATCTACGATCCTACTTGAAAGGAGAGGCTCTGGCCTTAATTACTAATTTGCCAATAGTAAATGAGTCTTATATTGAAGCGTTGAAACTTCTAGATGAAAGATACAATAATGAAACTCTTCTGGTAAGTAATCATTTATATAAACTTCTAGACATACCTCAGATAACAAAAGGCACTAGTTGTAGCCTGAGGGATTTTGTTTCTAATGTTAAACAACAAGTAACTGCTTTAAAAAATTTAGGTGAACCAACTGACACCTGGAATACACTCTTGGTTTGTTTATTGTCAAGAAAATTAGATTCATATACTAATAAATGCTTTCAGATTGACAGAAATAATTCTAAGCTACCAACATTAAATGAGTTGTTACAGTATCTCGAAAATAGAGCCCTAGCCTTAGAATCCATAACGTCAGTGGATAGCTCTCGGGATGGCTTCAATCATCAAAGAGGAAAACCTATAGTGTCTCATTTAGCGGTAAGTAGGGTTGACAAAAAATGTAGTTTTTGTTTAACTGCTGGTCATAAAGTATACCAGTGTCAAAAATTTAAATTGATAAGCATAGATCAGAAATTGGATTTCATTGCAAAAAATAAAATTTGCAGGATTTGCTTAAATAATCATACAGGTAAGTGTAGGTTTAAACTCAAGTGTCAAACTTGTTCAAGTATTGAACATAATACTATTGTTTGCAATAATGTCCAGTATTCTTCTAGCCATCAAAAGGTGGGGTTATTTAGTAGACTAAAGTCCAACACAACTGTTATTTTACCCACTGTCAAAGTAAAAATAAAAAACAAAAATAATGAATATGTTATAGTAAGGGGCCTCATTGATTCTTGCTCAGAGGTATCACTTATAACCAGGGAATTGGCTGAGAATTTAGGATACCCAACCAATATGATAAATATGACTCTTACGGGTGTCACTGATGGTCAAAAGAGTGTATCTGAGTGTGTCAATTTAAAAATAGAGTCTTGTGTCTATAATTACAGTTTGGATATAAATTGTTCTATTGTGCAAACAATTACTTGTTGCTTACCTCGTGAAGAATTTAACACTAACAAAATTCCTGCAGATATTCAGTTGTCAGATGACACTTATAACTATCCACAAAACATTGACATTTTGCTAGGAGCTAATGTATTTTTTAATATTCTCTTAACTGGAACAATAAAATTAGGACAGAATGATTTAGTTCTACAAAATACATTTTTGGGGTATGTAGTCAGCGGAGAAGTGGCTGAGGTGACTCAAAACAAATTTCGCTGTACTAATACTACAGTGAGCCTACTTCTTACATGCGATAGTTATTGTCATGATTCAAATCTAGAAAATTTAATCACAAAATTTTGGGAGTGTGAAAAAGTTCCGGAAATTATTCCTGAATTTGATAATGATCAAATGGCTTGTGAAGAAAGTTTCCAAAGTTCTTTAGTATTAAAGAATAATAGGTTTCAGTTAGAACTTCCTTTGAAAAAAGAACTGCAAGATTTAAATATTGGAGACTCTTTTTCAATTGCTCATAGACGGTTTCTAAATCTTGAAAAAAGGCTTCACGCCAATCCAGAATTATTTGAATCTTATAAACAATTTATTGATGAGTATCTTGCTTTAGGTCATGGTAAAATTTTAGATCTCAATGAAATTAATGTTTATGATCAAAATAGCTATTTCATGAGCCATCATGCTGTTGTAAGATATGAGAAAAAGACAACTAAAGTTCGAGTTGTATTTGATGGTAGTTTAAGGTCAAAAAATGGTATGTTTGAACGAGTGTATGTACAATGGGGCTGTGGTTCAACCAGAGCTTTTTGATATCCTGATTTCATTCAGAAAATTCGAATACACATTGTTAGCCGATATAGAGAAAATGTACAGGATGATTCTGATTGATCCAAAGCATACTTCTCTTCTAAATATTCTCTGGCGAGAAAACCCAACCGCGCCTCTAAAAATAATCAGGTTGCTGACAGTCACTTATGGTCTTCGAAGTTCTCCGTTTCTTGCTACTCGTTGCCTTGTTGAGTTGGCAAATAAATTTAAGGAGCAATATCCATTAGCAGCAGAAGTTCTTAGGAAGAATACTTATGTTGATGATATTTTCTGTGGGAGCAATTCTATAGAGGAGTTAACTCAGATTAAACAAGAACTTATATCTCTTCTAGGGTTAAGTTCTTTCAAATTGCACAAATGGGCATCAAATTACAAGACAATTTTAGAAGACATTTCTTCCGACCTCCAGCACATTGATAACGTTGATCTTTCGTGCAACAATTCTGTTGTTAAGGCTCTTGGTTTGGGATATAATGTTACAACTGACAATTTTGAAATTTCTGTTCCCCAATCTGACTTTAACAGTTGTGTCACAAAAAGACAAATCCTGAGTTCCATTTCCAAACTTTGGGACCCAATTGGTGTTTGCGGTCCAATTTTAGTAAACTCCAAACTAATAATGCAAAAGCTTTGGGCAGCCAAATTAAAATGGGATGAAGTGATTCCGTCAGATTTACTTAATATGTGGAAAAAATTTTCTAGTGAACTTAGTCAAATGAAAAATATTATTTTTCCTAGAAATCTTAAATTTTCAAATGCCGATCACATCAGTTTGATTGGGTTTTGTGATTCAAGTATTTACGCTTATGGGGCTGTTTTATACATACGTTGTGTAGTAGGAAACATGGTTCATGTTAACTTGTTGTGTTCTAAGTCCCGCATAGCTCCAATGAACAAAACATTGACAATTCCGAGACTTGAATTAAACAGTGCCTTGTTATTGGCAAATTTAACAAATAAAATTGTTAATTTATTGCATGAGGAGATCAAAGAAACTTTTTTATTCAGTGATTCGAATATTGTTTTGGCGTGGATCAAAACTAATCCTCTGAATTTAAATCCGTATGTATCCAATAGGATTTCAAAAATTCAAACCATCTCGTGTAAATGTAAATGGGGCTATGTTCCATCCAAGCAAAATCCTGCTGATTGCCTCAGTAGAGGCGTTTCCCCCCTCGAGTTAGAATCACATAAAGGCTGGTTTATAGGTCCAGACTTTTTAAGAGAAGTTGATTTTCCTCAGCAGTATAAAGTTCCTGATTTGGAAGGTTCACTTCCAGAACAAAAACGTGAAGCAACAGTTCAAATACAGTAATAGAAGAAAACCCTATATTTTTTAATAGTTTTTCTTGCATGACTCGACTGCAAAGAGTTGTAGCTCATATTTTCAGATTTGTTTACAATGCAAGAAATAAGCATAATAGAAGAAGTGATAACCTAACTGTGTCAGAATTGGAGGTAGCTCTAAAAACAATAATAAAAATTGACCAGAATAAGAATTTTTGTACAGAAATTAAACTATTAAATAAAAATATAGATATTAAAACTAGTTTAAAAAATCTGCATCCCTTCCTTGATAATGAAGGATTGCTGCGCGTGGGTGGCAGGTTGCAGAATGCAAACATTGCTCTTGATCAAAAGCATCCAATAATTTTAGCAAAAAACAGTCATATTACTGGATTGATTATATGGCGAGAGCATAGAAGACTTGGCCATGCAGGTCCCAAGCAAATTCTAAGTAGCCTCAATTTAAGGTATTGGGTCATGAGTGCACATAATGAAATTAAAAAGAATATCTATAATTGTGTCATATGTTTCAGGCTTAAAGCTCAAGTTTCAAGACAGTTAATGGGTTCATTACCAAAAGATCGAGTAAACTCTTGCCGAGTTTTTCAGAATGTAGGTATTGATTTTTTTGGCCCATTGAACATTAAACAATCTAGAATCAGAAAAAGTATAATAACCAAAGGTTATGTTGCAGTTTTTGTCTGTTTCGCTGTCAAAGCGATTCATCTCGAACTACTATCGGATTTGTCCACACATACATTTTTAGCAGCGTTAAAAAGGTTTTTTAGTAGAAGGGGAAAAAGTTCAAAGATCTACTGTGATAATAGAGGTTCTTTTATAGGCGCTAAAAATGAGCTTAAGCAACTTTATGATGCTCAGCGTAATGAAAAGTATCAAAATAGCATAATTGATTAGGTATTCTGTGAGTGAAGGAATTCAGTTTAAATTTATTCCTAGTTATAGTCCCGTATTTGGTGGTTTATGGGAAAGTGGAGTTAAAAGTACTAAATACCACTTAAAAAGAATAATAGGAAATAGTTTATTGACTTATGAAGAACTAAATACAGTTTTGGTAGAAATTGAAGGTATTCTGAACTCTCGACCAATTACCCAATTGTCAGCAGACCCTTCAGATTTGTCCTACTTGACACCAGGTCATTTCCTTATAGGTGAACCAATTTCTAGTTATCCTGAAGCTAACTTAACTGACATTCCCAATAATCGTTTGAAATTTTGGCAACTTTGCACCAAGCTAAAGCAAGATTTTTGGAATAAATGGTATAAGGATTACTTAAACTTGCTGCAAACTAGACCAAAGTGGCAACATAGTATTAAAAATCTTGAGGAGAACATGTTGGTTCTTGTTAAGGAGGACAATGTCCCACCATTAAAATGGCCAATGGCCCGTATTTTGAGAACAATTCCGGGAAAGGATTCTAAAGTTAGGGTTGTTGAAATAAGAACATCTAAAGGCACCTACTTAAGATCAGTAACTAAAATAGCTCCTCTACCTATAACCTAATGTAACTTGTTAACTTGTAAATAACATGTAAATTGTAATTGTAGGTACAGTGTAACAAAGTGAAGTGCGTAATTTCAAGTGACTTTCAGTGAAAGGCAATTGCGTCCAGCATTTTGATGTCGATAGTGTTATTTTTTGTATTTTTTCTATATGATTGTTTATACGTGTTTAATCTATTATTTTTAGTTAGTTCTCTTAGTTTTTTCTCTTAACTGATTTATGTAAATATCTGTAGAATATTAGTAGTTTCTAGGTGGGTTTATTTGAAATATCAGGCATAAGTATGCAGCCTGTTCTGTTACTAGTTCAAAATTATTATTATGTAGCAATACATTGGAACCTATAGTTTCCAGTCCATTAATTAGCTATCACTAAAGGTCTTTGTACCCACGTCTAGAAAAGCCAATAAGTTTGCTTTGGATGTAAAATGATATTGTTTAGATTTTGTAATCTCCATTAAGGTCAAAATCATATATATTTGTACCAGCTGGTAATATTGGCTTCCCTAGGCCCCCAGCATGTTGGGAAAAGTATTTTTATGTCTATTTATTATCCCAACAATTTGCTCATTAAACGGTAGCATAAGCTCTTGTACTAAAATATGTTTTTATTAAATATTATTCACAGCGCCCCCTATAGCGCTTTTATATGTGAATCTAAAAAATGTCAATTCAGTCATTCATTTCCTCTTGTTAGAAACAGTGCACGTCCGATAAGTTGCATCTGTGAGGCAAAAAATAATTGAAATCTGTTGTAAATAATGTAAATAAAGTGTAAATAAAGTGTACAGAAAAGTTTACAGTCCATTAATTAAAAACCAGTGAACATAAACGTCTAATACGCCATCCACCGTGGGACACCCCCTATATATTTTTCGAATTTTTCAAATACAGTATACGATCTAATAAGTTAAGGTGCACTTTCTTTGGATATTTTCACGTCAAGCGTTGCCAAATCTAGCCTAAACACTATTAAATTTTTCGATAATTCTACTGTGAATTTCAGCCATATTTCATGTATAATGTCCCTACACCTATACCTACACATTCGAATTTCACTTTACAAATGTCAAATTCGGAAAGGTAATGAGGTATCTGAGTGCACCTTAAGATGTCGGTTTAAATTTCGTCCATATTTGAATCTTCTATTACAAGTGTCACATTGAAAAGGTTGATCATCTGAGTGAATTTGAAGATGTCTCTTAAAAGTGGTGCCCCATTTAAATTTCTTATTACAAGTGTCACATTCGAAAGGATAAACATCCGAATGCGTTTTCATATGTTGATTAAAACCTCCTCTAAATTTAAATGTCGCTTCACAATAGTCACAATCGAAGGGATAAACATCCAAATGTTTCTTCAAATGATAGTTCAAACGTCATTTATTTTTAAATTTCGCTTCACAATAGTCACATTCAAATGGATAATTATTCTCTAAATGTACCCTTGAATGACTTTTCAAATTCGCTTTAGTTGTAAATTTAGTATCACATTTATAGCATACAAAATACGTTATTGAATCAGCGTGTTTCAAAAATAAATGTTGTTTCAAACTGAAATCCCATTTGAATTTTGTTCCACAAATTTCGCATTCGAAATGAGTTTTATTCGAATGTATCTTCAAATGTTGTTCCAAAATTTCCTCCGTTTCAAATTTGTTGGGGCAAATGTTACAATGCAATTTCTCGATATCCTCTAATTGCATTATTGGATTGGTTTCATTTGAATTTTTCTCTTCTTTTTTGGAAAATCTGATAGAATTATCAATTAGTTGGGTTTCGGATATGTCGAGGGATATGTCTATTCCCTCTAGCCATTCATTTTTTAATTTTATCATAAACCTAAAAAAATATTTCTATATTATTGAAATATGGAGCTTTATTAAATTTTAGTAGATTATTAATGGTAGTGTGAATAATAGATAAAAATAAACAGCTTATTAATAAACTTATTCAAAAAAATCAATTGAGTTTCGCACATGTCTATAGGTCTGTCACAGAAACCTGAAACTAGTACTCGAACTAGTAAGAGCGTTTTTGTTTTTTGATTATTTTCAACCAATGAAATTCGCTCTGGCTGATTTCTGTGAGAACAGATTTTATATTTTGTTTGCGATAAAATGACTTGGTTTATTTTGGTGCAACAGAACATCGCCGCGCAACATCAGCGCGAAACATTTAGGCGTCCCAGCTTTTTTGTTGCTACCTACTTGTATTTCGAGCAAGATGGACGTTGCGGCTGCAAACTGGTACTAAAAATTTCAATAAAATCGAGTACAACTTTATCAGTCCACTCCAATTAAATCGACTAAATACTGAACACTGAAATCGTGACCAGCAAAACCAAAACGACGCTACGGATCCCAGACACGTCCACACTAGCAAATTTGAAGTTTAGGCCTCTTAATAAATGACGACCACTGTATACAGTTCTACTGCTGAATAATTGAGTCTGCCACTAGCGTCTTGGTTTGCGTTTTTTCTTGTGCACTAAATAGCCGCAACGTCAATCTTGCTCGAAACACAAGTAGCAACATAAAAGCTGGGACACCTCAATGTTTCGCACTGATGTTCCATTGCATCAAACTAGCCCAAGTGAACCTTAACGCATCGTTACTTCGTTGCGTAAAAGAACATGTTGCGTTGCATGTCTGTACGCACCTTTAGAAAACAGAATCAAATAAAATATATGTACTACTCAGTACATAAAAAGCCACAAGACTCACAAAAAATAATAAAAACACACGCATGAGAAATGAATTTCTGCTGTGAATAAATTGCATAAACAAAATTCCATCTGTTATGGCAAATATCAAGTTCCCACTCCTACCATTATTTCCTCGATGATTTCAATATCTTGCTATGTGTATCCTCAAATATTGTTTTCGTACGTAAACCCTTTGCTGCAAGTGTAATATTGAAAATTATAAGTATTGGAATGTATATTACTAATAGTTTTTTTTTCTTTAAGTCGTCCTCCCTTCTAAATGCAGCACTGCATTTCTAGCATTTAAAATTCATGATTAGGTAAAGTCTGTTTCTTTTTTAAAGATAATTCCCCAAGTTAAAAATGTAGTAACTATGTTGGCAGCAGAAGCCTTTTCTACTGAGGAAAACCACCTATTTAAAATATTATTTCTTTAATTCTCAACTTTTCAAAAAAACGTTTACTGAATAAAAGTAAATGTTGTAACCTTGTATGCGCCGTCAAGCGTACTGAAAAGGTAGGTACCGAACGGGAGGTAGAGAAGGAGCGATTAGGCATTAGACAAGAGAACAAGTTAAGCTGCTCCATTAGACGCGTGCCGGTAGTTATTCATTATTCAATTTTCATTTTTAATTTGAATCAAATTGATTGCTCAATCCAATTTGTTATTAGTGTGTGTGTGTTAAGAAGCGATCACAGGTTAGTTGAATATGTAATTGTTATTTTGCTTTTTGAGAGTTCAATTATTTATACAAGTATTTTTTTTTTTCATTTTTATGTTTTTTTGTTTGTTTATAATAATTTTCTATAACATGTGCATTGTTCATGTATTTAACAAAAATCGTTTCATGCTGTAGACAACACAGATAAAGAAATAAATTAAAACCTAAGAAATTATATGCTGTCTTTTTGTGCTGAGATTTTGATATTGTGTATTCAGAACGTGCATTAGGGCCTTGCTGAATCAACTTACATTTTCCTACCCTGACGAGCGAATATCCTACCAAACAAAGGAAAGAGATATTGGCTCAAAATAACAACTATACCTAGCTGAGTAGCATCCCGTATGGGACCTCAGCACCCTTCGGCAGACCGGCTAACAAAAAACTCTTCAGTATTGATTACAGGTAGTGTTGATTGAATGTAGTGACAGTGTGTGTAATTATAATTTTAGCACAAGAACAGAGGCGGTACCTAGTTTCAACTTTTATTGAATTAATGACTCACAACTATTATTAAAATGACACAGTATGTTACGATTTTTGTGGAATGTTAGATCGAGGTTTTCTCTGCCGTGCTCTTTCCCCTCGTTAGTTCCAGGATGAGAACGGTACGATTTACTTTAATATTAAAGTAGACGTTTCACAAATTTTTCGTTTCTTTTGCATCTCACAACTTCCCTTAAATTTCCCAAATATTTGCTATGTCGAGCTTACTGGACATGCATAAGTAAAATTGAGTAAGTTTCCACAACGTAGGTCCTATTTGTTTTTCATTTTTAAGAAGATTTGTTGTTTAAAAGGTAATAAACATTTACACCGTTCAATCTTCCTGAACGGACCCAGGTATCGCATACAAAATAAATGTGACCGTACATACAGGTACAGGCTCGGGTACAGGTAAATCAAATGACCCCTTTTTTTTCATTTCTCTATTTTTTTGAATTTTTTTTAATTCTGGGCCCGGATTCCAATTGACAATACGATATCGGATTAGGCGCTTTCGGTCTCGATTTTGTATTTTGTATGTATACGAAAGCGATTCGATTTCGTGATCTCGATAGCAAATGGAATCCTCTAGCTGGTCTGTGGAATTATTTTTTTCCCTTTCTAACTACAAAAAAAAAAAATCGAAAACTTGGGATAAAATTGCGCATAAAACTATTTGCCAAAAAGCAAAATATTGTAAAAAATATTTGGATTATTTAATCCATTTAAATTTATAGGTCGAGTGGTATACGGCTAAATTACTCAATAATGATTGAATTGTTGGCGTCAATCATATCCAAAGAGTTCTATTTATTATAAAATGTCAGAATATTTTTATCAAAATTCTGTCAAAAAAGGTAAACAAAAATTTAATCAATAGTATAAAGAGTGCAATGGAAATTATCAATAATTTTTGGGAAATTTGCCCGAATGCATTTTCAGTTAAAAACGCATGAGTGCAAATTTGTCGAAAATTAGGTATAGATATATTTCCATTGCACGAGTTGTATTTTATGAGAGAATTTCATGGCTGCGTTCAAAAACGGCTAAAGCCGAGCCAAAATTGGCATATTGCGTTCAAGTTCGGCTCCAGCGTGCCAAAAACGTTTGGCTTTACACGTTCCAAATCGGCCGCGGTAAAGTAACTTTTGGAGGCTCTTTCAACTGAGTCTAGAAATGGTTATACGAATTTTGATTGGATGAGACCAAATTCAATATGGCGTGGCACCAGCAAGTTAGTTTTGATTATGTGTTTTCATGCATATTTCAATTATTTTGTTTGTTTGCAGCTTCGATTTTGATTATTCAATAAAATATTTGTTAACTAATTACGTAAACTATTAAGTCGGGCAGAAACTAGATATTTTTTGTGTTTTTTGGTCCATGTATGGTCGCCACGCCATATTGAATGTCAAGTGGTTTGGATTGCTTATTGAGAAATGGTATTTGGCGTTCCAGCGAATTCACACCAGATTTGGCATCGCCGGTAGAAGGGGAATAGTAGGTTTTGGCATTAGCATTGCCGTCTTTGAACGCACTCCATGAATCAAAAATTTGAATTTTTTGTCAAAAAATGTCGAAACACCAGTTCTCGCACCAGTTACTATGCAATTATCTGATAATTTGCACTAGTGCATAATTTGCATTAGTGCAAATTATCGCGTAATTTTAATCTGATTGGTTTAAATCAACAATCAAAACATGTCAGTTTATTGTTGGAATACCAGTTTTGACAGATGTATGAAATTCTCGCGAATAAACAAGGTCTTTTGCAATAATCACTAATTTAAACAAAATTCATTCAAAAATTGACGTTGTCCAATGGTTCTATTTTATGATGAATGAAATAATCATATATAATATCACAAGAGAAAAAAATTTGTCGGCAAAATTTTCGAAAGGTATGAAAGTTTGTTGCTTGGCAACTTCGCGAATAACGTCAGGCGAGTGATTTTATCAAAAATGTCATGAACGAAGTTGCCGAAAAGCAACAAACTTGAATAAAACCTTGAGAACAATTTTGTCTACACAATTTTTTCTCGACTATTTCACGTAAGATTTTGAAAATAGAAAGAATGCAAAAATATGAATAAAAACTTCAAATTAAAAATATCAGTTTGACAATGTCAAAAAATGGTCGCTGAAATACCATGTTGTTGGTTTTGTACAGGTAGCAATATTGTCAGCTGAATACTGAATTTATTGCCCGTGTAAAAAACTCTAGTGGAATAGTCTAAATTAAAATTTTTATCACAAGATAGTAATTCTCGACATGCTCTAAATAGCGTTTGGGAACATACTTGTGTCATTGATATAAATTAATCTACGACAAACCCTTTTTACCAAGTTTTGACATAATCAATCTCAAAAGTACAAACCCTGGTGAAACGGACTGTACCTATACTAACGTCGCAATCGCAAACTGGCCTATGGAGCCCAAAAGCATCATGACGTCATTCGCAGTTTATATTCACAGTGAATAAAAAATCGCATTCACAGTTATAACTGCGAATGAATATTTGCGTTTTAGCTCATCTCTATTCAGTACCAATCAATTGAAATCTTGAATAAGTCTATATAAATTAGCCTATTTTTTCTCAAATGAGATAAAATAAGCATAAATCAGTAAAAATCTTTTTAAATCACTAATACTTAGCCCGAGACTTAGCCTAGTTGCCCACACAAAATCACAAGAGATCACTGTACTGTACTTAAATGTCTTAAATTACAACAAATCTCTGTTCATCGCCTAAAATCATTATATTTACTAAATCAGCTAAAAATATTTCGCAATTTCCATAAATCGGTTGAAAAAAATAAATCTGGGTATATGTTACTAAAACTCATAAATTATTAAAAATCTTGTGGGGATTTTAAATCGGTGCACAAGGTATTTGATTATATTTGGCACCATACCTACAGCGTTTACTATTTAAGATAGAAAAAAGTTATAAATACAAAACTTGACAGTTTTTTTCTATATTTTTTGATAACGTTATCAGAAAAAACAAAATCGCATTGGAAAATGGAGAAACGTAAGCAACTTCGAGTTTTTTTAATGGAACACCCTGTATATTATGCGAAAAAATGAGAGATATATTCTTTCTGATTCCAAATATATATATATTGATAACATTTGCGTCAGCAATTTTTGACATATCTCAGGTTAAATTATAAAGAATTTGCAGAGAAGCATCTCTATCTTTATAAAATTTCTTTGCAATTTAGTTATACTTAATTTAAGCTGAGATATGTCAAAAATGGCTCACGCAAATGTAATCAACATATATATATTTGTAATCAGGAAGAAAAACTCTTTCATTTTATCGCAAAATATACAGGGTGTTCCATTTAAAAAAGTCGAAGTTGTTTACGTTTCTCCATTTTCCGATGCGATTTTGTTTTTTCTGGTAATGTTAAAAGTAAATCGAGAAGAAAATATAGAAAAAAACTGTCAAGTTTTGTATTCACAACTTTTTTCTATCTTAAATAGTAAAGGCTGTAGGTATGGTGCCAAATATAATCAAATACCCTGTACATATTTTAGGGAGGAAACCGCCCTGGAAGATAACTCCGTTAAATCAGTGCACAAACCTGGCATAAATCAATTGATCTCTTGAATAAATCCAAGAATAAATCTATATAAATCAGCTCATTTTTCTTAAATCAAATTACTAATAATCTAGTTAAATCACTAATAATCTAGTTAAATCAGGATAAATCTCTAAAAATCAAGAGAAGTCTCCAAAAATCCAGATTAATCACATGTAAATCACAACCTTGATCACAACAAATCTCTGTTCATCACCTAAAATCATTATAAATCAGCTTAAATTTCACTGAATCAGCTAAACAGATTTGTGAATCTCTATTTAAATCAGTTGATAAAAATTAATCTGGGTAGGTACCTAAATCAGTTATGAAATTTCATAAATTAGTAAAAGTAAGGGGGTGATTTTGAATTGGTGAGAAATATGTGATATTGTAAGTAGTGATGTGAGCCGAGAATATTCCCATGCGAATATTCGCGAATATTGGGAAATTTCCGAGAATATTCGCCGATAAAAAATGGAAACGTTCTCCTGAATGAGAATATTCCCGGAAACTTTCAATCAAAAACTCTCAAAAGAATATTTCCAAGAACTTTCGAGAATATTTTCAAGAACTTTCCAGAAGAATATTATAAAAATGCGAGATTATTGCGAATACAAGGTCTCAGTGACGTCACTTCAATTTATGTGGATGACGTAGCCCAGTCCAACTGTCTTTACCGAAACGTTGATCCGATCACCAGCTGATGTACCTACAGTTTGTCTATTTTGAAAATAATCCTCATTGAAGAAAGATAAAAAAATAATGATCTGAGAGATTGGGCTAATAGATCAGCTTTTCCTTCAAAGCCTTATTCAACCGTCCATAAAAGTGTTTTTCTCCAAACGTCAAAAAAACGTCACTTTGTCGGCACCTGTCAAGATGTTAGAAATTTAATTTCTATGCTGGTAGGCAAATCCAGCGGGTTAACACCTGACACGGTGGTAGAAATTTAATTTCTATGCTGCTAGGCAACCGCAGCGGCAGTAGAAGTACTTTCAGTGCCGCTGGAGCGGCAGCAAAAGTACTTTTAGTGCCGCTCGTACTTTTACTGCCGCTTAACCATCTAGTTACCCCCGAGCTTACCCCATTCGTTTGGAGAAAAAATAGCGTGTTGCATACGGAGTAGAAGCACTTTTTTGTGCTTCAGCAGTATTGCAAGCCTCACTACATTCTGCTCGCAAACCTACTGCTTCAGCACAAAAAAGTAAAGCTTCTACTCCTAATACAACAATATACTATTTTTTCCGAATGACAGTAAAAGCGGCCTTTCAATGACACTTGACAGGATCAAAAGTTGTATTTTTACTGCCTAGGCAGTAAAAGTGGACTTTTACTGCTTAGGCATTAAAAGTGACAGTGTCACAACGTTCCAGGTAATAATTTCAATTTCACTCAATTTGGTATTTGAAATTGACGATGACAATGGCAATTGTCAAAATAATTTAATTATTTGCATAATAATAAGGAATGAAATAAATTAAAAAAAAGATGTCCATGTGTGAATTTGAACATTCGGAGAAAAAATTATATGTTAGAAAAGCAGATTTAATGCCTCAGCTGGTTTCCTAGTCTCGGCTATGAAACACCAGCCGCGGCAATAAATCTTCTACTTTTCTGCATAGTAAAACAAATAACTACTTAGTTTCATTTTTAGCCGAGTTTTTAGCTGATCTTACAGAAAAAAATAGACGTTTTTCTTGGTTTATAGTCTATAGTCAGTACACTACAATATTAGGTAAATAAAACTTACTACGATTTGTCTGTTCCCGAAAGTTTCCAATATTCCCGGAAAGTTTCCGAGAATGTTCGCAACTTTTGAATGTTTCGGTAATTTTACATCACTAATTGTAAGTACCTAATGTGTTAAAATCCTATAAACGAGAAATTAACAAGAAAAACTATTTTTTCTGCAAAAGTAAAATGAATTTTCCTGAGAATTTTCCATATGCCTAGCACACTGATTTTCAGTGGTTGATATGGACCTCGATATGGACATATCTGACAATCAATTTAGGTATAGTAATTATCGGAAATACCCTCCAAATACCCAATGACATTGGAAATACATGATGTCGGAAATATAATCTTGACAGAATGGCGAACGTGCCAATGTCTAATATCGAGATTCTCTCCCTCATAAACTTCCGATTAAACATCCTTCTGAAAATTTTAAAAAATGTGGTAGTTTTAGGGTTACCTGCTTTAATTGCGCCCTGTATGAAAAAACGTAAGGAAACTGAAACCACAGCATATACAAAAACAATCAGCAGGCCTTGAGTGACAGTAGGGATGCGCACGATGTATTTTCTGATTTCGATGTTCGATGTTTATATCGATGTTTTTTTATTCGATATTATTAGGGAAAATCGATATTTTTTTGCGATGTTTTTTCGATGTTGTTTTCTAAATACCACCAGTCACTGCCTCCTATACTTAACAAGCCATGAAGTTGGAAATGACGGCAACGTCGCGTATGGTGCTATTTTGTTATTGGGTTATGTGTTTCTGTGTATTGCTTTCATTGTGTATTGTTGCAGTTTAGTATTTTTGCGGGCATTATTGACGAAAAAGTGGATAGAAACACACCAATATATTGCCCATATTTAGTTGATACCTGTTCCTTTGTGCTTTGATTGCAATTTTTTAGCAAATGGGTACAGGAGCAAAAATGAAGGTAAGGTGAGATAAAACAATAAAAACAATATTAAATATTTGTCTGCAAGAGCATATGTCTCGATATATTACCTAAGATATTTAAACTTGTTCCAGATACCATGAAACTACTGTGTTCCTGGGTGCAAATCGAACTATTAGGAGTTCCTTAAAAACTGAAGAAATGCAAACATTTTCATTTCCAAAAAAAATCTGAATTGCAAAAAATGTGGATGAAAGCAATACACCAAGATAATTATACCCGAGATTATACAATAACGAAAAATTCTGTGGTGTGTTGTAAACATTTTGAAGAAACCGAAATAATTAGATTTGAAACAAACAAGGATAAAGGCGTAGTTCGAGAGTTCAAACTGAAACATCCAACTCTTAAAAGTAGGTACCTCTTATTTTCGAAAATCAGCTCAAGTATTTGAATGGACCTGCCTTCCGAAAAAATCCCGAAGAAAGAAAAAGTTAGATTTTTCAAAAGACATAATGAAACATAGGCCTATAACACTTTAGACTCTAGAAATATATTCATTTAAATCAATTATTTACTGTTCTTATTTACACAAATAGTTATATTATTCATTGAATTACTGTTTTTGGCCCTTTAGTACAATAAATTATGCATTTTTCGTGATTCATATTATTAAAATAAAAAATATATATTTATAAAAACAAACACCACCAGCACCACTTGGCGGTAAGATTGCGGTGTTGCCTTGTTAACTTCATGGCTTGTTAAATGTAGGAGGCTGTGCACCAGTACTTTCTGAGTCCCTTGGCAAAACTTGATGAATAAAAGTTGAAAATCTATTTGTACATTGGGAAGAAATAAAGAATGTATATCTGCGACTATCAAAGATGGATTCAAAATACTTAAGCGTTGTCGCAACTTCGGTTCCATGTGACAGACTATATTCAATGCAGGACAAATTTTGACACAACAACATAAAACTTATGGAAAAGAAAAAAAAAATGTAAAAATTGCTGTCCTTGGATAATAATTGTTACTTGTATTCATCATTTATGTCAAATATGTAGGTAACTAGGTCTACTCCCTAGTGCTTAGTTCTTTCCATTGTCTGCTTTCAAATGTACTTTTTCTCCAAATAAATCGTATATTTTTAGGTGTATGGTGTATGTATATATTACCTTAAAGTGAAAATGATAATCTAACTATTAACATTTTAATTTTTTCTTATTATATTTTCAAAAACATCGATGTTTAGAAACATCGATATTTTCAAGCCGATGTTTTTACAACATCGATGTATCATTTGATGTCAACATCGATGTTTTCAAAATTTTGCGCATCCCTAAGTGACAGCCTGTGTAATATAGGAATTCATCGTCGAAATGTCACTAGCAGCCATTTTGGGATAAGAAACAGGGCCTGATTAACGATAATTTAGGTTTTTTCTTTCCTGTCACAGAGTCGTATTGGCTTTAAATAAACTGATTTATTATTAGTTACATAGTAACATATAATAATATTTATAATCACTAATTTATTATTATTATTATTATTAAATATAAAACAATAATAACAGATAACACTATAAATTGCAAAACAAATATACTAAAATCACTTCGAAAATCATAACTTAAATTCCGCTCTACACCGCACGCCTATGACCTCCGTCAGAAATGAACAAATGTGAGCCGCATTCTTTCGCAAAATATTTGAATCATGATTCCGAGATCCTGATCCGTTCGTTCAGATGGAACATGTTTCATTTATTAGTCCGAAAAAACGCTGTCACTGATGTGTCACTGCCAGCTGGTGCTTTTCCTCTATTCTCTATTTTTTGAGTTGGTTATTATTATATTTTGCAGTTTTTTGATTTGCTACGTTTGTTTTTCTGTGCTTATAATAATGGACGAGCTTACAAAATTTATATTATATATTATTGCAGAAAGCGCAAAAAGTAAACAAGAAATAATTTGAAAGTTGAGGTTAGATTTTCGCGATCGGAACAAACTAATCACAAACAAAAAATGTTCAATATGTTCAGACTTTCTCGGATCATGATTCGTTAACTGTCATTTGCCAAAATGCGAAAGAACGTGATCACTGGAACATAACGCGTTTTGATCAACTGATCCGGTCCGAAAGAATACGGCTGTAATCAAACTTCGGCGCCCCTGCCGTTTAATGACAGGATGGTATCCCCTAATGGCGGCATGCGCAGTAAAGATGCGCGTGAGAGTTAGCCTGCTGATTGTTTTTGTATATGCTGTGCTGAAACTATGAAAACATATAAAATCATGCAGAAACAGGAACAAGAACTTCAAGACATGAACCGAACAGGTAAGACCATATCCCATGTTCTCGGAAATATTCTCTGTTGTTTATTTAATTCCTATACAATATACATAATACAAGATGCATATTTAGCCCAAGTCCAAATCCAAAAATTCAATAACAATTCTTACCTTGTAGCTATCTTTCATGATTTCACCTTGGTATTTCCAATTGGAGGCTTTTTATTGATGAACTTTCAAGTTTCTCTAATGTAGTAAGTCCCTGCTTGTTGAATATAATAGGTCTGTTTCTGCAGAAATCACAAACCAGTCAGAATGAATTTAATTGGTTGAAACTAGTTTTCTGACTGTTTTCAACCAATGAAATTCGCTCTGACTGATTTGTGATTTCTGCAGAAACAGACCTAATATAAAAGTTCAAAAAATAGAAACTGGGAAACTCGCATGACGCACACCACACAAAAGTTCTTCCAGCAACCAATAATTTCTCTATGCACTTTTACAAGTTTATTGTCACTAATTCGCGAAAAACCGAATAATCCTTTTTAATACCGACCGACACCAAACACTACAGTTTAATAGTTCATTTTAATTCTCAATATTTTCAAAGAAATTTGAATGCCTACGAAGGTAAACAACTACTAAAAATAAACACAACAATCATTTAAATATTAGGTTAGGATTTTGTCACATTACTCTCAAATTCCTCGGCGTTTGAAGGCGCGTTCGTTTATTCGATCTGTGCACACCGTGCGCTCGAAATAATTGCTAAATGTCGTTCGTTCGTTTATTCTTTTTCGAGCGTTTCGAGCAAAATTTTCGCGGTCGTAAATACGTCGGGAGAGCGTATCGAGCTCGCTCATTTCGCTCCGTACTTCATAACCTCTAAAATCATTTATTTGTAAATCTGCCAAAAAATAAACAAACTATTTTTCTCAGTGCTGTGAATACTGTGGTTGAAGCAGCAGCGTTTTGGCTTTCTGTGGTCTCAGCTAAACGACCAGAGGAATCTACTAACAAATTCTGTCTTTTGTTGTACTAGAGGTAAGTTGAGCATTTGACGAGTTTTTCATTTGATTTGCTTAATTTCCTGCTTGCTTTTTCTTAAATAATTGTCATCTTTATTAATTTTTTTGGATATATTTGTCGAAAATGGAGGACCCCGGGGGGGGAGGGGCCCCGCCGGGACAGGACTTGAACCATGAAAAAACTAAGGTTCCAACTTATTTATATTCAAATCTTGATAAGGGTCCATTTTTTGTCTATGTCGAATCCACTGATAAGGTTGGTTTTAGTGTTGGGAAGGTGAATAATATAAAAATAGCTCGGGACATTTGCAATTTAAATTTAACCGATATTAAAAAAATTTACAATAAAGGTCTTAATCGTATATCAATTGAGTTTATAAATTTTCAATCAGCAAATAATCTACTTAAAAATAGAAATTTGACTGAAAAAGGATATAATATTTTCATCCCTTTTAATTTTGTATCCTGTAAGGGCATCGTGAGGCAAATAGATAGTGACATTGGTGATATTGAATTATTGGATTGCTGCAAAGCAGACAATCAAATAGAAATTTTGTCATTGAAAAGGCTTAATAGGAAAATACTTAGAAATGAACAGATGGTTTATGAACCAACAGGTTCAGTGTTATTTACTTTTAAAGGTGTGATTTTGCCAAGATATGTTAAAATTTATGGCCTGGAACGACCTGTTCAGGTGTATGTTTCTCCAGTCACTCAGTGCTTTAGGTGTCTACGATATGGACATACCAAACATAATTGCAAAGGAAGAGAAAAATGTTTCAATTGTGGCAAAGAGGAAAACCATTTGGAAGGTGATACAGATTTTTCTTGCACAACTGAATGCTTTTATTGTAAAGAAAATCACAAATCAATTTCTAAAAAATGCCCTGAATATACTAGACAAAAGAATATTAAAGAATTAATGGCCTTTGAAAATGTTACCTTTTATGATGCAAGCGAATTATGTAAAAAAACTTATGTACCTAGAGGAGACTATGTCTATAACAAAACTAAAGAGTTTCCCAACACCCTTAAAAATCCCAACAATGAGAATAATGTGACCCTTCCTTCACAAAGAAGAAGTCACTTCTCCCAAAATAACACTACAAAAGGATCCTTCGCGCAAATTGTTGCAAATAATAATAATAAAAAACGAATCATTCAAAAAGGCTTTGATTATAAGGAACATCAAGATGCACTGTTCTTTCCCAATTCGAGACACCCTAAGCAAATCCCTTCTCAGAGCGTTTCCGAGGACAATTCTTATATAAACCCTCAACCCTCCACATCTCATTATACTCCAACTAATTTTCCCTACAATTCACAAATGGTTAACCTAAATTCACTCATGCCTAAAAGTGCCTTGCATAGCTTTAAAAAAAATACTGAACTAGATCATTGTTTGAACTTCATTTTGAATACGTCTGAAGATAATCTGAACTCTATCAGAGAAATATTATTGTCTCGTCAATCTGATATAAACATAGACCAAGACTCAGATTTCTAATTAAAAAAAAAAAAAAAAAAAAAAAAAAAAAAATATGTACAAAAACAAATTAAAACTTTTACAATGGAATATAAGAAGTATTAATTCCAACAGAGACAACTTAATAAAGTTATTAGAACACGAAAAACCGGATGTTGTATGTTTGAATGAAACCTGGCTTAAAATAAATCAGAATTTTTCTTTGAATTCATATAATATAATAAGAGAAGACAGAATGGATGGATATGGTGGTGCTGTAACTTGCATTAAGAAAAATATTATTTTTACTAAAATTAAGGGCTTTTCATCAGATGACACTCAGTATATTATTGTTAAAATCAATGAATTATACATTATTAACATTTACACTAATTCCTCTAATAATGTAAATCTACAATTGCTGGAGAACCTTTTGGTGAACGTGCCTGCTGATAAAATAGTCATCATGGGCGATTTCAACTCACACCACCCAATGTGGGATGGAGTCCCCATGAATAATGGAGGGAAAATCATAAGTGACTTTATAATAGATAGAGATTTGGTCATTATGAATGATGGAGAGATGACTCTTTTTCAGAATCCTAATAACAGAGGTAGTGCAGTGGATCTGTCAATGGTGAGTAGCAATTTGGCAGCCTATATGGAGTGGGGAGTTGTTCGGGACTGTGGAAACAGCGATCATTTCCCAACGTTTCTAGAATTTAATTTTAAAAACGAAAATAGTGGAAAGTATTTCTTTGGTACTTATGAAGTGAGGAATTTCAATAAGGCCAATTGGCAACTATATTATGAGAAAATAGTGTTGCTTTTAGTTGATAAAGACTTAAATTTAAGTTATCAGGACTTGACCGAAATTATGAATTCGGCAGCAGAAGAATCGATACCTCGGAAAAAGTGTGGCTCTGTGGGAAAAATTTCCAATCCATGGTGGGATGAGGAGTGTTCCCTGTGGTTAGATGCGAGAAAGAGTGCTCTGGATGTGTTCAATAATGCCCCAAGTATAGAAAATTACATAAATGCAAAACGAATAATTGCCATTACTAGGAGAAATTTAAGGGAGAAAAAAAAGAACAGTTTCAAATCTTTTGGATGTGTTCAATAATGCCCCAAGTATAGAAAATTACATAAATGCAAAACGAATAATTGCCATTACTAGGAGAAATTTAAGGGAGAAAAAAAAGAACAGTTTCAAATCTTTTTGTGAGACCCTCAATAGGGAATCAAATATTAAATATGTCTGGAATAAGATTAAAAAGTTTTCAAACCACCATAATATTTTGAATAAATATACAACTCCTGATAACATTAAGCTTCAAATTCTTCAGACAATCTCAAGTATCAATATTGATCCAAACTTTCAACCTCTTCAGACAGATGATGAAACTTGTCCTCCCTTTTCAATTAATGAAATGGACATATATTCCACCTACTGTTAAAATCATGAATCAGTCAATAGAATATAAGGATCAAATTAAATACTTGGGTTTTATTATGCAGAGAAATTTAAAATGGGACAATCACATTAAAAATAATATTGTCAAAGCCAAAAAATCTCTTAATGTACTAAGAGCGGTTTGCAGAGTGTGGTGGGGAGCTGACCCGCGTACCTTAATGACCATATTTCATGCTCTGATTAGATCTCATCTGGAGTTTGGAGCTATGTTTATCAAACCAGCTAATCATCAAATACTTAATTCCATGGAAACGATCTTTTTTGAGGGTATTAGAATATGTATTGGCTGTATGAAATCCACACCAAAGGCTGCCCTTCTTGCTGAAACGGCGTCATTAAGCCTGGAATGCAGAAGAAATTTAATTTCAATTAAGTTTGTTGCAAAAATAATAAGTATTAAAAACCACCCCTTGATAAATCTGATTTTGAGGACACGCAACAGAATAATACTAACAAACAATATCAACAGAAGGGAAAATTTACCTTATCTAATAATAGCTATAGAACATTTTCTACCTTACTTTGAAAACATTTATAAGAGTGATAATTGGCCCTGTTATGATTTTGATTTCGACACCCTTAACAACCCCATTAAAACTGTGAACCTTTGTGTTAGAAAGAATGAAAGTATGATTAAAGAAAAATTCTGGTTAGCCACGGAAAAATATAAAAATGATTTTACTTTTGTATATACAGATGCATCGAAAAAAGATCATAAAACAGGATATGGGATGAGCATACCTGCTGTTGACCACAACTTCTCAATAAGACTGCCAGATATGTTAAGCATTTGTAAAGCGGAAACAGTTGCAATACATGATGCTGTCAGAGTAACTATTCAGAAAAGGATTAAATCGTCAATAATTTTTTCTGACTCTGATAGTGCAATAAAGAAAATTAATAAATGCCTGTATTCTGCAACAGCAGACTATTGGACGCTAAAAACAAAATCACTGATTATGGGTGCTAACAAGAATGGTTTTGATATACGTTTGGCATGGATTCCAGGTCATTCTGGAATCCCTGGAAATACTGAGGCGGACCTGTTGGCTAACATAGGAAGAATTTTAACAGTTCCTAAAAGAATGGAAATAGATGCTCAGGAAATCTGGATTAGTGTTAAGGAAGGACTGATTAAAGATTACAAGGCTAAATGGCAAACACTTGTTTGTAATAAGGGCTATAAGTATTCTAGGGTCCAATCAGTTTTTCCAGTCAAGAGTTGGTTTTCACTCTTTCCCTATATAGACAGAAGACATATTACCACAATTATTAGAATGCGCACAGGGCACTGCATGACTGGAGAACACCTTTTTAGGATTAACTTAAGGGATGATGCATTATGTCAATGTGGGGCAATTGAATCCCTAAACCATATATTTTTAGAATGTCCCATTAACTACCTACCACATCTTGACTTATATCAGACAGGCATAGATATGAAAATTCCGGCCCCAATATCAGTAGATACCATTTTGGCAAATTTGAATGAAAGATTGGTTAAGATGATAATAAGTTTTTTGACTGTTAACAGATTGAAACTGTAGTGCTCAACTTATTGCATCCTATTCCTGCTTTCCATCGCTTCTCCCGTGTGGCATTGTGTATTTTGATTTTTTGTTTCCCTATTTCACCTTTTGTTTTAGATAACTGTTACCTCAAAAAAAAAAAAAAAAATTATTTCATAGCCTAATCACAGTACTGGTTAAATTTGACGGTACCTAGAAGCAAGAAAAGAGCTCGGAAAAGAGTGAAACAAATAGGGGACCTATGATATGGCCTAGAGCCAGACAACATCAGGGTCACCACGAAATCGTGCTGGCAAATTGCCTCAGTAGCAGCGCCATTAAAACAAGCAAGCAAGCAAGCAACTATTTTTCTTGTTTTTTTTTGCTGAATATTACGAATTGAATAGGGAACTTGCACATTAAATTAAATATGAAATAAATGATAAAATACAATAACAATCATCCTAATAAATGATGCAATTAGGAAAAAGATATAAAATCTGATCTCTGGTTTTCAAAATCTTCAATTGAAAATACCAAATAATTAGGCAATCTCAATCACGTGATTTTATAATGGCCGTTCGGGTCAAATATTGCCGTGACAAGGGTGACAAGCCGGTGACGTTCATAAGGAGAGCATTTGTGCACATTTGTGTTCAGGCCCTTGTTGCTTTCGAAGTGAATTTTATAGTCTTTGGTGTTTCTACGTATTTTTTATTGGTTTTGGTCAATGTTGTTTTCAAAGTGATATTTATAGTGTTCATAGTGTTTCTACGTATTTTTTAATTTATTAATAAATTCTGAGATGAAGAGTGAATATTTTAAGGTATTATTATTAGGGGAAAATCGAGCCTGTGTTAGATCCTTTCTTTTAATTGCAGCAATCCATAAAACCCTGCGTTGCCAATGATTTAAAATAGCAGGAACTGAATAAAATTTCACATTTTTCCTGTTACCTCGACTTCCACACCCAATTATGATGCAAATCGCTGGCATTTTAATTAACACAATACCTAAACACACTAAAAAATACAAAATCCGATAATTCAAATGTGGACGTTTGTCCAAAATGTGACAGAATCAATGACATACAGAATAAACAACACAGTGCTTGACCCGAACTTCCATATTGAATTTCGTTTTTGACAGGTCAGTAGATTGCCTAATTCGAAATTCTTGACGAGATCAAAAACGTATTTCTATGGGTCCTGGCCGGGGATTCTAAAATCACGATTCGACATACGACTCGACAACGAGACGATTTTTCCGACGATTCTAGGTTAGAAATCTCATTGAAATTATACCTTTCGACACGACAAGGCTGGTATCGTTGTCGAGTCGTGTGTCGAATCGTGATTTTAGAATTTCGGCCCTGACGTCAAAGGGCAGTAATAATCGGGTCGCACCTTGCGCTGCCACACCATAGCCGCATTCTTTCGGACCGGATCAGTTGATCAATACGCGTTATGTTCCAGTGATCACGTTCTTTCGCATTTTGGCAAATGACAGTTAACGAATCATGATCCGAGAAAGTCTGAACATATTGAACATTTTTTGTTTGTGATTAGTTTGTTCTCAAAGGTTTGTTCCGATCGCGAAAATCTAACCTCAACTTTCAAATTATTTCTTGTTTACTTTTTGCGCTTTCTGCAATAATATAAATTTTGTAAGCTCGTCCATTATTATAAGCACAGAAAAACAAACGTAGCAAATCAAAAAACTGCAAAATATAATAATAACCAACTCAAAAAATAGAGAATAGAGGAAAAGCACCAGCTGGCAGTGACACATCAGTGACAGCGTTTTTTCGGACTAATAAATGAAACATGTTCCATCTGAACGAACGGATCAGGATCTCGGAATCATGATTCAAATATTTTGCGAAAGAATGCGGCTCATGTGCTGCTGGTGTTGTCAATGTCAAATCTATCATAAACGGCATACATAACAACATAACCATAATCTTAATCTACCTGCTCGCAGGTCACTGTCAACCAAGGACTGTGAACGGAATTTTGTTGCTGAGTGACGTCACACTAATCGGTCGTTTCAAATGGCGATGTTTCGAGCGTAACTTCAAATATTTATAAAAAATTAACGGCTGATTTTTAATGCTTGATATTTGGCATGACTATGTCTTTAGTGTAGTACAACACATTTTTGAAATAAAAAAAAAAATGTGCAAGTTCCGTATTGTGGGGCCCACAAGAAAAAAAAAACAGAAAACGTGGGGTCTGAAAACAGCATAGTTTGACAAATATTTGACTCTAAAAATCATATAATAGAACGAGAGCTAACATGATGCTGTCCCAGTTACTTTTGGTGACGATGGTACCTCTTTACCTATTATCTGCCCAGCGGATCTGAGTCTACGGCAGGAATTCGGACGTAAATGTGCGATGTTGCCACGTTTAATTATAAAAAAGCAAAAATACTAGGTATGAAGTATAGTTCATGTTAAAATCCATTTTTAATAACAAAATATAGATAACAATAATGAAACGCTAAAGATTCTAACGTGGTTGTTAGATCTATTATTATTTCAATAACTGATTTCCTCAATTTTGTTTAACATAAAAAATGAACATTTTCCAAAGATACCATCAGCTTTTGTCAATTTGGCAAGCATCCAGCCTGGATGAACCTGATTGGTAGAGTTTTTGGCAGAATCGCCGTTGCCACGGAGAACCATGCGGTTGTCAGTGGGCTAACGTCACCTTACTTCTCGCTATTGGCCAGAACTCCTGTCATTGGTCATTGTATTCTTCCATCTTGGAATATCGATTTATATTGAAATATCCAGTGGCGGGGATTTGGTCATTGTGAATATTCGTGTACGAGTTGCAATACAATATTATATTTCCAAAAAGTTCCGCACGCAGCTGGGTATTTTATGAATGAAATCAGCCATTTTTTTTTACAACTGCATTCCCCTTACCGTTGCCTCGTAGACACAGAGTCGCTGGGCAGACATTAACAATTATTAAGAATTTGTTGTTGAGAGTATAAAGAATTATCCTATTTCTATTTTGGGTTTTTATATTGTTTAAGTAGGCTTGAGAATATCCTCTCAGCACAAGCGCTGCTTTGTGGAGATTGGGGCAAGGTTACTTATTTCATGAAATTCAAGACTAGACTTCTCAAGAATGTATTGTTTGCCCAGCGGTTCTGGAGTCTACGGAAGGAATTCGGACGTAAATGTGCGATGTTGCCACGTTTAATTATAAAAAAGCGAAAATACTAGGCATGAAGTATAGTTCATTTGAAAATCCATTTTTTAATAACAAAATGTAGATAACAATAAAACGCTAAATATTTCAACCTGGTTGTTAGATCTATGCTTATTTTAATAACTATGATTTCTTCAATTTTGTCTATTGTAAAAAATAAACATTTCCTAAAGAATCCATCAGCTTTTGACAATTTGGCAAGGATCCGGCCTGGATGAACCTGATTGGTGGAGTTTTTGGCAGGATTGCCGTTGCCACGGGCAACCATGCAATTGTCAGTGAACCACCAGGGCTAAAGTCACCTTACGTCTCGCTATTGGCCAGGGCTCTTGTCATTTTATCCTCCCATCTTGGAATATCGATTTATATTGAAATATCCAGTGGCGGCGGTTTGGTCATTATCGATTTTCGTGTACAAGTTGCAATACGATAACATTTCCAAAAAGTTCCGCACGCAGCTGGGTTTTTTTTGAATGAAATCAGCCATTTCTTTTACAACTGCACTCCCCTTACCGTTGCCCCGTAGACACATCAGAGTCGCTGGGCAGACATTACATGTTAGGCAATTTAAGTAATAGTTCAGTAATATTGCCATCACCCTTGGATTTTTTTTTGATTTAACAAGTTAATCCTGCCATCAAAATTCAGATCTCTGGTGAACTACATTCGTCGCGAAAATTCGGTTGCGTCACACACTCACAAAAACTAAACAACTTTAAACTAACAAAAACAAAATAGTTATTCACCTAACAAGTGTGGATAAGTGAATAGTTATACGTTTCCCTCGACTTTTCCGCACGTAACGGGATGCGCCAGCGAAGTTCGTGCAAGCCGTAAGTGAGGAATAGTTACCTATTTAAACAACAAATTTTGAAAACAACTTTTTTCGCACGGCGAGACAGTTTGTTGGACCGAGCCGTAGGCGAGTTCCACAAGTCGAGCGAGTGTGAAAAAAGGTTTTCAAACGAGTTTTTTACAATGCTTTTCCTACAACTCAAAATAAAACAACCAATATGTAATTTTTATTTGTTAGAAAACAAATCATTAACATCAGAAATTGGTGACGTGAAAAACTTTTTCGCACGCTGAGGACCGTGTGAAAAACTTTTTCGCACGCTGTGCAAAAAAGTCTATTTTCAGAGGTTGCCTAGCGTGCGAAAAACTCCATTTTCAGAGACAGTTGTAGGAAAAATACTTTACGCTCCGTGTTAGGTACAACATTTTTCCTACGAGCGTGCGGAAATTGTTTGTTTTTTGCTCTACTGATAAAGGAAATGGTAAAAAATTTGATTTTTGAATTAAGTTTAAGGAATAAGTTTAATAACAGAATATCAACAATTATTCTTATTACATATGAGTAGAATCAATTATTTATGGTATAAAACTCGTTAAAGATGACGATATTGGTCAGTATAGAAAGTTAATAGCTTTCTCAAGGGAAAAAAAGATGGAGGAGTTTCGAAAAAATCTAGAATTCTTGAGAAATTGAAACATGACAGAGAGAAAAATTGAAAAAAAAAAACAGTGCGTGAAAAATTTTTTTTGCTCACAGCGTGCGTGAAAAACTTTTCGTGTGGTAAATTTTCTCACGCACGCTGTGCGGAAAAGTGCTACTTTCACGCATTTCGGTACGTGAAAACGCGTTTTCCGCACGCACGAAGGAAATCAATTTTACTTTTACTTGCTTTAGTTTAGAATTTTTTTAAATTGGCGCTCGCTGCACACTCCACACCTTGAAAAAGCTCGGAGCGAATCGAGCGAGCTCGATACACTCTCTCGACGTATTTACGAACGCGAAAAGTTTTTCTCGACACGCTCGAAAGAGAATAAACGAACGGCATGTCCAATTTCGAGCGTATGGTGCGTACAGAGCGCAGCTGTTGTATGGTCGAGATGCCCAAACCCGTTCGTTTTTTATTTCAAGATTTTCAAGCTCGGTTTGCTCGATGATCAGCTGACCTCTGTTTAAGGTAGCTCAAGCTTCACACGCTCCGCACTTCGAGCGAATAAACGAACGCGCCTTTAAATACCTGCACTAGCGCGCACCGTGGTCGGATTTTAACAAGAGCCGCTTTCCAGTACCTAAATTGTTAGAGTATCATGCTCCTGAAGTGTGACGCTCTTGAACTGTTCGACATAAGCAGCACTGGAACGCTCTCGTCTTAACCCCCCACCATTTCGGATTTCAGGAGCATGAAACACAGACAAATGGGTTGGTGCACGAGGGGGCAGGGGATAACAGAAATGAGTAGCTCAAGTGTACGACACTCTAAGCACTGGAACGCACAAAGCAATTGTGGAGCACTCCTGAGCTGCTCAGGAGTAACTCAAATGGGTCACTGGAAAGCACCTAAGGACGATACACACTACAACTACAGGGTTGCGTTTAGAAATAACACTCTAGGTGTGAGAGTGACCCTAGAGTAACTCTAAACTGTTCATAAATCAACAGGTGCTTACTCGGAGCGTTACGCTGGAATCGTTCAGAAATCGGGAGTTGACGTGCCCAGAGAGCGCCCAAATTACCCCACTCAGGGACAAGAGGTGCTTGGTGCTTTCCAGTGACCCATTTGAGTTACTCCTGAGCAATTCAGGAGTGCTCTACAATTACTTTGCGCGTTCCAGTGCTAAGAGTGTCGTACACTTGAACTACTCATTTCTGTTATCCCCTGCCCCTCGTGCGACGGGAACCAACCTTTATTTCGGTGTTCCATGCTCCTAAAGTCCGAAATGGTGGAGGTTAAAACGAGAGCCTTTCAGTGCTGCTTATGTCGAACAGTTCAAGAGCATCACACTCCAGTAGCATCATACTTTAACAATTTATAGGCACTGGAAAACAGCTTGGGTTGAAAAACGCCCCGCGATTTTTACCGGGTTTGACGTTGAAATTTAGCGCAACACCCCAATTACGTTCAGAGAAGGCACACCCAGAGTGCACTCCAAGTGATGACGTCAGAACTCTCAATTACTCTACCTTCACACTCCATTTCTAAACGCACTCCAGGGCTGGGATCACGACAAGTAGAATTATACTAGACTTCTACTTTCATGAAGTCAGGTTGTCTAGCAACCATCATCATCGCCTGTACTGTATGCGATAAATAGGCTGCGGGTGACGTCATGAAAATAGAATTCCACTCGTCGTGATCCCAGCCCAGGATGGCCTTCCTTCATAAAGCCTGTGTATAACAAATCTCTCCCTTCCCTCACGCCCAGCCAAATTACCAACTAGTTGTATTCCTTTCAAGAGGTTGAAACACTCGAGGGAGCTCCTCCTAGGTATGAAAGGAATACAACTGTTGTCACGTAGCAGCATGTTATTTCTCGCCTTGACGTAGGCTGTTTAAACAGCTGACGGCTTAGTTATGACGTCGGAAATGGTGACACACCAATATGGCGGCGACTTAGGGTTGCCAACCGTCCTGCATTTCGGTGGACGTCCACCATTTGGGGTTCATTGTTCAGCGTCCTGTAACAACCTATTGCAGGACGCCTATTGTACCTAATTTTCAACTTGATGAAGAATTCTGTCAAATTAAGTCGGCTATAAACCTGGTTCTGGTTGATAACGAAAATCATATACATTACCTACTTGTAAATGGATTTTTTTATTTTTGACTTATACTGAGGCAAAAAACTTCTGGATCATTTTGCAACTTGTATTTTTTATGGGTCCAATGAAATTTTTTTTTCGATGCGTTTAGCTTTGTGTTGTGTACTGATGCGCGTAATCGATTGTTCATTGAACACATCAAGTTAATGGTAGCTGCAGAAAGTGGAAAAAAGTACCCTGAACTTAACTTTTTATATTCTTTTAAATAATTTGTTAATCTGCGTACTTTCTTGAAATAAGATTTTAAGAGCGAATTTTGGTCGTGGCGACATCTTATACTAGGATTCAGCCCGTAGGTACTTCGTACTACTTCTACTTTGCCTACAGGCCAGGCGCGGCTCCTCTGTAAGGTCATTCGGTCAATGACCAACCAAAAAATCAAACAATAAATTTTCAATTAAACATCTTGAATATTACGTTTTAAATTAACCAACATCACGCTCAACAGAATACAGAAATCGAATTATTTTGCGCATATTGGGTACCCGCCTTTTAAAATTACGAATACAGGCCTAGCTGCGCTCGGCCGTATTCAAAATTGGGCTTATAGCTTTGAAATGCTCATAGGCGAATGCAATAGGAATCAGGGAGAGAGAGACATAACGGGCGTAAATGAGTAAGATAAAGAGGCACATTTGCTTCCATATGTTCCATCACGTCGACGGCCGGCAATGGCGCCAGATCCTCGATCGATCGATACAGAATTTGACGATTTTATTGTCGTTTTTCAATCGCGTTTATTGAAGAAAGATGAAAAACAAAAGTCCTAGAGTGTTGGGGTGTCCAGAGTTATATTTTTCTTAAAACAATTACTAAATTGTCATTTTGCACCTTGTTTTTGTTTTGATTTAATTTTTCGACATAGAGAAATATAATAGTAGTAAACTACGAGAGAAGTCATTCCCCTGTACTTAACTGGCACAATGTCGACGTAAGCGCCTCTGGTGGCTACGGACAGCAATAAAAGAGTGAACATTGTTTAAATGCAGGTTTCTTCTTTACCGACAGTGAAAAGGCGGCTTTTTTGAATAATCAAATTATTAACTTTGATTTTATTTAAGATTTATTAAAAATAAAGTACTGTAAACGCTCGAAACAGTTGATTGCGAAGCAAAACATTTGTTGAAAAAACTTGCTAAAATTTACCGAGTAACTGTTTAGAACGATAACAGAACTTATTTTTAAAAAATTCAAATTAGATGCAATGAGATCAGGGTTGCCAGATGGTTATAACTAATTTCCCCCAAAGGATTTCAAAAATACCCCAAAAATCACTGTTTGTCAACTAAAATCCCCCAAATAAATAAATATAGATTTATTCTCGACTCATACTTGCAAAAAAAAACAAATTCGTTAAATATTTTAAAATAAAACTCATACCCTTACCACTTTTTTATTTGTTTATATTTTTCTAATCCCAAAAATAAAATGACAATTGACAATTGACAAATGACAAATGAAATAAAATGTTGTGACTGGTGACAGAACAGATAAGTACAGTTGTACCAAGAAGTTTGGATAGTTTATTATTATATTATTAAGCTGTATTGAAATTTAGAATACAGCAACTTAGAGCACTACGCACTATAACCGCAAAGAAATGCAAAACGCAAAATAAAAAATAAACAATGCAAGTAACGTCGGTCGGTGGGGATTCCCCCGATCCGATTTGTCAAGTCAATTGTCATTTGTCATTACAAATTAGAATAGATCTAGAACTGAGCGTTTGCGTTCCTCTCGAGAAGAAGCAAACTGTATCATTTTTATTGGAACTTGATTGAAAAAATAGATGGCGCAGTTGTTTTAATACATTTTTTACTTTAGTTTTATTCATTGAAATATACCCAATTTCCCCCAATAGCGAAAATTCTTACCCCCAAAAAATCCCCCAGAAAAAACTATCCCCCAGATTTTCCCCCATCTACTTGAAAATCCCCCAAATTTGGGGGAAAATCCCCCAATCTGGTAACACTGAATGAGATTCCCTAAGGGAGTCAAGGAGGTAATTGAACAATACAAAAATTGAGATATCTTTAAACAAACTTATTTTTTTATTCCAATTTTATAAATATACAGTAACTGAAAATGTTTGTATTATAAGCTTTGTGTTATTACCTTTTTACTGCATCTCGCATCATCGCAAATTCGAAAACACACTATTATTGGTGTCGGTTTTGTCTAATTAATTAATATTTATGATCACAGAATGTTTTCTCATTTCTTTAATATAAATAATAGAAGAAATTTTAAGTTATGATGATGAGCATTCAGTTTTTGATTGATGGTCTTCGGATTCAATCATAGACGATTCAATAATTTGTATTTTGTATGTGTTAAAAAGAGATAAAACATTTTCGGGCAAGTTGCTGACAAAGACAAATTAAACCGAGTTGTCAGAAACGATCGAAGTAATTAGTTCAATAATCTGCCACACCATGCGAAATACGCTACGGGTATGTGCACAAACACGCACTTCCCCTTCCAGATTGTTACATTAAACAAACGTCTCTCGTAGTTTACTACTATTATATTTCTCTGTGTTTTTTGAGTAATCTGTCCTGAATCTTTCTTTAATCGCTTCACAAAAATGGGATCCTTTGTTCAGGAAATAATATCTTGAAATTCCAGTGGGGGATTGACTTTTGGAATTTAAGAAAAATGGTCGTCCAAAAGCAAAGCTTGATTTATGCCAAACCACGAAAGAGCAGTCTAGGTTGAGGGCATTGGCTATGCTCAGTATTGAGAAAGCATTTATCAAAAAAAATGGGAGCTTTAATGAACCAGTCATTGACCACTTTGTTCATCAGAAGGATAGGAGAATTGATTTGTTGTTCAAACGTGTCTTAATTTGGGACCAGTCGACTTAAACAATAAACATTAGACCCACCCAAAGTAAGTTTTTTTTTCTATTTAAAATGTAGGGATGGGTCTAATTAACTAAAGTGTTGTATTTTCTTTATTATTTAAATATTTACTAACTTATTGCACGAATTCTAAAAAGGGCTGCGTTCAGAAATGGCTACAGCCAAGCCAAAATTGGCATTTTGCGTTCGAGTTTACCGGTGAAGGGGGAAAAGTAAGTTTTGGCATTAGCATTGCCGTCCTTGAACGCGCCCCTGTTGTTTTCTACTTGACGTAGACATAAAGACATAACCTGAAAATCCTGAAATTAGGCATTCCAACGACTTGTCAAAAGTGTGTCAGAAAGTGCGTTGTGGCAAAAGTTCATTATCCCGTAGGTATATGAGAGTATGTAATTTAATAGTAGATTATACCACGAGTCAATAATGATAGCTATTATTCCCGTGGATTATTACGAACTGAGCCGCGTTAGCGGCGAGGGAGTAACATTCCTAGGGAATAATAGCCATTATTGCGAGTAGTATACTCTACTTTATTTACGACAAATTAATTTATTTGAGATTTTCAATGAACAAATTTCATCCGTCTCATAATTTTCAATACAAATCCACAAGCACTACACGTTTGACACTGACACTTTTGTGGAATAATGACCATTAATCCCGCTACTCGTCATTAATCCCTGGAGGAATAACATATGTCATTATACTGCCAAAATCACAAATATAATATGCACATTATACATTAGTCGTAAATAAAGCTTTTTAAAGTGCATTTTGTGGCTTTTTTGTGAATGAACTGTGTTTATTTTTTTATTTTATTGACTTCATTAGTGTTTCTTCCAATTAAAAATGCCACAAGCAGATCTTGAAGTTGATTGTGGAAGTAGTTTCAACAAGGTAACAAGGATGATGTCAGGCTTTTTTCATTGCCCTTTGTTTTAAAATTTTCCAATTAAAACGTGAAAATTTTTCACTACCACTGTTCCTGCATCTGAAATAAAGCCATTTTCGAAATATTCATAAGAATCCAAGCTTTTGTAGGCCTTCATTTGCTCATTAAATTGAACTGTGGATCAAAATGTCATCTGGACATTTTTTTAAACTAACCGTTCGCCCAGATCCCGATTTTCCTGCATTCAGGTCTTGGAATATTCACTCTGCATCTCAAAAAGTATATTATAATAAAGTAAACTGTAATTAGCTTGAAAATATTCCAAATAAACTCAAGATAAACAAACGAACGTCAAATTTTCCACGGTCGCCATATTGAAAAATCACGTGGTTTGGAGCAAGAATGTTTGGAGAGCCTAATTAGGAGCAAGGATATTACCCAACATCTGGCAAGGATATTACCCAACATCTAGCAAGGATATTACCCAACATCTACGTCATCATTTGTCAAATTTCAAAATGACCATAAATGAGCGCGAAATTCAAATATTCAAATTTAAATTCCTACTAAAGCCAAAAAATTTAGTTAAGTACCAAAAATTTTTCGCCCAAGGCGCTATTTTAGCCTGCGGCGCTGTCCCTCTTAATTTGACCCACCTGTAAAAAAACTCACGAGCCGCGCCTGCTACAGGCACTAAACTTGGATTGGTTTTCTTTGCTTTCCTAGCCACACTGATGAGATCGAAACGCGTCTGTGGATGGAAAGGCGAAGAAACTTAACCCAAAATGTTCACGTTGTTCATTTGTTTGTAAATGGTATTTTTCTCTGCAATAATAAAAATGTCCAGAATTTATACCGGATGTCCTGATATTTTAATACCCTCGTCCAGAAAAATTGAAAAACAGAGTTGGCAACCCTACGGCGACTACCAAAAGACCCAAGCAGCTCAGCGGTTGTGTTTTCGCTTTGCATGCAGTGGGTCTCGGGTTCGAATCCCGGCTAGGTGCATGGATGTTTGTTTGTTTGTTTGATTTGGTTTGTGTGTGATGTTGGAGGCTTTGTCGACAAACCACAGTGGTGGTTTCTGACAAGAAAGCAGAAGAAGAAAAAAAAAAAAAAAAAAACGAGACCCATAAGCAATCCTGTAGGGGGCGGTTTCTCAGCGAGTCACCCCCGGGTTAAGCATAACTCCAGGGTAAACATAGCAACTGCACACGCTTACCCTGGATTTAAAACTAGCCCGGAGGTGACTCGCTATTGAGAAACCGGCCCTATAGGTGTGTATCATCCTTGGGATTTCAAAAGCACAGTATATCATTTCTAGTTCGGACTGATTCAGTTCATAAGCGAGCTAAATTAAACGCGTTCGAGCTTATGAAAACGTGATTATGATTTTGATGCATTTTATGGTTAATAACCATTGGTTATGATTGTTCAAGGATACGACCAGGGTTGCCAGACGTCCCACCTTAGGAGGAACAGTCCCGCATTTTGTTAATCGGTCCCGCCTTTTTTTTATTAATTTCAGGTCCCGCTTTTCACGTGAATTGTCCCGGTTTTCCCGCTTTTTCCACCCAATCTTCACATTTAGTGCAAAAAACACGCTCATTTTACAACTTGTTACATAAATAGCTATTTCTACATTTAAAATCGACGCAAAAATCAAAAAACGAGCCTGAATCGCAAACATTTCATCGAGGTCTGCGGGTGACGTCACCACTAAGCTATCAGCTTCTGATATGGTGACGTCACTTAAAGGCCTTGTGGACTCGAGAACCAGCGAACGTTCGCCTTCTCAGCAGGGGTTGTATTTTCGAATTCATTCGAGTACATTTCGTACACGAAATTTGACTGACAGCAATGTAAATTAGATGGGGAGCATTCGAAATCGTATCCAATTTCGTATGCGAGAATATTCGAGAATACGACCCCTGGATGAGCAATCCTGTTAGTTTACGATTCTTGGGTTTTAATAATAAATGTAAATGTCAAAAATTCAAATTAAAGTTGTTATTTTTTAGTTGTTTATACATACAGAGTGGCAAAAAAGTAGTGCATACAACCTTGGAATAAGGAAGTTGTATATCCCATTTCAGCTTTTGCTACTCTTATAAGGCCCAGATGAGAGCATCCTTGGAATACTGCAAATATAAATATATGGAGATCGGTATCCAAACACATGCTCAAGATGTTGGACTCGATACAAAAGAGAGCAGTCCGTCTTATCGATGACCCGGAGTTGACCAAACCCTCCAAAGCCTTGAACATCGGTAAAAAGTGGCGAACCTATCATTTACTATCGATACTACTACGGAAGGTGTTCGAACGAGCTAGCACTTCTGATTTCGCCCAAAGTTGCACCAAACAGAAACACTCGTCAGGCACAAGCAGCTCATCAACATACAGTTCAGTTATAAATACCTAGAACATCGCTGTTTCGAGACTCATTTTTCTGGAGGGCCGCCTCGCTCTAGAATGCACTTCAAAGTCGCATCTTCCCCGAAAACTAGAACCTACAGCGACCAATGTCCATCGACACCTCCACACACACTCCACTCGTTGATATGGGACTTTCCTTTTGTGTGTGTGCCGTGTGCCAAAAGCCTAATAAATAAATCAGCAGTCATAATAACAGGTGGATTTCAGGATTCTGAACTTTGAAAATTAGATAGTACTCAAGAAGAAGCTAATACCAGATTATAACCTTATGTGCTAACAGAACTAAAATCAGTTAACACAATTCTGGTAAAATCTGTTGATATCGATGTCCTAATACCTATTGCTTATTCATGTTTACTGCACAATACCAGCAATTCCCCAAAAAAAGGACATAGTAGAACTGCATATTTTTTTATCAATAGATGATATCTATATGTAGTAGGAAATTTGGAAAAAGAAATTTGTAAGGATTAAAATGTTGGAATGATTGCGAATATCCAAACTGTCGTAACAGTTTGCGTATTTTTGCACTCCCGAACACGACGTGATTTCGCATGATGATTTAGAAGATTTTAAATTTAATGTGTATATTTTGGTGTTTTTTTTTTTCATACATAGGGCTTATAAAAAAATACCCTATGCATTTTTTTGCTAATTATTGGGGAATTTTACAGAACGAACCCTTGCTTTTTTGTTGTTATTTACAACACGAGTCAAATTTCCAAGACCAAGTTAATGAAAATAATCAGTGAAAACTAAATAATTATGCCATTATTATTTGAAACCAAAGTTACAGATTTTATTAATTTTAATTTGCTCAAATATATCATGAAAATGCACCCAGGCTCAAACAACAAGCAGTCGAAAAGGGTCATTTACATCCACTCAACGTAACTTATTAACGTACGAAAAATTATAATTAACGTTCGAAACTGAGGTTTGTGTTTACATTGTTTACAATGAAGTTAATTTTCCTACGTGTAATCACCAATAACATTGATATAAAAGGGCTCTGGAACGAAAGAGCGCTGCACAAAAGAGCGCTGTAACAAAAGAGCGCTGTAACAAAAGAGCGCTGTAACAAAAGAGCGCTGCACAAAAAAGCGCTGCACAAAAGAGCGCTGCAACAAAAGAGCGCTGTAACAAAAGAGCGCTGTAATAAAACAGCGCTGTAACAAAAGCGCGCTGCACAAAAGAGCGCTGTAACAAAAGGGCGCTGTAACAAAAGGGCGCTGTAACAAAACAGCGCTACACAAAAAAGCGCTGCACAAAAAAGCGCTGTGTTAAAACAGCGCTGTCTGAATTTCAAAAAGATGAAGTAAGTAAAAAAGGGCAGAGATTAGGTCGCATGCCGAGGGCGGGTCAGTTTGGGTAAGATTGGGTTATTTTATATTCATTTTCTGATTGAGCAATTTGACGAAATTAAAAAACAGAGATTGGGTCGCATTCCGAGGACGGGTTAGTTTGGGTTAGATGTTATTTTGTATTCATTTTTTGTTTGAGCAATTACAGATATTGGGTCGCATTCCGAGGATGGGTTAGTTTGGGTTAGATTGGGTTATTTTGTATTCATTTTCTGTTTGAGCAATTTGATGAAAATCGGGAACAGAGATTGGGTCGCATTCCGAGGACGGGTCAGTTTGGATAAGTTTGGGTTACTCTTTGGTTACAGCGCTCTTTTGTTATGGCGCTCTTTTGTGCAGCGCTCTTTTGTTACAGAGCCCTTTTGTTACAGCGGTCTTTTGTGCAGCGCTGTTTTGTTACAGCGCTCTTTTGTTACAGCGCTCTTTTGTGCAGCGCTCTTTTGTTACAGCGCTTTTTTGTGCAGCGCTCTTTTGTTACAGCGCTTTTTTGTGCAGCGCTCTTTTGTTACAGCGCTCTTTTGTTACAGCGCTCTTTTGTGCAGCGGTCTTTTGTGCAGCGCTCTTTTGTTACAGCGCTCTTTTGTTACAGCGCTCTTTTGTGCAGCGCTCTTTCATTACAGAGCCATATAAAAGACAAGTTCAATCTGTCTGTCATTCATAATTATTATTGAAATTAACGTACGGATTTCCTTAAGTTAAAGTTGGTTCAACTTTTCCGTGTGTTACGTTAATTTTCTTAATTTTTAGGTGGATGTAAACAACTACATATAAGTACATGATCTTCAACTTTTTTTTTATTATTAATTTTCCGTAGGTACGTTGAGTTAAGTGGATGTAAATGACACTAAAGACGCGCGCTGCGCTAAGTGTGGCGAAGCTACCCGGAGTAGGTAGTGCACGGCCGATAAAACTCTCAACTTCAAGTGACGATATCTTGAAAACTATGCATCGCGGAGTATCGTGTTTTTTTTCAAAAATTTCCATGATGTCTTAGCTTTGTTTCATTCGCTGATAGTATGGCAGAAATCCTTAAAACAAAAAAGTTTCTCGCTTACTGAAAAAAATACTGCATAAAAAGTGTAAGTTGAAGTTTTGCCTAGTTTTACGAATAAAGCGAGTTTTTCAGAAAAAAATTATTTTACTGATTTTCGTTAACATAATCTCTTTAGAATAAAAAAAAATTAATGAAATTATCTCAATTGGTTTCGGAGATATCGCGAGGTACCTATGTGCGAAAAAGTATGAAAACTGAATTTTGACAAATTCATGACATTTTTCGATATAAAAATTGTTGGACCTAGTAAAAAAATTTGTAATTAGCCAATAATGTAATTCTTGTACATTTTTCTCATCTAAGTAGAAATAAAAATAAAAATAAAATTACAAAGATAGAAACACAGCGACAATGTACTGCAATAATTGGCAACACGGTCTAAGTTTTCGTACTCAGAGGTCAAATGGAATCGCGCGACAGAAAGCCTGGATCCATCGGAGGGGCCCGATTTTTAACATGCAATTATCCTTCTAGTTCGTAGATATATTATTCTATGCTACTACACAGGATTGCTTATTTATAGGAGCAGCTAAATGTAGCGCAAATGAGTACAGCGTTGCCGTTCCCTCTCCAGCTGGCGGGTATTTGAAATAGAAAATAGAATTCTATTTCTATATTATTCAAGTAATGTGAGTCGGTGTGGTGTTTCGTTTACGTTTAAAATGGAAAATTTTAACTTTTATTTGATTGGTTAAATTTTAATTTACTTTAAAAATAGAAAATATTAATTACTTGCATATGTACATACATAGATAAGATAAGTCTATCTTACTTACTGGACCCTTTTCTTAAATATTAGAGAGTTCTTTTCATAGATATACGTAGGTATTCTTCATAGATTCTTCTAGCAATATATTAATAATAAAGCTCTTCTTGAAGGGTGTTTCTTTTTCACCTTTTATTAATAATAAAGAAAAACATGAAAAATGCTTGATTTCAAAATGCCTATTTTCAATTTCAATTGGCATTTTATACATTTGTTACAACATATGGATTCAACAAATAATGATAAATTAGAATAGGTAGGTACTTTTTAACAATAAATAATAAGTAGAGGTATATGTTTTACTTGATGAGTCATTGTAATTAAGTATGCCTACTTCTAATTGTTTTAACTATCTATGTAACTTCATTGAGTGTTTCACTCTTTTGAAACCATGTTTAGTTAAGTTAGTTGTTAAATGCCTTCTTAACTCCTGGGTCTCCTGGTTTGTTTTAAATGACACTTGGCAATCCTCCATACATTTGAATAAAGCATCGTCAAAAGCATATTCCGGAACTGTAAAAGAAGGGATTGCTCTTTCTCCAGAGAAGCAATTGTTTTTCAGACTTTATTAAATAAACGTCAACTAATATAAAATACTGTGACTTTTCTTCCAAGTAATATCCACACCATTTTTGAAACTATTACTGTTTATTTTCAAGTGTCTGTTTGGGTTGTATTTTTTAGAAAAAATCTTAGCACAAAATTCACAGGTAGCACTGTAGCACTATTACTTGGTCCACTTTCCATTATTTCCTAATTCCCAATCACAATAAATTTAATGAAATAACTATTACTTATATAACTAAATTAACTCTAGAACTAAGCCTGCCATACGTCCCGTATTATACGGGACAGTCCCTTATTTCAAGGTCCATGTCCCGCGTCCCCAAATTTGTTGTCGGGACACGTCAATGTCCCGTATTCTCTGATATTTTAAAAACCGCAAAATAATTCGATTTTTGCGTCTCATTCCTAGTGTCTGCGGTGGCATAGATAAATCGATGTTTGCGCCTCATCTGCGACTACGCAGCGACACTACTACGGATACTTATAGATTTATAGGCCTCGTTTTTGGTAATCGCCGCTATATTGGTGTCACCATGTCCGACGTCAGACGTCATTAACTAACGCCCAAATGCACCGTAGGGATTTAATCCAGATTAGTTGCTAAAACTAGATTAGGACTTAGGACGTCTTTTTTATATGCAAATTCTCGAACTAAGCGAGATTAAATTCTTAAGTCCATACGGTGCATACGGGTGTTAAGTCGTCAGTTAGGTATTTGCACTAGCGGTCGTAGTTTAGAATTTAAATTTATGAAGAAAATTATTATAAAATTTCATTAACATAATAGGCAAAGAGGAAGATGAAAACGATATCTGAAAAAGAGTTGTTTTAGAATGTTAAATAATGTAGTAAAACCAAGTAGGCATAAAGCAAAAGCCCGCGGAATCATAGCCGGTGGTGCAAACAGCCAACGTCACAACTGGTGATTTAGCGTAGTGGGGGGCTTCAGATTTGCTCCACACAGGCCTTATAAGGATAGGCTATCCTGTAGTAGTAGTGCGTATATTATCCTTGGGTTCGGCCTACGGATTTTTACTGGATTCATGCGTTTTTTGAGATAAAATCGCCGAAGTAGATAGTTATTTAATAAAGAACAATAAAATCGGGCGTGATCCCGAAAAAAAAATTGGTCTGCGGCGCTATTTTTTTTTATAAATACATGAAACATCTCCTTCATGAAAATGTCCCGTTTTTTCATCAGAATAATATGGTAGGCTTATCTAGAACACCACACCACGAACTATCGATAGTATTTGATAGGATAATATTAATACGTAATTATTATTGAAAAACAAAAACCTACAGGTTGCAGAAACAGAAAACAGTAATATCATTAAAATTTGAAATACACAAAAATATTCGCGCCATATACTTTCAAATTCAAATAAAAAACAACAAACAAAAAAAACATAACCTAATTTTCTCGGCTGTCATAGGGAAATCCGGCAACACTGTTATCATTTGCGCTAGGGATGCGCAAAATTTTGAAAACATCGATGTTGACATCAAATGATACATCGAATATCCACAATCGATGTTGTAAAAACATCGGCTTGAAAATATCGATGTTTCTAAACATCGATGTTTTTGAAAATATGGTAAGAAAAAATTAAACTGTTAATAAGTAGAATATGATTTTTACTTAACCTACTTATGTATTTTTAATTTAGTATACATACACGCAATAAATATACGATTTTTAATGAAGAAAAAGTACATTTGAAAGCAAACAATAGCAAGAACTAAGCACTAGGAGGGAGTAAATCTAGTTAGATACTCAACCTAAATGATATGAATACGAGTAACAATCATATGAGAATTACAATTATTATCCAAGAACAGCAATTTTTACTAATCTTTTTCCTTTTCCATATAATTCTTGTGTTGTGTCAAAATTTGTCCTTTTATTTGAAAATAGTCTCCCATTTGGAACCGAAGCTGCTACAAAAAAGTATTTTGAAGCTATTTTCGATAGTCGCAGATATACACTTTATTTCTTCCCAATGTTTAACAAATAGATTTTCATCAAATTTTGCTAAGGGACTGAAAGTACTGGTGTAGTATTTTGAAGAAAACATCGAAAAAACATCGCAAAAAAATATATGTTCTCTAATAATATCGAATAAAAAAACATCGATATAAACATCGAACATCGAAATAAGAAAATCGATGTTTTTAAAACATCGATACATCGTGCGCATCCCTAATTTGCGCAACAATTTCAATTAGCCGTTCTTTAACTTGTTTTTGGGAAACGCGGCCATAATCCGCGTGTTGCTAAATTCACCAAAATGGTGCACCACCACGGATGCGGTGATTAAAATTCACCAATGCCAATGCCAAACCACAGCTTGTCAAACCCTGTTTAATTCAGCAACACTGCTTGTTCTAATGTCATTGGTTCTACCCTTGCGTTCGGTATTTTGCTCAAAGAGCAGAGCGTGCTGAGCGGAGCCGTAATCACGTGACCAGCGAGCGAACAGAGCAGTTGAACGCTGTATAAAAGTGCCAGAAATTTTAATAAACGAACGCGAATGAGGCTGCACCGAGTACACTTTTCAAATAAACGAACGGTAAAGTCAAGCTCGGAGAACTCAGACCAAAATAACGAACGCACGGTACCATTCCACCACGGTGCCTACACTAGCTGAATTTAGCCACACGCGGATTGTGTAGCACACAAAATCGTTTGGCTGGGATCACGACAAGTAGAATTGACCATATTAGTTAGGTTAAGAAAAATCGGGCGCGAAATTTAAAATGGGTTCCTAAACACATTTCAACAAATTTGACAGCAATGTATTTCTTATGGGGGATTCAAAAGAGTGATTTTCAGACGGGAATATCTTGGGTTCTGGGCATTTCTTAGTATTGGAACCTATTGTACATCAAACTTTGAACATATTTCTCTATAATTCATGCTCTAATTGTTTTTTTAGACCTATGAATTAAAAATACAAATGATTTTAATTAAAAGTGTCTGTTTTCGGTGGACGTACGTCGAGTCTAAAACCAGCTGAGAGAAAGTGAGGTTGTGTGTTGTGTTATGATTGTTGGTGAAAGTTTATTTATTTATTTATCACTAGTTCAGTCATTTATTTTTCAATTTTTTTGGATTATTGAAGTACATTTACTAACCAAGTATGTAGGTGAACTTTTATTTTATTATAATTAGGTACTCATATATACTTATGAATCAAGCAAGGACATACGTATTTTATACAAACATCGGCTTCTTAAATTGGTAATATTTTTATTTTAACAATGTTTATTCAACTTTCAATCACTCTCTCAGTTAATTAACATATTAAAAAAACTATTTATACAACTCAATTCCGTAACAAACGTTCTATCACGACTACAGACGCTTTTAAAATTGAGTCCCCATAAGACATCAATGTATTAATTTTTGAACTAGGAACCCGCGCCAATTTGCGATTCTAACCTAATATCATCAATTCTACTGGAATTTTACTTATCGTGATCCCAGCTAGAGTTGACGATAGTGATAAAAAAATAATATCGATAGTTTCGATAATCATGCTGGTGAATATCGAAACTATCGATAAATTATCGATAACCTTGAGACTACAAACTACCTAAAACCAAAAACAAACAAGAACTTAAATTGGTAACTTCAAATAAATAACCTATAGCTCTGTTCCAACCAATGAACTATAACCAAAAACGTGTAGCTTAGTATGCCGCTGCTGCGGACGGGATGCCTTTTTTTGTCGCACTCATTACGTTAAATGACGGAAATTGCTTTCAACACGTATTCCAATTGATAAAACCTGTGTAGGTGAATATAACACAACTTTCCAACACGTAATATGTCGGCGAGCAACAGGAAAGAACAACATTCCCCCTTGTTGCATCAGTCTTTGATGGCTTCATTTTTCTAGGGGATATGTCAATGTGTACGCATTCCAGTTTTTGAATATAATTCATTGGTTCCAACCGACATGAGAACCATTCTAGAACGGTTATTTCAATCAATTCATTTGTCAAGTAGTCAAGTAGGTTGAACGTTCAACTTATTGAAAAATAGGAGGGGCAACTGGAAATTACTGGTTCTGGAACGGTTCGCATGCCGGTCGAAACAGAGCGATTTTTATCAAACTCAACTAATAAGTCGCCGCTCCGAGAGTCTGTCGTCTGTATCGTGTCTAATTTCTATCGTGGATTACACCGGTGCAGTGGTGCAGTCAATCCTGTGCACCCCAAACCCTGACCTAACCTATTTTACATTCAAAATTGGAGCAGTGAACTCTATAAATACTTCCTATTCAATTTAAGTTCGGATTAGTTCATTGAATTTGATTATCCTGCGACTATCGATTGTTGCACTTTGCACTATCGATATTTTCGATTGTTCTATTTTTTTTGAAATATCGATAAACTATCGATAATATCGTCACCTCTAATCCCAGCCCAGTTCACCAAGAACATTTCGCGGACGAGTTGCTAATAATATTTTTTTCTAGAAAAGCATTGTTTTAGAATGTTAATTTGTTAAATAATGTACTGAAACCAAGTATTCACAAAGCAAAAGCTCGTGGAATCATCATAACTTGTGGTGCAAACCAACAACCCCACCCCACGTCAAGACAAGAACGACACGCTTCCTACGCTACGTTATCAGTGGTTCTTTGGCGCGGTGAGTGGCTTGAGATTTGATTTTACACAGGCCGTAACTTAAGGTTTAAAGTCAGGCCTATAGTTTATTGCAGCAACGCGTGATGTCAGTACTGTCGCCCCTATAATGTGCCCTAACTTGATAGTCAAAAAAATATATAGAAATCTGCATTTGGTTAAATTGTGTGATGGAAAGTTTTTTTCTTTTTTTTGCATAAATTCGAAGTATTATTCTGTTTTACATAAACAAGAAATTTGAAAAAAATATATGTCGCGTAGAATTGCAATAGTAGTTCGTAATAAAAATAACGGGAAACTTCATCTCTTCGTTTTGAAATAAATGGTGAAAAACCACTTTTTTTCAGTTTTTGCGATATACTTAAAAATGGCGAGTCAAATTTGCTTAAAAAAATTATGGATTAAAGTATATCAATAACCATAAAACATATATTTTTTTGGAATTTTTGAACACAAGGTTCAGAAAATGGGGGTTGACTTTAAACCTTAAGGCAACAACATGCAACATGTTTTTAGCGGATCAAATATTTTTCTTTTCAATATTTGCCATATGTAATCGTTTAGTGTTCATTTGGTGGTCTTTGGTATCTAACTTTCAGCATCATTTAGTGGTGATCAGAGATGGGCATCTACGCGTAAACAAAGATTGTCTACGTCTGGTGTTAACAACGCGTAGACAAAATGTAAACTATGTAATCTATGTAGACAACGTGTAAAATATGTAGACAACGCGTAAAGTATACAATTTTTGACAGTTGGCAGGCCTTTAAGGTTATGTTTCTGTTTTTGCTTTGTTTCAGTGTTACCAGATTGGGGGATTTTCCCAAGGATGATACACACTACTAAGGATGGCTTATCCTCATAAGGCCCATGTGTAACAAATCCCCCCCTACCTCCCCTAGCCAAAAAACCAGTTGTGTGGCTGGAAATTACGGAACTAGTTTCTAGTATATTAAAGTCTAAAATTTTAAAATTATATCAGATACATATAATCATGACCTTTAATCATTACTGTTGTGTTCCTCCTTAGAGCAGGTAAAGCGTTGTCCTACGGACATAAGGAGTAGGAACGCGCCATTCTGCTCATGAAACTAAAGTGAAGCCAAGTTTTTGGCAGGTGTTTGGCACCAAAATACAGGTAGAGCATTGAATTGCCATAACCGCCATTTTTTGTGGGCCAAGATACCTGGAAAAAAACGGCTTCATTTTCCAAATCCAGGTTACTACTCCTTTACCTTTACCTGCTCTAAGTGTTCCTCAGTGCAGGTCTTGGGCTAAAAAAAAAAGCTAACAAAGGATTGAGTTTCTACATATTTCCCCTTGAAACAGGCCCACGGGTTAATTTGGTAACGAAAATGGAAAAAGAGTTAGGTAGTGTCGAGAAGAAAAGCCTGGATTCTAAAACTTCGTATTTGCAAACCAGTCACCAAATTCATGAAAGTGTATTCTCTGCATTTCAAGCAAGAATTTTGTGTTAAGGTAAACAAGCATAATGGATAGTTTTGTGCCCTAGCTTCCTTTTAGGCCTGCTTCCAGGCATTGATCAAGTACTATCTGTTTTTAAAATGTTTTATTTGAAAATATTGACTGTTTTTATTATTTACAGGTAGTACAGGTAGAGGTCGGATATTGAAAAAAACAGTTGTACCATCCCAGAATTTGCCCTCTTCTGTAGTGATCCATAAACCGAGCCAAAAAATAGATCCATGGGTGCTGAAAAACTTGCCAAAAAAAAAAAGAAATCAAGATTCTAGTGGGACTGATACAAGTAATGAATGTAGTTATACTTTTAATCAATTATTAAACTCTTCTGAGACAGACATACAAATGGCCAAGCAAACAGCAGAACGTGTAAAGTTTTTATTAAATCCTAATTACCAGTATTGTATTATAGGTAGTTCGTGTAAAAATCAGATTTGTGGTGAAGTTATTTGACTTTGTTAATTCAATTTTCACCTATTTATAAATAAAAATAAAGAGTTATTTATGAAATATTTATTTATTTATTACACATACAAGTTATTCAAATATAGACATTATAATTTTTTTACAATACACAATTTACAATAGGATTCCTGTAGCAATAAGAAGCTTAAACGTATACAAGTTTAAAGGACGGATACAAAAGTATGTAGCTGATCAATCAGCAGTGTTCAGGGATATGTTTTAGGATATGTTTTGGGAGTTGTTTTTGTTTATCTTCGTTTTTACTTAGATATATTTTTTTTAGTTGCGGGTAAAATTAGTGTATTACTCTCAAAAGGCTTGTGTAGACTGGACTGAAGTTTTTTTTTCCAACGTACATACAAATAATTTATTTTATATTACGCATGCATCATAATCAACGATTATCGCACGCTGCAGCGTGCATAAAATGATGTTTATGATGCGCCTACCTTTTCAAAGGTTTGCTATAGAAACGTTTGATCTACTAGTCCAGGAGGTGGCGCCAAAAACATGCAAGAGTTTTCGCAAGGCGGATATTTTCAAAATAGGTCGTACTTTAGTGCTAGAATGCTAGTGTACAGTCAGCACTCACAGTTCCGGGACAGCTGGCTCTGGGACGCGAGCAAAGTTGTAATTTTAAGAAGCATCTAAACTGTTTTCTCAAAGCTCAAAATTTATAGAAATTTTGCACATTATCTGTTTGAAGGTCACAGATAACGTATGTAAATCGTCAGACGTCTAGTTCGTTGCAAAAAGGGCGTCAGACGTCCTCAAAGTTCTTATTTTATGGCATTTTCTTCGGTGTCCTGTCAAAATATATTTTTGCAGGTATTTGACAAATATATTTGAAGAAAATGCCATAAAATAAGAACTTTGAGGACGTCTGACCCCCTTTTTGCAACGAACTAGACGTCTGACGATTTACATACGTTATCTGTGACCTTCAAACAGATAATGTGCAAAATTTCTATAAATTTTGAGCTTTGAGAAAACAGTTTAGATGCTTCTTAAAATTACAACTTTGCCCGCGTCCCAGAGCCAGCTGTCCCGGAACTGTGACCGCTGACTGTACACTAGCATTCTAGCACCAAAGTACGACCTATTTTGAAAATATCCGCCTTGCGAAAACTCTTGCATGTTTTTGACGCCAGCTCCCCAACTATACCTTCATTACCTAGATATTCACCTGCCGTTTAAATTACTATTCATCAAAATGAATGAACACATTTAAAATATTTTTGAGATTATGATGCATTTGTAATATAAAATAGCTTATGATATGCGTGTATAAGAGGCCTTTAAAGCCCTTGCGACTAACAAAACACTCCGCTGCGCGTCGTGTTTTGAAATATGTCGAGCATGCTTTAAAGGCCCTCTTATACACTTATATCATATTATACTATTATTTAGGTACCGATAAGAAAAGTATTGTGTAACTCAATGTACTATTTTGATGTAACTTAAATGCTATATGGCACATGTAAAGAACTGAGATGAATAAATAATTGAAATAATTAATAAGGGAGATACCATATCTGCCTTGAGACCCTTTTGGCAATGTTCTATTGTGGAAAGTTTACAAAAATATAAGAAAAAGATCCGGTTAGGCTGTTGTAGGAATATGATCATTTCAGGTCAGGTGAACGAAATAGATTATAATGAATTATAATGAATATGGGTGAAAATTATTAACCAGTGTGAAACTTTCGAAAACAGTGAACAAATAAGCTGATTTTGCATTTGCAGTACATTTTTCTTCCTCGACTGCTACAGTTTTGACCACCACATTGTTTTTTTTTACGTTCAGGAAAAGTGTTTGAATATTGATGCAGTCCATAATACCTTATATCATTATTGACTCAAAAATCACTTGCTGCAGCCCGAAGTATATTCTTCTGTAGCGCAAGGTGGTACTTTATATCTCCTCGGGTATGTCTGAAAATATAAATAAAGTTAAAATTGTATGATTTCTCAAAAAATTGTTAATTCTACTCTACCTGTCATATATTTCCCATTCGAATAAACAATTTATGCACTAGCACAAAGTTGCCTAGTAGATAGGTCAGCTAAACCACATTCCTCATCTGCTGAATCTTGGTCAGTGAGCTCTTTGCTTTCTGTGTGGGCTCAATATATAATATGCCATCAACATTTTCATTATCATAAGCGCAGTATTCAAAGCTTCCTGGCTAATTCCACTAAAACAAAATGTACAGCTAAAAATGTTAGCTACTGCCAGCTCCTTGCCTCAAATATGAATCCGCGAACGTAGTCCAAAGTGTGAAGCCAGCTCCTTGCGAAAGGCAACTTTTATTGTTTAACAGCTATTTGCACCAGTGTTCCTTAAAAACAAACTAAGTTAGGTAGAGGCTAAGCTTAAGGTGAACCTTTAGGTTGAGTTACTTTGCACCGACCAAATCTTAGCTAAGAATTGAAAGCTATTGGCAACAACGCAAAAATGCGTATTTCAAGGCAGAAATGAAGGTTGAGGTACCTATTTCAAGCAAGGAATTTATCTGTTAACCTATCTTTGCGATTAAAATATAAATATTTTCGTTAATTTCGTCTTTTCTTTCATAGTTATATCACGTGGATATTATTTTGAATATATTTTTGGCATTCTTGTGCAAAATTCTGTAGAAATTACCCGACGCACAAAAATAAAAGCATTAACAAATCAAATAACTAAATAACAGCAACAACCATAAAAAACTTGTTTTTGCTATGAAAATAAACATATATATTTTTTTTTTTGCTTTAAACATGTAGTCTTCGGAGAAAATGCTCTTGAAACCTTGGATATTACAAATACAAAATCATCGATAATCAAAGTCAACCAGACTTCTGTCAAAAAAAGAAAACAAAACCCAAAAATGAGGTTAGAATCCAACTAAGCGGAGAAAATCTGTGGCTTAACTTAACTAGACTTGAGGTGGACCCTAAACAGCGGTGCAAAGCAAAATCGTAGTTTATGCTCCACTTAAGACTGACCTTAAGTTGTAGCGGTGCAAATAGCAGTAATAGAAATAAAACTGAATATATTTTTCGAATAATTTCTTTTTCAACCAAAAGCAAACGACACAATCAAAATAATATTGAGTTAGGTTAGAATCACCATTTAAATCAAGAAAGGCAGGGTTGTGTGTAATGTAGAAATGTACTATTTCGGTCCAAGACCGGATTTTCGATTCGAAATTTTTATGGTAGATAGAGGGTCCAAAGTACTACTCAACCCACCCCTCGAGATTGAGGACAAACGAAACTTTCGCGGTAAAAAATTATTTACTGTCCAAGGAGCTGAATACTATCTCGGTCCAGGACCGGAATTTCGATTCGAAATTTTTATGGAAGATAGAGGGTCCATAGTACTACTCAACCCACCCCTCGAGATTGAGGGACAAACGAAACTTTCGCGGTAAAAAATTATTTACTGTCCAAGGAGCTGAGTACTATCTCGGTCCAGGACCGGATTTTCGATTCGAAATTTTTATGGTAGATAGAGGGTCCATAGTACTACTCAACTCACCCCTCAAGATTGAGGGACAAACGAAACTTTCGCGGTAAAAAATTATTTACTGTCCAAGGAGCTGAGTACTATCTCGGTCCAGGACCGGATTTTCGATTCGAAATTTTTATGGTAGATAGAGGATCCATAGTACTACTCAACCCACCTCTCGAGATTGAGGGACAAACGAAACTTTTGCGATAAAAAATTATTTACTGTCCAAGGAGCTGAGTACTATCTCGGTCCAGGACCGGATTTTCGATTTGAAATTTTTATGGTAAATAGAGGGTCCATAGTACTACTCATCTCACCCCTCGAGATTGAGAGACAAATGAAACTTTCGCGGTAAAAAATTAATAACTGTCCCAGGAGCTGAGTACTATCTCGGTCCAGGACCGAACCCTCTATCTACCATAAAAATTTCAAATCGAAAATCCGGTCCTGGACCGAGATAGTACTCAGCTCCTTGGACAGTAAATAATTTTTTACCGCGAAAGTTTCGTTTGTCCCTCAATCTCGAGGGGTGGGTTGAGTAGTACTTTGGACCCTCTATCTACCATAAAAATTTCGAATCGAAAATCCGGTCCTGGACCGAGATAGTACTCAGCTCCTTGGACAGTAAATAATTTTTTACCGCGAAAGTTTCGTTTGTCCCTCAATCTCGAGGAGTGGGTTGAGTAGTACTATGAACCCTCTATCTACCATAAAAATTTCGAATCGAAAATCCGCTCCTGGACCGAGATAGTACTCAGCTCCTTGGACAGTAAATAATTTTTTACCGCGAAAGTTTCGTTTGTCCCTCAATCTCGAGGGGTGGGTTGAGTAGTACTTTGGACCCTCTATCTACCATAAAAATTTCGAATCGAAAATCCGCTCCTGGACCGAGATAGTACTCAGCTTTTTGGACAGTAAATAATTTTTTACCGCGAAAGTTTCGTTTGTCCCTCAATCTCGAAGGGTGGGTTGAGTAGTACTTTGGACCCTCTATCTACCATAAAAATTTCGAATCGAAAATCCGGTCCTGGACCGAGATAGTACTCAGCTCCTTGGACAGTAAATAATTTTTTACCGCGAAAGTTTCGTTTGTCCCTCAATCTCGAGGGGTGGGTTGAGTAGTACTATGAACCCTCTATCTACCATAAAAATTTCAAATCGAAAATCCGGTCCTGGACCGAGATGGTACTCAGCTCCTTGGACTTTAAATAATTTTTTACCGCGAAAGTTTCGTTTGTCCCTCAATCTCGAGGGGTGGGTTGAGTAGTACTTTGGACCCTCTATCTACCATAAAAATTTCGAATCGAAAATCCGGTCCTGGACCGAGATAGTACTCAGCTTCTTGGACAGTAAATAATTTTATACCGCGAAATTTTCGTTTGTCCCTCAATCTCGAGGGGTGGGTTGAGTAGTACTATGAACCCTCTATCTACCATAAAAATTTCAAATCGAAAATCCGGTCCTGAACCGAGATAGTACTCAGCTCCTTGGACTTTAAATAATTTTTTACCGCAAAAGTTTCGTTTGTCCCTCAATCTCGAGGGGTGGGTTGAGTAGTACTTTGGACCCTCTATCTACCATAAAAATTTCGAATCGAAAATCCGGTCCTGGACCGAGATAGTACTCAGCTCCTTGGACAGTAAATAATTTTTTACCGCGAAAGTTTCGTTTGTTCCTCAATCTCGAGGGGTGGGATGGGTCCTAGTACTACTATGGACCCTCTTTTTACCATAAAAATTTCAAATCGAAAATCCGGTCTTGGACCGAAATAGTACATTTCTACATTACACACAACCCAGCCTTTCTTGATTTAAACGGTGATTCTAACCTAATTCAATATTATTTTGATTGTGTGGTTTGCTTTTGGTTGAAAAAGAATTTAGTTATATTCTGTTTTAAATTATTTGAAAAATATATTCAGTTTTATTTTAATTAATTGATAAAAGTTGCGGGCCGCAAGGAGCTGGCTTCACACTTTCGACTACGTTCGCGGATTCATATTTGCGGCAAGGAGCTGGCTACAAGGAGCTAGCATCACACACGTGTTTCGGCCAATAAAATTCACTCTGACTGATTTGTGATTTCTGCAGCAGAAACAGACCTAATATAAAATAAAAGTTCAAAAAATAGAAACTGGGAAACTCGCGCATGACGCACACTGCACACAAGTTCTTCCAGCAACCAATAATTTCTCTAGGTATGCACTTTTGCAAGTTAATTGTCACTAATTCGCGGAAAACCGAAGAGTCCTTTTCAATACCGATCGACACCAAACACTACAGTTTAATAGTTCATTTTATTTCTCAATATTTTCAAAGAAATTTGAATGCCTACGAAGGTAAACAACTACTAAAAATCAACACAACAATCATTATATTAGGTTAGGATTTTGTCACATTACTCAAATTCCTCTGGCGTTTTCAAATACCTACACTAGAGCGCACCGTGGTCGGATTTTAACAAGGATGATACACACTAGCCGCTTTCCAGTATGGGAGTGTGACGCTCGGAGCTACTCGGAGCGTTGAGCTCCCGAGGTATACTTACGGATAAACGTCACACGTCATGTGCATGCTGAGGTGCTTTCCAGTGACCCATTTGAGCTACTCCTGAGCAGCTCAGAAGTGCTCTACAATTATTTTGCGCGTTCCAGTGCTTAGAGTGTCGTACACTTGAATATTCATTTCTGTTATCCCCTGCCCCCTCGTGCACTAACCTTTATTTCGGTGTTTCATGCTCTTGAAGTCCGAATTGGTGGGGGCAGGGGCGTAGCTAGAAGTCATGGGGCCCCTGGGCAAAACGATGTCTGGGGCCCCCTGTACATTAAAAAAAAAAACTCGATGGCAATAAAAACATTTCGGTATATATTTTTTTGAAATATAATATGGTAACTGATAAAAAAACATTTTCTGAAAACTTAAATTAATAACTCTGGAAAACAAACAATTTTCTTAAGGTATGTATAGACCAAGCGGACGAAACTTGAACACAACTCAACTCAAAATCTTTATTTCAATAATTGCTCATGTTTGTACAAATTCAGGTAGGGGGGTTAAGCCCCCCTCAAACTTAAATATATACAACAATAACTTATACTAGGACATACAACTTAAAACTAAAAACTCCAGTGCGGCGCAGCGCACTGTGCCCCAGACACGCCTGGCGTGCTGTGTGGGCGTGTTTTAGCACGGTCCGATGTTTTGACCTAAAAGCCTCTGTCCTATCCTTGATTGACTCTTTTCGCAGCGTTACCTAGTCTCCCTCACGCGCTGTTTTAATGACCCTGGGGTCGCTGATAACTGCCATGGTATGGCAAGCATTGGGCCATTACGTGGCCTACCAAATGATTTGGTGTTGGTAAATGCAGGGTTGCTCAGCGCACAGCGCCCGTTGTGTGGGGAAAAATAATTAAAAAACCCCACTTCTACTTTACTTAATATTTTAAAACAAAACAAAAAATGTTGTGCCCTTGTGGGCGGTTTGGTCCTAGAGGGACGCAGACTCAACAGCAAAGGCTGAGCTCTAGGGGTAGGTGTTTTAAGGGTGTCAGAGAATGAGGGTTGGGGGGATTGGGTGCAAGAATTTACCGGGATTGGGATCAGCATTTATCAGCTAAATTGGGCAATTTTGCCTATAATTTTTGGTCGAATTGGGGGTGTTTTGATGGTAATTAGACAAGTGGTTTCCTCATAGTCAGCGAAAGAGGAGTTTGCTACACACTAGTTCGCTGACAAGTTGGAATTTTCCGAAGAACTGAGGGTTGAAATTAGACCTATGACTGGATTTGCCTAAGTCTCCTGCTTAGACTAAGGCTATTGGCGTTAGCGCCAAATCTCTCTTGTCTAATTATGTCTCGGCGATTTGGATTTTAGCTGTGCTTGGATGGGTTGTTTACTTAATTTGGGTGTGTGGTTTGCAGGTTTTAGGATGGGGAAGGTTTCATGGGGGTTCAAAATAGATGGGTAAATTCTTGTAAGGCGGCCCGTGAACTATGGGGTTGTCTGGATCATATCTTGTTGCAGTTAAGCTGCGTGTGAGGGGAGAACCTTGAGTTTGATGACGATAAAACTTGTCGCTGATTTCGTCCAGGTACTCAGAGATATAAGGAATGGATGCTTGCGCATGCATATCCCTTATCCTGGCGTACCTGGACTCCGACAGGACTCCCCTCAGAATGCGGTTTTGGAACCGCTGAAGGCGGTTCCTTTGAGTGAGTGAGATTATGTTCCAGACAGGGGCCCCATAGGTTAGCATAGGTCTCAGGACCTGTTTGTAAATCAATAACTTGTTACCTGGCGAAAGGGCTGAATTGGGACCGATGAGGGAGTAAAGTTTTTGCTGCGCACTGAAGGTGCGAGCGAGAGCGTGGGAAACGTGATGGTGGAATTTCATTCTCTGATCGAATATGATGCCGAGGTATCTTGCTTTCGGGGATAGGGTCACTGGGATGTTATTTACGATAAGTGGGTTGGGCATGGCGCTATTGGTATGTTTCTTATGGAAACATATCATCTCCGTTTTTTGCCCATTAACGCCAAGCTTCCACTTATCGTAGTAGGGTTGAAGGATAGAGAGGTGATGGGCGAGTTGAAATTTCGTTGCTTGCGTGTAGAAGGATTGAGCATAAACAGCGGTGTCGTCTGCGTACAGCGCCAGATTTGTGTTCTGGAATTTTGGAATGTCCGCTGTGTACAGGGAGTACAGCAGCGGGCTGAGTGCCGACCCCTGCGGCACTCCGGCCTGAATTGGTTTGGAGTTTGAGAGGGCGTCTCCTTGTTTGACGCAGAAAGTGCGGCCGCTGATGAAAGACTGTATCAGGGAGATGATGTGTAATGGGAAATCGAATTGTGCGAGTAGTTTTGTAGATAAGGCCTGCATGCCAGACCCTATCGAAGGCGCGCTCCATATCTAGAAGCAGAAGTGTCGTGTTCATGCGCCTGTTGAACGCTTGGAAAACATCGCAGCAGATTTTGGCTGCAAGAAGTGTGGTGTTGTGACGAGGGCGGAATCCGAACTGCTCGTTTGGGAGAATGGAGAAGTTTTCGACGATCCTGTTGACCCTGGCCAGGATTAACTTCTCCACGAGCTTGGCAAAGGAGTTTAGAAGGGAGATTGGGCGGTAAGAGGATGGGAGTGTAAGGTTTTTTCCAGGTTTGGGGATCATAACCACTACAGCCTTTTTCCATTGAAAAGGAAAATGCTGTAGTTTAAGGATAGCGTTTGTTATTTGTACCAGTTGGACAATAACTTTACGCGGGAGATTTTTGAGGGCTCGATATGGGATGCCATCTGGTCCGGGGGCCTTTTCGCTTGGGAGCCGGCGGATAAATCTTGTCATCTCGCCGGGCGTGACGATGAGTTCAGCGAGCAAGTGCTGGGGGATGGGGTATTTCCGGATAGCAAAGGCTGCCGCTGTACGCTGGATTTCATCCTGTTCAGGGGAGTTGGGTGGGAGTCCGGAATGAATACTCTCCATGAATGAAGCCAGAGCTTCCGCCTTGTCTGGGGCAGTGACGCAATCCCTGCCATTACTAGTAAGTGCAGGGGTACGCACAGGCTGCCGCCTCATTTTGGACTGAAGACGCCACAGAAAGTTGTCTTGAGGATGAAGGTTTTGGAGGGTTTGTGTCCATCTACGGTTCCGGTGCTCGCTGATGCCATTTTTAATGGCACCCTCGAGCTCCCGAACTCGTTGGCGATCCTCGTCCCTTCGGAGGTGTTGCCACCTCCTCCGGGTGCGATTCTTCAGCGAGATGAGTGCAATGAGCTCTCGTGAGAGCTCCTCTCGGCCTTGATGGACAGTCACACGGTTAGCAAGGGAAGTTTGGGTTTGCTGGACATTCCTGGTCAAGGTTGAAACCTCTTGCTCAAGAGCTTCAATGGTGTCAATTTGACCAGGATTTTGGGTAATGGTGTTGAGAGTCTGCCGAAACAGGGGCCAATTGAAGTTTTTATAACTCAGGCGAACTTGTGGACGGGGAGGATCAAGTTCACCCCAGGTGAAGAAGACGGGTAAGTGATCTGAACTCAGGGCGTTGATCGTGACGAGATCGGAAAGTTCCCTGAGTCCCTTGCTGATGGCAATGTCAATGTATGTGGGTGTCATGTTATTGCTGGGATAATGGGTGGGCGATTCAGTACTGAGGAGTATCAACTCCGGTCTGTCATTGACGAAATTATTTAGGATCATACCATTGGTATTGCCTCTATGATTCCGCCAAAGTCTGTGTCGTGCATTCATGTCTCCAAGCAACAAGGAGCGAGTGTTTTGGGGGAAGAATGGAGTTAGGTTAGCTACTGACAGACGGGTCTGCGGGGCGTTGTAGCAGCCATTGATCAGGAGGCCATTCGCAAGCTGGATGCACACGTGCTCAATGGCACTAGGCCACTGTGGCATCCGCTTGTACGCGATTGAGTTCCTGATCAATATCGCCACACCACCTGCGCGGCGGCCGGCTCTGTCAGAGCGTTCGCAGGAGAAGTTTTTCACCACGAAACGATCTTCATCCCCCAGTCGATCCTCTCGTGATGAAGAAAATGGATGAGCTCACCTACTTTACCATTGAGGCTGTTAGCGTTCCACTCTATTATCTTGAATTGGACCTACATTAAATTTTTTAATTTCTATCAAGAAAAATTGGCGGGTGGCGTTGAACAACTCCATATCGCTATTACATTTTTCAAGCATACCTATGTAATGGTCCAATGCTCGCATCATACCATCCATATTTATCAGCGAATCCAGGCGGGCAAACTTGGCCTGGAACGCTGCGAATGTGTCACCTATATTGACAGGTGCTTGTTGGTTGGACCGTGCTAGAGGTTGGGCACTCGGTTGGTTTTCGCGCACATTCACGTTTGTGGTCTCGCGCACCCCACGATCGCGCACTAAACCTCTCGGGAAATCTCTGTTGTAATCCATCGGTGGCTGTCGTGGTAGCTGGTTTGTTGGTGGCTGGACCTCTCTTCTACCCCAGGCAGGGTTTCTGGGCAACGGGGCAGGAACGTAAGTAGGCTTTGGAGCCGATCTCTCTTCAAGCATGCGCTTTTTAAATTTATACACCGGGCAGCTTGTAGCCATTGCCCGGTGTGCACCCTTGCAGTTAGCGCACACTGACTGCTTGTCGCGATTCGGGCAGTCAGCAGTCATGTGCGCTTCTGCGCATTTGGCTCTGCCTATGACATCCCGCCATTGTGTGTCCCTATGTTTGGCATCGGACACACTGCGAGATGTCCTTCCTGTTTTTTCTCTCCTCCCATTGTACTCTGGACGCGAACACTGTCCTCACATTGGCTATCATTTTGGCTAGTGTCCATTCTGCAGATGTGACGACCAGGTACAATGGGTTGTCCTGCCCCGTGTGTTTCATCTGGTAGACCTCCTTTACTTTCATGTAAGTGTCCGCCACCTTGTTCTGGATTTCTTCCTGAGACCTGTTCTGGATGGTTACCTCAGGTTCTGGCTCTTGTTCCTTGGTCTCCAGAACCTGGAATCTGTTTCTGGTGGGAAGTTGAAATAACTTCCCGAATCCAGTTGCCTTGATCAGAGCTGGGGTGGAGGTGCAGCTAAAGGGTATGTCTGCATTCTGCAGGGGTGTAGGGGAACGTGGGGGCGGTTTGACAAATTCGTGCCTCTCCGCTGCCTTCTTCGAGACCCTCTGTTCAGGGCTGCTAATGTCCAGGGGTCTCTTATTTTGTGTTTTGGGTGCCACATATAGATGGTTTCTTCTAATGTGGGATATGATTAGATCAACCATGGCGTTCCCCTCTGCCTCTGTGTGGGTGTCTAAATATTGGTAATGCGTGTTGCATTGTTTGCACGATCCAGAATGGATTAGCACTCTCGCCTTTACTTTTGATATTCCCCTTACCACCTCTCTGGAACTGAAGGCTGTGGAGGAGAAGCTTTTGACGCTCTCATTGTCAGAGTCTACGTCGCTCATCTTGGGATCCCCTTCTGGGGTATCCCTGCCTTTTGAAATGCCCCTTACTTGTGTGGAGGCGTTCAGCTCTTTGGACGTACCTTAGTATTGAGTAGTCCCCTCACTTTGTTTGGGGTCCTACAAGCCGAGGTTCCCTCACTTGTTTGTGGGAGAAAAGCGGGAAAAGTAATGGTATCTGCCGTGCCCTTACTTTACGGCAGTACCCTCACTTTTGACTTGCCCTCACTTTTGTTGGCTTCGGAAATTTTTTTCTAAGTCCAGCTCCCCTTACTTGGTGCTGGACTTAGCGTATTTTTCGACGTGCCTGGTTGATGCACGTTCCCTCACTTTCGCTGATGTTAATATCTCCAAGTCCAATACCCTCACTTATTTCGGACTTAGAAAATTTTTGTCGAGCCGACGGAGGTCGACGTCCCCTGACTTGGGCTATGGACTTAGCCGGATTTGTTGTTGGTGGTGGTGCCCCAACTTTTGTCTTCGATCGACGTGCCCTGACGGCCCGTGGACTTGGTCGTTTTTAACGATGGTTTGAGGAAGTTTCGGCGTACCCTTACTTTTGCTGTGTGAGCTCTCGGTTGGATTCGGGGTACCCTAACTTGTTTCCACTGTGTTGTGCGGCGGAGGTTTGTGGTATTTGCCACAAAAAATTGAGAAAATAGATTTTGGCCAATTTGGCCAAAAAATATATGGGGCAACGCCCCGGAAAAAACTCTGGGTAGTCTGCCTATCCAGAACTTACCCGGCGTGTGTTTCACTCGGCAAAACACTGGAAACTTATGGCACATTCGCTACTGAATGTGCCGTAGAAAAAATTTGTATACACAAGAAGAATGTGGGCAAAAAAGGTTTGTTTGTTCGGGAGCTTATCGACTGCACGCTGCAACGATAGGACGAGAACTGTTCGTTGTTTAGAGTTCGCCGACTTCGCTACCTTAAACTAAATAGCTCTTTTTCTTGCTTTTTTATTTGCAAAGTTATTTATCACATCACTCATATCGAGCTTTTCAGATTCCTCCTGTTCTATGGATAATAAGGCAAGGCTACTCAGTCGACCTTGCCCTATATTAGCTCTGAGGTAATTTTTGATTAATTTTAGTTTACTAAATGATCTCTCCACACTAGCTGTTGTCACAGGTAGTGTGAAAAATAATAAGAACAACAGGTAAACTTCGGTCAAGTCACTTTCTAGTACGCCGTATTTATTTAAAACTAAATTAAAATAATCTTTTACGGATAAGTCGTCACTTAAGTCAGGTTTTGCAATATTTATCAAATTAATATATTGAGCTGAAAGTTTATTTAAATCAAATATCTCAGAATATTTTTCAGAATAGATTCACATTTTTCTATAATTTCTGATTCATTACACTTCAATACAACTTTTGGGACAAGAACATCAAATAGATTGTTAATATTTTTCATACTAATAAACCTATCATCAATTTGCCCCATCGCACGGTCAATTACAAAATTAAACACATTTACTTTGAATAACATTTCAGTATTATTAAATGTATAATGAGAAGAGAGTTCATCAAAATGTTTTTTTATTTTTGGCTGTCGTTTTTCCAAGAACATTGGACTAATATCCCACTTTTTGGCAAGATTTGTAGCTTCCGTTTTAACTTCTGCAAGACTTGATCTAAGTGCACCGATACTTTTTTGTACCTGCTCTAAAATTTTCACAGATTCATTAAGGTCGATATCCTCTTTTTGTAGAACTTTTGAAGCCAAATTAACTTGAACTAATATTTTGTTCAAAAAAGTTGTGAGAAATACAAATTCAAAACAAGACATTTGTTTTTTTATTGCAGAAGCTTCATCCCTCTCATCTTTTTTTTTGGGATCGTAATTAGATCTCCGTTAGTGCCTTAATAATATCTATAAAACGAAGCTTGACAGAAGTTATAGAAGAAATTCTCCCGGACCAACGAGTGGGATTTAGTTTTTTAAGAGTAATTTCTGATTCAGTGGTAAAAGATGCAAGAAGGTCCCACCTTTTTATACTTAGACCGAAAAATGAATATATATTTTGCAAAGTGGTAAAATATTGCGAAACCTCTTTGCAACTACTTACTGCGTCATTAATAACCAAGTTTAAATTGTGGCTCGCACAATTAGTATGGTGTAGATCAAGACTTATTTTGACTCTGCCTCCCACTTCGGTGTCACAAGCTGAATTTTTTAGGAATGAAAGTACTTGGCAAGGTAACTCTTATTCCGGAGGTAATACAAAAATGGACTGTGCAAAAGGGCACTATCATCAAAAATTGAGATATTGATACCACCGTATAGAGAAAAAAATACTTTATTATTGGTCCAATACACAATAAGGTCTTTGTAGCGAGTATTTTTTTATAATCATTCGAAAAAAATAATTACCATTAGCTCTTATGGCCGAAAAAAACTTTAAACGTAAATATCTCGGTTTCAAGCGTGCAAACATTTGGTTAAAAATCATCTTTTTTAAAAATACCTTTCATTTAACGAAAAACGAAGGCTTAAATGGAAAAAAAAAAAATCTATATAAAAGTTTCGCTTGTGTATTGTCTAGGTAACAGTGCAAACCACATATTTTTTGCTTCTAAATTAACAAAGATATAACAATAAACAATAAGATATATCAAGGGTTTATGGGAGAGCAAGATCGGACCGCCGCATTTTTCGGCTCGCTATGCATCTCTCTCAGTGTTGATACGTATGGAATCTCTTTCACTCTGTTACATTATTTTGTATAGGGATTATTAATTTATCCATTTAAAGCGAAGAATATTTCATAGGGTACCTATATGAATTTCCAATAAATTGCCTTTTTGGAAAATAAAAAATAACAAGAAAAATTAATCATATTATCAAAATACATATACAGGGTGTTTCACGAACATCGAAACAGAGTCGTTTTAGGGTATTTTTAGGTCGATTAAAAAAAACGCTCGGACACGTCGATTTTGTATTCAAGAGGGAAACTTTTTGACCCCATCGGGTGGGGTGACTTTAACCCCTCCTTTTCAGATAGGAAAGATGCCGAAGATGGGTCGAGTAGTACCTTGTTACAAAGGTATTTTGATTTTTGTCACAAGTGCGCGTATTTTTTTTGAAAATCAAATTATTAGCTCTCAAGATATTCACTGTCAAAGTTGATATGGGCTAAATAGGAAACAATTTTCTGGCCCTGGTAATCTCAAATTAACACTTCTAGTATTTTTTACTGAATCGAGACTCTAACACAGTTTCAACTCCATCGACATAAAAAAGCAAGAAAAAAATAATTCTTCATTGCTGAACATTTAGAAAATGCTGTTATTTGAAAGATCTTCGAAACAAGATGCTACTCAGCCCACACCCTCTATCCTAATAAAAGGGGCGAAAATCAGCCTCGATACAAAAACAAAATAACAAACAGGGTTTTAACGAGAATCAAAATACCTTTAAAAGAAAGTACCATTCGACCTCGATCTACCATTCTTATCTTGATAGAAAGGGTGATATAATGAATAGAAACAAATTGAAATTATTAGAAAAGTGCTTCTGAAAAAATGAAAATTGACGTGTCCGAAAGGAAAGTGTTAGTTTGAAAATAACAGGGCAAGAAAATTGTTTCATATTTAGCCCTTGGCAACTTTGACAGTGAATATCTTGAAAACTAATCATTCGATTTTCAAAAAAAAAACGCACTTGTGATGAGAATCAAAATACCTTTAAAACAAAGTAACACTTAATCCATCTCCCCTATTTAAAAAAGAGGAGTGGAAGTCACCAACGATGGGGTCAAAAAGTGTCTCCCTTAAATACAAAACTGACGTGTCCAAGTGGTTTTTTTAATTGACCTTAAAATACCCTAAAACGCATCTGTTTCGATGTTCGTGAAACACCCTTTAATTGTATTTTGATAATATGATTAATGTATCTTGTTATTTTTTATTTTCTTCAAAGGCAAATTATTGTTAATTCATACACCCTATGAAACAATTAATAATCCCTATACAAAATAATGTAAGAGAGTGAAAGAGATCCCATACATATCAACACTGAGAGAGATGCATAACGAGTCGAGAAACATGGCGGTCCGATCTTGCTCTCCCATAAACCCTTGACATCTCTTATTGTTTATTGTTATATCTTTGTTAATTTAGAAGCAAAAAATATGTGGTTTGCACTGTTATCTAGACAATATACAAGCGAAACTTTTATAAAGAATATTTTTTTTCCATTTAAGCCTTCGTTTTCCGTTAAATGAAAGGTATTTTTAAAAAAGATGATTTTTAACCAAATGTTTGCGCGCTTGAAACCGAGATATTTACGTTTAAAGTTTTTTTCGGCCATAAGAGCTAATGGTAATTATTTTTTTTGAATGATTATAAAAAAATACTCCCTTCAAAGACCTTATTGTGTATTGGACTAATAATATAGTATATTATGCAATGATCATGTAATGATAGCCATTAATACACGAGCATGTTGTAGGATACGAAACGAGCCGCAGGCGAGTTTCGTATATAACATGCGAGTGTATTAATGGTCATTACATGAGAGTTGCATACACTATTTTTTCTACTGCCATTGATAAAACTTATGATATTTAGATCTGTCAACATTATGCTTAACTTTTAAGAGATTTTATAATTGAGTAATCCATACAGTTGAAGGTTTCATTTTTTGTTGTAATTCTTCAAAGTATACTATCAAAACATTTTCTGAGAAGGACGATGTGTTTTTGGTGTTTCCAATCCATAAATTGTCCATATAATTTTTCGCAAATTTTCTTGGACTTGTCCGGTAGTATATTATTACCTGCATTTGTCGCCTTTTCTGTAATTTCTGGAGGTGTTAGTAAAAATTCTTCGTTATCACTCAATATTTCCAGAATAATGCCTTATCCCAAACATTAGGTAACTTTTAATAACAATAATTCGAAGTATTTTTTTCATGAAATTATTGTTTTTCGCTAAATTACCATGGAAAAGTTATAAACAAAGTGCTGTCATCATTCAAAAAAAAATAATTCAAAATTTCTTAACTGGTGGCGCCATCTATTGACAATGTATAATAATGAATAAAGTAAAAATTCTTCCTTATCACTCATTATTTCCATAATAATTATTCTTTGTCCCAAACTTTAGGTAACTTTTAAACAATTCGAAGTATTTTTTATAGTTATCAAAATAATTGTTTTACGCAAAATTACCGTTAAAAATGTTTAATATCTTAACTAGTGCTGCCATCTATCAACATTGTATAATATTAAAAATGAGTATTATAATGAAAATTTGTATCGTAATGAAGTTCATTATAATACAGATTTCAATCGTTTAATAGCGTATTATGAAATGTCAGTAGAAAAAAGTATTTTTTTCTCTATACGGTGGTATCAATATCTCGATTTTTGATGATGGTGCCCTTTTGCACAATCCAATTTTGTATTACCTCCGGAATAAAAGTTACCTTGTCAAGTACTTTCATCCCTAATAAATTCAGCTTGTGACAAAAAAGTGGGAGGTAAATCGATTTTTAAAGCGAATATTTTAATCCATCCACTCTACTAAATGAACATATTCAGCATTTCGTTGAATTTTTTTGATTTGGGCCTTTACTCCATTATACGTATCACTCATAACACTTGCTCCATCATAACCTTGCCCATAACACTTTTCAATTGGAATATGAAAGTTTTTTAAAATTGTGAGAATTTCTTGAGTCATTCCTTGGGCGGAATGATCCTTTAGCTTGAAAAATCCCAAAAACGTTTCTTTTATGGACAAGGTCTGAGGTAGCATATCTTTATCCCGAATTATATGGCAAGTTCGAATGACGAATATGACGATACCTAATTGATCTATTTTCGTTATGTCTTGAGTGGTTTCAAGTAGCAAGGAAAAAAATGTGGAAGCATTGATACGTTCTGTTAATTCAGAAATAAGTTTGTTAGATAAACATTCTATAAGTTCATTTTGAATGGTAGGGCTAAGGTATCGTACTGATCCTGATGGTATTTCAATCACCTGCTTCATTACATTATCAAATTCGGCGAGAAATTTTACTTGTGCCAGGAAATTTCCATTGAAATCGTCTAGCCGATGGGCGCGGAATGGTAAGGAACATTTTGCCAGAAGTAATATTATTTCGAACAATCTCTGCAACACCATTTTCCAAAAAGATGCCTGAAATCTAATTTCGTCGCGCAAGCTTCAATATGAGTCTTGGTTTTACTGTGATCTTCAATTCGTGATGACAAATGTCTCCAATCTTTCACGCCACTTCTCCAGTTGCTCGATATCTTGGAGAAAAGCCAACAAGAATCACAGTAGGCTGCATCTAAAATATTGGAATAGCAAAGCCAAGGACTAATAACAGGACCATATTTGGTTTTTAAAAAATAGTAATTTTCACTGAAGCTACGATTACTTTCCTTTGGATCCTTAGGGAATGGACCTTTCAGCCTATTCGACGGAAGGCTAACAATAGCCTTTTTATCCTGATCAGTAATGTTTTTCCCCAAGTAAAATCCAAGATCGTTAGATAATAAGGTATCAGTATTAGAAATCGAATTAGAGACAATTTCACAGGGAGCGGTAGACATATTTGACTGTGTACAAGAGGGACTAGTAGAGGCCATTTCACAAGGAGTCCCAGGATCGGTAGAAAAAATTGACTGCGTACAAGAGGAGCTATGATTCACATTACCAGATGGTATTTGGCAAATGTTAACGATCTCTTCTTCTTCGAGAATATGTGAGGATGTGGATGGTGTAATATTGATTTCTGAATTAATTTCTTGCTCTGTCTGTTTTGGCCTTACATTGAAAAAACTGTCTAATTTTTTGTGTTTCTTAATCGATTCTTTTTGTTGAGAATGCAATTTTCTCTTTTGCGCTCCAGATTTGTAATTCCGTTTGTCTGCCATTCTTAAAAGCCTCTGAAATTATATTACAATAACTCTACTATTTTTTATTTTTCAACAAACAACTCGAGAGTCTAAGGTCATAAAGCATAAAGTTTGAAGTTTGCATGTCATTCACGAGTTAAAATTCAAGAGATATCGACTAAACTAAGAATTCTACTATAAATGCCTACTTTGAGTACTTTGGACTCTCGAATATGGAAAACTAATAAAAACGTACCCTTAATTTCCTCTTAATTACAATTAAGATGCAAATAACAACAAAAAAACAATTACCAATGAATATTGGCGTTCTTGCTTCTTGCTCTACAGTCTTCACTACATTTTCGACAAAACAAGGCGAAAATCAAGAAAGCACAGGGTCCAAAGGCTTTAAGATTAAGCATTTAGCACAATTTGACGCGAAGGCAATACAGAGAAAAACCGAAAATTCACGGGGAATCACCGAATCACACACATCACGATATATAAACGTCAACGATCATTGTAAACGTCATCAACATAAAGGGGGTGCGTTCAAGAATCGCACATTCAGCGTGAATGCGATAGCAGTGCGATGCGATATTAGCTTTGTTTGTTATTTGCACCAACCTACTATTTCTACACCAAACGTGTATGCTTGTCTCTTTAATTTTGTTAGTCTGTCTCTGTCAGTCCGTCTTTTTCACTGATCCGGTGCAGCTTGGTGTAGCTTTGGTGCAAATAAACAAACAAAGCTATGCTTACCTCTGAAATCATAGTCACACCGAGCGTGCTATTCTCTATTCTTGAACCTGCTCCTATACCGCCGAACACGAATCATGATACGTCACACGTGCGAGAAAAAAGCGAAAGTTTGACTACATTCGTGGCCTTCGGCCTTCATGCGCCTGGGCTGTTTAGTGGCTGTGTTGTCGCATTGAAAAATACATTAAAGGAAGATGCAAAAAAATGCATAGAAGATTTTCGCTGGTTCAAATATTAGGTTTGTATGTTTGCAGGCTTTTTAAATATACGTAATAATTATGTGACCGTGCTTCGGGGGCCCCGCTGGGCCCCTAGGCTTGCGGGGCCCCCGGGCATTGCACCGGTTTGCCCTACCATAGCTACGCCCCTGGATGGGGGTTTATATTGTATTCTTTTCACACCTAGGAGGAGCTCCGGAACAGCTCCGGGGCTTCATGCGCTTATTCCTTTCGAAAAGTGTTTGTTTCACCATGCATCTGTTCCCTGCAAATCGGGAGCGACTAAACACCGGAGCGAGTAGCCTCAAGTGTTTCAAGCTCTTGAAAGGAATACAACTAATACGAGAGCGTTCTAGTGCTGCTTATGTCGAACAGTTCAAGAGCGTCACACTCCAGGAGCATGATACTCTAATAATTTAGGCACTGGAAAGGGAAAGCAGCTCTTCTACTACTACTACAGGATGGCCTATCCGCATCGCATAAGGCCTGTGTGTAACAAATCCCCCCTCCACCAAATCACCAGTTGTGACGTTGGCAACATGTTATTTCTCGCCTTGAAGTACGCTGTAAACAGCTGACGACTTGGTTATGACATCGGAAATGGTGACACACCAATACGGTGTCCTGTAAGTGTGTGTTGAGAAAACAAAAATTTATAGTTTAAATAATAATCATAAAATGTTATATTTTGGAGTTGGCAACATTGAATTGGCAGTTGAAGGAATTTGATTTAGTATTTAGTTTTTCGTAATAAAAAACCTTATAAAAAGCAAAACCCTTCGTATTCTCGTGTTTATTAAAAAGTAAAATAAAATAAAAACAAAATAAATCAACAGGTTATGGGCCCAGGAAGCTCAAAATAAAAACAGCGTGTCGTGTGTGAAAAACAATAAAATAAAAATAAAACTCCAATTAAAAACCCAATTAAAAACCTTACTGATAAAATAAAAAAGACTAAAATTAAAACATGACCTGTGCGAGTGAAAATGAGATTGCAACCATCGAAAAATTAGTGAATGCAGAGACCTTTGAAATGTGGAACTTTCAGACCTCAGTTTTCTTTAAAGCAAGTGGGCTTTTTGCAATAGTGTCAGGTGATGAAACATATGAACTGCTAACAGAAGAAAAAGATAAAAAAGGTTGGATGCAGCGAGATGCAAAAGCACAGAAAATCCTCATTTCCACAGTCGACAAAAAAGTGTTAGTGCATCTAATGAACTGTAAAACATCAGCTGAGATGTATACAAAACTTAAAGAAATATTCAAGAAAGATACAGATGATCAGAAATGTCATTTACTGCAAGAGTTTTTCAGTTTCCAGTTTGAACGAGGCATTGATATTGCTACACATGTAAGTAAATTACAAAATTTAGCTTACAGACTAAAAACGTTGAACCAAGATGTAACTGATGAAATGTTAATGTCAAAAATATTAAGTACTCTACCAGAAAAATATAGATTTTTTAAAACAGCTTGGGAGTCGACAACACAAAATGAAAAAAAATTGACAAACTTGATTTCAAGACTTCTTGCGGAAGAAAATGCAAATAAAAACAATGAAAAAGAAAAATCAGTGGCTTTTCAGTGTTCAAATGCAGAAAAAGTTTGTCACATCTGCAAAAAACCTGGACATTTTGCACGTTATTGCAGGAATAAAAATAAAAACTATCATGAAAGTGACAGAAACTGGAAAGGTGAGAACCGAAGGGACAATTATTATCAGTCGAAACAAAAGGAAAGAAGATGTTCGATATGCAAAAAGGCAAACCACACTGAAATCAACTGTTTCTTCAGAAATAAAAACAGCAGTGAACATAAAAACCCTGATAAAAAAGTGTCATTTTTGACAGAAAATAAAAACTATGAATATAAAAATAGTAATAATAATATGTTTGTAATAGATTCCGGAAGTACCTCACATATGGTAAATGATCTTGAATTATTTGACAATTTAATAGAAAAGCAGACTGACATATGTGTTGCTAAAAAAGGTGCTCAGATTACAGCTGAAGGTTTTGGGACAATTGAAGCAAAAAACTGCATTTTGAATGAGGTTTTATATGTTCCAGAACTAAGCAAAAAATTTGTTATCAGTAAGTGCCATTACTAAAAATGATGGTCAAGTAATATTTGATGATGACAAAGTTTATATAATAAAAGATAACAAAAAGATTCTAGAAGGCAAAAAAAAACGAAAACAGTCTATATACAACATATTTGGAAACAAATGAGCGAACAGTTGAAGAAAGCAATTTAAGTGAAACAAAAGAACAAAAAGTGGTCAATTGGCATCAAAAGCTAGGCCAATTTAACATAAAAAACATACAAAAATTGATCAACAATGAAATGGTTATCGGAATGGATATAGATAAAAAGGATTGTGAATTATTTGAAATACCATGTGAAGTTTGTTTAAAAGGAAAACAAACAAGATTTCCTTTTAATAGTGAAAGAAAAAGAGCCGAAAGACCTTTAGAGCTCATACATACAGACTTATGTGGACCAATCGATCCACCAACATGGGACAATAAAAAGTATATGTTAACTATAATTGATGACTATAGCCATTTTGTAGTCATTTATTTGCTAGAATATAAAAGTGAGACAACAGAATATGTGAAAGAATACATTGAACAAATGGAGAGAGAGAAAAATACGAAAGTGGCAAAAATCAGAAGTGACAATGGCAAAGAATATGTGAATGAAGATCTACAGAGATATTGTAGAGAAAAAGGAATAGTAATGGACTTGACAATACCACATACACCCCAACTTAACGGAAAGGCTGAAAGACTCAATCGAACCCTGATAGAGAAAGTGAGATCTTTATTATTTGATTCCAACATGGACAAAATATTTTGGGGAGAGGCTGCCAGAGTTGCTACTTATATACTAAATAGAAGTCCTGCAGAATCCCTACAGCTATATAAAACTCCTATTGAAATATGGACAGGTGACAAGCCAGATTTAAAAAGGATGCAAATTTTTGGTGTTGAAGCATACTCAAAAAATCTAGGATACCTAAAGAAACTAGATAGCCGATGTGAAAAATATGTATTTGTGGGCTATGCACCAACAGGATACCGCTTGTGGGACGAAAAGAATGAGAAAATCATAATAAGAAGAGATGTTATTTTCAAAAAACCAAAATATGACGGTGAAAACCTAAAAATTAACATTAAAATAGATAAAGATGAAGAAATACCAGAAAATCAAGGAAAGGAGAAAAATCAACATGAAAAAGAGCAAAATATACCAGAAAGAGAAGAAATAATACAAGAACAAGAAAATGATAATGAAATTCAGCATGAAAACCAAACAGAGGAACCAAAACAACATGAAAATGAGATAGAATATAGGTATATATGAAGACAGTGATGAAGAGGATTTAAACTTGGGACAAGGCACAATTACAAGACGAGGAAGACATATTAAAAAACCACAACATTTAGAAGATTATATTCTACTAACATACGAAGAAGCAATTGGAAGTGAAGAAAAGAATCATTGGAAACAAGCAATAGAAGATGAAAAAGACTCACTAGAAAGGAACCAAACTTGGGAATATTTTCACGTGACTCCGGTTTAACAAATCACAGCATACCGCAAATTCGAGTAGTATCGATCACATCAATTTGTAACGGGGTTAAAAAACGGTAATTCATACTTGACATACCGCTACTAACCGTTTTGTAACCCGGTTAGTTTAAACCGGAGCCACGTGAAAAGGACTATTATATTATTTCTTGTTCGGATTAATTCAGTTCATAAGTGAGCTAAATTAAACATGTTCGAGAACTGGTTTTGGTGCATTTTATGGTTATGATTGTTCAAGGATATTAGACACTACTACACAGGAGTGCTTATCTGTCTCGTTTTTGGGAATCGCAGCCATATGTGTAGCACACTAATAATACTTTCTCTTAAAAAGCTTTGTTTTAGAATTTTAATTAATGGGCGCTCTAGACCAGCTCAGGAGCAGATACCTGAACCGAAAGGAAATATTGGTTCCGTTAGGGTTCTGGTTGTAAGAGAAACATTTCGATTCGGTTCGGACCAATATTTCCGGTTTTAACGGTTCATACCGGTATAGTTTTTCACAAATTTAATGGGTCTGTTTCTGCAGAAATCTCAAACCAGTCAAGTCGAATTTCGTCGGTTGAAAACAGTCAGAAAACTAGTTTCAACCAATGAAATTCTCTCTGACTGGTTTGTGATTTCTGCAGAAACAGATCTAATACCTAACAGAAAAAATAATATGTAGCCAATTCGATTTACCAGCTGGTCATCCTTGTCAGATAAGAAATGCAATACCAATTACATCTTTTCACGTCGCTCCGGTTTAAACTAACCAGGTTACAAAACGGTTAGAGGCGGTATGTCAAGTGATGACATTACTGAAAATGCCACTTGAAAACGAATGGTTAGAAAAATGTTATTTTAAATTCGATATGAGGTTGGGTTGGTCAGTGCCGGTAATTCCTAAGGTTAATTCTGACCCCTGACCTACCTATTATGTCTACTATGGACAAAACTATCTTAAATGTGAGCAATTTACAATTAATTAAATGTGAAGAAATATGGGAAGCAAGTTTTTTTTTCAAAATTGTGGAATTATCGAGTATTTCATTTTTTTTTATTACAGCAAGCTAAAAAGTGAAAAGTAGGTAGTTTAATTTCCTTTGGTTCAATGCTTTAGATGTGGACCATGGGTGGATAGACTACTAGAACCAGTTTATCTAAAGTTTATAAGTTCTCGTTACCTACAGTCTACAACAGCCTATCGAGTAGGTAAACTGGGATTGTCTCGTCTCTGGTACATATTTTGAGTATAATACAGGGTGATTTACGTAGTCCGTGCATCAGCAGGTAGATTAGGGCCGGTTTCCCAATAGCAAAGATTATAGCAAGGCACCTCCTGGTTAAGCATAACTCCAGGGTAAACATAGCAACTGCAACTGCACACACTTACCCTGGAGTTAAAAATAAAACCAACCCAGATGTGACCCGCTATTATGTGCCCGCTAGGCAGAAACCGGCCCTATCAGGCTATATACAAAGAAAAACGGCTTTCGGGTTTCAAATTTATAAAATATACTATTATATACAAAACACAACTTTTTATTTACTTTTCACACTTTTCCGAACTTTCCCGCTCTCCGTAGTTTATATTTTTTTCTTCTAACCGCTCGACGTAACCATATCGCCGAGGCGGTTAGAGAAATGACATACCGTTTTCTAACCCGGTTACAAAGTGACATCTTCGATGCCACTCGAATTTGAGCGGTATGTTGCGGTTTGTTAAACCGGAGCCACGTGAAAAGGATTATTGGTTGACAAATAATGCCTAATTGATGGTTTATCTGTCAAGATGACCGATCGGTCAATTGTATAAAATTGGCCTATGTTTCTGAAATTTATGGTTTATTGTTTATTGGAATTCTCTGCCTACCTGCAACAACTTTAATAATAATAATAAATTTTTGTGTTTTCGATTAGTTAATTATTAAAAATCTCAATCCCTCACCGGCCAAAGTACCAGTGATGACGTAGGCAGCGTGTCGTTTTTCGTTTCTCGCCTTGGCGTAGGGTGCTTGCACCACAGGTTATGATGCCGTCGATTTTTGCTTTATGCATATTTCATAGACAAGGAAAGAGAGGGGACTCGTAACACAGCAGGTGAAAATGAAGCAGTTTGCCACCAAAAAATGTCTGCTTTTTTGATAACATAACCTAGAAAGCTTATTGTTTTTTGCCTGTTAAATGTAATCCCATCGACTTTTTTTTCTCTGCGGGTTTTGCAGCCATACGCTAGCAATCCACCATGCTGAATATCACAAAAATGTTAGTCTGAAGTAAAATTTACATAGTGGCACCATGAAAAATTGTCGCCATTATTTGGTGGCAAACGGTCACAACCAGCTGCTAGTGCGGGTCGAAAGTAAACTTTCGACCCGTGGGCCGAAAGTAAATGAAATTGTTAATTATTGTATTTTTTAGTTTTAATCCAAATGAAAATTTCAAAATTCGAATGATTGTAAATAAAATAGTATACATACCTCGGTGAAAAGTTTCATTACTGTCTCGAGATTTCAGTTAGACCTCGGCTGCGCCTTGGTCTAACTTAAATCTCTCGACAGTAATGAAACACTTTCCACCTCGGTATGTAATATACTATTCTCCGAATAAAGCCCGGGACACATCTATCATGCATTCTTCCGATCCGACTCCGATCATACAATCAGGGTCCTTATTCTTGGAACAGGGAACAGCGTTCCCAAGAGAACGAGTGTTCCGCTGCTCTCCTGTTCCAAGAATAAGGACCTTGATTGTATGATCAAAGTCGAATCGGAAGAATGCATGATAGATGTGTCCCGGCCTTGATAGATGTGTCCCTGGCTTGAAACATTCGACATTTTCCGCAAACGGTGGATTCAAGGAAATAAATATTGTCAAAAAGGATTAGATGTAGAAAAAAATAAAATTAGATTGTTGTGTTTACTCTGCTTACTGGTTTTGTAGTTGTCAGGGTTAAATTTTTGTGACGTCACTTTTTTGTCCGGCTGTGACGTGAGCGTATACGAAAGTGTGCTTTTTTGTACGCCCACGAAAATAACAAAAAAATGAGGCCTGTGAAGTCAAAATTCAACATTAAGAATTGAGGTTAAAAAAGTTGTCATTTTTTGACGTTTGCGAAAAAACATTATTGTCCCATTGTCCGTTTCAAACCTCCTGCTGTTTTGAACCAATATCAAAAAAGTGGACGCTAGAAAACGGCTTTGATAAATTCGTGACCACCAAACGATTTCTGTTAAATTCGACTATGATTACTGAATGGTCCAATATAATTAATTATAAGTTGACGTCGGTAGCTGAGGTATCACACATAACACATAACCTCAATGACAAGTTTGTCCCCCTATCACACAAAACCTCAATGACATGTTTGTCCCCCTATCGAAAGTCACGTTATGTCATTGGTGACAAGCTAGCGCCTATGTGTTAAATGAACCTTTCAAACGCTTTGTTAGTCCCCCCAACGGAAGTGAGGTTATGTATGTGACGAGTCCCGGAAAATTGTTCGAAAATAATTGTTCGAATGGAAAATTGTTCGAAAGGAAAATTGTTCGAACGGAAAATTATTCGAAAAGAAAATTTTTCGAAAGGAAAATTGTTCGAACGGAAAATTGTTCGAACGGAAAATTATTCGAAAAGAAAATTTTTCGAAAGGAAAATTGTTCGAAAGGAAAATTGTTCGAACGGAAAATTATTCGAAAAGAAAATTTTTCGAAAGGAAAATTGTTCGAACGGAAAATTGTTCGAAAGGAAAATTGTTCGAATGGAAAATTATTCGAACGGAAAATTGTTCGAACGGAAAATTGTTCGAACAGAAAATTGTTCGAACGGGAAATTGTTCGAAAGGAAAATTATTCGAAAAGAAAATTTTTCGAAAGGAAAATTGTTCGAACGGAAAATTGTTCGAAAAATAAATGTACTTATACGCCTCGGAAACGTAGATCCACCAAAAACGTGAAACTTTTTCAATTAAAACAGCTCGAAATTTCAATTATTTTTAGAATCTCCAATTGCTCGTTTTGCTCACCGAATCTCAAAGAGAAGATCCGCGGAACCGTAAATTCGGCCTGGTACAAAAGAGCGCAGATCAAAAGCGAGCGGACAAAAGGGCGCAGGTCAAAATATTATTCGCAACCAGTACACTTCAAACCAGTATTAAATAAACTATAATGGAAGTAATCAAAAATATGCAAACTAACCCTTCCACGTAATGCGTGCTTGTTCTTGTATGTTAATATTAAATATGAAAAACCAACCGCGCTTCGCGCGCCTATTGTCAAGTAGTACGCTTTTAACTAGTTTTAAACGAACTGTGACGAAACTAACCAAAAATATGCAAACTAACCCTAACTAACCCGTCCACGCAATGCATGCTAGTCCTTGTATGTTAATATCGTTAATAATATTAACGATATTAACATACAAATAATAATAATTAACTTAATATTGAATTTAAAAAACCCCTCTATTGTCAAGCAGTACGGTTTTTTAGCAGTATTAAACGAACTGTGACGAAACTAATCAAAAATATGCAAACTAACCCAAACAAACCCGTCCGCCCAATGCATGCTAGTCCTTGTATGATAATATTGAATTCAAAAAACCAAGAATTCAGAATTATAGAGCACAGATTTTAAAGACAAATATTAAGAATTTTTTGAAGTATTATTTGAAGTTTTGTAGTTCTGGTTTTAAGTAAGTTTAAAGTACAGTTTGAAGTTTTGAGGTTTGTCAAAAAATGGAGTTTCTATTAAGTGAAAAAAACAGGAAAAAACTCATTCTTGGATGGTTATTTATACGTGAAAGACAAATCCGTAGGAAACAAAGATTTACTGGAAATGCGAAAACTTTAGTAAGAGCAAATGCAAAGGTAGAATTAGAATACTAGCGGCGATACAATCATAAAACAGCATCCAGAGCACAACCACAGTGGGGACTCTTCGAATGTGGAAGCAAATCAAGTGAAAAATAATCTTAAAGTTTTAGCGACTTCATCAAATATGACAACCCATCAAACAGTTTTCTCAATAGCAACAGTTTCGTTGGAAGTAGCTGCGCATCTTCCAAAAATAGAATTTTTAACCTTTAACGGCTACGGAGTGGTCTGTCAGACACCTGGCGAAAATCTTTTTCTGTTATTTTGAAAGGGTGTCCCTAATCACCCGGATCTTCCGGTTGAATTTTTTTTTTATTAGCCCGGAATTTCCGGATTATTATTATAGTATTATTCGTCCGAATTGTTTTTTTACTTGTGTACCAGTTTACCAGTAGTCCAGTACACTTATATCCAGTATTAAATGAACTGTAATGAAACTAACCAATAATATGCAAACTAGCCCAAACTAACCCGTCCACGTAATGCGTATTAGTCCTTGCATGTATTGAATTTAGAAAGAAAAACAGCGCGATTTGCGCGCTTTGTTATTAACTAGTAGTTCAGTACACTTATAACCAGTATTAAATGAACTGCAACGAAACTAACCAAAAATATGCAAACTTGCCCAAACTAACCCGTCCACGTAATGCGTAATGCGTACCAGTCCTTGCATGTATCGAATTTAGAAAAACAAGAGCGCGCTTCGCGCGCTCTGTTATTAACCAGTAGTCCAGTAGTCCAGTACACTTATATCCAGTATTAAATGAACTGTAATAGTCGGAGAGCCAGCGCCAAAAAAGTGCACGTGCACAAGTGTGTTGAAGTTGGCGGTCGTCAATTTGATCAATTGTTATATTTTTTGAGGTATTTTTGGTAACCTTTCTCTACTTTTCGATTTTGTGAGGAGGACAAAAAAATTATTCGTTCTTCTTTATCAGCTTAAATTGAAACCGGATCGAAAAATGCTTCAAGTAAAAGTTACTTGTTTTTTTCTGTAGAATAAGATTCTGTAATCAAAAAATATATTTCCATTGAAAAAAAAGAGTTGACCTTGAAATAACCTTGAAAACGTTGTCAAAGTCAAAAATCAGTACCGCCATTTTGTTTCCCACATGATACCATGTAATTTTTATTTGAACTTTTTTTTCCAAAAACGCACCGTTTTCGAGATATTAAACTGTCTCAAGTTAAATGGACCACCCTGTATAGGCATGCTGACTCTAGTTGTCCCAACATAATGCTATCTGACCATGTCCGTCATGTTTTTTATCAAATAAACAATGGATTGAGAAATGTTCAGCTGTCATGAAACTCTTTTATCGCGATTAATTTTTTACACATTCAAAGGTGCGTGGGCGTAGCTTGTCCCGCTACCTCACTTGCTGACTCGAGTAAAAAAATTGTGGGTATCCGACACGAGACCACTTTTTCGCCTATAACTCCGCTATTTCTTAACCGATCGTTTCCAGTCATATCTCATTTGAAAGAGGATTGAAGCATCTACAAAATATTATTTTATGGAGTTTCTAGGCCGTTTTTGTCTTTGAGATATTGGCCGTCAAAGTTGAAATTTATTGTAATTTTGTTAAAATTTTCGAGGTCGATTTTCTCGAAAACGGTTCCCGTGGAGGGATACTTCTAATAGGCTTTTTTGTAGTACTCAACGAGATCTATAAGTTTTACATTTGAAGTTTTTCTCCCAAGCTTTTCGTTTTTGAGTTAGGACGGTTTCAAAATTTAAAAAAAAAAATCGAAGTCGAAAAAATTCAAATATCGAAGTCAAAAAAAAATAAATTCTATAGGATAGAGGAGCAAAAAATACGTCAAAAAGTGAATCTGACCCTCCTCGCTGCGGTACATCTTAAGGCCGAAAAAAAATAAAAAAGGAAATTTCGATTTTGATCAGAAAAAAAATGGGGGAATCCGACACACAATAAAAAATTCAAATTCGAAATTGGCGGCGCGGTGCCAGCGCCAGCGCAATGGGGCCTGGGGTATGGGGAGTAATGATTGTGTCATTGAAGGGGTACATGGTGTATTATTTTCCGGTCGAATAATAATAAAATAATAATTCGGAAATTCCGGGTTAATAAAAAAAAAAATCGACCGGAAGTTCCGTAACATTATCCACACTGATTTTGAAAATACTTGCGTTTTGAGAGGTGAGAGTTTATGTACCTTTCAGTGGATCACTGTCCCACACCTCAGTAATGCGGTAGAGTCAGTGAAGTGAGTAGTGATTTTTTATTTAATCCTAAAGATGGATAATGGTCTGCTAGACCACACCGTAGCGGTCACTTAAATGCAGCCAGGTGACCCAAAATTTCGAAAATGGGCACAAAATCATTTGATGAGTCAAGTTTTGATGAACCCTATAACAATATAGATACCGAAGACGAATTAGATGGACTAAAAGCTGGAGCAAAGCAACTTGGAAATTGTTCCGCCCCTGAGAAAGTATATGGAGTCTATTATTTACAAAAGAAATTATAAATGAAATAATTTCTCATACAAATAGGAAAATACCTAAGCTAAACTGAGTTTTATTGTTTAAAACAGTTTTTAGTTTTGTTTGAACCAAATTTTGGATATAATTCGAGATTAATTTGAATTTTAACGCGAATTCTAATAGAGTGTCTGTGAGACCACTCTGTAGCGGTTAAAGGATTTTTTTCCACCGTAGCCGTTAAAGGTTAAAGAGAAATGTCAAAAATGAAAGGGCAAGAAACTTACATGAGCCAATAAATTCTAAATCAAGAGAAGAACTTGTCATTCCAGATATATTCAAGAAAACGGTGACAGAACAAAACTTCTTACTATTTGATTCTGGACAAGAACCTGATAGACTCATTTTCTTTAGTACAAGGGAAAATTTATGTCTTTTGGGAAAAACTGCTCATTGGTATATGGATGGAACATTTAAGACTGTACCACCTATACAGGATGTATATTTTAAGTGTTACCACTATTGCTATATCCGGATCGGTAAGAGCTACAAGGTCGGTTAAATTAGAAAAAAGTTGCCTTTTTTGATGCCCATTTAAGACTCGTTTACAGTGTTGCCAAATTCTTTTTAGTTTATGAAATACAGGGTGATTTCTAAGAAACGCCCAAAACTATTTCATCAATTATTTTGAAAACTATTGATTTTCGAGAAACAATTTAAATTTGAAAGTTTTTTTAATTTTTTCCGCTCTACAACATGGTGTCATCAAATTTCAAATCCGATATTTCGTAATCGAGCTACCATCATCAACTTCATTTTTTTAAATACGGACCTGGATTTTTTATGTGATTTTTGGAAAGTGCCTTTTATTCCCTTTGTAAAAATGACATAAAAAGACCAGGTACGTATTAAAAAAAAATAAACTAAAAGGAATTTGACAACACTGTCAAAAAGTTTTGAATGGGCATCAAAAAAGGCAACTTTTCTCTAATTTAACCGACCTTGTAGCTCTTACCGTTTCGGATATAGTAATAGTGGTATCACTTAAAATATACACCCTGTATTTTACCAACTAAATATATACTATGCATGTTATAATTGAACAGGGGCGGATGGGGCCCCTCAGACCCGCGCGGGAAGTGGATTGAAACGGCGCCGCGCCTGTCCAGCAAAAAAAATTGAAAAGCACGAGTGATCGACTTCTGCGCATACCCTCCTGTTGGGTTAAATATAGACAAGACGACAAAATCACTCTTTTTGGCTTGCTGATAATCGGAGCCGTGCCGCTCGAGGGTCTGTTTTCACAAGTTACAGAAATTACAAACCAGTCACAGCGTTTTCGATTGGTGCAAATCGCCAACAACCAGTTTTCTGACTACATATTATTTTCAACCAATGAAATTCGCTCTGGTTTGTGATTTCTGTGAGAGCAGACATAAGCTCTGTTTCCACAGAAATCACAAACCAGTCAGAGCGTTTTTGATTGGTCCAAATCGCCAACAACCAGTTTACTGACTATTCTCAATCAATGAAATTCGCTCTGACTGGTTTGTGATTTTTGTGGAAACAGAGCGCCAGTGTACGGAGACAAGATTCTCTTGTCGCCCGTCTTTTTCTACTCCATCACCAAAACAACCAAAGAGTGCTGTGATTACGAAAACGTACGTCGCATTTATTATTGTTTCTTTATTGGTCAGGATTTTTGACATGACATTTTGACATTGAAGTTTATTGACAAAATTAACGAAAAATATTGCTAATACATACGTTTAAAAAACCATAGCAATCTATGATTGCTTTTTTTTGAAGACCCGGTTCCTCAAAACGGAACACAGCAAGCACTGTAATTTGCCATGAAACATTAGGAATGGTATGGGCGCTTATAACATGCATACTTTTATTTCCGCAGTTCCAAAGTGGCCAACTGCCAAATCAGTTAATAAATTAGTTAGGTACCTGAATCTGGCTTTTTTGCTTTTTCAATTATTTTGGAACTTGCCGCGGCCGCGTCAATCGGCGCCTAAAGGACCGGCGCACCGGGAAATCTCCCGGCTTCCCGGTGGCATTTTTGTATCGAGCGCCGAGTATACCGCATTCGGATAACGTCGTATTAACCGAGGCCTGTCTCATAACGAGATGGCTCCATTTGTGCTACTGTGCATTTGTGCTAATCCGCAAATGGTCTACTCACGAACGCGATCGGCTATGATCGGGGTCAGTTAACATGATCGCGGAGGAGTAGCAAGAGTAGTTGAAGGGTTTGTGTACGCGGCGGGCGCGCGGAACATCTGGTGTAATCAGCTGATAATAATAAAAATAAATTAAAAAATGTATTTGTATTTAGTGAATGCTGTGGACTTTATTTTTATTAACTACAGTAGAGTTAAGATTTTAGAAATATATAATATACTTATTTATTAAAGCGTAGAGTCCTTGTAGAGTTTATACAGCCATGTAAAATTATTTATAAATGCAGTAAAGTCAATAATACATAATAGGTGGGTTTATACAGCCACATAACATAACATAAGAAATAACATAACATAAGATAAAAAGTTGACCTTATGGAAACCCCTTATGGCGTTTATACAGAAAATAACATAACATAACATAAGAAATAAGAAAGTTGGTTAACTTTTAACTTTAATGTCTTATTTTATGTGAAAACGGATCTGCGCATGCTCCTCCCTTGATTTTGGCAATGGCAGAGTAGTAAACAAAACATTCCAACCAAAAAAATAAATATTTTGATTCTGTTTTCAGCTATTGGTAATTTTTTGGAATTCGATATTTATTTTCTGTTTCTGCTAAATTATTAATTAATATTTTTTTTGATCAAATATAGTGTTTTCGGTAGAGTTTACATAAGTCAGTGGCGGATACAGGGGAGGGGCGCGGGGGGCGCGCGCCCCCCCCCTGAGAGCCTCAAAAACTACTAAATTTTTTAAAAAAATCATAGACAAATTTTATAACATAATTTTCCAATAAAAGTTCATGGAAAAATTTTCCAATAGGTAAAATGTTATAGGAAAATTTTCCAAGCTACACTATTATTCAATTTATTGTTTTGTTTTTATCAGATAATAATTATTGTGTTATATTTTTATTTGGAATGGGTATTTTCATTTGTTATTTTCGGTTTTTTGATATGTGCAAGGTTGTCCAATTTGGACACTTTTGATAGAAAACATCAATTTCGAAGCGAGATACTAAAAAATCAACCCCCAATCTGAGGCTCAAATTTTATGATATCTTGAACCGTTTTGTGGCTAGAGAATCAAGTGACTTTCTCAGTTTTTTTCTATTTGTTCCCGAATTCAAGATATTAACCAGAGTCCGATTGTTTTGATGAGACACCGGACACCCTATATATTAATAAGTGATTGGATAGCTCTGCTTTTGATGCTTTCAATGATATAAAGTTCGATAGATTTATCTCTAACAGTTTTCCAGCAAAAATATTATAGGTATCTGTTTCTGTTATAAGAAACAATGTGTTAGGAGAGGAACTTCTATTTATAAGGAAACACATAGGAAAATGCATGTACCAGTTTTATGTTTGGCCAAGTATACATTATTGAATTCTGCTTGGAAGAGTACCTCTATAAAGTTTATACCAGCGTTGCCATGATTTCAGATGAGATCTCATGTTTTTATTGTCCATCTCATGCTCTCATGCTTCCAAGTAAAAATCTCATGATTTTTTATCTTATGGTTTGATATTAAATAATGTTCGTTTTTTGCATTTTGTCGCGAATATTTCTGGTTATCAGTTTCAAAACCTATAAGAGGTGATGGTAAATTAATGTAGTTTAAACCACACTCAAGTGCTACATGTGAGAGGATTTTTTCACAGAGTCCAAAAACCACCTAAACCCAAAGAACAATAGCTGGTATTTTAAGAACGAAACAATATATTGTGTCCAATAACTGTACATTGATAACACATTTATAAATAAGAAGAAACCCGCTATAAATAGCACCAATATAGTGGAAAAGTATAGACATTTATTTAAAAATCTTTAATCAAATAGAATGTAACTGTGATTGAAGAAAACACAAATGTTCCTTCTGTCTTCTGTACTAAGATAGGTTTTTGTGATGTGATGTATTTTCGTCGATAGTTTGTTTTATTTTGATTGTTTTTTTTGACCAAAGATGGTATGAAACAAGATCAAGAGTTTTAAACAACTGTTTTTATTTATTTTTTAATGGCCCCTCATGTTTTAAGCTATTTTAAAAATCTCATGTTTTCTCATGTTTTTAATGACTCAAATTTCATGCTATAGAAGTTTTGGGCCTGGCAACACTGGTTTATACAGAAATCAATATTTTCATAAATGAAAACGTTAGGAAGGTTTCTTCACCTTATTGCTCAAAATCGAGAAACATCCTCTAGCGGCAAAACGGTTGAGGGTATCAAAAGACGATTTGCAGTGTTTGAACGTCAGCAGAGTGTGGGGCTTATTTTTTTTTGTATCTAGCTCAGAAATTGACGTTTCATATCAAAAGTTTCCAAATTGGACCACCCTGGACCTACATTCTTTAACGTATAAGTACAGTAAAAATAAATTTTCAAGAAATCATTGTGGATAATTCTAAGCCTGCGCCCCCCCCTGAAGAAAATCCTGGATCCGCCACTGACATAACCCTAATAACACAGTAACATCGCAGAAACATTCCAGAAACATCCATCAGGGATAATGAAGACGTCCCTGGGAGGTCCCTATTTTCCTGGGGACATCCCTGGGATGTTGCAGGCAACAGCCGTGTCATCATTTGCGATGTCCTATAAACATCTCTCAGGGATGTTTCTAAGATGACGCGGGATGTACCCAATACATCCGGGGCAGGTGTAAGAAACATCCTCTATATGTTTCTAGTATGACTTTAATAGGTGAATGAATTTTAGGATTATGGATTAAAAATTACCTAATTCAATAATTTTCAATTTTCGTTCTATTTTCTGGAAGTCAGATAGAACTTTTTCCAAAAAAAAAACAAAAATTGAAAATTATAAAATTAAGTAGGCACATCAGTTTCCAATAACATTTTTTATTGAAAAAATAAGGTACATGCATACTTATATATTGATTATCTATCAACTAATAATAACCGACGGACAATTTTGCCTAAATAATGTAGTATTTATGCCCCGTCATGTCATCGAAAACCATAGTTTGGCAGTGGCAGCATGTTGTAGTGGGGGAGTTCGGCGTTTTCTTTTTTTTTTTGGTGCTCCAATTTCATAAAGGTACCATTAACTAACCAAAACAACCACAGAACCAAAATCCAAAGTTCTTGAAGTACAATTCAACTTGCACACCTAGAATGTAATCAACTATGAAAACAAAAAATAATTATTGGTTATTTTCTCTTACCTAATGAAGAATGAAGTTCGGGTTTTTAGGGGCTATTTATTAGAAAAGTTAGAAATTTCCTAACCGACGCCATATTGAAATTAAATAAACTAAACAATTGATAGTTATGCGACGTTATCTTTCAACAAATAATCTTTCTCACCAACTAATAAGCACTGGTAGGTCGCAGAGATCCTTTCGAACACAAAATGGCACAACTAGGTGTAGCGAAAAACCACAAATTGACAAATCCTCCACACAGCACGACGCCATTACGAAATAAAATTCCGCCCAACAACACAAGCGAAGCGCACAGGACGACCCGTTCGACTGATTCTGCCCGTCTGCGCTGGCTGCGGCGCCGACCCTACGTGGTGGCGTGCCCTCCTGTCCTGACCGGTACAAGTACAAATGCCTGAGCACGCGCCTGCGCCATACACTTCGGCTTCACGAATATTCACGATGTTTGAAAGTTGAAAAGAGAGAAGACTTTCATCAATACATATTTTATTTTATTCCAAGTTGTAAGTCGAATGAAAAATTAAATTTTGCTGTTGTTACAATACAAAATTAATATTAAGTACCTTATCTATATACATTACAGGTATATTATGGAATTTGAAATTAGTTTGTGTGTGTGATAGAGACATTTTCAGAAATCACACAAAATTGGCAAATTTAATACTGGGTCCTGCCGGTCTGAGGTCCTACCTAGTTTTGTAAAATAATGTTAGCCATTTTTCAGCTGTAATAAGTATCTAATTTTGAGAACGAAAAATCTTTTTGTCGATAGATATTTTCGAAAGGATGTTTCTAAAACATTTCAGGACAATCATCCTAGAGATGTTACATTACAAACATCGCAGCGATGTACCATTTATGTCGGAAACATAAGGACCTTAATGGTACATAAATAGGATGTTTCTGGGAGATCGGTGTTATTAGGGAAGTACACGTACCAGCTGATTGGTTAGAAATTATTTCTTATGTTATGTTATTTTCTGTATAAACGCCACAAAATTCTTATTTCTTATATTATGTTATGTCTTATTTTATCTTATTTCTTATGTTATGTTATGTGCTGCCCAGATTTAAAATCATAATATGGGGTTGTATTATTTATTGATTTCCCAGAATATTAGGTCAATAAACCTAGCAGTCCCAATATGGAAAAAAACGAAGGAATTGCTAGGTTAATATGAAATATAGCAGTCCCCTGTACTGAAAAATATTTTTTTAAATTTTTAATTAATTATTAACTGAATTACAGATTTTTTTTCAATATTAGGAAATTCCTGGGTTCACGTTTACTTATTGGGGGTGTGTTAGAGGCTTACAGCCAATTTCATAATCAACTTAAAGTAAACTTTAAATATAAAGGTCCATTTGAAGTAGAAAAATCCTATCCTGTTAAACCGTTAAAGGCTGAAATGTTTTTGGATTGAATTTAGGTACCTACTATTTAAGTGCTCCTAAATTGTCAAAGAAACACTTGAATCTGTTAATTATTAACTGAATTACAGTTTTTTTTCATTATGGGCAAATTATTGGCTTCACGTTCAGTTGGTGGTGTGTCAGAGCTAAAATGTTTATGGATAGGAATTAGTGCTATTTAAGTGCTTCTCAATATTTGAAGAAAAACTTGAATCAGTTAATTATTAAACTGAAGTACAGATTTTTTTTTCATTAAGGAATTGCTGGCTTTACATTTACTTGGGGATGTATTTGCATTGCAGCGAATCTGAAAACTGCGACTAAAATGTTGTTGTATTGGAATTTGGTGCTATTTAAGTGCTCCCAAAAAGTTGAAGTTCTAGATAGTTCAAGTTTTTCTTCGACTATTCAGGAGCACTAAGATAGCACCTAATTCCAATTATTACAACATTATAGCCACTGTTATCAGTGTTATCAGATTCGCTGCAAATATTTACACCCCCAAGTAAACGTAAGGCCAGTAGTTCAGTTCCCTCTATAATAATACAAAAAAAAATCTATAATTCAAATAATATAACTAATTCAAGTTTTTCTTTGACTATTTAGGAGCACTTGAGCACCTGTCCTATCCAGAAAAATTTTAGCTTTTAACCACCAACTAGTTAAACGTGAAGCCAACAATTTCCATTTCCTAATAATGAGAAAAAATCTCTATTTAGTTTAATGATTAACTGATCAAATTTTTTTTTGACTATTTGGAAACACTTGCATAGCAAGAATCATAAACTATAGGATTGCTTTTCCTTATAAGGCGTACGTTCGCCAATTCTCGAGTCGGCAAGGCCTCCGAGTGACGTTAGTACTATTAGCAGCATAGCCTCTTATAGTGGTGACGTCACCCGCAAGCCTCGATGGGATGCTTGCGATTCAGGTTGTGCTTGTTTCTTCATCGATTTTAAATGTAGAAAAAGTGATTCCTGGTAATGAAAAAAATCTGAATGACTGTTCTTCTTCGACTATTTAGGAGCACTTGGATAGCTTATTTGCTAATTCCTATCCAGAAACTAGCTTCTGCACACACAGTGGCTTTACACTCGGTAAACTCCGAGCAGTCCGAGCGCGCTCGAAACATTAAGATCCTGTTCGTTTCAGCTCTCAGAGTGTTCTCTTTTGCGTTCTGGTTACAATCGAGCACGTACACTGACCCTGAGCTTGCTCTCGTTTGGATGGATGGATGGAGGAGCACCAGAGAAATTAGTTATCAAACTGTCACAATTATAACTTAGAATATTGTGAAAAAAATTAATTCGGTTGGCGTTTCCGGTTTTTTTCTTAGATTTCTACTTTTATTTCACGTCCGTTACTAATTCACCTAAAGTCTGTTTTTTTTTTAAAGATAATTCCCCAAGTCAAAAATTTAGTAACTAGGTTGGCAACACAAGCCTTTCCTACATTAAAAATTTGAAGCATTGACAATTTTACATGTATTGCCAACATAATGTCAGTTTGACTTTGAAAACAGATTTTAATAGCTATTTATATAACAAGTACATAAACTAAGGCTTTATTGTACGAATAATTTTATGGCCGAGCGAGCTTGCGAGCGAGGCTATTAAATAATGAGTCAATAAAGCCTGTTTATGTAAGCGTTATATACATGATTTTATGTACGATTCTGACTGGTTTTTGTTAAAAATAAAAAAAATTGAATGAAAAAATTAAAATTCGCGTAGGTATACCTGTTTTACCTTAGCAGGTTGTCAGGACCTGTTTCACTTTGGCAGGTTGTCGGGACCTGTTTCACCTTGTCAGGTAGTCCAGGTAGGCAATAAGGTAGCACTTTATTTTACTAGTAAAATAAAGTAGTACCTACTTTATTTTACTAGTACAATAAAGTGCTACTTTATTTGACGCAAAACTGTTCTATAAATAGCACTTTATTGGTCAATCGGACATAAAGTTTGTTTCGCTAGGGTATGTAAACTTGCCACCAGTATTTGCCTTCCTTGTTTAACAAATAAAAATTGACTGAAACAAATCACTGACGTCAAAAACGTTCGTCGGTTCATGAACCAGAAGTCATTCATTTTAATGTCAAAAAAATTGAATGTGTCATATGAATTAATCTACGACAACCCTTTTTTTTTCAAGTTTCAAGGTCAAGTATGAACCCTGGTGAAACGAACCTTACTCGTTTACTAGTAAAATAAAATTAAAATCAAAATGAAACAATTTTTTTTGAGAATAGTGACTGGCAAGGGTTTGACAATTTTTTTCGATCTGTGTTCGGCTTATGAACTTATTCAGGGCGCACTCTGCGTATGACGTCACCGTCACGATATCCATGTTCATACCGTTCCGCTCCGTGGAGTGCAAAGCCGAACTCGGCCTTAAAAGCAAAATATTCTGTCTCTTCAAGGATGATAGACAAGGTTGCCACGTAACTTTAAACCAATTTAGCGGGTGTACCTACTACACCCAGTATGCACATAATATGAGCTGGGTTCGGCTTGCACCCGAACTCAGCTATGGTCATCAGCCGGTTGGATAATTCATGGTAGATACCTAAACTGAATAACTGTAAAAATATGCGCACACTAAACACTCCTAGAATTGCAAAACTAAACTATGCAGTATTTTAGTGTTTACATTAAAAATAGTTTGAAATAGCTACATAATAGTTGTATTCCTTTCACACCTAGAAGTTCCAGTACAGCTCCGGGGCTTCACACGCTTATTCCTTTCGGAAAGTGTTTGTTGCACCACGCATCTGCTCCCTGCAAATCGGGGGCGACTAAACACAGGAGCGAGTAGCTCGAGCGTTTCAAACCTCCGAGTAACACTATATAAATAGAGTGCGCAAGTCATTCATAAAATCGTTTGGTTTCTGCGGCCAACAATCCTAAACGACAATAGTGGATTAATGAATGAACTACATGGAGTGGGGATAAGATTGCGGACAATGCGGGCCAATTACGAACAAAACCCGTTTGACATTTCTTACTATAAATACTAGAGCGCATTCGCGATTATGGTCGGGCTTGCTCCGGCAATATTTGCATCCTTCTTTATCTGGTTATCTTAACGGAGACAAAACGATTCAGGTGGGCGTTCCTAGACGAATACAACCAGGTTTCGAGATTTTAGGCAGTGTTGCCATTGTCAGCTAGCACAAATTCTTATTCAAATTTTATTGTGATAATAGATTATTTTATATAATAATTGTTCCTATTCAATTTTGGAAAGCACCACGATATTTTATGTTCTAATTGTATATACATATACCTATCTAGGTTTTTATATTTACGATATATTTTTTCCAATTTCCAATTCCATTTTCCCTGCAACTTAGGACAATTTATAAATATGGCACATCTGCACCAAGTGTCCGCAAGTGATCTTAGAATGGGAGCCAATGTTTGGGGCATATTTTAATCATAATAAACCTATCTATTCCATGTACGTGTTAATCTGAGTTTCAAACTCTTGAAAGGAATACAACTAGCCGCTTTCCAGCTTACCATTTTGAGCACGCAATCGAGCTTTTGCGCGTGCAAATGCTTCAAGCGCATGTACGTGTTCCAGCCGTTCTACGCTTCGAGAGCTGCTAACTTTTGCGTTTCAAACACAGAACATTGTTCTGCACCGTGCTTGAAGCACACAGCTGCAAAGCTGCTTAATAATAACGGTCAGTGATAATAACATGAATCACAAAAAAAAAAACTGAAACGGAAACATCCAAACAACGTATTTTTAAAAAAAATTGCCTACCCAGTGATCACGCGTTGCTTTTTAACCTTGTTAGACAACCTACTCTCAGTAGTTGTATTCCTTTCAAGAGTTTAAAACACTAGAGCTACTCGCTCGGTGTTGGTCGACCCCGATTTGAAAGGAACAGATGCGCTGTCTTTCGCGCATTTAAATGGTTTAATTCGAGCTTGGGCGCTTCAGGTTCAGGTGCAACAAACACTTTTTTAAAGAAATAAGCGCGTAAAGCCCCGGAGCTACAGTGACTTTATAACCCACAGTGGCGACAATTGCTGTCTCATTTTTGATTGGTTCTAAAATCCCATATATTTATATTGAAAACACCGCCATCTTGTTCCCAACCCCTTGTTACTTTTTAATATGAATATATGGGATTTAGGTGAACATCCATCATAAATCATGGAAAATAACATATTTGATGGACCTAATAATGGTCATCAAATACGTCGATTTCAATTTTTTATGATAGATGTCCATTTGAATCCTATATATTAATATTTAAAAGTAACAAGAGGTTGGGAACAAGATGGCGGCGGGACCTCTATTGTCGCCACTGTATGTAAAGGTTTATTTAGCCACTGTACCCGGAGCTGTTCCGGAGCTCCCCCTAGGTGTGGAGGAATACAACTAATCCCTTGCCGTCGCGAACTTAGGTTATGTTTTTTGTTTGTTGTATTTGAATTTCAAAGTATTTGGCGCGAATATTTTTGGGTATTTCAAATTTTAAGGATATTACTGTTCTCTGTTTCTGCGACCTGTAGGTTTTTTATCTCAATAACATTAATAATTAGGTAATAATACTATCCTATCAAATATTATCGATAGTTCGTGTCGTGGTGTTCTAGAGTTAATTAGCTATATAATAGTTAATTTAATATTGTGATTTGGGAATTAGGAAATAATGGAAAATGCACCAAGTAATAGTGCTACCTGTGAATTTTGTGCTAAGGTTTTTTCTACAAAATACAACCTCAACAGACACTTGAAAAACAGTAATAATTGCAAAAATGGTGAGGATATTACTTATTGGAAGAAGTCGCACAATAGTATTTTATATTAGTTGAAGTTTATTTAATTAGAGTCTGAGAAACAATTGCTTCTCAGCTTCTCTGGAGAAAGAGTAATCCCTTCTTTTACAGTTCCGGAATATGCCTTTGACGATGCTTTGTTCAAATGTATGGAGGTTTTCCAAGTGTCATTTAAAACAAACCCCAGGAGTTGAGAAGGCATTTAACAACTAAGCATGGTTTCGAAACAGTGAAACACTCAATGAAGTTTTATAGTTAAAACAATTAGAAGTATACTTAATGACTATCAAGTAAAACATATACCTCTACTACTTATTATTTATTGTTAAAAATTACCTATTGTAATTTATCATTATTGTTAAATTCATGTTGTAACAAATGTATAAAAATGCCAATTGAAATTGAAAATAGACATTTTGAAATTAAATATTTTTCATGTTCTTATTTAATAATAAAAGGTGAAAAAGAAATACCCATCAAGAAGAGCTTTATTATTATATTTTATATTGCTAGAATCTACATGAAGATGAATATATCTATGAAAAGAACTCTGATATTTAAGGAAAGAGTCCATTATCTCAAGTAAGATAGACCTAACCACAGCCACCTAGCTAGCAAAAAAAAGGTTAAAAGTTTGGGATATCAATCAAAAAACAACATGTGAACTGACTAGTTTTCACATACGATTGTGTTTCTTTCATGCATGTACATTTTGCTATGTACCTACCTATGCATGTAACTAATATTTTCCATTTTTAACCCTCCATTAGTCATGCGTGTGTATCTGAGAGATACATGCCTATTATTTTTGCAAATAAATCAAAAAGGAATGTTGCGGAAATAACCCACAACAAGTTTAAAATGTTATTATTTGTAGTTTATTAATATAATCTCAATTTCTATTATTTATCATAAAAATAATATTCTAAAAAAAGATTCCTGTAAAACTGGCAACAGCAGCCCTTTTGAATCGTTAAAATTACAGATTTCTTCATTACCCTATGAGCAATGGATCTATTTTGTTGTTGTGATTGGTCAGTTGCCACCCAACATCCCTGATTTATGCGACCTGCTCCGAAAAAGGCAGTCGACTCGACGCACGGCACGGTACACAACAGTAGTAATCAAGAAGCAGAAGAGTAAGCAAAGACTCTGCACCCTCTCGCCTCTGAACGCTCTACAGAGGAAAAAAACCCCCAGAAAACCCCCGTTAGTACGCGAATTATAGTAAAATACTACTCCCAGTGTCTCAAGGCCTGACATGGCCTATATTATCAACGATATTATTGATTACAATTCATGTAATTAACCCCTAAATTGTTGCAAGTCATCTCGGACCTAGCAAAATTCTCTACTACGCCTGTTTAAGGTTATTCCTGTCTCACTCTCGACGGGCTTCAACTCTGTATATCATTGTGTTCTCTCTCTTAGTGGAAAATCCCTTAGCTGACAGTGCAAATTACTACGAATAGTGATAAATGGATAAATAATCACTATATGGATTTACCGGTATGAACTGGATTAAGCAAGTAAGACCGTTTCAATTTCTCAAAACAGTCGAACAATAAATTAATAAATACTGAATACCGATTCGGTTGAAATGCACTATAAATTGAAGTGTTTGTTCTAACCTTTAATACAGAAATTTGGTTTTCACACTCGTGAAATGAACATTAATTTGTAAATTTGTATATAGAAACTGAGCATATATATATAGACTTTTCTTGCACTTATTGTTTACACACTTCAGCAGAAAAGTGCTCAAATTATTAACTCTCAATAAACAAAAGAACCTTCAAGGATTATAAACATTTTGTGAATACAGTGAGCTGATTGAAGTTCACGAATTATTTGTGTTGTGCTCTCGTAAATTTAAATTAGTTAATTTGTGTTCTCGTTCTTTGAACATTCAACCATAAATGATATTATTATTATGAAATTTCACTATTTTTTATAAATCAAGATACTTATTTACTCGCTTATTTACTTTAGATTAGTATAAAATTTGTAGTTCGACTGGACGTCCAAATAGGAATTATTAGATAGGATTTGATTGCTGATTAAACCGAATTAACTTCATTTATTAATTAAATTGATAACTATTCTATTTCAGCGTTTTATTTGTATAAATGAGAATCAAGGCACCCCTAGTTCAATACAAGGCTTAAATGATCCAACACCTAATGGTTAATTTTTACAGTCAGTCAAAGTAAAAACTTTTGACATCCCTGGTGCGGTAATGACTAGAGTCCACAAAAGGGTAATAGCTAGTTCCGTCACATTGGTCCTTCGAGCCGGATTAAAGCCTTGATTGAATTGTAATTAATTAAAAAATTTAATGTTTTTTTTTTATGCCTCTATCTCTGACTGCTTTAAGATTCTCATTTCTACACTGCTCAATAAAAACTTGTGTTTTTATTATATATTGAAATTTGCCTACTCGAATCCCTGTATTGCTCGTACTTGGTAAGTACATTCTCTGTTGTAAATATTCTATATTGTAAATAGGTACATTGTGTATTGATTTGTATAGGTACAATTTATTAATTAGCTTGTTTGGCTCTCTTAATTCATTTTAAATTAATTGATTATTATTGGTGGAGTTATTTAAAGGCTATTTCTCAATATGGATTTTGATGCTATGAAGCAGGTCCGTACTCGCGCAAAAAGCGCTATTACTCGCATTGCCAATTGGGTGAAAAACAATAAGGATGTTGAAGTAGATCCAACTCAATTTGAAAATCGTATAGTTAACTTAAAAGATAACTTTGAAAAATACTCAATGACTCAAGATGAAATTGAAACTTATCTTATTGAAGAATTCACTGCAAATGATAACGAAAATAGAGATATTGTTGAAAATCAATTCTATGATACTCTCTCTCTGATACAAAAATGTATTAAAACATTGTCTCCGGTTACCCTGAACACTCCACCAATAAGCCAAACTAGTTTGCCACAGCTGAGTTTGCCACCACATATGGAAGTGAAACTCCCTCAAATAAATATAAACCCCTTTAAAGGTGACACCGCTGAGTGGACTTCCTTTTTTCAAATCTTCTCTGCTCTGATAATTGATAATACTCACCTGAGTAAAATACAAAAATTTATTTATTTAAAGTCATTTTTGAGGAACGAACCACTGAAATTGATTGAAAACTTGGCTGTGACAAACGATAATCTTGATATCGCTCTAGAAATATTGCAGAAACGATATGAAAACAAAATCTCTGTAATAAACGCTCATTTTGTTGCTCTCTTGGAACAAAACACACTCAGTAAATGTAACGCTCAAACTCTCAGAGAGTTTGTTACAAATTGTAGAAAAAATTTACTTTCTTTAAAGAATTTGCACTATTCTTACGAACAGCTTTGGGAATTTTTGATAATATATTTAATGGGAAAAAAACTTGATTTTGGCACGCGCAAGGCGTTCGAGAATGAGCGCGATTTAAATCAACTCCCTCAACTTGATGACCTTTTTGAATTCCTCGAAAAAAGATGCTTAGCTTTGGAAAATCTCTCAAGTACGGAAGTGCCTTCAGCACAAAACGGGCAACGAAAAGTAAACAAAACCCCAAACTCTGGCGCTGCTCTGTTCGCTCAAAATAATATAAGTAAAGTCACTACACACTGCTTATATTGCAATCAAGACTCTCACAAAATTTATATTTGTAATAAGTTTAAAGGTTTACAGGACTCGGAAAGGAAGACTTTTGTTTATTCAAAACAACTCTGCTTTAATTGTCTTGGTTCCAAACACACTCTTGCCAATTGCCCAGCAACCAAAGGTTGTTTTATCTGCTCTCAAAGGCATCATACATTGCTCCACAATGCTTTTGTCCCTCAAAATCCTCCAGCTCAAGGTCACAGACCCCAACAAAGACCCCATCATAATAACTCTTCGATTGCTAGACCAAATTATTCTAATGGTCAGCAGCAACCGTCTCAGCATCCTCCCAAGACACAGACACAAGGTTCAAGACCACAAAATCAAGCTGACTCACAACCAAACCAAAATGAACTTCCCAAATCTTCCCAAAGTCTCCACTCCGTCTCAGCACTCTCTACAAAAAACTCACAAACTCTTTTAGCAACCGCATGCGTGACACTTTATGACGCAGACAGGCGGCCCCTTCAAGCCAAAGCCATTTTAGATAATGGCTCGCAACACTCCTTTGTAACTGACAAACTAGTTAAAAGGTTAAAACTAGTCCCCTATGTCAAAACAACATATGTGTCTGGCATAGCTCTTAGTAACAATGTTACTAATAAGATGATTGATTTGAAAATATACTCAAATTTGTATCCTCATAGGAAATTTGAGATTTCCTGCGCTGTTCTCCCTGTAATAACAGGACCCCTCCCCTCTATACAAATAGATGTCAGTTCGTGGAATATACCGAGCGACATTGTTCTTGCTGATCCTAGTTTCACTCGTCCTTCGGAAATTGACCTTCTGATTGGTTCAGACCTCTATTATAATCTCCTGACAAAAGGCCTGATTCATCTAGGTCATGGCCTGCCCACAGTCTTAAACACTCATCTCGGTTGGATTCTTGGAGGAACGTTTCCCCAAAATTCACACCATAATAACTGCTCTCATTTAGTCACTAGTAGCCCTGCACAACAAGTGCACTCCTCTGTCTCTATGTTTGTTCAAAGCCCGGACAATAGCTCTCTCGAAAATATAGTGACTAAATTTTGGTCCATGGAAGAAATTCATACCAAAGCCCCTCTCTCCCTTGAAGATGCAAAGGCTGAAGCTTGTTTCAAGGAAACAACTCAAGTATTAGAAAATGGCTCTTATCAAGTTAACTTACCCTTGAAATCTCCCTCTGAAAATCTCAAACTCGGTGATTCTTTGTCTATAGCCACAAAAAGATTTCACAATCTCGAGAGGAAATTTGTAAAGGACCCAGATTATTTTCATGAATATCAGAAATTTATTCATGAATATGTTAACCTTGGACATGCCAGGTTCGTACCCCTTTCCTCTGCTAATGAAAATCTGGAGCTCAAATGCTTCCTCCCTCATCATGCTGTGGTTAGAGAAGGTGCGTGCTCAACGAAGCTGCGTGTGGTCTTTGACGCCTCTTGCAAAACCACAACGGGCCTTTCCCTAAATGACATAACTCTCAAAGGCTTTCAGGTCCAGCCTGACCTTTATGACATATTGTTACGCTTCAGATCTTTCAAATATGCTCTCACCTCTGATATTGAGAAGATGTTCAGACAAATAAAGATAAATCCCACTCAGACCTTTTTATTAAATATTTTATGGAGAGACGAGCCTGAAAAACCACTTCAGTGCATCGAATTGACCACTGTCACGTATGGCACTAACAGTGCTCCATTCCTCGCAACTAGAGTCTTAAACGATGTTGCATTAAAAAATAGCTCAGATTATCCCCTCGCGTCTCATTCTCTATTGAAACAATGTTACATGGATGATATCCTAAGTGGATGTGATGACCTTAAGGATTTAGAAATACTCTATAGCGAACTTATCTCTTTATTAAAGGCTTCTGGATTTGAATTACACAAATGGTGTTCAAATTCAAAGGAATTTCTAGACAAAATCTCTCATAAAGAAAAAATAGTCGAAGTAGATATGAATTTTGACGAAAACCCGAATAAGGTACTTGGCCTTATTTGGAACCCAATTCTCGACTTCTTCTGCGTCTCTATTCCTGAAGTAAAATTAACAACCCCTATTACGAAAAGAAAAATTGTCTCTGTAATAGCTCAATGTTATGATCCCCTTGGTTTTTTATCTGTAGTCATTGTGACAGGAAAAATAATTGTACAAAGACTTTGGACTTTGAAGTTGGATTGGGACACCCCAATTACTGATGACTCACTCTTGCAAGAATGGAATGGTTTCATACATGATCTTCCTCTCCTCAAAACGCTCAAGATCCCTAGATACCTTTTTTCTGACAAAACATTAAGTTCCATGGAATTCCACGGATTCTCTGATGCCAGCCTCAAGGCATACGCCGCTTGCGTTTACGTTCGCGCCCTATATACTGATGGAACAGTATCTTGTCATTTGATTACCTCTAAATCTAGAGTATCTCCTCTGAAAACAGTTACATTGCCTAGGCTAGAATTATGCGCCATGGTTTTGCTCTCAAAGTTGGTTTCAAAGTTAATCGCAATCTTCGAAGATCGATTCTCATTGAGTTCTGTAAATTTGTGGACAGATTCGCAAATTGCGCTCTGCTGGATAAATTCCCATGCGTCGCGCTGGACTGTTTTTGTGGCTAACAGAGTAGCACAAATTCAAGAACTCACCTCAAATCACAAATGGCGTCATATAAATTCTTCAGACAACCCCGCTGATTACCCATCTAGAGGTTTGCCAATACCCCAAGTCCAGGAGTGCCATACTTGGTGGCAAGGCCCTAAATTTCTTCATGACCCTGAATTAAATCTCTCCCAATTTGGCAACACTCCCAGTTTGTCTGATGTCCCTGAGGAAAAGAAAATAGCTCTAGTAGGAACTGATAAGAAAGATCAAGATCTGTTTTGGCCCGGAATATTCAATCGAGCTTCTAAATTTCGTAAGCTCCAACGCACAGTAGGGTACATGTTGAGATTTGCACATAACACAAAATGTAAACATCTCGATAGAACAAAAGATTCTCTCGAAGTCCAAGAGCTGAAAGCAGCCTTGAACTTGATCACAAAAATTCTCCAGTCAATTCATTTTTCAAAGGAAATCTCAGAGTTGAATCAAAACATATTTTTGAGCAACAAATCACTGATTAAACTCAAACCCTTCTTAGATAAGGATGGTTTTTTAAGAGTGGGTGGAAGATTAGACAACGCTAATGTCTCCTTCGATCAAAAACACCCCATTTTGCTCCCTTCCCATAATCATATTGTCTCATTAATGTTAATCCAAGAACATGAGCGTTTAGGTCATGCAGGCGCACAAACAGTGCTATCGAATTTTCGCCTAAGGTTCTGGCCACTCGATGGTTTAAGGGAGACAAAACGTATAATCAACAATTGTATTACCTGCTTCCGATTCAGAGCTCAACCAGCAGAGCAAATTATGGCAAGTCTGCCAAAGGAGCGTGTGAATGTCTCCCGCTGTTTCAGCCAAGTTGGAATAGACTATGGCGGACCCTTCTTAATAAAATCGTCCAAGCTACGCAAAGCTCCCCTAATTAAATGCTATATTGCAATTTTTGTCTGCTTGGCCACCAAGGCAATTCATATTGAATTGGTGACAGGGCTCTCTACCGAACACTTCATCATGACATTGAAAAGATTTATTGCCCGGAGAGGTAACCCAACCGTGATACATAGTGACAATGCCACCAATTTCCAAGGCGCCCAAAATCAATTGAAGGAATTGCATAACTTTTTTAGAAATAGAACCCATTTGAACTCAATCAGGGACTTTCTCTCTCAAAATGAAACTGAATTCAAGTTCATCCCTCCAAGAAGTCCTCATTTCGGTGGCATTTGGGAGGCAGCAATTAAAAGCGCCAAATACCACATCGTCAGGCTGGTTGGGGAAACCCGCTTCACATTTGAAGAGTTCTATATAATTTTAGTGCAAATTGAAGCCATATTGAACTCACGTCCCCTATGCGTTCTTTCAAACGACCCAAACGACTATCAAACTCTAACCCCTGGTCACTTCTTAATTGGTTCAAGCCTTACGGCTCACCCAGATAAGGATTTAAGTCATCTTAATGAGAACCGCCTTTCTATGTGGCAGAAAATTTCACACATCCAACAAGTGTTTTGGAAGCGTTGGTCAGTGGACTATTTGAACAGACTCCAAAATCGACCTAAATGGTTCCGGAATTCTCTAGATCTAACCCCCAATACATTAGTACTTTTAAAGGAAGATGACACTCCACCTCTAAGATGGCCTTTAGCCAGAGTCTTAGAGGTATTCCCTGGACGAGACAATGAAACCAGAGTGGTAAAATTGAAAACACAAAGTGGTGTTTTTACTCGAGGAATAGGAAAGGTATGTCCTTTACCAATTCAGGATTAAAACCTGCTACTTTCTCTATTGTAAATATGTTGTTTATTTTTTTTGTTAATGTTTCGTCTCTCATTGAAGTTTGGAAACTTCAAGGGGGGGAATATGTTGCGGAAATAACCCACAACAAGTTTAAAATGTTATTATTTGTAGTTTATCAATATAATCTCAATTTCTATTATTTATCATAAAAATAATATTCTAAAAAAAGATTCCTGTAAAACTGGCAACAGCAGCCCTTTTGAATCGGTAAAATTACAGATTTCTTCATTACCCTATGAGCAATGGATCTATTTTGTTGTTGTGATTGGTCAGTTGCCACCCAACATCCCTGATTTATGCGACCTGCTCCGAAAAAGGCAGTCGACTCGACGCACGGCACGGTACACAACAGTAGTAATCAAGAAGCAGAAGAGTAAGCAAAGACTCTGCACCCTCTCGCCTCTGAACGCTCTACAGAGGAAAAAAACCCCCAGAAAACCCCCGTTAGTACGCGAATTATAGTAAAATACTACTCCCAGTGTCTCAAGGCCTGACATGGCCTATATTATCAACGATATTATTGATTACAATTCATGTAATTAACCCCTAAATTGTTGCAAGTCATCTCGGACCTAGCAAAATTCTCTACTACGCCTGTTTAAGGTTATTCCTGTCTCACTCTCGACGGGCTTCAACTCTGTATATCATTGTGTTCTCTCTCTTAGTGGAAAATCCCTTAGCTGACAGTGCAAATTACTACGAATAGTGATAAATGGATAAATAATCACTATATGGATTTACCGGTATGAACTGGATTAAGCAAGTAAGACCGTTTCAATTTCTCAAAACAGTCGAACAATAAATTAATAAATACTGAATACCGATTCGGTTGAAATGCACTATAAATTGAAGTGTTTGTTCTAACCTTTAATACAGAAATTTGGTTTTCACACTCGTGAAATGAACATTAATTTGTAAATTTGTATATAGAAACTGAGCATATATATATAGACTTTTCTTGCACTTATTGTTTACACACTTCAGCAGAAAAGTGCTCAAATTATTAACTCTCAATAAACAAAAGAACCTTCAAGGATTATAAACATTTTGTGAATACAGTGAGCTGATTGAAGTTCACGAATTATTTGTGTTGTGCTCTCGTAAATTTAAATTAGTTAATTTGTGTTCTCGTTCTTTGAACATTCAACCATAAATGATATTATTATTATGAAATTTCACTATTTTTTATAAATCAAGATACTTATTTACTCGCTTATTTACTTTAGATTAGTATAAAATTTGTAGTTCGACTGGACGTCCAAATAGGAATTATTAGATAGGATTTGATTGCTGATTAAACCGAATTAACTTCATTTATTAATTAAATTGATAACTATTCTATTTCAGCGTTTTATTTGTATAAATGAGAATCAAGGCACCCCTAGTTCAATACAAGGCTTAAATGATCCAACACCTAATGGTTAATTTTTACAGTCAGTCAAAGTAAAAACTTTTGACATCCCTGGTGCGGTAATGACTAGAGTCCACAAAAGGGTAATAGCTAGTTCCGTCACAAGGAAATACCCTATAATATTATGGCTTGTAGTAATCCTCAGGCACCCTATACTCATTACTTTTCCAAAATTACATGGTCGTACTTCTACCTGGAAATTTGGAATTTCCAAAAAACTCCGGGTGCGCTCGGCTTTGTACCTACATATAGGTATTATGCTAAAGCTGCCGGGCGCTGTGGGCGAAACTGCAACGGGTGCGAAAATAGAATTCAACTTCTGGAATCTCTTTCTCAGTGAAAATATTCTATCTTTGATTGTTGAGTACCCGAATCAATACATAGAAATTGTAAAACCGAAATTCATCAGATGGTTCAATTTTTTTATCAATGATTTAGTATACCTATGTATCTCTGTGATACAGCGTGACTAATGATGTTATAAAACTCGCGATGGAAGGTTAAAGTAAATTAATATTTAACCAATAAAATATTAAAAGTTAAAATTTTCCATTTTTGAAGTAAACAATACACCACACCGACTCAATACTTGAATAATATCGAAATAGAATTCTATTTTCTATTTTAAATACCCGCCAGATGGAGAGGGAACGGCAACGCTGTACCCATTTGCGCTACAACAACTGCATTCGTTTCGATGAGGGTCATACTCCGGTCGGACTTCGGCTCGTCCGACGTTCCCGCCCGAAGGCGACTTCGGGTGGGTAGAGCAAATGAGATGGCTCCATTTGTGCTACTGTGCATTTGTGCTAATCCGCAAATGGTCTACTCACGAACGCGATCGGCTATGATCGGGATCAGTTAACATGATCGCGGAGGAGTAGCAAGAGTAGTTGAAGCTTATGAAGGTTTTGTGTACGCGGCGGGCGCGCGGAACATCTGGTGTAATCAGCTGATAATAATAAAAATAAATTAAAAAATGTATTTGTATTTAGTGAATGATTGTGGACTTTATTTTTATTAACTACAGTCTACAGTAGAGTTAAGATTTTAGAAATATATAATATACTTATTTATTAAAGCGTAGAGTCCTTGTAGAGTTTATACAGACGTGTAAAATTATTTATAAATGTAAAGTCAATAATACATATACCTATCAAAGTATCTCCCCAGATTTAAAATCATATGGGGTTGTATTATTTATTGATTTCCCAGAATATTAGGTCAATAAACCTAGCAGTCCCATATGGAAAAAAACGAAGGGATTGCTAGGTTAATATGAAATATAGCAGTCCCCTGTAGTGAAAAATATTTTTTTAAATTTTTCTTTGGTATCAGAATTTAGATAATATGCTTTTTAAAGTTCTCCTAAATACCTGGTCAAAGAAAAAATTGAATCAGTTAATTATTAACTGAATTACAGATTTTTTTTCAATATTAGGAAATTCCTGGATTCACGTTTACTTATTGGGGGTGTGTTAGAGGCTTACAGCCAATTTCATAATCAACTTAAAGTAAACTTTAAATATAAAGGTCCATTTGAAGTAGAAAAATCCCATCCTAAAAGTCTATTTAGCTAAAGTAACTTTTAATTCTCTATCATGAAATTGGCCGTTAAACCGTTAAAGGCTGAAATGTTTTTGGATTGAATTTAGGTACCTACTATTTAAGTGCTCCTAAATTGTCAAAGAAACACTTGAATCTGTTAATTATTAACTGAATTACAGTTTTTTTTCATTATTGGCAAATTATTGGCTTCACGTTCAGTTGGTGGTGTGTCAGAGCTAAAATGTTTATGGATAGGAATTAGTGCTATTTAAGTGCTTCTCAATATTTGAAGAAAAACTTGAATCAGTTAATTATTAAACTGAAGTACAAATTTTTTTTTCATTAAGGAATTGCTGGCTTTACATTTACTTGGGGATGTATTTGCATTGCAGCGAATCTGAAAACTGCGACTAAAATGTTGTATTGGAATTTGGTGCTATTTAAGTGCTCCCAAAAAGTTGAAGTTTTAGATAGTTCAAGTTTTTCTTCGACTATTCAGGAGCACTAAGATAGCACCTAATTCCAATTATTACAACATTATAGCCACTGTTATCAGTGTTATCAGTTTCGCTGCAAATATTTACACCCCCAAGTAAACGTAAGGCCAGTAGTTCAGTTCCCTATAATAATACAAAAAAAATCTATAATTCAAATAATATAACTAATTCATGTTTTTCTTTGACTATTTAGGAGCACTTGAGCACCTAAGTCCTATCCAGAAAAAATTTAGCTTTTAACCACCAACTAGTTAAACGTGAAGCCAACAATTTCCATTTCTTAATAATGAGAAAAAATCTCTATTTAGTTTAATGATTAACTGATCAAATTTTCTTTGACTATTTGGAAACACTGGAAACACTTGCATAGCAAGAATCATAAACTATAGGATTGCTTTTCCTTATAAGGCGTACGTTCGCCAATTCTGGAGTCGGCAAGGCCTGCGAGTGACGTTAGTACTATTAGCAGCATAGCTTCTTATAGTGGTGACGTCACCCGCAAGCCTCGATGGGATGCTTGCGATTCAGGTTGTGCTTGTTTCTTCATCGATTTTAAATGTAGAAAAGGTGATTCCTGGTAATGAAAAAAATCTGAATGACTGTTCTTCTTCGACTATTTAGGAGCACTTGGATAGCTTATTTGCTAATTCCTATCCAGAAACTAGCTTCTGCACACAGTGGCTTTACACTCGGTAAACTCCGAGCAGTCCGAGCGCGCTCGAAACATTAAGATAGCGAAAATAGAATTCAACTTCTGGAATCTCTTTCTCAGTGAAAATGTTCTATCTTTGATTGTTGAGTACCCGAATCAATACATAGAAATTGTAAAACCGAAATTCATCAGATGGTTCAATTTTTTTATCAATGATTTAGTATATGTATCTCTGTGATACAGCGTGACTAATGATGTTATAAAACTCGCGATGGAAGGTTAAAATAAATTAATATTTAACCAATAAAATATTAAAAGTTAAAATTTTCCATTTTTAAAGTAAACAAAACACCACACCCACTCAATACTTGAAAAATATCGAAATAGAATTCTATTTTCTATTTTAAATACCCGCCAGATGGAGAGGGAACGGCAACGCTGTACCCATTTGCGCTACAACAACTGCATTCGTTTCGATGAGGGTCATACTCCGGTCGGACTTCGGCTCGTCCGACGTTCCCGCCCGAAGGCGACTTCGGGTGGGTAGAGCAAATGAACATTAGCACAAATGGGGCGATCCCGAGCAAATGAACATTAGCACAAATGGGGTGATTAACTTATACCCTAATTTATTCTCCGAATATCGTTATACGGCAATTGTCGAACCCAATAATGAATTTTTATTCTAGGTATATACCTGAATTGTCGAACCGGCCCTTAATGAAGCAAGTTACCCCGAGTTTATTTAGTACAACTTTCAAAAATTACTAGTACAAATTTACTTCGCTTGTGTCGTGTCCAACCCTAACCCACGCAGCAGGTACCTGAACTAAAACTACGCCAGCTAGAGCTTTGCACATGGCAGATGTACAACAAGCGTCTGCGGATCACACGGAGGCAACGCCACGAATATGATCGAAAGTGTACCAACGAAACTTTTAAAATTTGGCGCGACGCGACAAACGGAGGTTCACTAGCATTTTTGTTTACCGCCTCTTCATTTATTTGACACAAAATTATTAATTATAATTCGATAGTTTGTCTTATTATCATTATCAATGACATGAGAGGGAGTTTTCGAGCAATTATCACCTAAAAAAACACATGGAGAGCACAATTCACAACAAAAATACATCTACAAAAATAATGAAGTCCATAAGATGCCCATTAAACTGTGATTTTATTACCGACAGCAAAGACATTATTTTTTTACATATTATAAAAATTTTCACGGAAACAACTAAGACCCCAAGAATTTAACATTTAATAATAAGGAAGACACTTTTTTGAGTGGAAAAGAAAATTAGAGCAAAAGATACCATCAGAGCACAGTTTATAAAATGAACTGTTTAAACTGTTGAAAGGAAAAATGGTACAATAATTATTTATTTTATTTATCACCAAGATGGAAATTTACATAAACGCATTAAATTTACCTTATGTAGGTACCTATTACGCTTACATAAACAGGCTTTATTGAGTGTTGACTTATTATTTAATAGCCTCGCTCGCAAGCTCGCTCGGTCATAAAATTATTCGTACAATAACATCGATTAAAGGCGATTAACCGGTCGGTCATAGTTGACAGATAACCAATGAAGCAAACGTCATTTGTCAACCAATCGGTTATAAATGACATTAAATGCATTGTTCATCTGTCAATATAACCGAATGGTTAATCGCCTTTAATCGACTTAAGCCTTTCTTTATTGTAGGTACCTACTTGTTATTTAATGCTATTTATATAAATAGCTATTATTTAATAATCTAGATTAAACACTGCGTCTTTCAAAATCTTACAGAAACAGCTTAATTGTGATACAGCCTACAAATCAACTGTGGAGGGCGAAGGGCCATGTATCATTGGATTATTCCACCTGACTTATCAATTATTTTTTTGTACCCGGGTTCTGGCTTGGGCTTGACACCCTATCCCAAAAAAATTAATTCTTATCAGTCTTTCTAAAATTTTTAGTTAAATATTATCGATAATAATCGATATTTTACGAAATGGAAATTGCAAAATAATCCTAGAATATAACAATAAATATTCATCAGGATTCAGGACAAGGAGGTGGAGGCGTCAATAAACAAGGAGCAAAAACGTTATGGACGCTGTATTCGTGGCGTTGCCCCCGTGTGATCCGCAGACGCTTGTCGGCTTGTCTGTCCGAGTGCTTCGTGCTTCGTCACAATCGTCACTCTTCTGTCGAACTGCAAAGTTAATAGACGCGTTTTGTGTTCTCTTCAATTTTTATTTTAGAGTAATTTTATGATAAAATTTTGAAGTATTTACTAAAATAATTTATTGTGCAGAAATGAAGTGTTGTGAGCTAAAAGCTTCGTCATGGCCATACCAGGTAATGAAATATATTATTGTATTTAGTAATAAGATTTTTGGGAAAGTTGCATCTTTTTATACTGTCAAAAATACTTATTCCATAGGTATTCCAACAGTTCTCTTTAATATGTTTTAATGTTAATACCGTTAACTTTAAAAAGATACTTGCACATTTTTCGATTATATAGGTACTACATCAAAGAAAAATCGCATCACCCACGAAAAATATGTATATTTTTGAACAAATTTTCTACATATTAATGGTGTAAAAAATAACAATTATTGATTTAATTTTACTTTATTTTTATATTTTTCATTAAATTGAATTTTACTTTCAATAGCTCAAGGCTCAAACATATACGGGTGATTGATGGTCGATGGTAGGTTAGACGCTTATAGAAAACGGAATGTTGGATGTTTTTGAAAATTTGCATGCCTAAGTAATTGCTCCTGATCTATCATTCTAAAATAGTTTCAACGATGCGACATTGCCGCTTATACCAAAAAGTAAAATGAACTTTGTTATTTTAACTGAGACACCCTGTATATTATTGCCTTTTTCGTACCGCTATTACTTTCTGATCATTTTTGTATAATACTGTCCCATACCTATCTCCACTGATTTTCGACTTATTAATTAATTTTTTTATTTTTTCTTCAAAACGTATAGTCCAGGAGGCAGTGAAATTTGTTAGCACTTATTTTCCCAGTTGGTGTATATGAAATAGTTTGTTCTTTTGGTGATACAAAAAAAGAATATTTGAGTTTCGTAAAAATTTTCGGATGGGTTCTCTAGATCAATGAAAAATACAGGTACACTTATTTTCCCAGTCATGAATATTTCACATTCACTACAATAGAACATAAAGTATATGAACATAGCTATTTGGCTTAACTCAGATAGTGGAAAGTTAGTCTGGCTGAAGTTTTTCGGATCTTCAATTTTTCACTTGCCAGACATATTATCCATACTCACAGATTAGCCGGACTATTTTTTTACGTAACTTCAGTATACTTCTGATCAGTAGACTTATTTTTATCACTGGAAAAAAAAGGGCCGTGCATTCGTGAGCTCTAACGCATTTTGCGCCTCAACCCATCGGAAAACCCCCCTAAAAATATATGAATTTTGCTTAGAATTACTAACCCTACAATTCTATCCATGTTTCGTGACTGGGAAAATAAAGAAATAAACCTGTAATACCACCCTCTCGAACCTCCAAATAACTGCTTGGGCTACCTACCATGATATTCAGATAACTATCCTAAATCGGCAACACTGTCCTATTAAAATTCAGTTTTATTCAATTATTTGAATATTATTGTGTACCCAATTAGGCCCTAGGCCGGACCCAACCGAACCATAATTAAATATACCTGCTAGAATTGGGACCCCTGCTAGAACTCGGACTTCCCCCTATGGACAACGGAAGTAAAAGTCTTTTATTGTTCGTCGATTTTAATCTGATACTCGGACGGAATGTGAGCTGGTGGCTCCCTACATTAGAACGCCAATGGTTACCTGACGTCACACCTGTTTTTGCCATATGAAACACCCCCTCGCTCTTCATACCGCAAGTATCAGTTAAAAATCGACGAACAATACCTCAGCTCGTAAATATTTGCCATAACAACGCAAAGATTGACATTTTGTCACCTAATTGGTGGATTGTTCAGTAACATCATTATTATTTGAGAAAATTTCGATTTTTTCTATTATTCAGACACGTTTGAAGAAAAAATATCGTGTTCTATTCGGAGTAAAAGCTACTTTTGTGACTCGTTTGTATTGCTGGCCTCACTGCGTTCGGCAGGCAAACTTATAGACTCGTCACAAAAGTATCACTTTTACTCCTAATAAAACAATATACTATTCTTCTATGGGGTGATGAGTTTTTTTTTTTCACACAATATGTATTTTTTCAAAGTCTGTGGGTGGAAAAAATATACTTACTATTTTTTGAATATGTCCCAAAACGCAAAGTATATCTACAAGAATCAAATATTTATACTAAAGCGTTATCTAACGTAACTTTTTGTTCTCTACTGTTTGATGTTTTTTTTATTATTTCTATTATTTATTTAATTCTTTATCATATTCAACAAAATAAATGCTAATAATTTCCCTATTTATTTCAAATGCTGGGTCAGCGTCAGTTAGACAAAATATACCTTTTTTTCCCAAATACATGTATATACCTATATTATCGAATTTAGCTTTCGAGTTTATTGAATACTGTTTCTCAAAAGAAAATAACCTATGGACTGTCAAAATCGTATAAAATCTCCGATAAAATGGTCTGGCTGGAAATCCCGCATTGTTGTCAAAGGTAGCATTGAATTTTGTCTTCTTATTAGAGATCCAACTCCAAAACAAAATTTGTTTTCAAATTCATGTTCTTGAAAATTATTTAAAAGAAAATTTGTCTTTCTTAGTAAAAGATTATTAATGATTCTAATAGTTTCAGCGAGACCATTAAATTAATTATATGTAAATTTATACAAAACTGGGACCAAGTGTTTACCTGTGGACAAACTAAATTTTTCATTTTTCATAAGAATACTATTAACAAAGTCTCTATTAAGGTATCAGCAAATCATTAAGATTAAACTTGACCCAACCGTGGTAGGGTGCAAGAAGGATCTAAGGCTCATTTGCATTTTTGCGATTCTATTCAACATGAATGGATCTCTGTATACCAGATATGTACTATAGTGCATCTGAAAAACAGAGAGAGGAATAAACCCTACTCAAATATGCAAAACCTGTACAAGGTGGTCATAATAATCTTTGGAAATTTTGAGCAAGTTTAATACCTTTAATGGTTTTTGTTATTTGAGCTGTCTGGCCCTCCCTGTTAGGGCTCGTTAAGGGTCGGAATACAATAAGAATCCTTCGGTATATTGTATCTAACTGAGATAATAAGCGTAACTTATGGTAAGGGGGATTGAAGAATGAATAATGAATTTATTAAAAATAAATAAAACTAGATTTGGAAACATTTGAATAGTAAAAATTATTATATTAGTTACACACAAACAAAAATTTATTCTGAACCTATAAATTCATTGTATTATAACTATACTGTAACTATAACTAGAGTGTGAAAATAAGAATTAAAATATAATATATTCATTACTCATCCTCGTTATTAGAAAGAGTGCTGCAGGTCGGTTCCTAGGTTTATATTTATTCGTTCGATCGTTTCGTCTATGCAGTGATCCAGGACCACATATTCTCTTCAATTTCTATCACATGTGTAATGCATTTGGACCACTTTTCTCCATCAATTTCACTTAAGGCCTTGTCGAAGAGCACCTGCACATTGTTTAACTTAAATGTGGTATGTCTTGCCACGTAACCTTTTACTTGTGCTCATATTAACTCTATCGGGTTTAGTTCACAGTGGTATGGAGGCAATCTAATTACTGTCACATTATGTTTTTTTGCCATTTCATCGACGACATATTTGGTAAAGCGATGATTGTGCTCCTGAACTATTGCTAGGAGTTCTTATTTCACCATATCTTCTTCAAAGTTTCACCGGATTATATCCGCGTTTCTCCATGAACCAGTCTCGCATTTTCTCGTAGGATAGATAGCTGGCGTTGTCCATAAAGATTACAGATCCTGGGGGGATAAGTTCCAACATTTGTTGAAAATATTCCTCAAATACGTCTGCGTTCATTTCTTCCTGATAATCAAATGTAGGTTTAGACTGGAATGTTAATAAACCGCCTTGATAAGCGTGTTGTTTATAATTCCACTAATTCAAAGAACGAGTAGAATTTACTCACTTACTTTCCGAATATTCTTTTTGGATTAAAATGTATTTTTTGATTCGGTTCTCACTATACAGGGTGATTGATGGTCGATGGTAGGTTAGACGTTTATGGAAAACGGAATGTTGAATATTTTTGAAAATTTGCATGCCCAAGTAATTGCTCCTGATCTATCTTTCTAAAATAATTTCAACGATGCGACGTTGCCGCTTATACCAAAAAGTAATATGAACTTTGAAATTTTAAACGAGACACCCTGCATATTATTGCATTTTTCGCTCCGCTATTACTTTCTGATCATTTTTGTATAATACTGTCCTATACCTATCTCTAATGATTTTCGACTTATTAATTAATTTTTTTATTTTTTCTTCAAAACATTGCTCTAGGTAAATTTGTATAACTACGTTCCTGAGATTCGTAGAAAGTTAAAATTTTGGAGATAACTTAGGGAGGTCCTGCATATTACTTTTGAGCAAGAAAATTTGTTCTACATTATACAGGGTGGGTCAAAATTAGTAATTGTGCTGCCAGGTACAAAAAAGATGAAAAGTTCACTTTTTTAAATAGAACACCCTGTATATTATAGAATATTATGAAAGGCAATTAAAATCCCTTACAAATGATGTATCATGTTCCTATACCTAAATAGTAAGGTTTCGGAAATACAGGCAAGTTTCTGTAAGAATTGGATTATTTAAAAATAATGTCTTATTAAATAGCAGTAACAAGTGTGTTAAATGAACTTTTTTCCACGAATGTGACGTGCGACAATCACATGAGTAAAAAAAAGGTACTGTACACACTCATTGCATACAACATTTTTTCTATTATCAATAAAATATGTGAGAAAAATAAATTTAAGCAAATAATTCACGCACTAGTGCGTGAAGTAATTTACCAGAAAAATATTAAATTGACAGTGTCTACATCTATCATTGACATTACTTTATGCACTAGTGTGTGGAGTGAAATTTAACGTCTTCGCAATGCATAAAGTGTGGATGAGGTGCATACGATTGTCCTATACATCCTATACCTTATTCGGAAAATATGTGGGACGCCTACGGCGAGTCGTTTATGATATTGATTTGCAATGGTCTCGAATTTTCAAATATACTAGTTATACATATAATATGAAGTAGTACCAGGTGATTATCTATATTTTGCACCCACACCTATCTTACCTCTTTGAAGAGATACCCAGAGATGTCAAATGTGAAAGTTGTAGGTGATATCAGAAAGTTTTCAATGATGTTAGTTATAAGTATACAGGGTGTGTCACAAAAGTGTGGCGATTCAAAGTTATACTTTTTTGGATGGAAAACCCCGTATATTATTGCCCATTGGATTAGCCTTTCAAACCTGATTTCAAATATACTAGGTTTTTTAGGTTTGTTCCTCATAGTCCAGCATCTGAATATTCCATTTTGAAGAAATAATATGGATTTTTTACATGAATGATTACTTTTATATTTTGCTGGTGGCCTCTATATTTGACCTTTATCAAAAAGCAATTATTCCACCCCTTTTTGTCCAATTTTCTCCTGGACTATTAGGGATAAACCTAAAAAACTGAGTATATTTGGAATCAGGTTTGAGAGGCTAATCTAATGGGGTAATTATATACGGGGCTTTCCATTTAAAAAAGTTTAACTATGCATCGCCACACTTTTGTGACACACCCAGTAACTAACATCATTGAAAACTTTCTGATATTACCTACAACTAGTAGTTGGGATCGTCGGTTAATAGGACAATAAAATAAAAGACTGAATATCTCACTCTGTCGACGTTTCGCGTTTATTTAAACGCTTCATCAGGACTACAACAAAAAACAAAAATCAAAATCACAATTGCAGTCATAAACACCATCAGTTAAACAATCATACAACGCAAATCAATCAAGATATTGAAAAAACATACATTTACACAAAAAAATTTAAAAAAATTAAAAAGTCATTAACATTAAAAATAATTACAATTTACATTTGAGAGAATTGGAAAAAATTGGAAAAAATTAACCAATCAAATTTACTAAAACTAAATGAGCGAGCACTCACCTGGTGAGGAATTTCAAATTTGCTAAAACCATGGTGTACCATAGTAAAACACAAAAAACAATTAAAAGGATCTCGAACAAAAAGAAACAGTAGGTAGTGTACTATTGACGGCTTGGAATACCTTCAAGCCTTTATACATTCAGGAGTAATATTTTATAGTTTTGAAATAAAATTATTTGGACTTTAGACGTATATTTCTGGCTATTATAAACTAGTCAAAACGAAATAAGGACCACTTTTGAAAACCCATTTATTTTAAATGAATTTTGAGTAACCCTGGTGAAATGTTTATTTCCATTCACAATATAAATTTTATGTGCACACTTTATTTGTTTATCTATACTTATTGTAAATGGAAATATGTACTCACTTTACCAGGGTTATTCAAAATTCAATGAAAACCTGCTCTTAAAAGTGTTCCTTATTTCGTTTTGAGTAGTATATTATATGTAGTAAATGTCACTAAGATTTTCTGTGTCTGTTCTTTTGTTGACTGCCGTTTCATGTAATTGAATGAATAACATTTCACTAAATAAACGTTTACTATAGTAAGTCTCGTTATCTAAAATCTGAACGTTATCAAAGTCAAAATTATGGGCGTTTTGAAAATAGTGACTAGCTAAAGCTGTTTGTTCCCGAAGGGCACGAACGACCAACCAAATATTACCTAGAACTTTCACATTTGACATTTCTGGATATGTCTTCAAACAGGTTACAGGTGGGATAGGTATGGGTGCAATTTATAGACAATCACCCGGTACAACTTGACCTATGAATTAAATGACAATTCAACAGAGCCAGTAGGTACCTACATACAACAGTACTGAACATAAAAATGATATCATTTATTGATTTATATCATGCGTATACAGGGTGTCCAAAATACCATGGGCCACCATTGGTATATCAGAAACGGTGTGTCATACATGTATATTTTCCAACGTTTCGGTAAAAAAATCTATTATCAAGCATATTTATTTTAAAGGACCCCGCACAAAAAGATAGGAAAAGTGGTCCCGGTCAAATCGTCTGAAATTTTGATATGATATACTTCTCGTTATTCTGATTAAAAGCTGTCACGGACACAAAAAAATCTATCGAGGGGTTTTGGAGTTATAGGTCCTCAAAGATGTCATTTTGGATATAGATGTCAAAGTTAATAATTTGGTCAAATACTAATAAAAATATACTTAAATAGTGTATAAATACATATGTTAGCAAATGATACAGATACAATAAAGGTGCTGTTTCTTTGTTTTTAGTCCGGGTGGTCATCTGTTGTTTCTCCACAGACCATTGAAAAATCTGTCAAGTTGATTTCGATTTATAGCGTGCTATAAATCTATCCTATCTACATACATACTATACTTTTAATCTATCTTATGCCAATACCAACAATTCAAGATTTAAAACATTGAAAATATACATAGTTTGCTAAAAATTAGAAATAAACAGAAGTATTAATGATAATAATGAAGAAAAATCTAGGTGAATTCAAGTTTTCATTGATAACATGCAGGTTATTTGGGGTTCTGTTTCCAGAATCTGATACACGATGTAGCAACTCGGTGGCCGGATAATGGATATTTGGTTGGTGCCGCGGGTATCCCAAATACCAAATAACTGCTGCTATGTGCGCGCAAATGTCCAGCGCTCTGGATCCTAACTTGCAGGTACAATAATCACCTCTTACATTAGTAAAATCATAGTCAATGAAAATCTGTTGCTTAACTGCATTTCTGAAGCGCGAAAACACTCTTAATCTGATCAGATTGGGGTAATTCAGGTCTATTTGCAATTCATTATTTGCTCCTCTGTGCATAGTGTGTCCTGAGTTCCTATTTTTGAAACAGGGGAGCAACGATTCCAGGTGAACGAGTGTTCCGTCTTTCTCAATGATATGCAAATGATAATATAGGTGACAAAGAAGAAACACGCGTTCTCCTGGGAACGCTGCTCCCCTGTTTCAAGAATAACGACCCTGGATGTAAGACGGCGTAAGATTTATTTGATAGACACCTACAGTTAAGTTCCACAGATATTGTAGTTCCAAATGTGGTAAGTTTCAGACACGATTTTCGTGTGAGCGCTCCACTGCGCATTTCTAACTCACAGGTATTCTTTTTCTTTGCCGTATTTGTTGGGCCAGCTCAACTGTTATTGCTCCCATTCGTACTGGCTTCTACCTAACGATATATTTATTCTGGACCGAGGTTACCGAGATGCCGGAACCTTGTTAGAAAGGCTGGGAATTGAATGTAGGATGCCAACTCAACTAAGGTCGCACGAACATCCATTGTCGACAGAAGAAGCTAACCTATCAAGGCTAATAACTAAAACTCGATGAATTATTGAAGCAAGAAAGGAACATTTTAAATCTGTGTTTCATTTTTTTGATAAAACTATATTTGTGGTCCACTTGAAATGTTTGGGCGATTTTAAAGAATTTGTGGGGCCATGTTCAATAAATACCAGAAGCCATTACTAATGGAAGGAGCAACAGCTGGCCCAACAAATACGGCAAAGATCGCTTATCAGAAATAATTTCCAAGTTATAATTGACCAAGAAAACCTGCGGGTTGGAAATGCGCAGTGGAGGCGCTTACTCGGAAATCATACTCTAGACTTTTCATATTTGGATCTAGAAATATCTGAGAAACTTGTAGGTAGGGTAGGTGTCTATCAAATAAATCTTGCGCCGTCTTACATCCAGGACACTATGCGCAGAGGACCAAATAATGAATTGCAAATAGACCTGTTACTGAATTACCCCAATCTCATCAGATTAAGGGTGTTTTCACGCTTCAGAAACGCAGTAAGGCACCAGATTTGCATTGACTATGATTTTCCTAATGTAAGAGGTCATTATTGTACCTGCAAGTCAGGATCCAGAACGCTGAGCACTTGTGCCTTGTGCACACATAGCCGCAGTTATTTGGTATTTGGGTTACCCGCGGCACCAATCAAATATCCATTATCCGGCAACCAAGTACCGAGTTACTACATCGTGTCATCAGATGCTGGAAACAGAGCCCCAATTAATGAACGTATTATCAATTAAAACTAAAATCCACCTCGCTTTTGCTTTATGATTTTCATTAATATGCTTATTTGTAATTTTTAGCAAACTATGTATATTTTTTATTGTTTTAAATCTCGAATTGTTGGTATTGACATAGAATAGATTAAAAGTATAGTGTGTATGTAGATAGGATAGATTTTGTTATTAAAATTAAAAATATAGAATTTATTTTTGCTTTTATATTTATTTTATAATACATTCTTGCTTTCACAGAATCCCTATGTGGGAGAAACTGTGAGCATTCTACTTAATCAGGTAGGAAAGTACTTCGTTCACTGCTCTTTCAATAATATTTGACGAAATAAAAAAAAACATAACACGCTATAACTCGAAATCAACTCGACATATTTTTCAATGGTCTGTGGAGAAACAACAGATGATCACCCGGACTAATAACAAAGAAACAGCACCTTAATTGTATCATTTTCTAACATATGTATTTACTTACACTATTTAAGTATTTCTGATCTTTTGAAGTTTATTTACTCTATTTTTAATAGTATTTGACCAAATTATGAACTTTGACATCTATATCCAAAATGACAACTTTGAGGACCTATAACTCCAAAACCCCTCGATAGATTTTTTTGCGTCCATGACAGCTTTTAATCAGGATAACGAGAAGTATATCATATCAAAATTTCAGACGATTTGACCGGGACCACTTTTCCTATCTTTTTGTGCGGGGTCCTTTGCCCTGAGTACGGTCCAGCGCTTTCAGTTTTTTGCTAGTTTTGCATCAATGGATTTGAGAATGGTTTTGCTTTCCATTTGGATTTTTTCAGATAAAAATACAATTGAATTTTTTATTTATTTTTTATTATTCAACGGCTGAACATGTTTTGACTATCACGAAAGAAAATTAAAAATTTACAAGAAAATGGTATTATTGCAAAAAAACTACTACTCTAAATGTTCGAAATGGCCTCCATTATTTCGTAGGCATGTTTGGGCTTTTTTGATGACCTACTGAATTCTTCTTAATATCGTCAGAGTAATTTTATTACATGCCTGCCGAATTTTATAGATTAGATCGTCTTGGTCACGAGGCGTGGTTAAGTAAACTTGGTCTTTGATAAAACCCCATATGGAAAAAATCCATAGGGGTAATATCAGATGAACGCGCAGGCCACTTTATAGGACCATTGTTGCCAATCCAGCAGTTGGGCTTAAAAATATGCAAATATCTTGCGCACCGCCGGTCTCGATGTGTAGGTGCACCATCGTGTTGATAATACGGAAAGTTTCGTAAGATATTAAGGGTAAGGTCATCCAAGAAGTCTTGCAAGAAATTGCTTAAAAAATTGTAAAAAATTTCACTAGTTAAATTTTCATTGAAAAAGAAAGGGCCCACTAGTTTGGTGTCCAGTATCCCCAGCCAAACGTTCATACCGAACCTCTCCTGGAAAGCAGTTTCGCGCTGAAAAAACACCATATTGTAGAGCAAAAAAAATCATGAAACTTTCAAATTTAAAGAATGTCTCTAAAATTAATGGTTTTTGAAAAATTCGCCAAAATTGTTTTAGGTGTTTTCCACAAATCACCCTGTAACTCGGAAACTAATAAAAATTTGGCAACAACGAAAATATATTTTAACCGCCCTCGTATCTCTTACCGTTTCTGATATACCAATGGTGGCCCATGGTATTTTGGACACCCTGTATATTCAAAAAATGCATCGTAGCGACGCAAAAAAGGTTCATAACGAATCTGCAAATCATAGAAAATATTTATTAAGAGTGGTTGCTGAAATTTTTCTGACTTTTTTCAACCTTGCAAGATAAAAACATCACAACCTTCCTAATCCGTATGACTGGAATAGTGCTCTACTAAGAAAACTGTTTCTTAAGTTGAAAGATACATAATGACGAAGATTTTAACCTTAACTTAATGTCAACGAATATGATAAATGCAACTTGCTTGCGCACTTACTCAGAGCTCTAGATTTCGGTACTGTTTATTTTGGCGGATACCGTATTTATTTAGTACAAATATGTGGATTGAAAATCATTTATATAGCTTCATATTTGGAAAGAGCCTTTTCGATTCTCTTTCTCAAGGAAATATGATGGAGATTCCAAAATAAAAATGCCGTGCAGGTACCATAGCAATTTGTAATCTCTTTTCTGATGAGTATTTCGTGGCGACAAATTTATAAAATGTCAAATTTTTTTCTACTTTGGAGTAAACTGAAGGTGATAATAACTGTATTACCTGGTAAGAAACCTCTTAAGTCAAACAGGTAACGCTAAAATAATTAAGAATCGAACATTCAAACATATTAAAAATAACTATCCAAATATTAAAACTTTTCAACAAAAAAGATACCATACAGGTGCAACTTTTCCAAAAAAAAAACATAAAAAATATTTCATCCACTGCGTAAGTCTTTCGTTTTTGGCTCAAATGTTTTTTTTTTTCATGCAATAATTATCATGGTTGACAAGTTTTGGACAGAACGGTTGAAACCAGACCAGTCTGCTACCAGAATCGGACATGGAAGCACCTCTGAAGATGCTAGCCACGCGTGTTAGCGAAACTTCAGAAAGAAATTCCAACTTACGACGGCCATTAAGCCGGAATGAAAACCCCTTATCATTTGCATCTATGTTATCTTTCACATCTTTTGTCAGAATTTGTGTATAAAAAGGCCTCATTAAAAAAAAATCAATACAGTCATCTTGATTATCCCCTGGTAACTGGGGCTTCCTCGATCCTTTTAGTGCCGACAAAAGAGCGTTTGGTTTGTGGTGATTTCTGAAATATTTTGATAACTCAGTTAAATGTCCGAGTGTAATGAACACATTCTCATTTTTACAAATATCTTCCCGCAACAAATTTTAATAGTGAGCGGCACATCGATAGCTCAAAAAAAAAGTTGCAGCTTGTCTCATTTCAGTCCTTCAAGCAGTTCTCATTTTTTTCATTTTAGCTTCATTGTCTGAAACAAAAGAAATAACTTTGCAATCAAATTTTGTGATGGCTTCCTTATTGGCCATATTGGCATCTTCTTTATAATACTTCCTGTGCTTATAGAAAGATTTTTTTCTTCCATCAGAGAAGCAATTAGCTTAAACCGGCTGGTTATGGATATTTGACCATCCGTCCTATATTAGAGTAGCACATTTCCCTTTTAATTTTAGGGTCATATCTTCAAGACTTTAGATTCCATAATAGCTTTGTTTTGATTCGACGAAATGACGATTCTAGAACGGTTCAAAACAATCGCACAATTCATCAATCAACAAAATGCAACGGCTTGTCTATCACAAATTTCAATAATAAATTGTGCGATTGTTTCGAACCGTTCTAGAACCGTCTTTTTCGAACCAAAACAAAGATATTATCTAAAAGTTCTCCAGCTAGGACTTTTCTAGTTGGGGCAGGTCTAAGAGAATTTACCATTTTTTAAAGAATAATAATCCTCTGAATGACTGCATGGTCGTTGTCATTTATTCCGCTGCGGAGGAAAAAGAAAAAAGGCAATATTCTACACTACAATTAAAACACAATTTCAGTGAGAAGGATGGACTTTTTAGAATAATAATCACATAATTTTCTAATTGACGTTTATTTCTCGGTATTGCCATTGTTAAATCTTTGTATAGCGGGTTGTTGGCGACAAGCTATCGCAATACTGCGAATATGTAGTTTATTGCGTAATATTGAGAACTATCGGGTGATATTGAGGTTCTCAAGATGTTACTTGGACTGGAGTCAGGGAGAATGAGAAGTTGGAAGACTAAAGTTCGACACAATAATAAGGGAGCTCAAAGGCTTATAGACTGTGAGATAGGGCCTGTTTAGTGGAGTCATTTTTTTTTGTCTGGCATTTTGAGGGCTGAATGTGGCTACTAAGCTGATGAGAATATGGCTGGTTTTAATGCCTGCCTCCCGTTCGAAAATTGCAGAAGAAAAAAATTGATTTACATGAGGATTTTTTTTTTAATGATCTCAAATTTTTTGGCTTCTAAATAAAATATTGACATTGATAAATAATTCACCCATAAAAAATACCAGATGCTTTTCAATAGCTGAAAAAGTGGGAATGAGAGTCAACTTCCAAGAGAAAAGAAAAGAACCTTCCGCGTTTACTTTTTGTCTGGTAATCGAGAGAATGGAAGGTTTTGTTGTGAAAATATCGCTGAAAAATCGCCAGACGGTAAGCCCAGTTCGAAGTCGAGTTTTCCGGCGAAACATTCTGTGGACATTTCGAACAGGTGGCAAGCACTAAAACCACCTATATTCTCATCAGCTAACTAGCCACATTCATCCCTCAAAATGCCAGACAAAAAAAAAATGACTCCACTAAACAGGCCCTATCTCACGGTCTATTAGGATCAAACATAGATGAAGGTGATAGGAGTTTGTCACTTATTGCTGTCGTTATCGTCGAAATTCGACACAGTTGTTACTGCTTCAGTGACGTAAGTGACGTTTTAGTTTAAATGTCTACCATTGAAGAGAACTTCAGTTCACATAGGTATGGCAAATGGCACACCTAATTTTAGAGCTTGCCTAGCCATCTCTGGCTATTCTTTTTTTTCTTTTCATCCAAAGCAGATCAACGCTTTGCGCATGAAATTCCATTTAAAGCATGCCGTCAGCAGATAAATCAGTAACATTTTCTTTCATATTTGTGTTTATATCAACCAGTTCTATTGACATATCCAAGAAAGGGTTTAGTATCCATCCACGCCCATTATCAGCTTGAGTGCAAGCTCTGTATCATGCAAGGCATGTGAGCCCTTACCACAAGCGATTGGTCTGTTGCATTAACTTCAACAGCCTTCTGAACATATAGAAAAAACTAAAAATATTGCATTGCAGATAGATTGGTCACACACGGATTCTTGCAGAGGGTAGGTCTTGTGCCTTAATAATGAATATAGGTACCAAAATAGAGAAAATCACAAAGTCGTTTAAATTTCTAACTTTTTGTCTGTCTATGGCCCAAGGGGGTCACCAAAATTTTTCAGCCTGTGAAGGGGTCGCGTATTCAAAAAGATTGAAAAACACGGCAAAGTCTCAAATGATTTCGCAATCATCATGGCAGGTGTCACAATGGCTTTCAAGTTGGAAGCTGGGATCTTTTTTGAAAATTGTCGAAACAATTTCGCCAAACCTAGTCTCGCAATTCATTAAAATGAATTTTTTCAATCTGATTTTTTTTTTTTGAAATTCATCTGATTGAAAAGAATTTTAGTTAGCTGGTTTTCAAGCCATTGTCCACCAATCCCAAGGTCATCTCGTACATTGAATTTTTCTTTTAAAGGTTTCCGATCTTCATATGAAATAAGTTTTCTTATTTATTGTGAAGTGTGTGTACCGTTGAATGTTTTAATTTTTGTAGAATCCTAAGTAACCTTAACGCCTAGCATTAGGTTTACAATATGGATTTTAGATTTGACATAAATTCACTAAAGCCAGGCCTCACATACAAAGCAGTAAGGATGACGAGGTAAAGGCTGTCAAAAGCACACGTCAAAATCACACAACCCTCTGTCCTTCGATTAGCACCGATTTTAGGTAGGGGCAACTCTTATTTTTGAGCAATGCAGGCTTGGTTTCATTGCCTTGCCATTCTATGCGCTCACTTACAAAGCCATGACGCTCTCCAAGGTATCTGGTTTTTCTTTTTTAAAATATAAACGAGATACATCACTGTTCTGGCCTCACCAATCCTCATGTTCTTTCGATCCATAATTCAAATTAACATGTCCTATCATAACACACAATTGCAAATTCTTTTTTCACCATTATGTTTTCTCATTTGTAATAGAACAGGCCTTCGAGATATGTATTGGCATTTTGCATATGACACATTTGTGGCCAGATAGAAGAGTTTCACTCTTACAAATTTGACATTTACCCATTTCCATCACTCTAGAGACTCCAGACATTGTCTAGAGTAAATTTTACCTACATCCATATTTACATATTTTGTTATTTCTTCTTCAATTCCCTTGCTAATTTCCTTATAGGGTTTTCGTGACTCATTATTTCACTCAATTTCAATAGATTGGTTGGCATGTGACCGGATCTTGCTGCAATTTCCCTTCTGTGCCTCCATGTTTGGTTAGAACCAATGACCTCAAAACTAAAATGGATGAACAATCAATCGTACGGCTGGACTGGCTTAAATTGATCGAACAGTTGTTTAATGGAACAGCCTAACGCGTGCGCAGTGTCTTATCTCTCGAATAACTGTTCTAAATTTTGAAATATCCTTCACTTTCATTGCCAAAGTTTTACGCACGCACAGTACATGTATCTACTGCGCACGCTGACAGCTGTCCTAGTTATTTACATTCTGACCTGGTAAATTAGCAGCAATATTAAAAGCATTCCTTGTTTATCCATTTTAGTTTTGAGATCAGTGGTTAGAACATACTTACTCAATTTGGTTTTTTGGCCATGATTTCTTCAAGTCCATCTCCTACGCACTGTTTTTAGAAGAATTCCAAAAAATTTTCTTTTCTACAATAGTTTTTAAAATTCCCTGTTCGTCTTTCCTCTTATCACGACCAAATTTATCTATATTTGGGACTCACTCGTTTGTGTTTTGACCGATTTTAGCTTAAAATCTCCCATGATTTCACAAAATTGGTTCTTTTATTGCTTATAAAAAAAAACTATGTCTCAGAAAGAGGTCTGCATAGCTGAGACAATAGTATATTGTTGTATTAGGAGTAGAAGCTTCAATTTTTGTGCTGAAGCAGTACGTTTGCAAGCCGAACGTAGTGAGGCTTGCAATACTGCTGAAGCACATAAAAGAACTTCTACTCCGTATGCAACATGCTATTTTTTCTCCAAACGAATGGGGTAAGTTCGGCGGCAAGTGAATGGTTGAGCGGCAGTAAAAGTACAAGCGGCACTAAAAGTACTTTTTCTGCCGCTGGGGTTGCCAAGCAGCATAGAAATTAAATTTTTTACCACCTCAACAGGTGTTAACCCGCTGGATTTGCCTAGCAGCATAGAAATCAAATTTCTGACATCTTGACAGGGGTAAACAAAGTGACGTTTTTCTGACGTTTGGAGAAAAAATATTATTACAGCAGATTTGACAATTTTTGTATCTTTGTGAGGTTGACTTGATAATGGTTCGATACACTTCTTACAAATATTTTGAAAAGAATCCTGTGAAATTGAATGACTTTCTTATCACTTACTTACCAAAAAAATATATGATCTGACCAATTTGTTTTTTTTTTCAACTAAAATTGCACATAGTATTCGAACAGACACTATATAGAGTTCAATAATTACAGAAACGACCGCTAATCTGTTTCCGGGAATTGATTTTACATTTCACTGTAGATTATTTCAAATCACATGTTATTTTATCTCAATCATATTTTTTTTTTTTCAAGGTTCAAAGACTACGTAAAAAATCTCACGAAGTCTCTCCTCGTCATTTCGATACCACCAGAAACTTCAAGAGTTCCCCCAACGGTATTGGCAAAAGTTTTAGCAGGAAGTGGACCATAACGGATTCATCCGTATGTTTAGAAATCAGAGTACCTAATGCGGCAGGGGCGTGAGGTCTACGGAGACGGGCTAAGCGCCGCTTCCTCATAATATTCTAACTTCACCAAGTCATCCATACCACCACTTACAGATAAAAATAATCACTTAGCCACAACATCAGAGGAAAAAGCCAATATGCTTGCCCAAATGTTTTCCTCCAACTCCAACCTAACAGTGCCAAACGGAAAAACTCCACCGTTCATTGAAAGGGTTTTCCATAGTATGCCAGAGGTACCCTTTTGTCACAGAGAAATACGAAAATCCCTTAAAAAGCTGGATACAAACAAAGCAATGGGTCCGGATGGCATTCCCGCAATAGTACTCAAAAATTGCGCCAACGAACTTACCCCAACTTTCGCAAAATTATTCAATTTGTCTTACAGGCAAGGAGTATATCCATCATCATGGAAGTCTGCCGCAGTACAACCCATTCCAAAGAAAGGAAAAAAGACAGATCCGTTAAACTATAGACCAATCACTCTACTTCCGGTGATATCAAAAGTAATGGAAAGAGTTGTGAACAATCACCTAACCAAGTACTTGGAAAAGTACAAAATTATCAACGATAAGCAATACGGATTTCGAAAATATAGGTCAACTGGCGATTTACTTACATACGTCACTCACTTATGGCAAAAAGCGATTGAGTTGCGGGGTGAAACAAGAACAATTGCCTTGGATATATCTAAAGCATTCGACAAAGTTTGGCATGAAAATCTGCTCAACAAGCTCAAAGTAATGGGATTATCGCCGAAACTTTGCACTTGGTTTGAAAGTTACCTAAAGGACAGATCCATTTATGTTGCACTGGATGCACAGGTAGCAATCCTTTCGCCAACTCTTTTTCTGATTTACATAAATGACCTCATAGATAAAACAGTAAATCCACTTTATTGCTTTGCAGACGATGGCAATGTAGTCTCCTCACTCATACCACCCACAGGTCTTTCCGCACGTGAATTCCATCATCTTAGACTAACTCAAATATCGCAGATAAATAACGACCTGGAGATAATAGGGGACTGGGGTAAGAAAAACCTTGTACAGTTCAACGCGCAGAAAACCCAAGCAGCTCTGTTTTCAAAAAAGACCAGCACCGGTGAGCCAAACATCATGCTATCTGGAAGTGCTGTCACATTACAGAGTCAGTTGAACATCTTGGGGGTTACTGCAGAGACCAACATGTCTTGGCACAGTCACGTGGCAGATATTGCTAAAAGGGCCTCCCAAAAGCTGGGGGTGCTATTTCGTACAAGCCAATTGCTGACACTCTACAAAGCCCAGATTCGACCAACTATGGAGTACTGCTCACATATATGGAGTGCAGCACCCAAACATACCTTAATGCTTTTGAATACCGTGCAAAAACGAGCTATCAAGCTGATCAATGACCCCGCACTTACTCGTAACTTGGATGGTCTCGAACATCGCAGATCTGTGGGCGATTTATCTCTCTTCTACAGGTACTATCACGGAAAATGCTCTGAAGAGTTGGCACGTATGATTCCACCGAGAGTAGCACCTACCAGGCGAACCCGTCAAACAGACGGTAACCATGAATTTACTGTCAAACTAGAGGCACCAAGAACCTCATTATATCAGAATTCATATCTCTGGAGAACAGCATCGCTGTGGAATAAACTCCCTGCGACGGTTTTCCCTGCAGGTTACAACCTGAACCGTTTCAAGACCAACATACACCGACATTTCCGCGCACTTGCCGCTTCTCGAGCGTGATAGGACATTTCCTTGCGAGTGCGCATATCCGTGAAAAAAATAAATAAAAATATTTGATTATTTTTTGAATTTTCAAGTCTAAAATAGCGTTGTGCATAGCGGCGTAGAATAATAGCTAGACAAATATGAAAACTTACATATATTTTTGATAAAATTTTACTTGATTTTGTTTTGAATTTGTTTTATTTCACTAAGCCTGGACCAATTTCGCTGTTTTTTTTTTGTGTACCTATGTATTTTGATGTTGTAAGTATGACCAAGGATAATGAGAAGTTGAATAACGGCTAAAGTCACTTGTTACCCAAGTGTTAATAAATAGATTAATTCAACAATTTTTTTATTCTTCAAATATTGTGTAACTAGATATGCACCTGAAAGGAATATTTCTATGTGTGCTTTCTGGAAGATTGCATCCTTATCCCTATAATATGTTTAAGGCTGGTTGCATTAGTTAAATTCAAAGTGTAAAAATCTAGAATAGCCTTTCCACATCCTCATTATTCTCCATCAGTCACAAAAAAAACATGGATCATTTACAAGCAGGGCACAAGGCACTTATAGGGTGTGTCTTATAAATTGCAATAAATATTCATTACTTTCTGTAATACTTTATCGCTTTCCGCTGATATTTCAATATTATATTAATGTAGCTTTTGTCCTATTGCGATTTCTCATACAATATTTCCATATTTTATTTCAATCCTTTGTTAGAAAATTGATACTTTCATAAGAATTTCAGATTTTTCTTTTCTTCCAGAAATTATAGTTACCTTTATTGATATTTCCTACATTTAGGGGAAGATGTATGACTATTTTAGAGAGACGCTTTCCAGTTTTGTATTGAACAGAATTTGAATAATACGTCATTTTATTGCTGGCTCTAAGGAGAAAAATAAGTATTCTTGATTACTGGCAGATAACACGCGTATTTTTATATGTTCACTCTTTATGAATAATGCATAGTGGTTTGTATGTGTTTGAGGCGGATTTATGATACTAACAGTTTTTTAAGTATTTCAACACTTCCACTCTAACAAGGTTTTCTTAATAAAGTTTCAAATTGCATTTGAAAAATATATCATCAAATTTATCGCTGGCTCCGATAGGAAAAATAAGTATTTTTGGTTACCGGCAGATAAAACGCATATTTTTATATGCTCTTCCTTTATAAATATTGCATCGCAATTTTTGTGTTTGAGGCGGATTCGTGATATTATCAGTTTTTTGGATATTTCTATCTTTCCGCTGCACTAAGAAGTTCATCTAAATATATGGTTACTTCTCGAAACATCCCAACACACATGTTTGTATTTACTTGATGATGTTAATGGTAATTAAAGCAGTTAATCTTGTGAAGTGTGATACTTCTCAAGATATCCCAGTGCACATGTTTGTGTTTACTTGAGGATGATAAGACCTGGGTTGCTAGGTTTTGCAACCCTTCCGCTGCAGCTCTCTTTTGCAAAAAAAGTTGACCTTTTGAAGTGTGTTACTTTTCAAAAATCCAGTACGCATGTCTGTGTTTACTTGACAAGGATAATGATAATACCTGGGTTGTTGGGTATTGAAGCTCTCTTTTGTAAAAAAGTTAATCTAATAAAGTGTGATACTTCTGTTCGTACATGCTCGCTTTGGGATGATAGTGATAGGACCTGGGTTGCTAGTTGCTAGATAGTTCAACCCTTCCACTGCAGATCTCTTTTGTAAAAGGAATTAATATTGTAAAGTGTGTTACTTTTGAAAATATCCAAGTGAACATTTCATGGTGTCACGTGATCATCTAAGGACCATTTAAACGCAGAAGGACCAATGAGAACTTTTATTCATAATAAATTTATCGCTGGCCAATAAGAAAAATAAGTATTTTTGGTTACCGGCAGATAAAACGCATATTTTCATATGCTCTTTCTTTATAAATATTGTATCGCAATTTTTATGTTTGACGCGGATTCGTGCTATTACCAGTCTTTTGGGTATTTCAATATTTCCTCTGCAACACTAAGAAGTTTATCTTAAATAGGTATATGGTTACTTTTCGAAACATCCCAGCACACATGTTTGTGATTACTTGAAGATGTTTATCTTGTGAAGTTTGATACTTCTCAAGATACCCCAGTGCACATGTGTGATAACCTTGCAGGGTTATCTTGATACTTTTAAATCAAACACAAGGTTTTTACAAAACCCAACTTATGTTTATTAGTTCGAAGACATTAATACAATCGTCAAAAACTATATACAGGATGTTACACACTACACATGTTTGTGTTTACTCCGTTTCACTGGAGCTCTCTTTTGTAAAAGGAGCTAATTGTGTAAAGTGTGATACTTCTCAAAATATCCCAGAGCACATGTTTGTGTTTACTTGAGGATGATAAAATCTGAGTTGCTAGGTGTTGCAACCCTTCCACTGCAGCTCTCTTTTGCGAAAGAAGTTGATCTTTAAAAATGTTTTACTTCACAAAACACCCAGTACGCATGTCTGTGTTTACTTGACAAGGATAGTGATACTACCTGGGTTGTTGGGTATTGCAACTTTTCACTGCAGCTTTTTTTTGTAAAAGGAGGTGAGCTTGTGAATTGTGATACTTCTCAAAACATCCCAGTGCACATGTTCGTGTTTACTTCAGGATGATAATGATTGTGTTAACTTGAGAATGATAAGACCTGGGTTGCTAGGTGTTGCAACCCTTCTACTGCAGCTCTCTCTTGTACAAGGAGTTGACCTTTTAAAGTGTATTACCTACTTCTCAAAACACCCAGTACACATGCCTGTGTTTACTTAAGAATGATTATGATAAAACCTGGGTTGTTGGGTATTGCAGCCTTTCACTATAGCTCCCTTTTGCAAAAGAAATTAATCTTACGAAGTATGATACTTTTAAAAATATCCCAGTGCTTATGTTTGTGTTTATTTGAGGATGATAAGACCTGGGTTGCTAGGTGTTGCAACCCTTCCACTGTAGCTGGCTTTTGTGAAAAGAGTTGACCTTTTGTGTAACACCCAGTACACATGTTAGTGTTTACTTGAGGATGATAATGATAACACCTGGGTTATTAGGTGTTGCAACCTTTCCACTGAAGCTGTCTTTTGTGAAAGAAGTTGATTTTATTGAGTGTGATATTTTTCAAAATATCCAGTACACATGTCTGTATTCACTCATAAATGATAATGATAATACCTGGTTTGTTGGGTTTTGCACCCTCTCACTGCAGCTCCCTTTTATAAATGGAGTTGATCCTATGAAGTGTGATACTTCTCGAACTATCCCAGAGCACATGTTCGTGTTAACTTAAGGATGATAATGGTAAAACCTGGGTTGCTCAATATTGCAACACTTCCACCGCAGCTCCCTTTCGTGTTAGGAGTTAATGTTGTGATTGTCAAGTATGATACTTCTCATAATATCCCAGTACATATGTTTGTGTTTACTTGTGGATGTGGTAATGATAACACCTGGGTTACTGAAGCTGACTTTTGTGAAAGGAGTTGATCTTATGGAGTGTGTTTTTGGGTATTGCACCCTCTCACTGCAGCTTCATTTTGTAAAAGGAGCTGATCTTGTAAATTGTGATAGTTCTCAAAACATTTCAATACACATGTTCGTGTTGACTTTAGGATGATGATAAGACCTGGATTGCTAAGTATTGCAACACTCCTACTGCAGCTCTTTCGTGAAAGGAGTTGATCTTATGCAGTGTGGTGTTGTGATTGTCAAGTATGATAATTCTCATAATATCGTAGTGCACATGTTTGTGTTGCGTACTTGAGGATGATAAATAAGACCTGGGTTGCTAGGTGTTGCAATCCTTACACTGCAGCTGTCTTTTATGTAAGGAATTGACCTTTTGAAGTATGTTACTTCTCGAAACACCCAGTACACTTGTCTGTTTTTACTTGACAAGGATAATGATAGTACCTGGGTTGTTGGATACTGCACTCTTTCACTGCAGCTTCCTTTATTGAAAGGAGGTAATCTTAAGAAATGTGATACTTCTCAAAATATCCTAGTGCGAATGTTTGTATTTATTTTGGGATGATAATGATACTTCTTGGGTTTTTGGATATTGCAACCCTTCCACTGCAGATCCCTTTTGTAGAAGGAGTTAATCTTGTAAATTTTGATACTTTTCAAAATAGCTGAGTGTACATGTACTTGAGGATGATAGTGATAATACTTGGGCTGTTGAGTATTACAGAACTTTCACTGCAGCTCTCTTCTGTAAAAGAAGTTGACCGTTTGAAGTGTGTTACTTCGCCAAACACCCAGTACACATGTCTGTATTTACTTGAGAATAATAATGATAATACCTGGGTGGTTGGGTATTGCGCCCTTTCACGGCAGCTCCCTTTTGCAAAAGGAGTTAATCTCATGAAGTATGATACTTCTCACAATAACCCCAGTGCACATATTTATGTTTACTTGAGGATGATGATGATAACACCTGGGTTACTAGGTTTTGCAACACTTCCACTGCAGCTGTCTTTTGTGATAGGAGTTGATCTTATGGACTGTGTTACTTCTCAAAATAACTAGTACACATGTCTGTGTTTACTCAAAAATAATAATGTTAATACCTGGGTTGTTGTAAGTATGATTCTTCTCAAATTATACCAGTGCACATGTTGTTTACTCGAGGATGATAATGACAACACCTGGGTGTTGCAAAACATCCCAGTGCACATGTTTGTGTTAACTTGGGGATGATAAAACCTGGGTTGCTTGGTAATGCAACCTTTCCACTGCAGCTCTCTTTTGTAAAAGGAGTTGATCTTATGCAGTGTGGTACTCCCCAAAATACCCAGTACAATGTCTCTGTTTAATTAATAATGATAATGATAATACCTGGGTTATTGTCTATTACAACCCATTTACTGCAGCTCCTTTTTGTAAAAGGAGTCAACCTTATGAAATGTGATACTTCTCAAAATATCTCAGTGCCGTGCTTGTATTTATTTGCATATTTTTAAATTTTGCAATTATTCAAAAAGGTAGAAAACTTATAGGTGTACAAAATAAAAAAAATAGGCCCTAAAATTGACCCTTAAGGGTCTCCACTCTTAATATCCAAAAACTTTGATTTTATCCCATTACACACAACACTCTGCCCTCTGCCAGTGAGATAATTTTGATAATATTAATTGAGCTGTCATCGAATGACAGTGACTTAAGTATAATTGACATAGTCTCATGATTACGGGTATCAAAGCCTTTGAATAATCAAGAAGATCCAGTATACTGCAGTGACACTGATCTGTAGCGCGAAAAATATCGTCAGTGATATTTAATAAAGCTGTGGCACAGCTGTGCACCCTCCTAAAGCCTGAATTGGACGCGGAATGAATTTAAAAAAGAAGAGTTGAATTCTAATTTTCAATATATTTATTTGAAAACTAAATGTATTTATTGCAAAATGACTGTTTAAAAAATAATTATATGAAAAATAGTGGCAAAATAACATTGCAATGATAGCAATTGCTGAAAATGGCCACCATTACCTAAGTCACATTATTTTATTTGGTAAATGTGAGCAATACCTCTCAAGTATTCGATGACATTCCTATTCCTATTCCTGGACAATTGTCAATATGCGTTGATCAGCTAGTTTGTATATTTTTTTAAAATTTAACTGCTAGAGTGCGCCCGGCCACAAGCTGTTATCAAATTGTGACATTGTCCACCCTTTCTATTTTGTTGCTGATGAAGCCTTTCCATTAAAAACATACATAATGTGGCCTCATTCTGGCAGAAATCTAAACGATGTCAACAGAATTTTCAATTACAGATTATCTAGAGCTAGACGGTGCATTGAAATTTCTTTTCGAATCTTAGTGAATCGTTGGAGATTATTGAGAAATATGATAGTAGCTGATGTAAACAACATAGATATCGGGTCTTCAAAAAAAAAAAAACAATCAAAGATTGCTATGGTTTTTTAAACGTATGTCTTAGCAATATTTGTCTTTAATTTTGTCAATGAAATTTAATGTCAAAATGTCTTGTCAAAAATCCTGTCGAATAAAGAAACAGTAATGCGACGTACGTTTTCGTAGTCAAGGCAATCTTCGATTGTTTTTTTTTTTTGAAGACCCGATATCTTTGTAAAAGCAATGTTATGCCTACATAATGATGTTAAAACCAAGGCAGAACATTTGTACTATCCACCAGGTTTTGTTGATGGTGATGACCATGCGGGAACTTGGCGAGATGTGGTTCAGCCATCGAATTCTGTAGGACGTTTGTCAGCTAATCGAGCAGCTGGACTTCTCTATACAGCCAGAGACCAGTTAAGAGATTATTTCTTATCAAATGCTGGCCAAATACCATGGCAAAACAGGGTTTTAGATAATGGCATGGTATAGCACTGCACGTTACTTTTCTTTGCTATTGCTATATTTATTTTTTCAATTATTTAAGATAATAATATTTAACTTAATTATAATGTTTTTAATCCAGTAAATGTACGTGTTTTTCATTAAAATTTGATTTTCGACGTTGGAAACTGCGTCCCGAATAGATCTTGTGATAAAAAAATCAGCTTGCCCTCTTAAATTTTTTTGAAAAACCCATATTATATTCACTGGACTAACTGGCCTGCGGCTCGAGCGACAAAAATTTATATTTTCTCCATTATTATAGAATAGGGAATAGGGTATATAAATAAATTTATATTATTATAGAACAGCTAAATGAAACACAATACCATTTTTATTTTCTGTTGTTTTTTTTTTTTTTGGAAAATTAAATTACAAAATAATTTTATGGGTATTGTTCATTCAAAACTTCCATAATTCTTAGTCTTTTATGATTCTGCTCTTCCTGAGCCATCTTCATAAGGGAGAGGCCCACGAACGTTGCAAAAGCCTGATTCCTGTTCGTTTTCTCCGGGTTGCTCCTCTTCTCTAAATACGTTTTGAAAAAATTTAAATTCTCTTCAATTTCGTTCTTCTCGAGGTTCTTCTTTTTTTTGTGCATCTCCACTCTCTTCTGAGGCCGAGATATTCCTCCCCCTTTATTTTGGAGTTTCTTCCAGAACTGGCTTTTCTGTTTTCTGGATATGCGAAGATCCGGGTTGTTGTAACCATTCTGCTGCCACTTTCTTTAATGGTAAACCAGAACCTCCTGGCGCTTTATGTAAGCTCAATCCAGAAGGTCCTGGTTGTGGTTCCCATTCTTCAGCTGGCGCTGCAGAAGAACATGACGTATCCTCTTCCTCAGTTGCAATGATTTCCTTGAAAGAGCTCCAAGGCGATTGAATTGGAATATCTGCAGGAAAAATCAAAGGAGTTGCGATCTTGCTGCCTTTTATATTTGTGGAACGCCTGAAATTATTACTTTTAAGGTAAATTATAATTTAATTTAGAAACGTATACTTACTTTCTTGATTGCACGTGCGGCTCCATGAAATGCATGCAGTAAAAAAGGGGCCAGGTCGATTCGGGAGTTTGTGATCCCGAAGCCTGCTCTTTTAGTACCCTCCTTTCCCTTGAGAATCTCTCCCTTAGCCTCAGCCACATTCTCTGCATTTCATCAACTACAAAAATAAGAAAAATCATAATTAATCAAATGCATCTTAATAGAATAGGAAATGCAGAAATACAAGCATTTCAAATGTATTTACTTTTATTCACATACCTGAAGTGGATAGGGCGTCGGCCATTGTCGTCCAGGAAGTGCTTTTTAAGATGTTGTTTTTATACTCCTTGTGTTTCTTATCGAACAAAAAGGGGTAGTGCTGAATTAGCTCAATTAGCAAACTCTCGTTTTCGTACTCCATAATAATATTGATAATATCAATAATTAGAAGAAATTACTCAAAAAATCTAGAAAATAAACAATACAATAATACGGAAGCCAAAAATTCAAATATACACATTAATCACGGCACGCAAAATCAGAACTTGTTACAAATAAAATTGGAATTTGTATACTTTGAGAAAAGATAACCTAGGGTCGAAATTAATCAAATCCAGAATGTGTCAAAATTCTTGAGATGTTTTAATTAAAACTTTTTTAACTGAATTTTTGACCTGTCTGGATTTCTATTAAAAAATTACACCCTTTTGTTGAGGTAAGGCACTCAAACAGAAAATGGCTGTTCAGGCCTCTGTCTGGAGTCAATAAAGAATTAATGGGGATGGTCTCACAAATTTGGTTCTCACCGACTCTATTTAGAGCAAATGGTCCAATTTTCCCACACTAAAAATTGATTCTGAAAGCCAGAGCAGCAGTACCTATCTATCATCCAAAGATTTGTGTGGACTTACCTCTTATAACAAAACGTGGCACTGCAATAAGCAATTCACACAAAAATGGAAGCCAACAATTAGATAAAAAAAAACTTAAAATATAATATTTATATTTCAAAAACAGATAAGATAAGATTTATCCGGTAAAAACTTAATAAAGATACGATAATTTGAATATTGAAAAATTTATAGGGGAGGATCCAGAAATTCAAAGCACAAAATTATTTAAAAAAATAGAGGACCTGCCTGGCCAGAGTGTTCTTCAAGAAGAGATCGTTTTAGAAACCTTGGCCAGCAGGAAAACGACCCTGTGTTTTTTATACTTAACTGAATTGCAACCAGCTTTAACCAATCAGACGAGTACACCCAGAAGACCATATTCACTTCAAAATGAAAACACAATAAAAGACCGCATGGAAAAAAACAGAATGGATAAAAATCCACTAAAACTATTTTAATTGTTTACAAATTATAATAATTTAAATTAAGGTTATGTCAAAAATAAAAGACTGGTAATTAATTAGATCATTAAGCCAAAAAATTATTATTTCAGAATCAGAAGTTAGAAAAGGACAGAAATATATCCATTTGCTAAAAGTGAGATAAATATAATTTCTTTCAATGAAAATATAAATAACTGTCAAATGCGAATTTTAAAAATCATCAATGAAATATAGAACATGGGCACTAGATGGCAGTACTAAAAAATAAATTCTCGATACTTGCATTTTACGCAAATATGGATAGATGACAGCACTTGTATTATTTGAACTTGAATTTTGTGGATATTTTTAGAATATTAGAAATTATTTTGAATTCTGAAATGAAAAAAATACAACTTTATAATGAAAATAAGAAGAGATGGAACATGTTACGTAAATGATAAATTTATCGTAACAAACTAGAACTTTCAACAGTGTCAAGCTCGTGTCAACTATCATGTTAGAACATACACTGCCCTCTAGCGCCAATCCAAAGAATTATTATAAAAATTGCACGAAAATATCCGACCTTTAACGAAGCAGTAAAAGTAACAGTGAGAAATGAAAATAACCATTTCTTAAGTTTTACTGATAAGTTTTTAAAGTGAACTATAAATGGCTTTACGATCGGCCGTGTTTTATTATTTTACTGTTACTGCTACTGTTACTGATACTGACACTATAAATCCAGCTTTAGTCATAGTCATATCAATGCTAAACGTTCAAGACTCCTTACGTTCCTTACGGTTCAAGAAAACCGACTATAAATTCGACCCTAAATGAATGATGGTAGCATTAGTACAGGAGATTAATATGAATTATTGTTGTCCCAGATACTTTTGGTGAAGATGATACATGTTTAACAGCCTACCTGAATTGAGTAGTACCCTTTCCTATTTAAGAGTCCGGATTATGTGTAGGCTTATCAATTTTGATGTGTGATCCATCAATTGCCCCTATGATATTTAAGAAGCCATTTCTTCTGAAATGTTCCTCTGAAATGCGCTTTTCCTTATCTGTGGGCTATTTTATTATATTCCTTGAAATATTACTCAAAAATAGGGTAAAAAGTGTCACAATTCTATTCACAGAGCTTATGCTTATGTTGAATCCGTCGCTCACGTCCCTAAAACTTGCCGTCTAATGGCCCATATACCATAAATAGATCAGTACCTAAAAGAGAATTGAAATAATATCGGGTTGCATAAAAATATTACATTTTTGTAGGAATACTTTGAATAAATTTTCGTTTACGAATAAGCAGCTAGAGAATAAGCATTGCTTTGTTGGAATACTTTAACGTTATCATTTATCCCATTACTTTTTGTGAAGGTATATAAATTTATTATACATTTTAAACTTACTTGATCTGAAGCAGGAATATCACCAAACTGGCCAGATTGATGATGGAAATATTGGCTATTACTAAACGCCTCCGCTATATAGTCCACCCTTTCTCTGGACAGTCGAAAATGTTCAAAAAACGTTTCATTTTTGTACTGAGGCACTGTATTCTCTAAAAGAATACGGAATATTTTTACCTAATTGTGAAATCACAATAATAACATGCAAAATATCAGCTTGTTCCAGCCAAAGCTACAAATAAATAGGTGTAGCTTTTTAAAAAGAATTAAAGAGATTTCTCTTTTTTTTGTAAACAACAAACCTAAATATTGTTCGTTTTTCACCCTTTCGTTGCGTAATTCCATTTCATCATCACCTTCACTATCTGAGTCGGCCAAAAAATGACTCATACCATCGTCACTCACTTTGAAGATAAATCAAATATCAAATTCAATAATCGGCTAAGGAGCCGTTAAAGCACCAAGTTTAAATATTTATTGACATTTTTAATTTCGAATGTAAACAAGCAAGGAAAAAAGAAATGAAAGCAGGTTGAAGATATGATAGAATAAAACAGCTGTTTAAAAATCAATAATCCAGACGCTAAATGTGCAAGTCAACTCGAGCAGTTCTAAATTTGGGCTATGTAGCGAAATTAACGTTCTGGAACGGTGACAAAAACGATCCAAAGTTAGGTTGGTACATAAACAGTATTATCCGATAACCGCCATGGTCGGTTTGAACGCGTTTTATTCACTACGCATGAGGGTGATCGTTCGGTGACGGGTTGGAATAAACCTAATATCTTCCGGCAATTCAGCTATCAAATGGTCGGTTACTATCCGGAACAAGTTCGTTATACGTTCTTGATTAGAATTTAAAAACATTTCGGAAATAGCGTTTATCGTCTCATTTTTCGTTGCCCTTTGGATAATATTATTTGTAAGTTGTGGTATTGAATCATTCGACAGAATACTTATCTTAGATTTCTCAGTACAGCTAGCAAGTATTGTTTGAATAAACTCTCTGAATCCATCATCATTCAATCTTCGAATTGATTCAGCAGGTATATCGGTTGGACTAGTCCAAGGATTGGGACCAAGGTGAGGTAAGACGCAAGTTTTTAAAAAGGTTTTTTTGTCATAACGTCCAGTTTGGATAATGTCCGAGATAAGTGGACTCAGCTCTTCCGTGTTTCCACTTGAATGTTGCCCTTTGGATAATATTAGTTGTGGTATTGAATAATTCTACAGACTACTTATCTTAGATGTCTCTGTGCAGTTAGCAAGTATTGTTTGAATAAACTCTCTGAATCCATCATCATTAAATCTTCGAATTGATTCAGCAGGTATATCGGTTGGACTAGTCCAAGGATTGGGACCAATGTGAGGTAAGACTCGAGTTTTTAAAAACGTTTCTTTGTCATAACGTCCAGTTTGGATAATGTCCGAGACTAGCGAACTCAGCTCTTCCATATTTTCACTTGAATGTTGCCTTTTGGATAATATTATTTGTAAGTTGTGGTATTGAATTATTCGACAGAATACTTATCTTAGATTTCTCAGTGCAGTTAGCAAGTATTTTTTGAATAAACTCTCTGAATCCATCATCATTCAATCTTCGAATTGATTCAGCAGGTATATCGGTTGGACTAGTCCAAGGATTGGGACCAATGTGAAGTAAGTCGCAAGTTTTCAAAAACGTTTCTTTGTCGTAACCTCTAGTTTGTATAATGTCCGAGATAAGTGAACTCAGCTCTTCCATGTCTTCACTTGAATATAATTTTTCATTCAACATATATCTCTAGTGTTAGGTCAAGGGGTCAAGGGGCTTAAGTCAAAATTTCAATATTTCAGGAAATAAGGTTTTAGAAGTGCATAATGTTTCGTAAATCCAATTAATACTTCTAAAAGTTAATATTGGGACCTAAGCATTAGTATTAAAGTAGTTTGCAGTCAGTATATAGTTATTCTGACAACAATGCATACTTACCTGGATTTGACTGACTTAAGTCTGTATTACCAGTAAGTTCGTGATTACCTGTATTTTTATTGTTTTATATAGAAGGCTTAGGTCAAATAAAGAAACATAATAAAACATTTATTAATTAAGTTGTTTATTGAAAGAAAAAAATTATAATAATCCAAGAAAAGAAAATTGAAAACTACTATTTTTGAGCACTCAATCATCTTCACCTACTTCTTCTTCTATCAAATCGGGATCATTATCATTATCAATCAATCATTCATAGAAGTTGGCAGATTTCTATAGAACTCGTGAAAGACTGATGTTATTAGGCATAGCAACGAGCACAAGTCACGTTTCTTCTCAGTAGATATTGGAATGAAACCATCATATTTTGAACGAACTGGAAAATCCTTTAAGACATGTTTTCTTCCTCGTCTTAAGCAGCTAAGAACTTTGAAATCTTCAGTGTTACTTAAAGCAGTTTTGTCATGAACTAGACCATTCTCTTTATATTGGAGCCATTGAACAGAATGCCACGAAAATGTATCTCCTGATATGTCCTTTTCCTACAAACCAATCCTGATTTCAATAAAGCAGCAAAATCAAAAAATTCTTCCTGTTGCATTTCGTGAACCTTAAATTGTTTCTTTCTGCCTGTTTTCCTGACCAACTGATACCAATCATGTGGATGGTAAACTGGAATTTCCATTATCTTTTTTTGCTTTTCTATCATGGAGTGATCTATATCACATTCCATATGTGTATGACCGGGTACAAGAAACTTGTGATTTATTATTAAATTTGGATTTTCACTTTGAGCTTTTATAAACATGGCAGCTACATGACTATTTTTATTTTGTCCACCGCAGGTGTCTGAGTAAAAAGTAACTTCACTAATGGAATCGGGCAAATTTTTAAGGTGACGATACAAGCAGGATGCAATTTCATTTCCCCCTCTGGAAGCCATAGCTTCTTGCCACATGTAGTTTGTCGATTCTCCAGTAGCATTATCATGAATGGTCAGATTGTAGGTCCATAATTGCCTTTTGTAGGAAGCACCTGAAGAAACAATAAAGGGTGTTGGCAAACATTGTTGTAGATCTAAACTAAAACACTTTTTTTTTAAATCAATTTTGGCTTCTTTGTCTATCTTTTTTGCATCGTACGCTGTGTTAGCGAGCTCCTGGTGTAACTGGAGATCCCTTTCAGCATTCTGTTTATCTTCACCATTGGCAACTTTTACCTGCATATTCAGAGTACACATTTATAGCAAGTATCAACATAAGGTTTTTTAAACGAAAGCTTAAATTTATAAAATTCTCTTTCATATATTGATCGGCCAACAGCATGTTTCCTTCCTTCTTTATACAGGTCATACATATTTAGCAGGTTTAAGTGAGATGGTAGATATTTTCTATCTTCCATAGTTATTCCAGAAGTACTAGTTTTTTTTAAAAAACATTTTCTATGAATCCCTCTTTCTAGTCTAAAGTCCTGCAGAAACACTCTTTGCACACAGAGACTCGTTGGCCGTTTATTTCAAGAAAGTATTCATACCTACTCTTAGAAACAAAAAAGCACAAATGCAAAAAAATCACAAATAAAAATAGGAAGATTGGAACGTTTTTATTGATTTGAGTAAGCTCTTTTGGTATCCTTCTTGGTAAACTTAACATAAAAACATAAAACATAAAACACATTCTGAGTGAAAATGGTAACGAGCTGCAAAATGAAAGAGAAATAGCTGAGGAGTTCAACAGATATTTTGCCCAGGTAGGACAACACCTTGCACAAAATATACCAGATATACCAAACCAGCAGTTTGAAGAAGAAGAAGTGGCATCAACCATCTACTTTTACCCTACTGACTCACAAGAGGTAGCCAACATTATAAGCGTTCAAATAATTGCTCACCAGGTGAGGACCAAATCACAAAAAAGGACTTGTTACAAGTTCAAGACCTACTGGAAGAAACGATTGTTGAACTCATCAATAATATATTAGGGACTGGCATGTTTCCAACAGAATTCAAGAATTCCAAAATAACTCCTATATATAAAAAAGGGTCACATAAAAATACAACAAACTATAGGCCCATATCTGTATTGTGTCTATTCTCCAAAATTGCAGAAAAAATAATAAAAACACGAATAATTAACTCCATAAATAATACATCTGGTATGGACAAATATCAATATGGTTTCCAGAAACAGAGCAGCACCCTGGGAGCGACGGCTGATCTGCTTGAATATGTGTCCTCTGAAATTGACTAAAACAAATATGTGCTCACTATATTTGTGGATCTCCAAAAAGCCTGCGACACAGTTGATGTAGATATTCTTCTAGGAAAACTGGAAAGAATGGGCTTCAGAAGTGTTGGATATACACTAATGAGATCATATTCTAAGTATCGGACACATTGCACTGAAATTAACAAGATGAAGAGCAATAAAGCTGAATTGAAAGTCGGAATTGCCAGGGTTCTGTACTTGGCCCACTGCAATATTTATAATAAGATAAAAATTTAAAGTATGCGGGTCTGAAAGCCAAATACTACATGTTCGCAGATGATACAGCTCTAGTTTTAACTGCAGATAATACCGAGGAACTCGAAAATCTAGCAAACCAAGATTTGAACCTATATTTTAGGTGGTTGTGTAAAAACAAGTTATCAATAAATATAACCAAAACGGTGTATATGGTAGTGAAACAAAAAAACAAACCAAACTGTGATGTAAAAATGTACCTCAATAGAGTAAGACTGAAAGAAGTGACTGAATATAAGTACTTAGGACTTGCGATACAAAATAATTAATCTACCAATAAACTTACAAACCAAACTACAAAGAGTGCAAAACAGGGCCATAAAGACTATTTACCAAATTGAATATTTTACTCCAACAGAAGAGTTGTATGAACAAATAAAACTATGAATAAAATGAGAAGATATGAACAAACAAAATTTATATACCTAATAAACAATCACTTATTAAAATCAAATTTAACTACAAAGCAAGTGAAAGAATGTCACACACATAATGTAAGAAATGCAGCAAATTTAAGAAATTATTTTTCAAGGACACATAAAGCACAAAGTTCACCCGTATATGGAAGTATTCAAACATAGAATTCTATACCACAGGATATTGTAAATATTGAAACTGTAAAAAAAATCTGTCATGACCTTAAGTTATATCTAAACTAATGTGATTTTTGATAGTTTACTAAAAAACTAATATTTTATATTACATTACAATTACATTATTAACTTACTTTTGTAGGCCCTAGTACCAGTAAGCTTAATTACTGTTTCAAGGTCAGTGATAAATAAATTACTTGAAAAAAAAAACTGGGTCTCCGCCACGCCACCTCTTCGCAAAACTGTCGGCTGTGCTAACAATTTTTCAATCTGTTCTTTGTTTATTACGCAGAGATCATCGACGAGGGAAAAAATGAAACAATTTTCTTTTTTTTCTCTTGGGGCGAAGAAACTTAACGGTGATTAACTCGTCATCTACTACGCTCTGGATAAGGCCAATAAAATATTTGTCTTGTTTATCTGTTTCATACTCAATCTCAACAAAATCCTCTTTTTTTAAATTTTTCAAAAGTAAGTCAGCTTCTTCTTCATCAGAAGATGATCAAGAATCTACTGCCTCCTCCACAACATCAAGCTCATCAAACTCGTCTTCGACCGCAGTCTCAATCCTTGTTGAGGATGGGCCAGCTTGAGCAAAGTCTTCGTTTGACACGCTTTTTCCTGGTTCAACGGCAACCATTCTCTTTTTCGTAACTGTTGGTTTACACGGAATCCTGGTGTCATTCAGCAAATCGATCATAGGAGCGGTCCAATGGTTGGGGTCGCGATCTTCATCTATGGGTTTTGGTAGCCCTGTGCCCAAAAATCCCTTTCTAATGTTTTCACTAATCGTTTCCAAATTATCAAGGGTTTCTTTTTAGCAATGATGGGAAATATTGCTTTGGTATAGGGCCCTTATATTTTTTCTTCCAATCTTCTAGCACACGTCGTCAAGCTTTTTTCAAAGGAGCGAAAACCGCTACTTCCAACGGCTGGGTTAGATGGGTCGATGAAGGAGGTAAAAATCCAAATTTTGTGTCATTTTCGTCACAGAGTTGAATGACATTATAAGAGAGGTGACTACAAAGATTATCACCAATTAAAACTCTTGGAACAGGTTGCTTTTTGAAATAGGGAAGGGCAATATTTTCGAACTAGTTTTCAAAAAGTGGCTGGTCGAACTAACCACTGAAATTTTCTGCCGTAGCGTGCCCTTTTTGGCCCATTTTTTGACATTCAAGTGTCATAGATGTGCTCACTTTCATAGACAATAAATGGTGGTAGTGAAATACCACCACCACTTCCTGCAAACATTGTAACATTTGAAATGTCACAAGAACATATTCAATTGTTCTTAAATAATTTCATATATTTGGACTCATTTAAAATACTATCTCGTACACCTAGCGACATCTATGATTCCTCTGACTAGTTTCCTAACCTAAAATCGGAAATTATGTTGTTGAAAGGTGGTTTCGGTTTGCTCACTCCGAGTGACTCCATTCGCACTCCAGCCGAACCGAACTAAGGTTGTTTTTAAGAAAAACCCGTAGCTCTGTCATTTTTATAATTTCGACAGGCTGGACAGAGGAACAAAAGACATAACCACAGTTTGGTACATTTGACTTACTTTTCGATTTTATTGTTACACTGAAACGGTCGTCTCTGGAAAATCCAAAAACTTTGGTTTTTATTCTTGGCCATCGAGCCGAAAGTTATATAAATTAACTAGCCAGTAGAGTGAGTAATCATGTCAGCTGGAACGTTTTTTGAAAAATCAACAGATTGTTGATTTTTGTGTAAATTTTTGAAAGTGAGGTTAACTATCGGCCGTTCAGGTATGTAAATCCCCTTTTCCCTTTGATGAATGAGTCCTTATATTTCTTCAATCCGTTCAGGCAATTTGGGACAGTATAAAAAATCCACGCCTACACTTCTAGATGAAAATTTGACGAATTTGAGACCATGCTGTACTGCATTTCCAAAGCAAACCTGGGCCCCCTCTACAAGGAAAGCTGTGTCCTGTAAGAGATTGATCCCCGACTATTGTTTGATTGCCTCCAGCCAATTTGGTACTTTCAGATCTCAAATTTGTGAAAACTTCGAAGGATTCCGTCCAGGCTTGTATAATTACTTACCTATGGGTCCCGTAAATGTGCCTTATTAATTACCGTTATTTATTATCTCTTTTCTACCGCTCCCTATCGATTAGCTTTATTAGCTAATTAATATCTTTATGAATATTAATTACTGTTAATTATTATTATCTTTTTCTTTATCGCTTTCTATCGATTAGCTTAATTAGCTAATTAATATCTGTATAAAATCAATTACCGACTTGTTTACCTTATAGTAGTATTTGGCTAGAATAGCTAACTACTGTTTAATGTAATTATTAATTTAATTAATTTATTATCATAATCCGATAATTACCTTTATTATCGTTTTCGTTATTTCTTTTATATCGAATACTGATCGACATAATATATTGAAGATTCATTAACTTTTGGAGGTAAATCTGACCTTTAGTTTCAAATCAATGAGGTGGTAATTCTACAAGGTAAACCAATGTAAAATCTTTAGGTAGTTGAAGTTGAATTTTATCTTTACACATGTTGAATTTCAATTACAGGTAAGACCGTAGAGCTCTCCCCGATAACCTTGGTTTTATATAGCGCACCTTTGGCATTTATAACTTCCTGGGGATTACTTATTACCTTCCTGCTTTTATAAGTTTGATTTTATTGATTTGATTGACTTTGAGCAAAGAATATTATAGTTAACACTTATAGAAAACCCACTCTTATGGGCGACGGCAGGCCGCTAGAGGCGCTGCTCCGGAGTTAAAAATTGAAATAATTTATAATCGCGCTAGCTTTCCGGCAAATAAATTTTAACATCGTTGCGCGCTTTTCATCTCGGCATTTATTATTTTCTGTGATTTTACCTTGTAAGATGATAGACTAACTGGCGCGGCGGTTTTAGAATATTATTTTTTACATCATTAGATGATATGCTCGATAATATGTGAAAAAAAAGCAAAAGTTACCTACAATAAATCATATAATAGACATTCACAAAATAATACAGTTGCTATACTAAATACCTAGCTGCTACGTCTAATTTGCTGTATTTAGGAAATAAAATCGGTCTTCTAAATAGGTAATGTAATTTAATATATAAAAAAAAAAACATCTATTTTGATTAATATTAGGTAGGTAGGTACTTAAATATACATAAAACAGAAAATATATAAACTAAAACAAAATTATGCTGTAATCTTCTTAACACTATTTATTAATAACAAATGGGCAAATAACAAACAAAGTTATTTTCTAAATTAAACACAACATCTCAAAGTTTTACAAATAAAAATTTTGTTAATAAAGATAGGGAATGTTGAGTGGAGTCATTTTTTTTGTCTGGCATTTTCAGGATGTGGCTCGTTAATAGATGAGAATATGGGTAGTTATAATGCCAGCCTCCTGTTCGAAAATTTTTCGAATTTACATGAAAATCAAATTCTTTTAAGATCTTAAATTGTCTGGCGTTTGAATAGAAGATTGACATTGAAAAATAAATCACAAATAAAAAATGCCTGACGGTTTTCAATGTTCGAAAAAGTGAGGCATAGGGGTCAAATTGCAAGAAAAAAGCAAAAGTTCCACATTTTCTTTCTGTCTGGCAATCGAGAGAATGAAATATTTTATCATGAAAATAACGCTGAAAAACTGCCAGACACTAATTCCAGTTCGAAATCGAGTTTCCCGCGGAAAATTGTTTGGAACATTCGAAAAATTTTGATATTTCTGTAAGAAACTGAAGTTCGAACTGCGATTATCGACTAGCAATTTTTCAGCGATATTTTCAAGACAAAACCTTCCATTTTCTCGATTGCTCGAAAAAAAAAAAAATGGAATGTTTCACTTTTTTCTTGCAAGTTGACCTTCATCCCCCATCTATTCGAACATTGAAAACCGTCTGGCATTTTTCATTGTTGAATTATTTCCCAATGTCAATCTTCTATTCAAATGCCAGACAATTCAAGATTATCAAAAAACAAAAAGTTTCATGTAAACGAAAATTGATTTTTTGAATTTCCGAACAGGGGGGAGATATTGAAACCATCCATCATCAGCGCGGTCACCGTCGTTCGTGCAAACGCCGTTGCGTGCGAAAAAGTAAAACTTTCTGCACTTGTTAGGTAAATAACTATTTTCTATGAGCGTGCGGAAAAGTGTACTTATTTTTAGGTATACAGGTACTTACAGGTAAACCGGTATACTACAAAAAAATATCTTAAATTGATAAATATGTAGATAAAAATATTATCTTTCATCTCGTAGAAAAAATAGTGTTCCTAATTCGTGCGGAAAGTCTCTTTTTCGCACTTGATCGCTTGCCGACCGACGCGCAGTCGCGTGGGGAAAAGCGGTACTTTCCGCAGTAGTTAGGAAATATACTATTTTAACTTAGAATAGAGTTTATTCAGTTGTAGTGTTTTATTCAGTTATCCGAAAATATATAAATACATTTCTCCTGGAATGATTTTTCACTGGAAAATTTTGAAATTTTCCTCTAATGAGCTCCTCACTTTCCTCTTTCTCCTGTAGAAATTTCAAAATTTTCCCGTTGCCAGTTTTCCAGAAAAAAATTAAAATGTAAGAGGGTGAATTTTTCTCAATTTTGGCAATTTTGCCTTAATAAGTCAATTGTCTTTGAATTTTTCCTGGAATGATTTTTCACTGGAAAATTTTGAAAGTTCCCTCTAATAAGCTCCTCACTTTTCTCTTTTTCCTGGAAAATTTTCCCTTTGCCAGTTTTCCAGAAAAAAATTAAAATGTAAGAAGGTAAATTTTCCTTAATTTTGCTTAAATAAATCAATTTTCCAGAATTATTTCTCGAGTGATTTTTCACTAGAAAATTTTAAAAATTTGCTATAATGAACTCCTCGCTTTCCTCTTTTTTCTGGAAAATTTTCACAATTTTTCTTTTGCCAGTTTTCTAGAAAAAAACTAAAAAGAATGGAAATGAATTTTACTTAAGATAGTCAATTTTCCAGAATTTTTCCTGGAATGATTTTCCACTGGAAAATTTTGAAATTTGCCTATAATAAGCTCCTCATTTTCGTCTTTCTCCTGGAAAAATATCACAATTTTTTCTCTGCCAATTTTCCAGAAAAGAATTGTAATGTAAAAGAATGAATTTTGCTTAAAAAAGTCAGTTTTCCTGAATTTTTCCTGGAGTGAATTTTCACTGGAAAATTTTGAAATTTTGCTATAATGAATTCCTCACTTTCCTTTTTTTTCTGAAAAAATTTCACAATTTTCCTTTTGCCAGTTTTCTAAGAAAAAAATAAAATCCAAGAAAATGAATTTTGCCTAAAAAAATCTATTTTCCAGAATTTTTCCTGGAATGATTTTTCATTGGAAAATTTTGAAATTATCCTATAATAGGCTCCTCACTTTCGTCTTTCTCCTGGAAAAATTGCACAATTTTTCCGTTGCCAGTTTTCCAGAAACAAATTAAAATGTAAGAGGGTGAATTTTCCTCAATTTTGCCTTAATGAGTCAATTGTCTTTGAATTTTTCCTGGAATGATTTTTCACTGGAAAATTTTGAAAGTTCCCTCTAATAAGCTCCTCACTTTTCTCTTTTTCCTGGAAAATTTTCAAAATTTTCCCTCTGCCAGTTTTCCAGAAAAAAATTAAAATGTAAGAAGGTAAATTTTCCTTAATTTTGCTTAAATAAGTCAATTTTCCAGAATTATTTCTCGAGTGATTTTTCACTAGAAAATTTTAAAAATTTGCTATAATGAACTCCTCGCTTTCCTCTTTTTTCTGGAAAATTTTCACAATTTTTCTTTTGCCAGTTTTCTAGAAAAAAAATAAAAAGAATGAAAATTAATTTTACTTAAGATAGTCAATTGTCTTTGAATTTTTCCTGGAATGATTTTCCACTGGAAAATTTTGAAATTTGCCTATAATAAGCTCCTCATTTTCGTTTTTCTCCTGGAAAAATATCACAATTTTCACTCTGCCAATTTTCCAGAAAAGAATTGTAATGTAAACATGAATTTTGCTTAAAAAAGTCAGTTTTCCTGAATTTTTCCTGGAGTGAATTTTCACTGGAAAATTTTGAAATTTTGCTATAATGAAATCCTCACTTTCCTTTTTTTTCTGAAAAAATTTCACAATTTTCCTTTTGCCAGTTTTCTAAGAAAAAAATAAAATCCAGGAAAATTTTGCTTAAAAAAATCTATTTTCCAGAATTTTTCCTGGAATGATTTTCCATTGGAAAATTTTGAAATTATCCTATAATAGGCTCCTCATTTTCGTCTTTCTCCTGGAAAAATTGCACAATTTTTCCGTTGCCAGTTTTCCAGAAAAAAATTAAAATGTAAGAGGGTGAATTTTTCTCAATTTTGGCAATTTTGCCTTAATAAGTCAATTGTCTTTGAATTTTTCCTGGAATGATTTTTCACTGGAAAATTTTGAAAGTTCCCTCTAATAAGCTCCTCACTTTTCTCTTTTTCCTGGAAAATTTTCCCTTTGCCAGTTTTCCAGAAAAAAATTAAAATGTAAGAAGGTAAATTTTCCTTAATTTTGCTTAAATAAATCAATTTTCCAGAATTATTTCTCGAGTGATTTTTCACTAGAAAATTTTAAAAAATTGCTATAATGAACTCCTCGCTTTCCTCTTTTTTCTGGAAAATTTTCACAATTTTTCTTTTGCCAGTTTTCTAGAAAAAAACTAAAAAGAATGGAAATGAATTTTACTTAAGATAGTCAATTTTCCAGAATTTTTCCTGGAATGATTTTCCACTGGAAAATTTTGAAATTTGCCTATAATAAGCTCCTCATTTTCGTCTTTCTCCTGGAAAAATATCACAATTTTTTCTCTGCCAATTTTCCAGAAAAGAATTGTAATGTAAAAGAATGAATTTTGCTTAAAAAAGTCAGTTTTCCTGAATTTTTCCTGGAGTGAATTTTCACTGGAAAATTTTGAAATTTTGCTATAATGAAATCCTCACTTTCCTTTTTTTTCTGAAAAAATTTCACAATTTTTCTTTTGCCAGTTTTCTAAGAAAAAAATAAAATCCAAGAAAATGAATTTTGCCTAAAAAAATCTATTTTCCAGAATTTTTCCTGGAATGATTTTCCATTGGAAAATTTTGAAATTATCCTATAATAGGCTCCTCACTTTCGTCTTTCTCCTGGAAAAATTGCACAATTTTTCCGTTGCCAGTTTTCCAGAAACAAATTAAAATGTAAGAGGGTGAATTTTCCTCAATTTTGCCTTAATGAGTCAATTGTCTTTGAATTTTTCCTGGAATGATTTTTCACTGGAAAATTTTGAAAGTTCCCTCTAATAAGCTCCTCACTTTTCTCTTTTTCCTGGAAAATTTTCAAAATTTTCCCTTTGCCAGTTTTCCAGAAAAAAAAAATAAAATTAAGAAGGTAAATTTTCCTTAATTTTGCTTAAATAAGTCAATTTTCAAGAATTTTTCCTCGATTGATTTTTCACTAGAAATTTTCAAAAATTCGCTATAATGAACTCCTCGCTTTCCTCTTTTTTCTTAAAAATTTTCACAATTTTCCTTTTGCCAGTTTCCTAGGAAAAAACTAAAAAGAATGAAAATGAATTTTACTTAAGAAAGTCAATTTTCCAGAATTTTTCCTGGAATGATTTTCCACTAGAAAATTTTGAAATTTTCCTATAGCAAGCTCCTCATTTTCGTCTTTCTCCTGGAAAAGTATCACAATTTTTACTCTGCCAATTTTCCAGAAAATAATTGTAATGTAAAAGAATGAATTTTGCTCAAAAAAGTCAGTTTTCCTAAATTTTTCCTGGAGTGATTTTTCACTGGAAAATTTTGAAATTTTGCTATAATGAAATCCTCACTTTCCTCTTTTTTCTGAAAAAATTTCACAATTTTCCTTTTGCCAGTTTTCTAGGAAAAAAATAAAATGTAAGAAAATTAATTTTGCTTAAAAAAATCTATTTTCCAGAATTTTTCCTGGAATGATTTTCCATTGGAAAATTTTGAAATTTTCCCATAATAAGCTCCTCACTTTAGTCTTTTTCCTGGAAAAATTGCACAATTTTTACTTGGCCAGTTTTCCAGAAAAAAATTGAAAAACTATGATATTTCTGTAAGAAACTCGAGTTCGAACTGCGATTATCGTCTAGCAATTTTTCAGCGATATTTTCAAAACAAAATCTTCCATTTTTTTCCCGCATATCGTGCTTTTTCACATCAGCGCGGTCACCGTTTTAAAGTTATTATACATATTTATATGGACATATGGCAACGCCGACTAGCCATCAACTGGAGCCCCGTTGATTACGGCGAGCCTACCTCTCCGATGGAGCCCGGCTCGAAAAGTCTGGCTCCATTCAGGGGTCAAAAAATATACATGGAATAGGTTTTCTATAAGTGTTAACTATAATATTCTTTGCTTTGAGTCAAGAATTGAAGGTTAATGGTATTATGACTTCATCATTTGTGCTTAGGTAAATTTCATCATGGTTATCTTTTTAATTGTTCTTGAATTTCGATCTCAATATATTTATTTAAATTAAGTTTTGCTTTTGGAAAGCTGCTTAATGATTTAAAAAAAAAAAACTTGGACACAAGACAATATACAACAGTTCGCCATCTTGTCACAATGGGCTCTTTCACTAAAATTTAAATACGTAATTTAGGTATAAAATCCCAAAGGAGGGACTATTTTAGGCACATATACCAAAAAAAAATGTTCTACAAGGTTAAATAAGTTTTTTACAGGCATTTTAAACTACCAAAATTTGAATTATTTAAAAACGCGCCGATTTGCTGACGTCGCATAAATATTTTTCATTTCGCTTGTTGTTGCAAACAGCTGTCCGCCTCTGCTGTATTTATCCTGTAGTAAATGCAGGTAAAGGTTCGAATGCGCTGTTGTCGGTGGTGACTAAATGTAGTGCAACGTAAAATAAATAAATAAAACTAAACATAGAAAATTATATTAAATTGTGTTTAAGCATAATTTCAATAAAAATGTTATAAAATCTTGAATCCATAACTAATTAATTTAACTACTTTTCATGAAATTTTGCGAACATTTCAGAATTAAATCTATTACAAATTTTCAATGTTGACAATTAGTGGCAACACGGTCAAATAGCGAGCTGCGACGTCATAGAAATAAATTCTGGGTTTTTATTTGGAGGTATTTCTTTTTTTTCTGTTTTCTCAAGAAGGACTATGAATTTTTCAAAAGTAAAAATACAGAAAATTCTGTTTTTAGTTGCTTTATCCAAATATGCCAATTTCAAAAATTAGTGAAAGAGCCCATTGTTCATGAGCAACAGTTCTTATACATTTGATTAATAAATTATTGTTTCAGAATTCCAAAGCTTGTGTTTTTATTGAATAGGTTAAATGTCGGATAGCTATTGAATTTTGGATTTATTTTCCTTCTCAGATTTTTGCATTTATTTTTTTAAACAATAACTAATTATTGGAATAGTGCTTAGTTTGGCTATTCCTTGGTAATCAAAATAATTTATATAAACTAGTGGCGCCCTCTCTCTACTGTACCAACACCAAGGACCACCCCATGCTAAACAACCACTGAGCAATAGTCGAGCACAGATTATGAACATTCTTTTGTTTCGACAAAAGAGCGTTACAACATGACCGATGTGGAGCTTTTTGCCGAATCAATGATGCGTTCAGGATGTCGAGTTTTTCGTCTTACTATCACTTTTTTTAGTCCAGGGTCATCAACGAAGCAAGTCTCGTCATTGTCGATAAGGGAGTTGGCTTCTACATTTTCTAATAGAGTTTGCAAATTGTCAAAATATGCGAGGCACCTGCACGGGCCACTTTTTATATTTTCACACAGACTCTGTGTGAGGTCATTCTTATGTCGCGATAAAAAAGCATTTGCCCAGTCCAATCCGTGCATATTATTTTGGAATTTGTTCACTCTTATGCCTTTTCTGTCCAAGTAGCCCTTGACAGCATAACGAAGATCCAGTTTATCCAAAGGATAACCCCATTCCCCTGCTATTACAATCATCTTCAGTGTTACTAAAAGCAGTTTTGTCATGAACTAGACCATTCTCTTTATATTGGAGCCATTGAACAGAATGCCACGAAAATGTATCTCCTGATATGTCCTTTCTCCTACAAACCAATCCTGATTTCAATAAAGCAGCAAAATCAAAAAAATCTTCCTGTTGCATTTCGTGAACCTTAAATTGTTTCTTTCTGCCCGTTTTCCTGACCAACTGATACCAATCATGTGGATGGTAAACTGGAATTTCCATTATCTTTTTTTGCTTTTCTATCATGGAGTGATCTATATCACATTCCATATGTGTATTACCGGGTACAAGAAACTTGTGATTTATTATTAAATTTGGATTTTCACTTTGAGCTTTTATAAACATGGCAGCTACATGACTATTTTTATTTTGTCCACCGCAGGTGTCTGAGTAAAAAGTAACTTCACTAATGGAATCGGGCAAATTTTTAAGGTGACGATACAAGCAGGATGCATTTCATTTCCCCCTCTGGAAGCCATAGCTTCTTGCCACATGTAGTTTGTCGATTCTCCAGTAGCATTATCATGAATGGTCAGATTGTAGGTCCATAATTGCCTTTTGTAGGAAGCACCTGAAGAAACAATAAAGGGTGTTGGCAAAGATTGTTGTAGATCTAAACTAAAACACTTTTTTTTGAAATCAATTTTGGCTTCTTTGTCTATCTTTTTTGCATCGTACGCTGTGTTAGCGAGCTCCTGGTGTAACTGGAGATCCCTTTCAGCATTCTGTTTATCTTCACCATTGGCAACTTTTACCTGCATATTCAGAGTATCACATTTATAGCAAGTATCAACATAAGGTTTTTTAAACGAAAGCTTAAATTTATGAAATTCTCTTTCATATATTGATCGGCCAACAGCATGTTTCCTTCCTTCTTTATACAGGTCATACATAATTAGCAGGTTTAAGTGAGATGGTAGATATTTTCTATCTTCCATAGTTATTCCAGAAGTACTAGTTTTTTTTTAAAAACATTTTCTATGAATCCCTCTTTCTAGTCTAAAGTCCTGCAGAAACACTCTTTGCACACAGAGACTCGTTGGCCGTTTATTTCAAGAAAGTATTCATACCTACTCTTAGAAACAAAAAAGCACAAATGCAAAAAAATCACAAATAAAAATAGGAAGATTGGAACGTTTTTATTGATTTGAGTAAGCTCTTTTGGTATCCTTCTTGGTAAACTTAACATAAAAACATAAAACATAAAACACATTCTGAGTGAAAATGGTAACGAGCTGCAAAATGAAAGAGAAATAGCTGAGGAGTTCAACAGATATTTTGCCCAGGTAGGACAACACCTTGCACAAAATATACCAGATATACCAAACCAGCAGTTTGAAGAAGAAGAAGTGGCATCAACCATCTACTTTTACCCTACTGACTCACAAGAGGTAGCCAACATTATAAGCGTTCAAATAATTGCTCACCAGGTGAGGACCAAATCACAAAAAAGGACTTGTTACAAGTTCAAGACCTACTGGAAGAAACGATTGTTGAACTCATCAATAATATATTAGGGACTGGCATGTTTCCAACAGAATTCAAGAATTCCAAAATAACTCCTATATATAAAAAAGGGTCACATAAAAATACAACAAACTATAGGCCCATATCTGTATTGTGTCTATTCTCCAAAATTGCAGAAAAAATAATAAAAACACGAATAATTAACTCCATAAATAATACATCTGGTATGGACAAATATCAATATGGTTTCCAGAAACAGAGCAGCACCCTGGGAGCGACGGCTGATCTGCTTGAATATGTGTCCTCTGAAATTGACTAAAACAAATATGTGCTCACTATATTTGTGGATCTCCAAAAAGCCTGCGACACAGTTGATGTAGATATTCTTCTAGGAAAACTGGAAAGAATGGGCTTCAGAAGTGTTGGATATACACTAATGAGATCATATTCTAAGTATCGGACACATTGCACTGAAATTAACAAGATGAAGAGCAATAAAGCTGAATTGAAAGTCGGAATTGCCAGGGTTCTGTACTTGGCCCACTGCAATATTTATAATAAGATAAAAATTTAAAGTATGCGGGTCTGAAAGCCAAATACTACATGTTCGCAGATGATACAGCTCTAGTTTTAACTGCAGATAATACCGAGGAACTCGAAAATCTAGCAAACCAAGATTTGAACCTATATTTTAGGTGGTTGTGTAAAAACAAGTTATCAATAAATATAACCAAAACGGTGTATATGGTAGTGAAACAAAAAAACAAACCAAACTGTGATGTAAAAATGTACCTCAATAGAGTAAGACTGAAAGAAGTGACTGAATATAAGTACTTAGGACTTGCGATACAAAATAATTTGAGTTGGAATCTACATGTTGAAAGTATCATTAAACAAATTGTGCCCTTTGTTGGAGCTGTCAAGAGGTGTGCTGCAAACAAAAAGACTAGAAACTTGTTATACAATTCATTTATCGTGCCACATATCCGGAATCTTCTACCATGTTGGGGTAATCTACCAAAAAACTTACAAACCAAACTACAAAGAGTGCAAAACAGGGCCATAAAGACTATTTACCAAATTGAATATTCTACTCCAACAGAAGAGTTGTATGAACAAATAAAACTATGAATAAAATGAGAAGATATGAACAAACAAAATTTATATACCTAATAAACAATCACTTATTAAAATCAAATTTAACTACAAAGCAAGTGAAAGAATGTCACACACATAATGTAAGAAATGCAGCAAATTTAAGAAATTATTTTTCAAGGACACATAAAGCACAAAGTTCACCCCTATATGGAAGTATTCAAACATAGAATTCTATACCACAGGATATTGTAAATATTGAAACTGTAAAAAAAATCTGTCATGACCTTAAGTTATATCTAAACTAATGTGATTTTTGGGCTCCGTGTCATTTGCGCGACAGCCGTTTGCGCGAGGGAGAAAAGCGCGATAGGAAAAGCGCGAGGGACAAAACCGCGACGGAACAAAAACGCGACTGGAGAAAAGCGAGAGTAACAAAAACGCGACTGTATAAAAGCGCGAGGGACAAAAACGCGAGGTACAAAAGCGCGACAGAACAAGATCGTGACTGAACAGAAGCGCGAGAGACAAAAACTCGAGGGACAAAAGCGCGACGGAACAAAAACACGACTGAACAGAAGCGCGAGGAACAAAAACGCGACTGAACAAAAGTGCGAGGGACAAAAACTCGAGAGACAAAAGCGCGACGGAACAAAAACGCGAGGGACAAAAGCGCGACAGAACAAAAACGCGACTGGAATGAAGAGTGATGGACAAAAACGCGACTGGAATAAAGCGCGATTGGATGAGAACGCTCGACTATCTACGAGGAATATAGAACGCTTTCCAAAATACAAGACATTAAGACATTCTCAGTGGCTCCGGTTCAAAAGAGCGATATTTGAAATAGTGACATTAAAAAGGCGACATATTTTTTAAGCGATACATCAAAATAGCGATATTCAAAACAGCGACTTATTAAAATAGCGACATTCAAAACAGCGACATGTGAAAAAAGTAGCGACATATCAAAAAAGCGACATTCGAAAGCACGATACTTCAAACAGCGACATTGCAGAAGAGCGACATATGTAAAGAACGAGATTTAAAACAGCGACATCAACAACGGCGACCTCTAAGCAAAACAGGGACACATCAAATTGTATCAATAATAATCAAAAAAATGCAGACTACTCAAACTAACCCAAACTATCCGTTCCCCTAGTGCGATCTTGTCCTCGTAAGTTAGCATTTTATTTGAAAAACAAGGTTGACATTTTTTAAAAATAAAATGCTAACTTACGAGGACTAGATCGCACTAGGCGGACGGGTTAGTTTGGGTTAGTTTGAGTAAGTCTGCAGTAAAATGCTAACTTACGAGGACTAGATCGCACTAGGCGTACGGGTTAGTTTGAGTAAGTCTGCAGTAAAATGCTGACTTACGAGGACTAGATCGCACTAGGCGTACGGGTTAGTTTGGGTTAGTTTGAGTAAGTTTGCAATAAAATGCGAACTTACGAGGACTAGATCGCACTAGGCGGACGGGTTAATTTGGGTTAGATTGAGTAAGTATGCAATAAAATGCTAACTTACGAGGACTAGATCGCACTAGGCGGACGGGTTAATTTGGTTTAGATTGAGTAAGTCTGCAATAAAATGCTAACTTACGAGGACTAGATCGCACTAGGCGGACGGGTTAGTTTGGGTTAGTTTGAGTAAGTTTGCAATGAAATGCTAACTTACGAGGACTAGATCGCACTAGGCGGACGGGTTAATTTTGGTTAGATTGAGTAAGTCTGCAATAAAAGCTAACTTACGAGGTGTAGATTTTACTAGGCGGACGGGTTAGTTTGGGTTAGATTGAGTAAGTCTGCAATAAAATGCTAACTTACGAGGACTAGATCGCACTAGGCGGACGGGTTAGTTTGGGTTAGTTTGAGTAAGTCTGCAGTAAAATGCTAACTTACGAGGACTAGATCGCACTAGGCGTACGGGTTAGTTTGGGTTAGTTTGAGTAAGTCTGCAGTAAAATGCTGACTTACGAGGACTAGATCGCACTAGGCGTACGGGTTAGTTTGGGTTAGTTTGAGTAAGTTTGCAATAAAATGCGAACTTACGAGGACTAGATCGCACTAGGCGGACGGGTTAATTTGGGTTAGATTGAGTAAGTATGCAATAAAATGCTAACTTACGAGGACTAGATCGCACTAGGCGGACGGGTTAATTTGGTTTAGATTGAGTAAGTCTGCAATAAAATGCTAACTTACGAGGACTAGATCGCACTAGGCGGACGGGTTAGTTTGGGTTAGTTTGAGTAAGTTTGCAATAAAATGCTAACTTACGAGGACTAGATCGCACTAGGCGGACGGGTTAATTTTGGTTAGATTGAGTAAGTCTGCAATAAAAGCTAACTTACGAGGTGTAGATTTTACTAGGCGGACGGGTTAGTTTGGGTTAGATTGAGTAAGTCTGCAATAAAATGCTAATTTACGAGGACTAGATCGCACTAGGCGGACGGGTTAGTTTGGGTTAGTTTGGGTTAGTTTGAGTAAGTTTGCAATAAAATGCTAACTTACGAGGACTAGGCGGACGGGTTAGTTTGGGTTAGATTGAGTAAGTCTGCGTTTTTTTGATTATTATTGATTCAATTTGTTCATCACTTATTCTATAGTTCTAAGTAGGACAATATGAAAAACTTTATTAACAAAAAAACCAAATAAATTAGTTAAAAATACAAATTATGGAAAGCTAAGTTTAAATGGTTGAGTTTAAAGCTACTGCTTTAAATTGATTTTGTACGTTGGAGAAAGGGTATTCTTGGACTAAGTTTAACAATCGAGAATTAACTTGCTCATATTTTGAACTCGTCGCTGGGGGCTTTCTATACCCGGTCCTTTATTTGTTGACAGCCATTTCAACAACGCTTTTGTCCCTCGCGTTTCTGTTCCGTCATGCTTTTGTCCCTAGCGCTTTTGTTTCTCGCGCTTTTATCCAGTCGCGTTTTTGTTCAGTCGCGCCTTTGCTCTTCGCGTTATGCTCCGTCGCGCTTCTGTCTCTCGCGCTTTTGTTCCGTCGCGCTTTTGTCCCTCGCGCTTTTGTTCCTCGCGTTTTTATCCAGTCGCGTTTGTGTCCATCGCGCTTTATTCCAGTCGCGTTTTTGTTCCGTCGCGGTTCTGTCCCTCATGTTTTTGTTCCGTCGCGCTTTTGTTCCTCGCGTTTTTATCCAGTCGCGATTGTATCCATCGCGTTTGTATCCATCGCGCTTTTTTCCTGTCGCGTTTTTGTTCCGTCGCGTTTTTGTCCCTCGCGCTTTTCGTATCGCGCTTTTCTCCCTCGCGCAAACGGTTGTCGCGCAAATGACACAGAGCCGATTTTTGATAGTTTACTAAAAAATTAATATTTTATATTACATTACAATTACATTATTAACTTACTTTTGTAGGCCCTAGTACCAGTAAGCTTAATTACTGTTTCAGGGTCAGTGATAAATAAATTACTTGAAAAAAAAAAACTGGGTCTCCGCCACCTCTTCGCAAAACTGTCGGCTGTGCTAACAATTTTTCAATCTGTTCTTTGTTTATTACGCAGAGATCATCGACGAGGGAAAAAATGAAACAATTTTCTTTTTTTTCTATTGGGGCGAAGAAACTTAACGGTGATTAACTCGTCATCTACTACGCTCTGGATAAGGCCAATAAAATATTTGTCTTGTTTATCTGTTTCATACTCAATCTCAACAAAATCCTCTTTTTTTAAATTTTTCAAAAGTAAGTCAGCTTCTTCTTCATCAGAAGATGATCAAGAATCTACTGCCTCCTCCACAACATCAAGCTCATCAAACTCGTCTTCGACCGCAGTCTCAATCCTTGTTGAGGATGGGCCAGCTTGAGCAAAGTCTTCTTTTGACACGCTTTTTCCTGGTTCAACGGCAACCATTCTCTTTTTCGTAACTGTTGGCTTACACGGAATCCTGGTGTCATTCAGCAAATCGATCATAGGAGCGGTCCAATGGTTGGGGTCGTGATCTTCATCTATGGGTTTTGGTAGCCCTGTGCCCAAAAATCCCTTTCTAATGTTTTCACTAATCGTTTCCAAATTATCAAGGGTTTCTTTTTAGCAATGATGGGGAATATTGCTTTGGTATAGGGCCCTTATATTTTTTCTTCCAATCTTCTAGCACACGTCGTCAAGCTTTTTTCAAAGGAGCGAAAATTGCCACTTCCAACGGCTGGGTTAGATGGGTCGATGAAAGAGGTAAAAATCCAAATTTTGTGTCATTTTCGTCACAGAGTTGAATGACATAAGAGAGGTGACTACAAAGATTATCACCAATTAAAACTCTTGGAACAGGTTGCTTTTTGAAATAGGGAAGGGCAATATTTTCGAACTAGTTTTCAAAAAGTGGCTGGTCGAACTAACCACTGAAATTTTCTGCCGTAGCGTGCCCTTTTTGGCCCATTTTTTGACATTCAAGTGTCATAGATGTGCTCACTTTCATAGACAATAAATGGTGGTAGTGAAATACCACCACCACTTCCTGCAAACATGTAACATTTGAAATGTCACAAGAACATATTCAATTGTTCTTAAATAATTTCATATATTTGGACTCATTTAAAATACTATCTCGTACACCTAGCGACATCTATGATTCCTCTGACTAGTTTCCTAACCTAAAATCGGAAATTATGTTGTTGAAAGGTGGTTTCGGTTTGCTCACTCCGGCACTCCGAGTGACTCCATTCGCACTCCAGCCGAACCGAACTAAGGTTGTTTTTAAGAAAAACCCGTAGCTCTGTCATTTTTATAATTTCGACAGGCTGGACAGAGGAACAAAAGACATAACCACAGTTTGGTACATTTGACTTACTTTTCGATTTTATTGTTACACTGAAACGGTCGTCTCTGGAAAATCCAAAAACTTTGGTTTTTATTCTTGGCCATCGAGCCGAAAGTTATATAAATGGGGGGCTTGGTTCTAAATGGGCCAAAGTCATGAAATGTAGATTTTGACAAATCGACTTTAAAAAAAAAGTTCTATGTTTAGAAGCATTTTTAAAAACATAATGTTAGCTCCAGAAATATTCTTATAAAATGGTATCTTGAGGCGGATCGTTCTTATACTTTGGAAATGGTTTAAGATTTTTTAAAAACTCTTTTCGAAAATAAAATAGACATTGGCCGTTTTTGGATTTATAATAAAATTAAAAAATACACTTTGGCCTAACGCCTGGAAATGAAAATGCAAAGAACTTTAATCGAATTTTTATTTTGCACACATGAAACGTATATAACTAAAAAAAAAATATTAGGAAACTAATAAAGGTCGTCAATATTGTCACACAAGGCCCTTTCGGCTCGTGAGGGTTAGACCTGAGGTTAGGGTTTGCTCTTCAGGAAAACACACAACTACAACGTGAATAGTGTATATTGTCGTCCAATAGGTACATTACCAAAGAGGCACTACGTAGGTGTACCACATGACTCTTGTGCTGGGGCTCTATGTAGGAATACGGGTTCTGCACGTATAGGCAACGCTACCCTGCTGGAGGGTAAGACTCTCTGGGGTAAGGTGACCCTGAAGAGGAATGTAGCTACTGCTCTCTTGGGTAAGGTGACCCTGAGGAGAGAGTGATCCGACGGGGTTAATGCTTCCTGGGGTAAGGAGACCCTGAGAAGAGAAAGACCCGAATGGATGCCGATACCATGGTTGTATCGGGTTTTTATATTCATGGCGTGTAAACATAATTTACGCGTTGACCTGCTTAAACCGCTGATTGTCGATAAATCGTGTTCTAGTTAGTTTTAACTATTTTTGATATACAGGATGGTTTTTATTTATAGACCATTAGTTGACAATATCTTGATTTTCGTCTTTACTTTCGCTCATTGTATCGATAGCTGTTTCTGGAGTAATAATGCCATTGATAAATTGCAAATAGTAGGGTCGACTGTTCTCGTGGATGTATGGTAACATGTCTTTTAAATGTTGCAACTTATTCGCGGGAATACCAAGAGGATTTTTTGAGATTGGTAGGAGGCTTGTGGTTTCCGATCGCTGGTTTTTTTTCTTGACAAATCCAAGCTTTTGCAAGGTTTATCGTTGAAAGATGTTTTGTATTGTATCAAACCGAGGTTTTCACTGGAATACTGAATTACTCTTATTGTAGACCAAACTACTGGTTCCCCCAACGTATTTACTTTTTTATGTTGGAACTTTCCAGAAAGAAGTGATTTGAAATTGAGAAATTCTTCTTGACGCATTTCATGAACGAGAACTGGAGGTCTTCTTGGTACTAAACGGATCAAGTTAGCCCAATCCCGAGGAATATCTATTCTAGCTGTTGTTGATTTTTTAGTTTTCTCAATCGCTGCGTGGATTTGGTCTGCTTCCATGTGAGTGTGCCCTGGAACTAGAAATTTATGACAAATTTTCATGTGTTTCTCTTCTCTGTTGAATTTTTCCATGAGGATAAGAAGCATTACGGATATAAAGATGTTCTTATTTTGTCCAGTGCAACAATCACTGTACATACTGATTTCATTGATATGGGGAGGAATATTAATAATAATGTATGCATACAAACACGATGCAACTTCTTGTCAACCCCTTTGAGCGATGGTTTCGTGATAACATTTTGCGGAATTAGTACTTCCGTGTGATTCATAGATAGTAAGATTAAGCGTCCAGAGTTTTCATTTATAGAATGATATGCTGCTTTTCGAATAGGGTATCGGCAAACACTTTTGTAGGTCAAAGCTTATAACTAAAAGATTAGGATTGGTTTTGCTCGCAAGCTTGTCTTTCTTCTTTTTTTTATATGCAGCATCTGCTAGATTCGTGTTCAGTCTTTTCATTTTCAATTCTGATCTTTTCCTCTACGTCTCGGACAGACTCCAATAAACATTCATATTTATCACAGGTACCACAAGTGTCGTTATACGGCTTTTTAAAAGCTATGTTGTACTCTTCTACAAAAAGCTAAGCTAAGCTACAAAAAGCTAAGTATTTTTTTGCAGTTTGTTCTCTTGAATAATGACTTTCACACGAGGGAAACATCTCAATGTGTCGTCTACACAGGCTAGCAAAAAATGTCAAAAGAAACTGAAAACGTCATAATTACCCGCCGAGATGATTTCTTCGAAGGTGGGAGCCAATGTCGTACTAATATGTAGATGATAAACAAAAAAAGGGCCAATGTTGACTTAGACCTTTTTATAAATTATGTTCTACAGGTTTTTGGGCCTATGTCTACATTGGCCTTTTTATCTGTAAAATAAAATGTTATTTGAATTTGAACATTGGCCCTACGTACTTTTGAAACGTGTTTGCCACTCTAAGCAGACATTGGCCCTTTTTACTGATGATAGTTCTCTTTAAATGTAGTTTGAGAATGCACTTAAGCCAAAATCACAGAAAATTGACATTGGCCCTTTTAGAACCAAGCCCCAGAAATTAACTAGCCAGTAGAGTGAGTAATCATGTCAGCTGGAACGTTTTTTGAAAAATCAACAGATTGTTGATTTTTGTGTAAATTTTTGAAAGTGAGGTTAACTATCGGCCGTTCAGGTATGTAAATCCCTTTTTCCCTTTGATGAATGAGTCCTTATATTTCTTCAATCCGTTCAGGCAATTTGGGACAGTATAAAAAATCCACGCCTACACTTCTAGATGAAAATTTGACGAATTTGAGACCATGCTGTACTGCATTTCCAAAGCAAACCTGGGCCCCCTCTACAAGGAAAGCTGTGTCCTGTAAGAGATTGATCCCCGACTATTGTTTGATTGCCTCCAGCCAATTTGGTACTTTCAGATCTCAAATTTGTGAAAACTTCGAAGGATTCCGTCCAGGCTTGTATAATTACTTACCTATGGGTCCCGTAAATGTGCCTTATTAATTACCGTTATTTATTATCTCTTTTCTACCGCTCCCTATCGATTAGCTTTATTAGCTAATTAATATCTTTATGAATATTAATTACTGTTAATTATTATTATCTTTTTCTTTATCGCTTTCTATCGATTAGCTTAATTAGCTAATTAATATCTGTATAAAATCAATTACCGACTTGTTTACCTTATAGTAGTATTTGGCTAGAATAGCTAACTACTGTTTAATGTAATTATAAATTTAATTAATTTATTATCATAATCCGATAATTACCTTTATTATCGTTTTCGTTATTATTATCTAATATCCAATAATTATGGATTATCATAATTATTACAAATTTATTTCTTTTATATCGAATACTGATCGACATAATATATTGAAGATTCATTAACTTTTGGAGGTGAATCTGACCTTTAGTTTCAAATCAATAAGGTGGTAATTCTACAAGGTAAACCAATGTAAAATCTTTAGGTAGTTGAAGTTGAATTTTATCTTTATACATGTTGAATTTCAATTACAGGTAAGACGGTAGAGCTCTCCCCGATAACCTTGGTTTTATATAGCGCACCTTTGGCATTTATAACTTCCTGGGGATTACTTATTACCTTCCTGCTTTTATAAGTTTGATTTTATTGATTTGATTGACTTTGAGTCAAGAATTGAAGGTTAATTGTATTATGACTTCATCATTTGTACTTAGGTAAATTTCATCATGGTTATCTTTTTAATTGTTTTTGAATTTCGATCTCAATATATTTATTTAAATTAAGTTTTGCTTTTGGAAAGCTGCTTAATGATTTTTAAAAAAAAAACTTGGATACAAGACAATATACAACAGTTCGCCATCTTGTCACAATTGTTCATGAGCAACAGTTCTTATACATTTGATTAATAAATTATTGTTTCAGAATTCCAAAGCTTGTGTTTTTATTGAATGGGTTAAATGTCGGATAGCTATTGAATTTTGGATTTATTTTCCTTCTCAGATTTTTGCATTTATTTTTTTAAACAATAACTAATTATTGGAATAGTGCTTAGTTTGGCTATTCCTTGGTAATCAAAATAATTTATATAAACTAGTGGCGCCCTCTCTCTACTGTACCAACACCAAGGACCACCCCATGCTAAACAACCACTGAGCAATAGTCGAGCACAGATTATGAACATTCTTTTGTTTCGACAAAAGAGCGTTACAACATGACCGATGTGGAGCTTTTTGCCGAATCAATGATGCGTTCAGGATGTCGAGTTTTTCGTCTTACTACCACTTTTTTTAGTCCAGGGTCATCAACGAAGCAAGTCTCGTCATTGTCGACAAGGGAGTTGGCTTCTACATTTTCTAATAGAGTTTGCAAATTGTCAAAATATGCGAGGCACCTGCACGGGCCACTTTTTATATTTTCACACAGACTCTGTGTGAGGTCATTCTTATGTCGCGATAAAAAAGCATTTGCCCAGTCCAATCCGTGCATATTATTTTGGAATTTGTTCACTCTTATGCCTTTTCTGTCCAAGTAGCCCTTGACAGCATAACGAAGATCCAGTTTATCCAAAGGATAACCCCATTCCCCTGCTATTACAATCATCTTCAGTGTTACTAAAAGCAGTTTTGTCATGAACTAGACCATTCTCTTTATATTGGAGCCATTAAACAGAATGCCACGAAAATGTATCTCCTGATATGTCCTTTCTCCTACAAACCAATCCTGATTTCAATAAAGCAGCAAAATCAAAAAAATCTTCCTGTTGCATTTCGTGAACCTTAAATTGTTTCTTTCTGCCCGTTTTCCTGACCAACTGATACCAATCATGTGGATGGTAAACTGGAGTTTCCATTATCTTTTTTTGCTTTTCTATCATGGAGTGATCTATATCACATTCCATATGTGTATTACCGGGTACAAGAAACTTGTGATTTATTATTAAATTTGGATTTTCACTTTGAGCTTTTATAAACATGGCAGCTACATGACTATTTTTATTTTGTCCACCGCAGTTGTCTGAGTAAAAAGTAACTTCACTAATGGAATCGGGCAAATTTTTAAGGTGACGATACAAGCAGGATGCAATTTCATTTCCCCCTCTGGAAGCCATAGCTTCTTGCCACATGTAGTTTGTCGATTCTCCAGTAGCATTATCATGAATGGTCAGATTGTATAGATATAGAGTAAGACTGAAAGAAGTGACTGAATATAAGTACTTAGGACTTGCGATACAAAATAATTTGAGTTGGAATCTACATGTTGAAAGTATCATTAAACAAATTGTGCCCTTTGTTGGAGCTGTCAAGAGGTGTGCTGCAAACAAAAAACTAGAAACTTGTTATACAATTCATTTATCGTGCCACATATTCGGAATCTTCTACCGTGTTGGGGTAATCTACCAAAAAACTTACAAACCAAACTACAAAGAGTGCAAAACAGGGCCATAAAGACTATTTACCAAATTGAATATTCTACTCCAACAGAAGAGTTGTATGAACAAATAAAACTATGAATAAAATGAGAAGATATGAACAAACAAAATTTATATACCTAATAAACAATCACTTATTAAAATCAAATATAACTACAAAGCAAGTGAAAGAATGTCACACACATAATGTAAGAAATGCAGCAAATTTAAGAAATTATTTTTCAAGGACACATAAAGCACAAAGTTCACCCCTATATGGAAGTATTCAAACATAGAATTCTATACCACAGGATATTGTAAATATTGAAACTGTAAAAAAAATCTGTCATGACCTTAAGTTATATCTAAACTAATGTGATTTTTGATAGTTTACTAAAAAACTAATATTTTATATTACATTACAATTACATTATTAACTTACTTTTGTAGGCCCTAGTACCAGTAAGCTTAATTACTGTTTCAAGGTCAGTGATAAATAAATTACTTGAAAAAAAAAAACTGGGTCTCCGCCACCTCTTCGCAAAACTGTCGGCTGTGCTAACAATTTTTCAATCTGTTCTTTGTTTATTACGCAGAGATCATCGACGAGGGAAAAAATGAAACAATTTTCTTTTTTTTCTATTGGGGCGAAGAAACTTAACGGTGATTAACTCGTCATCTACTACGCTCTGGATAAGGCCAATAAAATATTTGTCTTGTTTATCTGTTTCATACTGAATCTCAACAAAATCCTCTTTTTTTAAATTTTTCAAAAGTAAGTCAGCTTCTTCTTCATCAGAAGATGATCAAGAATCTACTGCCTCCTCCACAACATCAAGCTCATCAAACTCGTCTTCGACCGCAGTCTTGTAACGCTCCTTTGTCGAAACAAAAGAATGTTCATAACTTGTGCTCGGCTATTGCTCAGTGAGTTATGACAAAAAAAAAATTAAATATGAAAATAATATTGTTTCGCTGCAAAATGAGTGGAATTCTAAAAATGTTATTTTAGCTAAAAATGCACTAAACCAAAAGTTTACCTAAACGGTTCGGAACAATTACCTGTTTGGGGTACAAAGGCCCTTCCTAGCTAGCTATGCCAGTGGAGAGTGGTCGTGGGTAAATAGCTCAGATAAATTTATAATAGCGCCACCCGTTTTCACCCCTACAGAAAGGTAATCGTGCTAACCAACAAAACGGGAAAGAACCTAAAGTAAGCAATAAACCAAGGGAAAGAAACACTAAATTCAAAATATGAAGTGGCAGCTTTAATTGAAGAAGTAAAAAAACTATAATTTTACACCTTCAGTAATGTCATATATCAAATTAGTATTTTATCGTTTATCATATTCGAATTTGAATAAACTACTTATGTAAAAGTTAACAAAATACCCTTGAAACTTGAAAATACTGTAAATAATCACCAGTGATTAGAAAATACCGCGTATATGCATATATTTGGTGTACATTCGTAAGGTTTTCAGCACTTTATCGAAACAACCAACTTAAAAACTAGAAGGCGCAAAAGTGGTAATAGTACACGGCCAGTTAAATACGTATGTTACCATTCAATGTTTTTCAGCCACGCTGAGGGCTTGAGATAATTCAATTATATAAGAAAAATGGAAAGATCTGACCTTATGGGAAGCAGGAGCAGTTCAGTACAATACACAAAACCCGTTCAGGTAGGTACCATTTTCTTGTCCATTTGATACTGTCTGTACCCAGTAATTCCGAATCTGGTAGGTATAAATTGTGGCATCCGACGTAAAGAAATCCCAGGATACTGAGGCAAGTGCATCAGTTTCACTATAGTTCCCTTAGTTGCCAGGACAAGAATGACAAGGACACTGGTCAAGGTGGATTTCCCAGCAAAGGAATAACAAAAATCGCAAGATAAAAGAAGAAAAAGGCCTATATAAAAAAAAGAACGAGTATCAGCAGCGGAACAGGCTAGAAAGAACAAATAAGACTTACCGAAAGTTCTAAGGTGGCCTTTCAAAGAGAAACCATGTGGTTTTGTAGTTAATATCTTAGAATTTCCAATATTTTCCAGGATTTTTCCCAAAATCACATCAGCAAACTATGCTTAGACTCAGAAAACTATTCTGCAATTAAATTGGGAAAAGGAAAACCGATATTCTAATGTAAAATCAGCAAAACGTGCTAGCGTCAATCAAGTAGCTTTCGCAGCCAAAAATCGAATGATCAACCTAATTTTTTGCAAATGCCTGAAATTCGGTACCGTCCCTGCTAGATAACAGCGATGGAAAATAAAATCGGTACCATCGACTCGGTTCTCTCTCTTTCTCTTATAGTTGTACCAAATATTTGAATTTGATGGATTTATCTTTATTATACGAGAATGGGTTTTTCTTTTAGATTTAAGGAACGGTGAACGCCAAAAATACTCAGTGGACAAACTGCTCATAATATTCAATATCAAATTGCTTGGAAAGCGATACCAATTCAATCTCTGAAAATAGCCCGTAACAACACCTCCCCTCCTTAAAAAAAATTTCAACGAAATTCTTCTAAGCTCCTCACGAACTAGTTATGAGAGAAGAACTATATGCTGCCATATATCCCTAACACTATAGACACTTCATTAACCTACAACCTTATCAATCAAATTTGGAAAATTAGTACCCAAAGATGCCTAAATTGATGTATCGGGTGGATGAGCCTTCAGGTCTTTGGTATTCCAGATACCGAGATTACGACCGTTGGAGTCCGTCAGCTCATATGTCCATGGTGAGACTACTTTAGAGATAGTATAGGGACCAGAAAATCTGTGTGCTAGCTTTGCCGTGAAATTTTTCGCAGCATCTGACAACTGATAATTCCGTTTCCAGACTTTTTGATGAAGAAGAAATCGACCATCACGCCTTCTAAGATTGTAAGTATGACTGGATTTTTCATATGCCCGAATTAATTCTTTCTTGACATCAGAAAATACCTTTCCCAGTTGACGAGATCTTTCATGTGGGTCAAATTCTTTTGAATCATCCTGAGCTGGTAGATCGGGTTCATAATGTGGTAACCTTACTTCACGCCCAAACACAACAAAATTGGGAGTCAAATTAGTGACTTGATGTGTTGCTGACCGAATCGCGCAACCAGCTTTTGCCAGAAATTTATCCCAGTGCCTATGATCTTTTTCCACATAACTTGAAAGGATAGTTTTAAGCACTCTATGAACTCGCTCTACAGGATTAGCTTGCGGATGATAGTTGGCTGTGTAACGAATCTCTATACCATAACCTTTAATAACATCCTGGAAAGCTTTACTACGAAATTGAGGTCCGTTATCCACAATAATTTTCTTAGGTATACCATAGACCAAAAGAACATGATCCTCTAACCACTTCAAAAGACTACTGGATGTTGCTGCGCGGAGAGGAAAGAACAAACAAAATTTACTAAACACATCAGATACGGTAAAAACATAGGAATAACCTGCACTAGAACGTGGCAGGGGGCCAACAATATCGATACTAATGATTTCCCATGGTTTGGAAGCTGTAGGTTGTAAGCTTCGCATTTGTCCAAATGGAGCTTTCTGTTCAGGTTTAGTTTCCAGGCAAATTCGACAACGCCGAAGGTATTTCTGTACATCGTTCCTTATTTGAGGCCAGTAATATTTCTGAACAATTCGGCCCAAAGTTTTGGAAACACCCATATGACCACAGGTCGGGGGATCATGACAAGCTTTGATAATATTTGAACGCTGATCTCTTGGAACAACCTGTAACCAACAATCACTTGTAGCAGACAAGGACGGGTATTTTACCTTAGCGCGCTTAAAGAGTTTCTTTTTATCTATCCACCAAAGTGGGTATCTAGAAGGATATTTAGTGACATTACTGTACATCTTCGTGTACCACTTATCTGTAGTGCCTGAAGGTAATTCGGAATCACTAGACACACTTTGGGTATTCGTTATGGCCTCCAATACAGGGACCGATCTCGACAAAGTATCGGGAACAACGTTCTCTTTGCCCTTCCGATGAACCACCTCAAAATCGTACTGTTGCAGTCTCACAGCCCAGCGAGCAATACGTCCAACTGGGTCTTTAATTGTATTAAGCCACTTTAAGCTATAGTGGTCAGTGATTATAGTGAATTTGGTACCCTCAATATAAGGCCGTAACTTCTCAATCGCAAATAACACTGCTAAACACTCCTTTTCTGTGGTCGTGTACTTTCGTTCATTCTGATTTAGAGATCGACTGAGGTAGCATATGACGTGCTCTTCATCATTTTGCATCTGTGTTAAAACAGCTCCAAGCCCGAAGTCAGATGCGTCGCATTGTATCGTGAACGGTTTGTCAAAATCAGGACAGGAAAGTACCGGTGCATTCACAAGATATTCCTTAATGGTCTTAAAAGCATTGTCACAATTTTGGTCCCATAGAAACTTAACGTTCTTCCTGGTTAAAGAAGTGATAGGGGAAATAACCGAAGAAAAATTAGGCACAAACCTTCTATACCAAGATGCAAGACCGACTATACGCCTTACCTCGCTGACGTTCTTGGGTGAAGGGATTTCAAGAATTGCCTTGATTTTATCAGGGTCTACCAAAAGTCCTGAAGAGTTGACCACGTAACCCAGATACTTTAACTCATCCTTACAAAACACGCATTTCTCCCTATTAAGAGTTAAACCAGCCTGAACGAGACGATTGATTACCTCACGCAGAATTCGCAAGTGCTCCTCAAAAGTAGGCGTGCAAATAATGACATCATCCAAGTAAACGGAAACGTAATTATCAAACTCGACACCAATAACACGATCTATTAGTCTTTGCCAAACGGCAGGGGCATTGGTCAGACCAAATGGCATTCGCTTGAAGTGGAAGAGTCCGCGAGATGGTACGATGAAGGCAGTAAGGGGTTTGGATTCATCTGCGACAGGAATCTGCCAGTAAGCTGATTTAATATCCAGCGTACTGAGATATCGTGCGTCTCGTAACTTGTCCAAAGTATTAGAAACCCATGGAAGAGGATATGAATCTGAAACTGTTACTCGATTTAAAGCTCTAAAGTCCACACAAAATCTCCAACCACCAGATTTCTTTTTAATCATGACAATTGGGGAAGCCCATGGAGAATCAGAAGGCTCTACTATACCATCAGCAATCATTTTATCCAGCTCAGCATTCACTTCATTCTGCAATACTCGGGACAGCGGGTAATAACGCTGTTTTATTGGAGGCGAATCAGTTTTTATGACCAATTCCACAAGAGTGGTACATCCCAGTTTGTCACTCATTTTTGTAAAAGTCTCGTCAATCAGGGCATGTAAGCAACGTTCCTGTTCAACGGTCAAATTTCCTCTGCTTTGGATGGTTGCAATTTCTGCATTACGATTGTTCCCGTCATCAGAACCGAAACTCCACTCGCCAGCATAAAGATCGGGAATGATTCCTATTCTTGTCCAGAAATCAATTCCAAGAATAAGTGTATGAGGAAGGGATGGGACTATCAATACATCAATCAGAACAGTACGTTCTCGAAGACAAAGAGGTAGTAAGACAGAGCCAATGACCTGACAAGTCTGGCCATTTGCCACAGTGCAATAGGAAGTAGTTGGCACTAATTTACAAAGAGATCTCAAACTTTCCCAGCCTGCTGCTCCAAGAATTGTTCTGGATGCACCACTATCAAGCAGTCCAAGGAAATACTTTCCATAGATCTCAACCTGCAGGTAGGGCCGTTCATCATTTTTAGCATGGGCTAGAACATAGTCCAGTAATATTTTTTTGGAAAAATTGGCCATTGAATTCGACACTAGGCAAGACTTCTGGCCTAAGACCTTGCCGTAACCCGGTTTTTTGAACAATCTGGACAGGAGGAAGTAGTACAATCTGGCTTACCGCAACGATAACAAAACTTTTTCCTTGGTTCACTACATTGTCTGAACCGATGACCAGATTTCTGGCAGTTCCAGCAAAAAGACTCGGACTTAGTCACTGTGGAGACGACGTCAGTATTTCCAGAATCAACCAAGATCTGTTGGGGTTTAGAAGTGAGAGTGTCGGCCTCAATAAAGGCTGTGTGGGCCTGATGAGTGGGCTTGTGATAAGCCAACTCTGGCTCCAATAAATACTTATAATTAGTCGGAGGAGGGACAAAACGCTGTACGCGTGCCTCTGTTTCTTCGATAGCTCGGCAAAATTGAATAAGATCTTTAACAGAACAAAATTGTTAAGTAGCAAGTCGAACTTGTAAATAGGGCAAAAGATTTCTACGAATAAGCTGAAGTTTAACTTCTTCAGAAGGTTCTTGCGGCAGTTTCCGGAAAAGATTTTCCATAGCGATTACAAAACTTATAACTCGTTCCTGAGCACCCTGAGTACGTTTTCGAATTTCGTCCCATAATGAAAACTCATAATCGTAGGGCATAAAAGTTTCCCGCAGTTGGGTGACCAAGTCGTCCCAACTTTGAAAGTTACCAGTACGGTACCACAAAAGGGCATCCTTAATGAATAACTCAGATGCGGAACGCAAAAGATGATCCTTCGAAACTCCTCTAGACAGCCTTAATTCCTCAATTCTTTCCAAGAAATCTGACAAACCTCCCGTGTCCATCATATTTAATATTCCAACGACTGACATCCCTATAGACAGGAAGATGGTTATCGTACGAGGGTTGATAGGAGCAATTATCGAGTGGCGAAAAATTCAGATCATTAAAACGTTCCACAAGGTTTTCCAATGGGATAGACTGTGACGAATTTGCAATGTTAGAGGGATTCCTCTCACAATCTGGATCAGAAAAACGTACCTGCGAAATTCGACTAGTTCGATCATTTCTGTTGTTCCTCATGGTTGGGTGATCCTGTAAAATCGGATCGACATTACCATCAAATGGACGGCTCACGGAACTACGATCACGTGTGACTCTTGCAGAAAAAGGATTATTATTTGGTTGAACCAAAGCCGAGGATTGGAAATAGCGGGGTTGTTCCTCTGATGCAGCTCTATCATTAGGAAATCGAGGAGATTTCCACTGAATATTTGAAATGGGAGCATTTAATAGGGAGTGATTTCTTGAAAACGGGTTGGAATGAGGTGGTAATATGCGAGCGTCTTCCTGTACATCCTCTGGAGGATAAAGTAAATTATTGTCAGCCACAGGGGGTCTTGGAAACGATGACGGATCTGCAGGCAATGGCCTATCCCTTGAAATTGAAGCCGTAGTCCTTGAAGGTTGATGATGATGAGGGACGTTCTCAAACTCCGAATTAGGCCTACCTAAATTTGTATGATCATCTGATAAATCAGAAACGAAATGACTCAACCGGGGTACAATAAGTCTACGAAGATTTCCATCATTCACCACTTGATTCAAAGGTTCATCAATACCATTATCATCATGGTCCGAGGCTACTGTATCATTGTCCGAGAATTCAACTAAGTCATATGAGACATTGGGCTCCCTGTTTGTATTTACCCGTGAACTTGAACTAGGATTAATATCACCTTCGTATACACCATGGAGTCGTTTCAAGAAAAATCCACACTTCGAACTCAACTCATTTTTCAAAATTTCGTCTGGCTCCATAGTTGCATTAATTCTAGCAATGCGTTTTCGACTGTGTTCTAACAAGGTGCTTATCCTTTTAAACTCACTCTCCCTGTTTTCCTGATCAAAATTCAAAATATCCCTTTCGATAGAATACAATTTAGCTCCACACAAACAAATTTCTGAAGCCGCTTCATAAGGAGACACTGCAGGATTTTCACGTTCCCCAGAACGTTCCAAACGCAAGGCACTTCTTAATTCTGCTCTACGCTGAGCGAAAGTACCAGCAATAGGCAGTCCACGAATCGTTAATTCGTATTTCAATTCTTCGGATCCCAACAAGTTAATGTCCATTTTCAATTATCGACAACTCGGAAAAAAAAAAAAACAATTGCAATAAAAATCTTCTGTGGCTTTCAAGCCAAAACCCGACCACAAGCAACAAAAAAAACAAAAAAAAAAAACAATCCAACTACCCGACAGCAATAAACGCCACTTTACATGGCACACACCGTCAGCCGATAAGAATTCAAAGTTCCCATCAATCTTGGAGCAAAAAAAAAAATATATATATATATACCTATAAAAAATAAAAAAAATTGCTTACAACACTTAACCAGCTTCCTGTCGTAAATTAATTTTATAATAAATTATTCCTGACAGAACTGTAAAGTATCAAACCGTATAGATAGGTACCATTAATTTGTTATATTAATTACATACATAAGTATCCAGCGTCTGCCGAAATATCAAGATTCAAAATCCTACGAAAAGTAAATATTACTCAAACTATGTAAAAGCCAACAGCTGATAGGAATATAAAAATAAAATCATATCGACAAAGATTTATTTATGCTAATTTGAAAAATTCAAATTGCTATCTTAAAAAAAATTAAGTGTTCGCGTTGGTTTTGACTGTAGGATATCAACCATTGTGATTTTTTTTTTTTAAATTTAAACAGAGTAATTGGGATACCTACAATAAGCATCCAAAATACATAATTCTGCGATTAGGCTATGAAAAACATTGATTAGGCCAATTCTAAAAAAAAACTATGCAGATTACGCAAGAAAATTCATAAACACAAGAAAAATAAATCCACACACGTTTAAGGGCGCCAATTTGTTATGAGTAAAAAAATTTATAAATATTTGTTATGAGAAAAAAAAAAAATTAAATATGAAAATTATATTGTTTCGCTGCAAAATGAGTGGAATTCTAAAGATGTTATTTTAGCTAAAAATGCACTAAACCAAAAGTTTACCTAAACGGTTCGGAACAATTACCTGTTTGGGGTACAAAGGCCCTTCCTAGCTAGCTATGCCAGTGGAGAGTGGTCGTGGGTAAATAGCTCAGATAAATTTATAATAGCGCCACCCGTTTTCACCCCTACAGAAAGGTAATCGTGCTAACCAACAAAACGGGAAAGAACCTAAAGTAAGCAATAAACCAAGGGAAAGAAACACTAAATTCAAAATATGAAGTGGCAGCTTTAATTAAAGAAGTAAAAAAACTATAATTTTACACCTTCAGTAATGTCATATATCAAATTAGTATTTTATCGTTTATCATATTCGAATTTGAATAAACTACTTATGTAAAAGTTAACAAAATACCCTTGAAACTTGAAAATACTGTAAATAATCACCAGTGATTAGAAAATACCGCGTATATGCATATATTTGGTGTACATTCGTAAGGTTTTCAGCACTTTATCGAAACAACCAACTTAAAAACTAGAAGGCGCAAAAGTGGTAATAGTACACGGCCAGTTAAATACGTATGTTACCATTCAATGTTTTTCAGCCACGCTGAGGGGCTTGAGATAATTCAATTATATAAGAAAAATGGAAAGATCTGACCTTATGGGAAGCAGGAGCAGTTCAGTACAATACACAAAACCCGTTCAGGTAGGTACCATTTTCTTGTCCATTTGATACTGTCTGTACCCAGTAATTCCGAATCTGGTAGGTATAAAATTGTGGCATCCGACGTAAAGAAATCCCAGGATACTGAGGCAAGTGCATCAGTTTCACTATAGTTCCCTTAGTTGCCAGGACAAGAATGACAAGGACACTGGTCAAGGTGGATTTCCCAGCAAAGGAATAACAAAAATCGCAAGATAAAAGAAGAAAAAGGCCTATATAAAAAAAAAACGAGTATCAGCAGCGGAACAGGCTAGAAAGAACAAATAAGACTTACCGAAAGTTCTAAGGTGGCCTTTCAAAGAGAAACCATGTGGTTTTGTAGTTAATATCTTAGAATTTCCAATATTTTCCAGGATTTTTCCCAAAATCACATCAGCAAACTATGCTTAGACTCAGAAAACTATTCTGCAATTAAATTGGGAAAAGGAAAACCGATATTCTAATGTTAAATCAGCAAAACGTGCTAGCGTCAATCAAGTAGCTTTCGCAGCCAAAAATCGAATGATCAACCTAATTTTTTGCAAATGCCTGAAATTCGGTACCGTCCCTGCTAGATAACAGCGATGGAAAATAAAATCGGTACCATCGACTCGGTTCTCTCTCTTTCTCTTATAGTTGTACCAAATATTTGAATTTGATGGATTTATCTTTATTATACGAGAATGGGTTTTTCTTTTAGATTTAAGGAACGGTGAACGCCAAAAATACTCAGTGGACAAACTGCTCATAATATTCAATATCAAATTGCTTGGAAAGCGATACCAATTCAATCTCTGAAAATAGCCCGTAACAAGTGGTAGTTTAGCTTGGGGTGGTCCTTGGTGTTGGTACAGTAGAGAGAGGGTGCCACTAGTTTGTATAAATTATTTTGATTAGAAAGGAACAGCCAAACTAGGCACTATTCCATTAATTAGTTATTGTTTATGTTTAAAAAGATAAATTCAAAAAAAATCTGAAAAGGTAAAAGAAATCTAAAATCCAATAGCTATCTGACATTCGACTCATTCAACAAAAACACAAGCTTTGGAATTCCAAACATAATTATTTATTAATTAAATCATTAAAATTTGTGACAATATGGCGAAGTTTTTTTTTTTAATATGGTTCAAAAAATATGTCTAGTATCCAAGTTTTTATTTAATAATAAAAATAATCAAGCAGCTTTCCAAAAGCAAAACTCAATTAAAATAAGTTTAGTAGGATTGAAATTCAAAAACAATTAATCAATACCTATGAAGAAATCCACCTAAATATAAATGATGAATTCACTATATCATCAATCTTCAATTTTTGACTTAAATCAACCAAATCAATAAAATCAAATTTATAAATGCATAAAGGTATTAAGTAATCCCCAGGGAGTTATAAATGCTAGAACCTAGAATTAAAAGTATCCGGGAGAGCTCTACCTTTTACCTGTAATTAAAATTCAAAATATGTAACCATGAAACTCAAATCCAGCTACCTAAAGATTTTACATTGATTAAAATACCTGCAGAATTACCACTTTATTGATTTGAAGCCAAAGGTTAGATTTACCTCAAGAAGTTAATGAATCCCAGAAATATATTTGGAATAATTATAGTAATCCATAATTATTGGATACTAGATAAAAATATTGGAAACGATAATAATAGTAGTTATCTGATTACGATAATGATTAATAATTAATCGATAAAAATTACATTAAACTGTAGTTAGCTATTTTAGCTAGATACTACAATAATGTAAATAGGTCGGTAAATGATTTTATAGTTAATAATTAGCTAATTAAGCTAACCGATAGTGAACGATAAGAAAATAATAATTATAATTAACAGTAATTAATATTTATAACGGTATTAATTAGCTAATAAAGCTAATTGATAGGGAACGGTAGAAGAGAGATACTGAGCAACGGTAATTGATAAGGCACATTTACGGGACCCATAGGTAAGTAATTATACAAGCCTGGACGGAATCCTTGGGAATTTTCATGAATTTGAGATCCAGTAGCACCAAACTGACGGAGGGTAATCATCCAGTGGTCGGGATCAATATCTTACAAGACACAACTTTTCTTGTAGAAGGGGGCCCATACTTTCTTCGGAAATGCAGTAACGCATGGTCTCAAATTCGTCAAATTTTCACCCAGAAGTGCCGGCGTGGACTTTTAAGACTCTCCCAAATTTGCCTGAACGGAATGAAGAAATATAGGGACTCATTTATCAAAGGGAAAAAAGGGTTTACATACCTTAACGGCCGATAATAACCTCACTTTCAGAAATTTACACAAAAATCAACAATCGGTTGATTTTTCAGGAAACGCTCCAGCTAGCACAACCACTCACTCCTCTGGCTACTTGAATTTATCCACTTTTGGGCTCGATGGCCAAGAATGAAAACCAAAATTTTTGGATTTCCACAGAGACGACCTTATCAGTCTAACTATCAAATCGGAAAAGAAAGTCAAAAGTATCCAACCGTGGTTGTGTCTTTCTCCTTTTGTCAAGTCTGTCGAAATTATAAAATTGACAGTGCTACGGGTTTTCAAAAAAACACCCTAGTTAGGTTCGGAGTTGGAGTGGAGTGAACAGAAGTAACCCTAATATGGTAAAAAGCAGTACTCGAACAGCTGGAGAGCGAATGACGTCACTCGAAGTGCACGGAGTGAGCAAACCAAAATCACCTTTCAATAAAATAATTTTCGGTATCAGGTGAGGAAACTAGTCAAAGAAATCATAGATGTCGCCAGGTGTACGAAATGGAATTTTTAAATGAGTTCAAATATATGAAATTAATTATGAACAATTAAAAAATGTTCTTGTGACATTTCAAATGTTACAGTCTCAATCCTTGTTGAGGATGGGCCAGCTTGAGCAAAGTCTTCTTTTGACACGCTTTTTCCTGGTTCAACGGCAACCATTCTCTTTTTCGTAACTGTTGGTTTACACGGAATCCTGGTGTCATTCAGCAAATCGATCATAGGAGCGGTCCAATGGTTGGGGTCGTGATCTTCATCTATGGGTTTTGGTAGCCCTGTGCCCAAAAATCCCTTTCTAATGTTTTCACTAATCGTTTCCAAATTATCAAGGGTTTCTTTTTAGCAATGATGGGAAATATTGCTTTAGTATAGGGCCCTTATATTTTTTCTTCCATTCTTCTAGCACACGTCGTCAAGCTTTTTTCAAAGGAGCGAAAACCGCTACTTCCAACGGCTGGGTTAGATGGGTCGATGAAGGAGGTAAAAATCCAAATTTTGTGTCATTTTCGTCACAGAGTTGAATGACATTATAAGAGAGGTGACTACAAAGATTATCACCAATTAAAACTCTTGGAACAGGTTGCTTTTTGAAATAGGGAGGGCAATATTTTCGAACTAGTTTTCAAAAAGTGGCTGGTCGAACTAACCACTGAAATTTCTGCCGTAGCGTGCCCTTTTTGGCCCATTTTTTAACATCCAAGTGTCATAGATGTGCTCACTTTCATAGACAATAAATGGTGGTAGTGAAATACCACCACCACTTCCTGCAAACATTGTAACATTTGAAATGTCACAAGAACATATTTAATTGTTCTTAAATAATTTCATATATTTGGACTCATTTAAAATACGATCACGTACACCTAGCGACATCTATGATTCCTCTGACTAGTTTACTAACCTAATATCGAAAATTATGTTATCAAAAGGTGGTTTCGGTTTGCTCACTCCGAGTGACTCCATTCGCACTCCAGCCGAACCCAACTAAGGTTGTTTTTAAGAAAAACCCGTAGCTCTGTCATTTTTATAATTTCGACAGGCTTGACAGAGGAAGAAAGACACAACCACAGTTTGGTACTTTTGACTTTCTTTTCGATTTGATTGTTACACTGAAACGGTCGTCTCTGGGAAATCCAAAAACTTTGGTTTTCATTCTTGGCCATCGAGCCCAAAGTTATATAAATTAACTAGCCAGTAGAGTGAGTAATCATGTCAGCTGGAACGTTTTTTGAAAAATCAACAGATTGTTGATTTTTGTGTAAATTTTTGAAAGTGAGGTTAACTATCGGCCGTTCAGGTATGTAAATCCCTTTTTCCCTTTGATGAATGAGTCCTTATATTTCTTCAATCCGTTCAGGCAATTTGGGACAGTATAAAAAATCCACGCCTACACTTCTAGGTGAAAATTTGACGAATTTGAGACCATGCTGTACTGCATTTCCAAAGCAAACCTGAGCCCCCTCTACAAGGAAAGCTGTGTCCTGTAAGAGATTGATCCCCGACCATTGTTTGATTGCCTCCAGCCAATTTCGTACTTCCAGATCTCAAATTTGTGAAAACTTCGAAGGATTCCGTCCAGGCTTGTATAATTACTTACCTATGGGTCCCGTAAATTACCGTTATTTATTATCTCTTTTCTACCGCTCCCTATCGATTAGCTTTATTAGCTAATTAATATCTTTATGAATATTAATTACTGTTAATTATTATTATCTTTTTCTTTATCGCTTTCTATCGATTAGCTTAATTAGCTAATTAATATCTGTATAAAATCAATTACCGACTTGTTTACCTTATAGTAGTATTTGGCTAGAATAGCTAACTACTGTTTAATGTAATTATTAATTTAAATAATTTATTATCATAATCCGATAATTACCTTTATTATCGTTTTCGTTATTATTATCTAATATCCAATAATTATGGATTATCATAATTATTACAAATTTATTTCTTTTATATCGAATACTGATCGATATAATATATTGAAGATTCATTAACTTTTAGAGGTAAATCTGACATTTAGTTTCAAATCAATAAAGTGGTAATTCTACAAGGTAAACCAATGTAAAATCTTTAGGTAGTTGAAGTTGAATTTTATCTTTACACATGTTGAATTTTAATTACAGGTAAGACGGTAGAGCTCTCCTCGATAACCTTGGTTTTATATAGCGCACCTTTGGCATTTATAACTCCCTAGGGATTACTTATTACCTTTCTGCTTTTATAAGTTTGATTTTATTGATTTGATTGACATTGAGTCAAGAATTGAAGGTTAATGGTATTATGACTCCATCATTTGTACTTAGGTAAATTTCATCATGGGTACCTTTTTAATTGTTTTTGAATTTCGATCTCAATATATTTATTTAAATTAAGTTTTGCTTTTGGAAAGCTGCTTAATAATTAAAAAAAAAAAAACTTGGATACAAGACAATATACAACAGTTCGCCATCTTGTCACAATTTTTCATGAGCAACAGTTCTTATACATTTGATTAATAAATTATTGTTTTAGAATTCCAAAGCTTGTGTTTTTATTGAATGGGTTAAATGTCAGATAGCTATTGAATTTTGGATTTATTTTCCTTCTCAGATTTTTGCATTTATTTTTTTAAACATTAACTAATTATTGGAATAGTGCCTAGTTTGGCTATTCCTTGGTAAAAATAATTTATACAAACTAGTCGCGCCCTCTCTCTACTGTACCAACACCAAGGACCACCCCATGCTAAACAACCACTGAGCAATAGTCGAGCACAGATTATGAACATTCTTTTGTTTCGACAAAAGAGCGTTACAACATGACCGATGTGGAGCTTTTTGCCGAATCAATGATGCGTTCAGGATGTCGTGTTTTTCGTCTTACTATCACTTTTTTTAGTCCAGGGTCATCAACGAAGCAAGTCTCGTCATTGTCGACAAGGGAGTTGGCTTCTACATTTTCTAATAGAGTTTGCAAGTTGTCAAAATATGAATTTATTGTTTGGTGCGAGGCACCTGCACGGGCCACTTTTTATATTTTCACACAGCCTCTGTGTGAGGTCATTCTTATGTCGCGATAAAAAAGCATTTGCCCAGTCCAATCCGTGCATATTATTTTAGAATTTGTTCACTCATGCCTTTTCTGTCCAAGTAGCCCTTGACAGCATAACGAAGATCCAGTTTATCCAAAGGATAACCCCATTCCCCTGCTATTACAATCAACTGAACCAAATGTCATTCTTCTTCTTGTATCAGGATGGTCTGCTCTCCTTGCTTTTTTACTGGACCTCTTTTATGTCTTGATAGTGTTGATTTTGGGATACCAGAAAACTCGCGAGGCATCTTGTAGACCTATCTGACCCCGTCGAATTTGTCTCAGAGCCGTTTGTAACGTTTGTTGACTATAGTTTTGGTAGACTCTTATTCCAGGTACTTTTTTGTATTTTCGGACCATTATCCCGATTCACCCTGTTATGTTCTTTTAACGAAACCCTAATAATATTGGTTTAATAAAAATATTTAGAAGGGAAAGAGAGGTTGAATAGGCAGGGGTAACTAGGGGTAGATGAGCTACCTATGTAAGGGGGTGGCAGTTCAAAAAAACAGAAAGGGTACCTCCGTTTTCAGGGCGGCCGACTAGCTCTCACTGCGGAGAGGGATGTGAGTAACTAAAATCAGAAATGAGCGCCACCTGCTTACAGTTAAACGGAGTCCCTGATGATCTAAAAACAGGAAATCTCTGAGGCCAACTAATACTGCACCGACCTAAAACTTCCAATAGGAAATAACAAAATAGTAGCCTGAAATTCAAATAACTCTCTTATAATTCAATTCAAAATTTAATGTACAATAGTACGACCCTGATAAATGGAGACGTCAATATTTACTATTCAGTTATGTTTTAAATTAAGCAACTTATGTTTTTAAAAAACTTTATTACTTAATAAATAACGTGTGAACTTAGTGAAGCGAACTAAAGAACTAAACTATTATTGCTCTGCTCGAATTTATATAAAAGAATAAATGCTGAGCTAGACTATGACTAATTGTTATTACAATTATCATGAATCATCGGAGATGGCCATATAATTCCTCCCTTCTTAAGTCTGAGAAAATCGGGGTTGATTTTCGAGGGGTTTCAATTTTATGTCCACCTTTACATTATTTTTACATTTCTTCTTCCTGCAATAATAATATAATAAAAGCACTGCAATTAGAATAATGATTATAATAATTAAAGTTACCGATACACTAGTGTTTACAACATCAAATTTCCTTAATGGATGAACAGTTAGTGTTTTAACATTTTTCATATCTTCATGAATGTTATTTAAATCAATTTCTCTTAACTCTAAAGGTTCTACATTTTGAACAAGAGTTTCATTGATATTCATCTATGGCAACTTTAATCTAAGATTAATTGTATAAGCTTTTTGCGAATCATAATATTTATTTCTTATGCTAAGTTTACAATCCATTGGTAGAATCAGAACAGGTTTATCTACTGATTCTATCGTATTCTGATGGGGACATTGAAAATCAATTTTTTCTTGATTTTTCGGAATGATAATGATAGAATTATCACTTAATTGCGTTACAGAAGTTTCTTGATACTTTACTGGTATCAATAAACAATGATTAGTCAAATTTATGGTTTCTGATATGCAAGGCTCATTTTTATTTAGTAACCTGCTTGGGCATAAAAATAGATCTATTTTTTGACAGTTTTCTCTTAAATTGAAAAAGTCATTATTTGATTTTAACAAATAAGGATTATTTATTGGTGTTATTTTTCCATTGATTGGGATAGGATAGACACGATAGAGTATATATGGTTTGTCAAAGATTAAAGGTATGGCAATATAGAAAATTATTAAATCTTTCTTTATTGTCACGTCAGCATGTGCGACTTCATAATATTTGATTATGTTATCAAATGGAATTCGCGTTTTTGGATTTAATTTTACAATTATTCTTTGAAGTTCTTGATATTCAAGGATGCTATGATGCATGATATTTATCTCAGCAAAATTAATAGCAACTTGAGCATTTGTGCGAATGTCATTGATGACTCTTATATTATTTTCTAGGTTATCTAGTAACATAATATAGTACATAGTAGTAGACGTTGATTGAGTCATTCGTGTGAGGTCATTAATATGAGTCATATGAGTTTTCTGTTGATTTGTCTCGACGTTACTCAACTGGGTATCGATGTCTTTTGTTAATTGTTTCAGGATTGTCTGTGTGGATGACAAATCTTGGTGTAAAATTTCTTGATTACTTTGCAGAGTTCGGATATAATTGTCGTATCGTTCTCCGTCGTCAGCATCTAGAGTACCGTACAGATATTTATGTACTTTTCCTATGAAATTTACTAATCCTCTTTTAATTCGTTTTTGAGGGGTCGTATAATGATTCAATTGATTGTGTTTGGTCAAGAAGGTCATATACTCGTGTGAGTGAAAGATTATATAAGGGTGTGTCTAGTTTTTCTAAAGTTCTGTTAACTTGTAAAAGTGTTCTTTGTGTTAACTCTAAACAATTTCTTATATTATTAAGGTTAATTTTTTTTTTTTTACGGATATGCGCACTCGCAAGGAAATGTCCTATCAAGCTCGAGAAGCGGCAAGTGCGCGGAAATGTCGGTGTATGTTGGTCTTGAAACGGTTCAGGTTGTAACCTGCAGGGAAAACCGTCGCAGGGAGTTTATTCCACAGCGATACTGTTCTCCAGAGATATGAATTCTGATATAATGAGGTTCTTGGTGCCTCTAGTTTGACAGTAAATTCATGGTTACCGTCTGTTTGACGGGTTCGCCTGGTAGGTGCTACTCTCGGTGGAATCATACGTGCCAACTCTTCAGAGCATTTTCCGTGATAGTACCTGTAGAAGAGAGATAAATCGCCCACAGATCTGCGATGTTCGATACCATCCAAGTTACGAGTAAGTGCGGGGTCATTGATCAGCTTGATAGCTCGTTTTTGCACGGTATTCAAAAGCATTAAGGTATGTTTGGGTGCTGCACTCCATATATGTGAGCAGTACTCCATAGTTGGTCGAATCTGGGCTTTGTAGAGTGTCAGCAATTGGCTTGGTGTGTACAGATGTCTTGTACGAAATAGCACTCCCAGCTTTTGGGAGGCCCTTTTAGCAATATCTGCCACGTGACTGTGCCAAGACATGTTGCTCTCAGTAACCCCCAAGATGTTCAACTGACTCTGTAATGTGACAGCACTTCCAGATAGCATGATGTTTGGCTCACCGGTGCTGGTCTTTTTTGAAAACAGAGCTGCTTGGGTTTTCTGCGCGTTGAACTGTACAAGGTTTTTGTTACCCCAGTCCTCTATTATCTCCAGGTCGTTATTTATCTGCGATATTTGAGTTAGTGATAGTGATAATATACATGATAGTGACTAGTTATTATATAAATGGTTCCTTGATAAATCGGTAATAAGGGATTTATCAGTTTTTCGATCTTGTACTGAGCGTTGAGCATTGGAAGTACAAAGATGATTCCCACGAGGATGATCTTCATTTTTCCTGAAAATTATAAACGTCTTTTAACATCTTTAGGGTGTCTTTGACCTTTAAATGTTTTTATTTTATACATGGGTTCAAGTTTTTGTGTCAATTTTTGAGGTGTAGCTAATAACTGTGTAGTAGCTTCAGGGATCTCTGGATCATTTTCCCGTTTTTCATTTAGTTTACTTAAAACATTGGCTTTCTTTGCATTGAGTTTTAAGTGGATAGTTTCATTAAGTTGCTTAAAAGTTTCTGCTAATTCGTGTATATAATCCGTTTGTATTTGATTCAAGTTTTTCTCGAAATTCAATTGATAATTGAGATTACCTTTCACTATTTGAAATGGTGTATAATCATGTGAAGAATGTATGCTATTATTATAATTTAATATAGCAATATCAATCAATTCTTGGATAGTCTTGCAACGATGTTTATTCCTAAGAGCTACAAGGCTTTCCTTCAATGTTGAATGGAACCTTTCTATTGGAGAATTAGAGTTAGGGCTGTAAGGTGTAACAAAATGTAACTCAATTTTGTAAGTCTTACAAAGATCTTGGATTAAATTACTTTTAAATGCTGGACCATTATCCGTAGTAATTTTACTCTGTGCTGTTCCATGGTGTGAGGAGAATTTAATCAAGTTTTGACAAATCTCAATTGCGTTTTCGTTAATAGGATACGCAGTTGCGAATTTTGAGAAATTATCTATTATTGTTAGGTATTTTTGACCAGATACTGAGTATGTATCTATATAGATATGCTCAAAAGGTTTTGAACCTGTTGGGGTAGGCTTATATATAACCTTGTAAGGATGTCGATCATATTTCGTTTTCTGACAAGTTTCACAGGTATTTATGAAATTAATTACGTCGCGCTCAAGGCTTGGCCAATAATATGACTGCTTGATATTTTTGATGTTTTCCGTTATACCTCGATGTGATGTTTTTGTTGTGTGATATCTTTCGATTATCTCCTTTTGTTCTTCTTGATCAGTTACATCTTCAAGAAGGGTGTTGGAAATTACAAGTTTAAATGTGTTATTCCTAAAAGTTTGTTGGGATATCCTTAAAACAAGAGGTTCTAACTCTTTATAAGGGAAATGTAGACAATAAGTGTCTGGTGCTAGATAGTCTCTAAATAGTTCTTGGATTTCTCTTGTAATTGGATTTTCATTAATGAATATTATTATTCTTTTCTTTGTTTCAAACAATTTCTTCGTTGTCAGATACAGCTTATCTTTAGTTGTCCATTTAAAAATTATTTGATTTTTGTGAGTATTTACACTTTTTTCCACATATGGTGCTCCTAAGATAGGATTTTCAATTGCTGAATGGACTGTTTTTGTTTCAGATCCACTTTTTTCTGGTAATTTTTTATTTCCATTAGGCGATCCTTTATGTTCATTGGATGATCCTGGTTTTGGTGAATTATTCTTATTTTCTTTAGATGATCCTGGTTTAGGCGATCTATTTTCTTTAGATGGTCCTGGTTTAGGTGATTCGTTTTTATTTACAAGAATTACCTTTTTACCATCAGGTTTGATTTGAATGTCTGATATTATTTTAATTTTTGAGCTTTTCTTAGCTTTTTCCACTTTCTTTGGAACAATTTTCTTTGGTGGGTCGAACAAGTCTTCTTGTGTATCAAAGAAATTCTTGACTTTCTCTCTCCATGAATATTGGTCTTCGTCTTCTTTCTGAATTTCACTCTGAGTTTCACATACAGCTGACATATGCGATGATGGTGATTTAATTATACTAGTAGGAAAGGTGTCTAAGGGTGGACGCGAAAGAGCATCTGCATTAGAATTTTTTGTTCCTTTTTTGTATTGAATAGTATAATCATATTCTTGAAGTTTTAGTCTCCATCGGACTAACTTTGAACCTGGTTCTTTCACTGAAAAGAGCCACTGAAGGGGTTTGTGATCAGTCACGATAGTGAATTTTTGACCAAATAAATAGGGTTGAAAGTACTTTGTCGCCCATACAATTGCGAGAAGTTCTTTTTCTATAGTAGAATAATTACATTCTGCTTGATTGAGGGTTCTACTTGCATAAGCTATAGGTAGATCAGTTCCAATAGGACCTTGAGAAAGAACTGCGCCTATTGCGTAGTTTGAAGCATCTGTTGTAAGAATAAATGGTTTTGAAAAATCAGGATATTTCAATATTCATTAAAATATTCTTACAAAGATTGAATGCATCGACAAATTGTTTGTCATGAATTATCTTCACATTTTTCTTTAAACATTGAGTTAAAGGTTTGGTGATCTTAGCAAAGTTTTTAATGAATTTCCTGTAGTATCCTACAAGTCCTAGAAAAGATTTTATTTCTTTTGGTGTTTTTGGAATTTTAAATTTCTTTATTGCTTTTACTTTCTTTTCATTTGGTTTTATACCATCTGCGGTTATTGTATGTCCAAGGAATTCAACAGTTTTGTGGAGAAATTCACACTTATCTAGTTGAATTTTCAAATTGTATTGAATAAGTCGTTCAAATACTTGTCTTAAAGAATCAAGGTGTTGTTGTAGTGATGTTGAGTATATGATTATGTCGTCCATATAAACTAAACATATTTTACCAAGTAATTCTTTCAATACGTTTTCGATAGCTCTCTGAAATATGGAGGAGGCATTTTTCAAACCGAAGGGCATTCGTAAAAACTCGTAATGTCCGTGCTCTACATTAAAGGCTGTTTTTGGTATACTTTTAGGATCCATTTCTATCTGGTGGAATCCGCTTGCTAAATCTAAAGTTGTAAAATATTGCGATCTTCCAAGCTTATCTAATATATCCGCATCTATGGTTTTCTCGTTTATTTTACGATAGTCTATAACGAGTCTCCATTTTTTTTTTCCTGATGCGTCTGCTTTTTTGGGTACAATCCAAACAGGTGAGCTCCAGGGTGAACTCGAAGGTTGTATGATTTTATCTTCTAACATTTTTCCTATTTGGTTTTTTACTTCCTCTTTATGAACATGAGGGTATCTGTAGCTTTTGGTATGTATTGGAATTTCGTCCGTTGTGTTAATAACATGCTTTACTTGATTTGAAAAAGTTAAGGTATCTCCAGGTCTATGCAAAATTTTATTAAATTTTTGTATAAGTTTGAAGAGATGAAGCCGTTCTTCAGCATTCAAGTGTTCATGTCTTATTAAAGATTTTAAGTCTACTTTTTCAGAGTCTTTAATTTGTAAAGGTTTTATATGTGACGTAGTTATTTGCTTTTCGAAAGTTAAGATCTCAAAATTATTGAGTTCAATTGGTTCGAATGGTAAAGTTTTTTCAATATCACAATCTAAGACAAATGATCTGTCTGAGTGATTAAAAGTCTGTTCCCACAGGAGTCTTTGACAGTTTGCAAACTGTCAGTAAGCATCGCCCATACATGTTTCCAATGCTGTCGTTCCAAGATTAATCTGTAACTCAGCTGAGCGATTGTTTCTGACAGTTTGCAAACTGTCAAAGACTCCTGTGGGAACAGGCCGTAAGAATATCGACAGTATAAGTATTGTCAACAATTGTCACTAATGTTGGTTGTATTTCAATAAATTCATCATGTACATAAGGTAATAGCCAAGTTGTATTATTTGGTAACTTAGTTTTAAAAGTAACCTTTTGTATGGGTTTAGGAGGTATTTCAACTATGTATTGGTTGAAATTTTTACTGTATTGGAAAGGGATTTTTAAATATTCATTTACCAATAATTTATTTTTAAATCAATATTTAAATTTAATTTACGAAGATGTTTTATACCTAATATACCATCAAAATACTCATGAAATGGGTACAGAATGAACTCCAAGGGTTCAGATATGCCATAAGGTAATAGTAATGGAATGTCTGCTTTACTTGTAGTTTTTTGATTTCCTGCACAAGTTTGTAAAGTAGTTTTATAAGGTACAATTGCTTCTGGAAATAGAGTTTCAGCTAATGAAGGTAAGGATGCATGAGATCCTGTGTCTATAAGTAGTCGAATATTATACTTAGAATTAGGAATATTAATATATGGTAAGCGATTAATTTGAAAGCTATTTAAACTTAAGCATGATTTTTTGTTTAATCCGAAGCTTGTAATTGAAAATTTTCCAATTGTTCAGCTAGAGTTTCATCAGTAGTTGAAGATTGGTCATTTTCATCATATTCATAGATTTGATTATCTGAATAATCAAATTCAGTATTGTCTTCATCATTATTTTCATCAACATGAGTTAATTCTTGAAACGTAAAGTTAGGAGATTTTCCTGTTGACTGAAAAGGTTTTTGAGTATGTCTTACAGTTGACATATTCTTTCTGGGTTGAGTTGTACAAGGATTTGTACAAAATGTTTAATTTCATTTGGTTTATTAATTAAACCTTAATTTAATTTTGCAAAAGTGAAAACTTGTTTGAAATGAAAACAATGTCTTAACTAACAGGCTGTTCAATTAACGGAAGGGACTTAAAAGTAGTATTCCAATTTCTGACCTGTATCAAACGTTATCCTTGCTGAGGAGATACACTGCTCAGGTTAGACAAGTCTGTAGTGGACACTAGTATAACACCAAAATGTCCGGGCTGGCTTCTCTCGTTATGGCGAACCACACAGCGATGTCTGCCAGGAGCCAATAGCACTTCACTGTTCACTTTGTTGTTGTTTGGAGTTCCTTTCTTAACTGTTAGGACAGATAGGTACGCACTCACGTAATCCAATTCAAACTTTTCGAAAACCCGAAAAAACTCGAAAAAGAATTCCTGTATACCCGAAAGGAATCCTACCGACTGCGCCAGTTATGTTTTAAATTAAGCAACTTATGTTTTTAAAAAACTTTATTACTTAAATTACTTAAATAACGTGTGAACTCAGTGAAGCGAACTAAAGAACTAAACTATTATTGCTCTGCTCGAATTTATATAAAAGAATAAATGCTGGGCTAGACTATGACTAATTGTTATTACAATTATCATGAATCATCGGAGATGGCCATATAATTATTCCAATAATTTAAATGAAAATAATCACTGGCCCAAATCAGTGAATAACGTAAATAAAGCCAGCAAAACTAAATATCTACCTACACAGAAATACGAAAACAGTTTTGAAGTTCCCAAACCTTACCTTACATTCTGGTTCATTATGGTGATCAAAAGTTATAATTAATTTCCTAATTACGTTCATTGAGTTCAAATAAGTGAAGGGTGATAATTAAGTACGGTTCACGCCCCTTAAATCAATACCAAAATACTCAAAATACCGTCGTAAATAGATCTTTTCACCCTGGTGTACAGATCCAATAATTGCGGATTGTGATTGTTAGACGCGTGTTTACACTAATTTGGACTACTTGGAATGTTCCAGGAAATCAAAATAATATGGTGAGTAAACGTAAAATTAATTTAAACCTAAAGGATTATAAGGTAATTTTTAAGACAGGTAGTGGTAATTCAACTGGCTATAATATTGAAGAGTAGGTTCAAGTGGTTGCAGGTGAGAGGCTCCAGCTCCCAAGGAGATGGTGAAACCCTTAATACAGACAGGGTGGATGGTTCCCAAAACGGCACAACAATACACAAACCTGAGTATGTAGTTATTTGATGGAGTGTTCCTACTAGGAACCTCTTGGGGGACGATTGAGATTCACAGGCCCCAAAAGCTCCACAAGCAATCTATCAGGTCCAGGATTGAGTATCAGCAATTCAGCAATCAGGTGCCTTTGTGCATCTAACGGCAGCAACAGCAGAAAGGGATGTAACGTTACCCACTATAAAAGGCCTAAAAGAGAGAGTTCACACTATAAGTAGTAAAAGCGGCGATTCAGTCAGGCCCCCCTCTCCTTTTTTCCTCTGGTCAATCAGGATTGACTCCTCCCCTTTCCCCCACCTAGGCTCCACCCCCTGGCCAATCAGGTGATGGTCCCCCGATTAGGCTCCTCCCCCTGGCTGTCCATTGGTTGTATTGTAAAATGGCCACCAAAATGGCTGCCAACCAAGGGGATATTTCAGGATATTGATGGCGGTTCGGGGCGTGTTGTAAAATGGCCGCCAAAATGGCTGCGAACCAGGGGAGATATTTCAGGGCATTGATGGCGGTTCGGGGCGTGTTGTAAAATGGCCGCCAAAATGGCTGCCAACCAAAGGGGATGTTTCAGGATATTGATGGCGGTGCGGTGCGTATTGTAAAATGGCTGCCAAAATGGCTGCCAACCAAAGGGGATGTTTCAGGATATTGATGGCGGTGCGGTGCGTATTGTAAAATGGCTGCCAAAATGGCTGCCTACCAGGGGAGTTATTTCAGGGCATTCATGGCGATTCGGGGCGTATTGTAGAATGGCTGATAAAATGGCTGTCAACCAAGGAAGAGGAAATAGAGGGAGAGAGAAAGAGAGAGAGAGAGGTGGAGCCATTTGCGTACTTGTATCGACTTGTCCGTGGCACGGGGCATGTTGTAAAATGGCCGACAAAATGGCCGACAAAATGGCTGTCAGCCAAGAGGAGCTTTCGGGATATTGATGACGGTGTGCGGGGCGTATTGTAAAATGGCTGATAAAATGGCTGTCAACCAAGGAAGAGGAAATAGAGGGAGAGAGAGAGGAGGAGACATTTGCGTACTTGTATCGACTTCTCCGTGGCTTTTCAATGTAATTTGGTGTACAACAAAAAATAAAAAAATATTGTAGAGTAATTTTTCCATTCTCAATTACGAAATAAAACGGCTAAAATTGAATAGGTATTGCTACTTTATTATTCCTATTAACTTATTTGAATAAACTAAAAACTAAAATTTCCAGTGCGTACAGTTCCATCCATTGCATTGTATGTGAGAAAAGCGTCATGTAGAATAAGGGCATAAGCTCGAAGACCCTTGTCAAACTTCTTCTGTGCTTCAAACTCGACTTTGAGATCGACTGTCGAATGCTTCACCCCCTCGGGTTGATTGCTGCAGTCCACCACAAATATGGGGTTGGATAGAAATTCCCCGATATCCATTATTGGATCGCTTATATCGCGCTTATAATAGCTGCTTTGGAAATTTTCATACGAATCATAGGCTGAGGTAATTAGCTTTTTGGTGCGGTCAAGATTCCATCGTTCGTGAGGATATACATCGGAATTTAAATAAAGTCGAATGTTTCGTATGTTGGCATCGGTGAAGGCTGTAGCGTCTTCTCCTCGACTGTCGTGGTTTTTCACTTTCTGGAATCCAATTATAACATATCGGGGCTTCTCCAATTGGGTAGTAGTTTTAATCGCCCATATATCGCTAGTCGTATCTCTCAATGATGGCAGCTCGTAGAGATCCCATTTTCTATAAGGTATCTTTATTCTAGCGCTGTCGCCACCTCTATTGATGCGTGAAAGAATCTTCAATTTTTCCTTGTCATCGGGTACAATATGTCGAATTTTCCACTCGATTTTGTCAATCTCGATTGTAGCCTCAACTTCCCCAATGTAGCAGTTTGTGAATGTGCGAGCAATGATCAAAATCAGCTCTTGTTTAACGTTTAAAATTCCTCTGGAGTAATCTTCTGCGAAGCCAAAAAGATGTTTTAATGGCAGTTTTCCGCTGAATATATGGCTAGCTCCGTCCACTATATCCTGACGAGTCTCACCAAGGCCCCATCCCAAACTTATTGAGCGGCGAGCCTGTGTAGCTTCTAAAGAAACCAGAGTTTTCAATGTCGTTGCTATCCCAGGATTTCGCAAGCCAGCTACTTGTTCACCAGCCATTTCATATCGGATTTCATCGAAAAGAAAAGTCAATGCATTGTTTGACAGGTAGCATTTCTTCAACGGATCTTTAGGTGAAAATTTCCCTTCGATATATAAATAACTGTCAGAGATATCTAGAATTAGATCCTGAAAGTTGACGGGAATTCGCACTTCATCAGAGTTTTTATAGGCCGGAGATCCATAGGGTGTATAGGTGTGTAGATGCGTGCTCACTAGCGAAGAATCGTAGATTCGGGTGCCAAATACGGATAATTTCTCACTCATCTCGACGACAGTTGTTATTCGCGCAGTTTGAGTCCAATAGATCGTAAAAAATCTTAATCTTTCTTGCCGAGTTTATTACGAGGTGGTGTTTGCTGGTGAAAGTTCAAAGCTGAACTAAACTTTTTTTTGGGTTGACGATTTTTTATATGCTCTTTGAGATTCTCGTCTTCTTGAGTTGAAAGATCGAATCGGAAACCCATATTTCCTCTATTATGAAATTTGTTTAATTTCCAACTTCACAATAACTTTTTCTCCTTGAAAATCCACCAAGTCGCCGTTATCATCCAGAATTCGCAGCGTGAGGTTGTCGATATACTGCCGGCCCCCTGGTTTGACTGGTAAATATATAATATTTTGTGGCTCCTTGGTCAGTTTATAGCCAGGCGGAACGTCAATATCAAATTCGAAAATGGTATGCGACTCTACAGAATTCAGGTATGCCCCTGAAGTTAGATTACAGTCCACCCTAATCATCCTAACTTTCATAACATCGACGGGGAGATTGGACTCGTGCCAATAATTAGCCTCTAGTTTAGCTTCTCTAAATCCTAGTAGCTTTCCCAGGGATGCCTGCGTAGTAAACACTATGTCGTATTTTGACTTTATTTCGCATTTAAGTGTATTGTTATTGGGCTTCAAAACGAACAATGGTTTGTCTCCATCACCCCGTTCTAGACTTGATGTGTCGCTTATTTCTTTTATGGCATATAAAACAGCTTTTTCTATTTCTTCTAATTCATAGGCTCCTGGCTTCAATTGCACGCTAATGTCGTCCGATCCAGTATTCACAAATTTTATTGAATTATTGGTTTTATCCACGTTAAAAACCGAATTATATGAATAAAATCCCAGCAGTCCAAGTCCATAACGAGAGTTTTTGTCTAGTTTAATAGGCGGAAAGAAATTGGCACTTAACACACTGGAGTGATCCGATAAAGTAAAGGTGCTAGCCATGACTGATGAGTAGTATATTAATTCCTAGATCTTTATAACACGGCACAGTTAGTAGTACTTTTTTCCGTCTGGTTGGAGACTTCAATTGCATTATCGGATTCCATTGACACTTCACTGATTTTGCAATAACAGCAGAAAATTCTCCTCGGTGGTGGCCCATCTGCAACGTCGTGCTCATCAGAGTTTTCTTCACCATAGTGCTCTGTGCAATATAGATATTGAATAATATCAGGATCTTGTTGCAATTTTTCCGGCAATTTAGTATACACATAAACAATTTCTTCGGGTACACAACACACCATCACTTCTTTAGGTAAATCGGCCAATTCTTCTTCCGTCAATTCTATGAGACTTTTTTTCTTCGAGAATGCTTTCAACGAAGCCGACATTTTTTCCAAGTCTTGACGAATCATTACGTCAACGCGTCGATTGCGAGAAACTTTAAGCACAAGTGTCCATAAATAACTGATTCGAAAGACTGTTCCCGTTTGTAATTATACAAGATAGAACTTGTTGGTGAAGAACCACTGTAGAGATAGCGAGCTATCTCGTGCGGAGGGAAGGCTGCCAAAACTATCGTAGTAATGCGTTTCAGATCCGTATTTTTTATATGCTACCCAATGAGTTCCCGCCCCTTTATCGCTGTCCAAATTTACTATAGCTCTTTCGTGCTTTTTCGGCCCAGATAAAGGCAGTCTGTCTCTCATAAACACTAAAGTGGGGTATGTCCATTTTCACTGCATATCTGGTTAAATCAATGTTTGACAGCGGCTTTTGAGCCAGGGATAAAATCAGTTTTTTGACCTGTTCACCAGGAATAATCCAAATCCGTTGCGATACGGTTTCAGGTAGAGTCCTTTACCCTGCTTTGTTTCAGCAATAGACTCCATAGCGTGATTATGTCTTCTAGACTCTGACAACGCTTCTCTTGCACTTTTCACTTTATTCACAACTTTTGCGATGGTTGCTGCCCCGCTGGCAATTGTTCCTAGAGCAGATAATCCAGCGAATATAGGTAAAAGAGGTAACAAACCTCCTACCTTTGGAATAGGTATAACTCGCGGCGATTTTATTCTCTTCTTGCCTCCTTTTTTCTTAATATATCGGCGAGCAGCAGCAAGCGCAGTTTTGGCCGAATCAAATAGGCTTTTAGATTTATTCGTTGATCGAAGTTCGGACTTTACTGTTTTCACTAAGCCACTTCCGAAAGCAACTTGCTTAAGGGTAGCGTTTTTAATTTTGGCACTATTTGGATGTTTTCTTTTAACGACTCCTTTCTTTTTTGATAATCCTTTTTTCTTTGATCTCGAAGCGTTTCTGAGCCCGATGCCCAATTTTTGTTTTGTCTTCATGGCCGTGGTAACCAACCAAGCTGCTCTTTTCTCTCCTGCCGAAGCGTCTTTGGATCCAAATCTTTCCCAGGCCTTCTGTTCTAAAGCAAAGTCAGTTTTGTGTCTTGAATCAAGATTTTTATTTTTTCTGCGTAAGCTATATCGTGAATCCTGCAAGCAGCATCTAGTGGATTGATTCCTTGGTCACCTCTTGCTATTCTTTGCCGGAGACGCGTGCCAGGGCCACAGAACTGGTATCCGCCAGGCAAATGAAGTTCAAAAGGTAATTTATCAATTAAAGTATTCACAATTCCTCGGCCAGTCTTTTTACAAGCGTTGTGGTAGGCGGATCTCTGTTGTGTTGCCTTTGCTGTGATCTTCATCGGAATAAACATTTCAGCCAAGTGACAAGTCTTATAAAGCAAATTAACTATGAAGTTAATTGAATCGAAACACAAACTCAGCGTAGATAATTTGGATAATATAGTGGGATCGGGAATTGGAAAGGAGGAGTTCAGTACCCATGGCCCGTTGTTTCCTTCAACCATAAGGGCCTTACTAATTGGTCCTTCAGCGTGTGGAAAAACCAATCTTCTGCTTGGGCTGATAACTCACCCAGAGGGCCTATTTTTCGAAAATATATATGTCTACGCCAAATCCCTCAATCAACCGAAATACCAATTTCTACGTGATGTACTGGCTCCAATAAAAGAAATTGGATATTACACCTACACAACCAGCGATAAAATTCTTGAACCCTCCGAGGCCAAAGAAAATTCAATATTTATATTTGATGTCATCTGCGAGCAGCAGGACCCGATTCGGGCGTATTTTTCGATGGGACGTCACAGAAATATTTCAAGTTTTTATCTAGCCCAAACATACTCGCGTATTCCTAAACAATTGATAAGGGATAATGCTAATTTTATGATATTGTTTAGACAGGATGAAACAAATCTGAAACACATTTTCACCGATCATGTGTCCCCAGACGTAACATTCACCCAATTCTTGGAGATGTGCATGGAATGCTGGAAGGAGAATTATGGTTTTTTAGTTATTGACAAGGATAGTAGTATAGACAAAAAAAGATATCGCAAGAGATTCGATTGCTATATAAGCCCGTGATTTCTAAAACTGCTTCCATGTTTATTCTGACAGTCGCGCAGTGTAAAAACGAGCAATTATGAGAGCGACAGACCAGGAAGAGATTAGTCTGAAGCGTAAGTTAATTGAAGCAACCGAAGCTGTTAGAAATAAGTATAGGAATTTCGAAGCAGCCATTCAAACGAAGCTATACACGAAAATATAAGGAAATAATTCAGCCGTATATGAATAAAGTAGGCTTTGGCAGCAATTACCATTCGAACATTCCTATGGAGAAAATATTCAAATATGGGAAAAATATCGAATACGTTCATTGGAACAAAGCTACAGAGTTAGTGGATAGACTCAGGCTTCTCTGGAGTTCTAGACTAGCCGGGCATACAGGACTAGATAATGAAATTTTGTCTATAATCGAGGAATTGAGAGAAGAGAAGATTATTTATTGAAAAGCAGGCTAGGGTAGGTATTAAAGGCAATACGTCAACTATTTTGTCTTAGTTAAGATCAACATTTTCCACGATGAACAACTCTACAATCGATAAATTTGGCCGTCGTCGGTCAGATAAAACAAATGTCCATCAAATATCTCGAGGCAAACCGGGCATGGGATTCAAACTCACGGCTGACGGCAATTACGACATGTTCGGGAAGTCTTTGAGGAATATAGCAGAACCTAAATTTAACGTTGATGCAAGTACTAAACAGTATTCTGACCTTTTAAATTACAATCTTGAAGTTCGGATTTTCGACATGGAAAAATCTATGGAGCAAGCAGTCACAAAACAATATGTTGATCTCCTAAACTACAATACCGAGCAGCGAGTTTATGAATTAGAAAAATTATTTGCTGATTTGAAAAATAATGAAATTAAAGTAACATCTGAGGGCGGAGGATACGACTTCAATGGAAAGTATTTAACTAATATTTCGGACCCTCGAAAAAGTAACGACGGCGTCTCGAAGCAGTATTCTGATCAAAAATTTGTAGAGTTACAGGACCAGCTAAATTATACAATCCTTAACGAACTGGGAAAATTACACAAAGCGTTCTATGAAAAAGTGGACAAAGAAGTAATGGAGCTACGACGAGCCGCATATGCTAGAGCTATAGTCGACGAAACAAATACGGGTTTAAGAAGTGTAATATGACCTGTTGTATTCGACTAGAAATACTCACTTCGTGAAAAGTCTTTGTTCGGGTCGTTTGCGGGCGTGGTAAAGAACAAAAAAAAAAAAAAAAAAAACTGCTAAACATTATAATGATATCTGAGGAAAAAAAACAAATTGTGCATGAACTTCACAAACCTGCACGGAAAAACTTTAAAAGGAGACGAACAATTATTAAAGGTTTCCGGGATCTATTCCAGGTGGACCTGGCCGAGATGCAGACTTATGCCAAACAAAACAAAGGTTATCGCTACATTCTAGTGGTAATTAACTGTTATTCAAAATATGTTTGGACTAGGCCTCTGAAGAACAAATCAGGCCTAGAAGTTAGCAAAGCTATGAAATCTGTTCTATCAGACACAGGATATTCACCAAAAAATCTACAATCTGATCATGGAACTGAGATGTACAATAGCCATTTTAAAAAGTTGATGAGGGAACATGGTATAAACCACTATTCTACATACAGTACCAAGAAAGCAGCTATCGTTGAGAGGGTAATCAGAACTCTGAAATCGAGGATTTACAAAGAGTTTTCGTTATCGGGCAAGCATGAGTGGGTATCGGTATTAGACAGAGTGACGAAAAATTACAACGATACCAAGCATAGAACAATTGGCATGAAACCAAGTCAAGTTACCCCACAGACAAAATTGACTATTTTCAACTCACCGAAAATTGCTCCAAAAAGTCAAAAATATAAAGTTGGCGACATTGTGCGAATAAGTAAGCATAAAGGTGTTTTTAGTAAGGGCTACAATATAAATTGGTCCCCTGAACTATTTAAAATTTATAAAATAAACGTCGCAACGCCAGCTACCTTCCTTCTGAAAGATTTGGATGATTCACCCATTTTGGGTAGTTTCTACGAGACTGAAATTCAGAAAACGAGCCATCCCGACGCGTATTTGGTGGAAGAAATAACAGGCCAGAGGAAAAGAGATGGGGTAGATCAGGTGCTGGTGAAATGGTTGGGATTCAAAGACTCTTCCTGGATAAACAAGAAGGATCTATTATAAAATACTTGATTTTTATTTATATTGCAATAGAATGTAACCCAAACAATTTAGTTTTTAGAACTTGAATCAGTGTTATACTGTAATTTGGTCAAATAAAAAGACTTTACTAAAGAAAATTGGATGTATTTATTTATACAAAGAAATAGCAGCACTGTGCTATACAGCGCCCAAGTAGTACCAGAGGCACAATAATTTATTACAAGCATTACTTTCTCAACTAAAAATACAGAATTATTTTCTCAACTAAAACAAAACTATTCATACAATTAATATTATAATCGGTAGCCTTATTAGAAAAGAAGATAAATGGACCTTAATTCCTACATATTATTTCGATACAAAGAAGAAAAAAAAAAAAAAAGAAACAGATTTGAATCAAATTTCTTCAGCTGTGTTCAATTCTATAATTGAGTCCTCGTCATTTGTTGAGTCTTCATAAAGTCCATATTTTTCGACTATTTCATCGGGGATGTTGGGTACATTCACCACAAACTCCTTCAGGTTCTCTGCAAGCATCTCTCGGATGAACGTGTCCAAATCGATGCTTCCATATAAGTATTTTCGGCATATGAAAGCCCCAATAGAAAAATTTAATGCATTTTCCAGATACTTTGCATAATTTGCGTTATTAACTCCCATCAAAGTCTCCTCGAAAAATTGAATAATATCCTCCTCCATTTGATTCAGATCAGATACTAGGCATGCGATGAATATCATCTGATTTTCGTCCATGGTACTGTTCATATTCTATAACAAAAGAAAAAATTGGAAATTTTGCATAATAAGCAAGGTAATGTTGAATTTATTGTGGTATTGAAATATGACGGGACTCTAGCGGACATAAACAATGCAGGTAATGATAATAAAAAATTTAGTTTACAGCTTCGATAGTTATAGTCCGAGAGCCAGCACCAAAAAAGTGCAAGAGTTTCATGAAAGCTGAAAATGTAATATAAGCTTGTATTTGTGATGTATATAACTATACTCGAGTCAGCAAGTGAGGTAGCGGGACAAGCTACGCCCACGCACCTTTGAATGTGTAAAAAACTAATCGCGATGAAAGAGTTTCATGACAGCTGAAAATCTCTCAATCCATTCTTTATTTGATAAAAAACATGACGCACATGGTCAGATAGCATTATGTTAGGACAACTAGAGTCAGCATGCCTATACAGGGTGGTCCATTTAACTTGAGACAGTCTAATACCTCGAAAACGGTGCTTTTTTGCAAAAAAAAATTAAATAAAAGTTACATGGTATCATGTGGGAAACAAAATGGCGGTACTGATTTTTGACTTTGACAACGTTTTCAAGGTTATTTCAAGGTCAACTCTTTTTTTTCAATGGAAATATATATTTTTATTACAGAATCTTATTCTACAGAAAAAAACAAGTAACTTTTACTTGAAGCATTTTTCGATCCGGTTTCAATTTAACCTGATAAAAAAGAACGAATAATTTTTTTTTTCCTCCTCACAAAATCGAAAAGTAGAGATAGGTTACCAAAAATACCTCACAAACTATAACAATTGATCAAATTGACACCGCCAACTTCAACACAGTTGTTAATTCGCTGTAAAAAGCTTTCATGGCACCAAATTACAGTTTTTTTACTGACAGCTCTAAGCATTTCTTATGTGTTCCATCATATTATCCGGTGTTGTGGGAACCTCTTGATGAACTGTGTGTTTGATTTTTAAAGTGAATTGACAAGTGTGTTGAAGTTGGCGATCGACATTTTGATCAATTGTTATAGTTTTTGAGGTATTTTTGGTAACCTTTCTCTACTGTTCGATTTTGTGAGGAGAAAACAAAAAAATTATTCGTTCTTTTTTATCAGCTTAAATTGAAACCGGATCAAAAAATGCTTCAAGTAAAAGTTACTTGTTTTTTTCTGTAGAATAAGATTCTGTAAAAAAAAATATATTTCCATTGAAAAAAAAGAGTTGACCTTGAAATAACCTTGAAAACGTTGTCAAAGTCAAAAATCAGTACCGCCATTTTGTTTCCCACATGATACCATGTAACTTTTATTTAAACTTTTTTTTTTCAAAAATGCACCGTTTTCGAGATATTAGACTGTCTCAAGTTAAATGGACCACCCTGTATAGGCATGCTGACTCTAGTTGTCCTAACATAATGCTATCTGACCATGTGCGTCATGTTTTTTATCAAATAAACAATGGATTGAGAGATTTTCAGCTGTCATGAAACTCTTTCATCGTGATTATTTTTTTACACATTCAAAGGTGCGTGGGCGTAGCTTGTCCCGCTACCTCACTTGCTGACTCGAGTATAGTTATATACATCACAAATACAAGCTTATATTACATTTTCAGCTTTCATGAAACTCTTGCACTTTTATGGCGCTGGCTCTCCGACTATTAGGAGAGACTGCGTTTTTCCCCCGGCATAGGCTGGTTCACTTTGCCCCAAATATTTTATTTGATAGTTACCGACATCATTGATAGTTTCAACATATTGTTCGGTAATATATTCGAGACAGCGTTTGGGTAGAAATGTAGATATAACTTTATTATTACTCTCGCTATCCAACAAAGTGGCAAGAATTGCCTTACCATATCGGCTATTCGAAATTTGCATTTTCTTTACTAGGTACGGCTCTACGCTCAATTGGTACCTCGAGTTTGTTGATCATAGCATTAATTTTTTCAAGGGAATCTTTTGAGAGAGACATAATTAAATAGGATCAAATCGAAAAAAGAAAAAAAGGGAAAATTTAAATTGGATAAATACCTTTGTTTATGAAAATGCCGAAGACACAATAAATTTCACTGCACCCCTCAGAACTCAACTTCAATTCACTTATTATTATTCTTTCTTCTTCTTCTGCCCGCACGGATGATGCTCGTATCCGCTTCAAGAGTAGTAGTAGTAGTCGTTGTTGAACTCTGGAGAATGTCAAATTTTTCAGCATCCCCCTCTTTTATATTCAACACCCAACGATTCAATTCCACAGACAGGTTTGAACTGGTTCGTAGAACCTCCCCTGGCCGGTCGTGATATTCAACCCGTCGCCGTCTTGCCCAACCCCAAATTAGAAACAAGAACTTGTCTCGACCTGTCTTCTTCTTCTCTGCTACCATTCCATTTACCTATAAAAATAAGGCAGAATCGTCATATCAGTTGAAAATTTGATTTTTCTAGTTCTTACCTGGAAAATAATTCAAACAAAGCCAAAATCCCCTTGCCCGGAATACCGAATTAGTGCACGCTCTCAGATCTTCTTTTCTGAGAGTCTATTTGACCTATCTTATTATTTTAATAATGATTAGGCTCGGTGGTTTGCTGAAAGGAATTGGAAGAAATAACTGGTTGGGGTCGTAGGTATAGCCGTCACCATATCATCGAAGGTAGCGTCTTGTGAAAGTTGCACGTATCTATATACCCATAAGGAAGCAATTCAACCGGAAAAAATTTAAACTTGTCTCGACAGGAGACAGTATCATACCATTCTTTCACCTACTATAACTTGAGACAAAATCACCATACAACTTACACAATTAGATTTTCTATAGTTCTTATACCTGAAAATTAATTCCGTCAAAGCTGAAACTTCTTCGCCCGGAGTACCGAATTAGTGCACGCTCTCAAATCTTCTTTTTCCGAGAGTCTATTTGACCTATCTTATTATTTTAATAATGATTAGGCTCGGTGGTTTGCTGAAAGGAATTTGAAGAAACAACTGGTTGATGCCGTAGGTATAGCCATCAGCATATCAATGGAGGTCGCTTCTTGTGAAAGTTGTCCGTATTTATATATCTATAAGGAAGCAATTCACCTGAAAAAAATTTAAACTTGTCTTGACAGGAGACAGTATCATACCATTCATTCACCTAGTATAAATTAAAGCAGAATTACCATACAACTTACACAATTAGATTTTCTATAGTTCTTATACCTGAAAATTGATTCCGTCAAAGCTGAAACCCCTTCGCCCCGGAAGCATCTAAACATTCCGGTATAGGATTCGGCACCTAGGCATATTTCATTGGTCCGTTTGAATTCGGACCGCCAATTGATGCTGAGTGCCGAAATCGGTACTTGAATGTTGAACGGTGGTGAGCCCCAGGTCAGAATGGTCCATTTAGCAACAGCCATTATGTGGAGTGCCGAATCTAAGGTCAAAATGTTAAACAGTGCTGAGTATCAGGTCCGAATGTTGCCATGCGTTTGGCGCGGTTTTTATATTAAATCAGCGGTCCACCTCCTTCGTGTTCCTTTTAGCTACAATTTTGCGGCGGATGCGGTTTATTTTGCCGTTGCTTCATGTGTTCTTGTGCCTAAACATGCAAGATGAGTTTGCCTCGATCATTTAAACACTTTCAATGTGGTGAGCAAATTTACCGAGCCAAAATTTTGGAGGAAAACGATATAAAGCAATGGATAGAAGAGTATAGTGATATAACATACACGAATTGGAATGTGAAGTCAGCGAAAAATAATTATAACAGATTCAAATGCAGGTTTGTGTTCAATGTCAATTCAATGACGTAGAATCTTCTTGGATGCGAATAGACTTTGGAAAATAATTTTTTTAGATATGTTTTTGTATGCCATCATAGTGCTTATAAAAAGTGGATCAACGAAATAAAAAGAAAGGCAAATCCAAAAACTGCTGTTGCCTGGCTTCAATTGATATTCTAATTAAACTAAGCACCACAGATACCAAAAAAAAAGATAAATATATTAGGGTATTTATTTTCAAAATTTTCTATTCTAATTTGCCAGGTTTCAGGTTTTTATAACCCCCCCGTGGGTCTGCCACTGCAAATTATTGTCCAAGATTTTTTGAAATGTATCGTTGAAATAAAATAAATGTGTAACAAAAAGTAAATAAAGTTTGTTTTTTGATTTTGTGCCGCGCTAACGGAGTAACATTCCAACCTGCAGCTGGGCACTGTTTAACATTTTGACCTTTGATTCGGCACTCCACATAGTATATATATACCATTCCGACCTGAGGCTCAGCACCGTTCAACATTCAAGTACGGATTTCGGCACTCCGCATTAATTGGCGGTCCGAATTCAAACGGACCAATGAAATATGCCTAGGTGCCGAATCCTATACCAGAATGTTTAGATGCGCCCCGGAATACCCAATTAGTGCACGCTAAAATTGAAATCCTCGCCACTCCCATAATTGCTTCTTCAATCCATATAGAGCCCACACCCGCATCAATGTGGCTGCGCTGAGACTTAGATTATTTCTTGCTTCTTTTTTTTGTGTTTGTATCCAAAGGGAACAGAGGAGTGATCCTCACAAAAAATTATTTTCGTAGAATTGGGTCTATACAGTTTTGTTTCTGTCCTCGTTATCACGCTGTGTTCTTTGGTGCGACGGAAATTGACTGAGGTGATGGGCACCGGCCCTTCTGCATTATTTAGTACCATTCCTTTAATTGTATCGAAATTAATGAGGAGAGGCATTGTAGTTTAAAGAAATGCCTTTCACTTTACAAACCACTTTCTCTTGTTTCTCTTCACTTGCATATAGCTTGTAGGCATAATTTTTGGGTCCGCCACAAACAAATTCTTTGATGAAACTTCCGCTTCCATAACCCTCCAACTCGTCAGTCACATCACCAATAAAAGCACCAGTAGGAGGTTCAAACTCACCTTCTTTTTGCGAAAATATGACAGAATCTGTGTCGTAGTAGAGTACCCGCTTTTCCAGCAATTCCAGATAGCTGTAGAGCTTGAGCCGGGCCTGTGCAGTAGTGTAGGCGGCAATACAAACATTTACGGATGATAAGGGCTGCGAGGCTTCCTCTATTGTTCGTCGATTTTAATCTGATACTCGGACGGAATGTGAGCTGGTGGCTCCCTACATTAGAACGCCAATGGTTACCTGATGTCACACCTGTTTTTGCCATATGAAACACCCCCTCGCTCCTCATACCGCAAGTATCAGTTAAAAATCGACGAACAATATAAATTCCCAATTCGCTACCACAACTTTGTCATTAACCGGAATGATTGAGTTGACGGTTTTGCTGGAGTTATTCAATAGCTTAAACATCTCAGAAGGTTGATTTATGATCGAAGTTTTCTTCATGTTTTCCCTCTGTCCAAATTTACCCCAAAATGAGTTCAGCATCAACTTGGCCTGGGCTCTCAATCCGGGGTTGCTCGCAATTTTCTCGTATTCCAATTTCACACTCTCTTTTTCGAAAAAGTTTTCGATATATTTATCCTTTTCCGCCTGAGTGGAGCAGTTTCTTGGCCACCCCGATGCCTCCTGCTTGATTTTAATGAATTTATTCATCATTTCCGTAAACAGACCGGTTGTGTTTGTTTCCCTGCAAAATTGAACCACCTTATAACGCCAAATCTCATAAACTTCCAAAATTTTGTAGCCTTTTTCGATGGCTTTTAAAACTTCGTCGATAACCCAAGTCCCTGTTATCGCACGGTCTTTTTCAATGTGATTACATTCTTCTTCTTTATTCATGGTTTCTCGACATTTTTACATAAAACAAACATTAGTTTGTTGTTCATCTTCCGTGGCAGCACTGGATGGTACAAGTTCTGAGGCGGTAAAATTTTTGCTTTGATTATTCCTTCTGTTTCTTCCAAGTTCAATTTTGCGCAATTTCTCCCCACGAAAATATCCGGGTGCCCGATAGGAAATTTTCCGTTCTTACATACCCAGGGGTAAAGAGAGCAAACGTCCAGGTATTTGATTTTTTCTCCTTCTTCAGCTCTGTAATATGTTGTACAGTTTCCAGTTCGGCCGCCGTAAAAAGCATCGCGTGGGTCAAGGGGAGAGCTGGCGGCGGTGTCTAGAGAAAACAATTCATGAGCTCTTATGAACAGTTCGATTTCGGGGTTTAATTTCACCTCTCTCCTAAATTCGCACTCCCATTTTTCTACGACCTCAAAGCCCCGTTCCCTGAGCCTTTCTGTTTTCGCTACCGTCGACTCGTAACGGCTCCCTAGCGTTAAAGAGGGGTCCTCGTGTAATGGGTCATTTCTATTTGTTTTATAGCAATTCTGGCAGCCGTGATAATAACACCCGTGAAATTCGAAAACTTGATTGGTACCCTCGCAAAAACCATCCACTTTTCGGCCGAGTAAAACCGTTTCCTTTAACAGTGTGTTGTATGAAGATATTTCTCTAATTTTCTTCCCAAACCAGCCATTTCAAAGCAATGCTAGATTGCTTATCGTGGAATCGATAGCCGCACTTTGGAATGATTCCTATTGTGTCTGGTTTTAAAAAGTTTCTTCGAAATACTTTATTGCAGGTCGAAGCTATTGTTTTGGCCTCGCTAAATGGGCAGACATTCGTAGTCGCCATCATTTGCTTCCTAAATTTGAGGCAGGCTTCTGTAAGAATATTGACGTCCGAAATGCAATAGTCGACAATTTCTTTTTGGAAATCAAAAATTTCACTTCTGTTTTCCTCGTGCCAAATTAAAAGCTTCGTCCGATCTTCTTCTTTCAATGAATCGGGACCATAGTATTGGATGGCTGGCACCTGGCCGACATAGTCCTGGTTTTCCGATGTGTTGAAAAAGTGGGGAAAGTACCCTTTCTCAAAATTATCTTCTAGGCCAAAAGTTTTTGGCAGCACCGCCAATTTCATCGGAAAGTAATTCAACGAATCGATAAATTTCACGTTTTCAATTTGAAGCAATATGATTTTAGTTCCGCGCATTATAGGCACTGGAGATAAATCCGTTTCGGTGAGAATATGGTTGAGGATAAATTGGTGCTCAAAGGCTTGGCCGTTATGGGCAAGAACGATAACTTGTTTAAACTTTTTTCGAATCTCTAAAAGGTGAATCATAAAGCCGTTTATACATTTTGGGCCTTTCAGAACTTGTAAACGAACACCACAAGTATTGCAAATGTTGTTATTGTTTTTATTTAAACACTCTGAACAACACTGCTTAAATACCAGCAGGTTTGGCTGGTGTTCGTAACTTCCGACTTCCAGCTGCTTCTCCTGCATTGTTTCCATATCGTAAAAGATGAATAAAATACTCTCTGTTCGGGGTTTTCTTGTATCACGCTGAATATGACATAAATGTCCTTGTGCTCGATGCTTTTTACAAATGACACAAAATATTTCTCCGCAAATGTGCTCTCTATTTGACCTCACTACTTTCAGACAATCCCCACATAATTTGATTTCGTTGCAAATCGATTTACCCTTCTCATAGGAGCCTTCACTCTTCTGGTGGCTGAAACAATTACCGTTTCTGAAGAACCGCCGGCAATCGGGACATCTTATTTTCTCCGTCATTATACAAGCGGGTATCTGATTACAGCCCGGACATGTTCTCGAGCATCTATGATGGTTCTTATGGTCATATGGTACATGACAATCCTGACAGAAATAGCTAGAACAAAATGCTGCTGTTAGTGAGGTAGTCATATTATAGTGCCAATCATGGTGAATTAAATTCAGATTCTTGCTACTGTTGCATTGTGGCCCCGAAAAAATTAAGTTACGTCCTTTAGTACCATATTTGTAGACAACAATTCGGTAATATTCTAAATGTTGTTGGAATATTTCCAGTTCTTGAATTCCACACTCTTCTTCAGGAATTCCCACTCGAGCTTCTTGGACCAGTTTTGCTCTCAGGGTCTGGAGCTTTCCTGTATCTCTGCGTACTTTACTAAACTGGGGATCTTTGTCAACAAATGCTTTGGCCACCACAAGGGCTCGCGGTAAACACAAGCTGTCTTTGTTATTTATCACGACTATTCCTCGCCGTCTATTGCACTCTTCCTGGTAATTATTGTACATTTTTACTCTCCCCTATCCTACAGGCAATCTGACTGAGGTAACGCTTGGACAAAATGTTTCCGTGGCGAGCCCAATCGAATTGGACTGATAAAAACTTGAAATTACATCCCAGATGTCGTCTATCGTGACTTTCTCAGCTGGCCTAAAACTAACCCATCCCACGTCTCTCGCAAAATCTTTACATCCAAAACTGAAAGCTACTTGATCCCATGGCAGAAGATCTTCTGTAATTTTTCTAATAATAGACCCAATCGCTTCCCTAATCCAAGAAATAGGCTCCGTACTTTCGGGGATTTTTTTCAATTTAAATTCTACGGTCCTGCCTTGAAGTTTAAATAAACGATTTTTTTTTGTAAACATTTTTAACGATAATGAATTTTACCATTTTCTCCTTTTTTCTTTAGAGCGTGCGCGGGTGTTTTCTTATTTAAATTTATATTACGCAACTTACTCTTTGATGCGGAATATACCTATATACCTTCTCACTCTGGTCAATTAAATTCTAATTAATATGAGGATGTGGAGGGTCACACTAGCTGCTTCAGTGTCTGCAACGGAGAAAAAGAAAGAGCGTTTCAAGACCTGTTTCAACAAGTTATTTCAGGGTATGTAGAAATTATTGCCTAATATTTCTAGTAGTTAGTTGACTGGGGCAACTGAATCATGTCACCGCCGGTATCGTCGCGTCGTTTTAAATTAGAGTTGGAAAGTTTTTCTAAAAAATTACGTGTTTTAAAAAGAGATGTGGACAACTATTTGAGCAAGCAGAAGAGAAAAAAAAGTACAATCATTGAAAACAGTTCCAAAAAAAGTTCACATGTGTACATACTAATTAGAAAAATGCGCGAACTCGAAATATGAATAAATTTTTCTCAAAGTGAACGTTTGCTTTTTTTTTTACTAGACCCTTTTATAGAAGAGCGAAGTGGCGTGAATGACAGCAAATATTATTCGAGTCGATTATTATAATAACATAGACGCCTAGATAGTTTACTATGGAATAATTCAAAAATGCTACCGAAATATTTTATACCGAGAAAATAGAGGTCACGGACGAGAGGAAACGTCTGTTTATATTTTTCATACCTATGCCAATAATCACAATAATAAAGGTAGAAAAATACAAAAATAAATTACATTGAAATTACTTTGATCAGCGTCGTAGATATCTGGAAAACTTTTACACAACCCAATAACAATGATTCTTGTTCCTCGCGACGACAGGGGAATGAAAAAAAAAAAAACAGAAGTGTAGATATTATGTAACAATTACCTATCGAAAATAGGGAATTCTCATGAGAAATAAATATAGTTTATTTCGTTTTTATGGTGCACATTTTTCTGTAAAATATTGAATATGAGCAGTTTTGCATTTAATTTATCGATATTATTCTCATACGGCAATTATTAATTTCAAATTGAAAAGTTTTGCGCGGAAAAGCTACGTTCAACATGGCCGCTTTTGGTGACGTCAACTGTTTATAAACCAAGGTTAAGGGTGGTTTACACTGCAACACGCAAACACGTATCCGAACTCCGCTTCGCGTCGTTCGTATAACTGTATTCGCGGGCGGAAAAGTAACACTTTGCGCACTTGTTAGGAAAATAACTATTTCTCATTTTTTAGATGTTTTTCCGGGACCACATGGCAGGGGATCCTCTCTCTCTCCCCTTGGTTGGCAGCCATTTTGGCGGCCATTTCACAATACAACCAATGGATAGCCAGGGGGAGGAGCCTAATCTGGGCCATCACCTGATTGGCCAGGGGGTGGAGCCTAGGTGGGGGAAAGTGGAGGAGTCAATCCTGATTGACCAGGGAAAAAAAGGAGGGGCCTGTCTGAATCGCCGCTTTTTCTACTCTTAAGTGTGCAACATATAGGATTTTTTTTAGTAATAGCACAATCAAAATACAAACAAGGCCAAAAGTTGGTGCATGTCTGATAATCATATTAGGTGCACTTAGAATGGTTGTAAGTCAAACAGCATACAGGGTGGCTCAAAAAATATCAAAATTCTACTAATATTTACTTGAATAAAATAAAACTTTTGCACTTTAAGGAGAGTTTTTTTAATATGGCTATTATCATTTGTGTTGAATATCATTGACACAAAAATGAATTTTGTGATTCCATAAGAAATTCTAAATCTAAGTTAATTTTACAAATATGCTTGAATTTGAACAAAGTTATGTAAAGTTGATTTTAATTAATTTTTGAAACTATAAGGGGGGAAATAAAAAATAAAAAAAATATAGAAATTATAGATTTTTTTCGAAAGAAATTAAAAAAAATCTTAGGAGGCTTTAATTCCAAACAACTTTTCTCTATAACATTTTTCTGAATTTTCTAAAATAAGGGTACTTTACAGTACAGCTTTGATATTTTTTGAGCTACCCTGTATGCTGTTTGAATTGCAACCATTCTAAGTGCACCTAATATGATTATCAGACATACACTAACTTTTGGCCTTGTTTGTATTTAGGTTCTGCTATTACTGAAAAAAAATCCCCATATGTTGCACACTTGAAAAATCACACTGTATAATTATACATAATAAATACAAGAAAGACTGCTAAAAGTGGCTGCTAACTTCACAATTTCAACTATTTATTTTCGGCATTATGCCTGAATATACCAGAGCTTTAATTTAAATATTAAAAATAACCGGCCCCAGGACAGTGGTCTGAGAGACGCCCATACGAATCCTCTGTGGTTCACTAGGAATTTCTGCGAAAACACCAACGTATGCAGCTACTGGCCGAAGATAATTCGGTGTCGATCGTTGATAACTTTCATGGTTTAGTTGACAAGGTTCTGTTAGAGAAAACGTGCCCATCTGAATGTGACGTCTGTTTGCATTGCATGTTGTTCTTCCAATGGCTCAATCGAATTCAGGATAATTTGTTTAAGAAATATTTAAGACAATTCCTTTTTTTTTGTGTTAGGTTATTGATAGTTTGTTACTTCTTCTAGCCATTTTTGAAACCGGAATACAAAAACGAAAGCCATGAATCCCTTGAAAGGCAAATCAGACACATAAAGTATTTGGATTTGCAGGTCAATATAAATAGGAAGGATACGAAATTATCTGCAGAAACAACTGAGGAAAACAAAAGTATTGAAACCCTTGGCAAACAATTTTGATTCGCACTTTAACATAAATAGAACGGATGCAACGAATTATTTGTGTAAGTGCCTTTTGTGAAACTGAACAGTATTCTGTAGAAAAGGGGTTCCAAGGATTCAAAAATATTCTCCAAGAAATCCAAAATGCTTAAAGTGATACTGCAGCGAAACTTAAATATGGACAAAGAGGTGTTCGTTGAATTATTTAGTAAAGACATTTTACAAACAAAATTGTTTTGTTTTAGGTTTCTTCGTCTAGAAAAGCCAAATCAAGGAATCCTGAATTAAAAAAACAGGCAACTGTTACTGAAAACGTGGAAGAAATTGGTTCTGATTCAGAGAATTTTGTTTGTAGTAACAATTTTTTCGAACATTTTTTTATAAAGTATAGGTCTCAAGTGCTCGTAATTTGTTATTTGAATATTTTTTAAGTTGAATATAATAAGTTTCGTTTATAAATGATTTAGTTAACTTAGGAATCATGTCAATTATCTGGATTTGATGCCACAGAATGTGAATACCTTAATGAAAATATTTTTGTTTTTTTTTTTTTTTTCACTATTTTTTCAAGTGAAAGAAGATAGTTGAATCTATCAGAAAAGCATTTTCGCAACTTTTTTGTACGAGGCTTTGAGGCTTGACAATAAATGAAAAAGTAAAAACACATTTTACTTATAGGTTCTGCGCCAATCATATTGTTGGGGATGTGTTGCTTACAGATTTTAGAAGCTCTTCGTATCCTTGTCATTTTTACTGATTCGTCGATGAGGCTGATGTTCGTTAAAATAAATAATTACGCAATAATTGATTGACTGGATTTATTAAGAAAATAATAATTAGCCTCCCTTGAAACCTCATGGTTTTAAGAAGAAAACAAAGATATATGAATACAATTCAATTGAAATAAACTAAATAATAGATGATATAGAAATAAACTGACATAAAAGATACAGCATATTTTGCTGAAAACAACAAAATTATTTCTTGAACGAAAAACATTTTTTTCCTTTATAGTGTAAATAGAATACAGTGTAAATGATTAGAAAACAACTAAAATTATGATACATACTACAAAATGAAGGTTACATAAATCACGATAAGTTTTATTCAACAGAGTCCATATCGTCATCGTGAATGGGTAAAATACTAATTTTAGTTATAGAACGTTTGAAAATTGCATTTTTCACTTTCACAGTTATCACTCTGATATGTCCGCCGGCACCAGGATGCACATCAACTATTCTTCCAATCTTCCATACTAACGGAGCAGTATCATCATGAACCAAAACGCATTGACCAATTTTGTAGATGTTGCTGGCAGTCTGCCATTTGGGACATTCTTGCAGAGTATGCAAATAATTGCGGGACCAGTTTTTCCAAAATTGCTCAAATAAGGCTCGCAATTGCTTGTATCGACAGCTTAACGAAGAACGTGTAGGGAGCTTTATTCTGAGGGTTGGGCGGTATGTATTTTAATCAAAAACCGAAAACGACATTTTAAATTACTTTTATTAATAATCCGTTACAAAACTATACAGCTTGGCGGACTGCCGAACGTGCAATGTCCGCGCCGCAGTGTTGCCAACCTTTCGAGACGTCCTCGAATTCTCTGTCAAACTTAACAAAAAGAGAAGAGTGGCGGCAAATTCAAAAGAATAGACTACAGCTCGGCCTACCTGACTGCAGATCGTCCTTGATCTTATTTAATATAGTGAACAATGTTAAATGAAAATAAATCCAGAATTTATATAAGCAGAATTAAAAGAATACTTATCAATACCAATACCTATACAATGCAATCTAGTACACATGAAGTTTACAATCCAGTATCATCTCAAATACATAATAAAAGTTTTTCATAAGAAGCATAATTTTTCATAAGCATAATATCATAATCAGTTCAATCATAATAAAGATTCATAAAAATAACAAAATTTCATAATAATCATAACATAATCAGCATGATCATTTCATAATCATAATCAAATAGTCATAATACCTAGTACTATAAACAATCATAATCATAATTAGGATTCAGCTGGACAATAAACAAGAACATGTTCCACACTTTTAAGGTAAGCACTGTTAAAGGTAAGTACTGACAAATGGTAAGTAAGAATAAACAAAAAAAAGTAAAAGTGAAAATTGTAATATTAATTTTGATCATCTGGAAGCCAAGGTTTCATATGTGAGGCATCAATTGTACCCTTATATGGTATCTGAGTAACTTGGTACCCCTCGATATCTTTCACAATATACCTGTCATGCGGTAGGACCTTGTCGACAACATAGGGACCTTTAAATTTTGGCAATAATTTTTTGTTTACCCCCGCAACAGATACATGATTACTAATTACCACTTTATCACCCACCTGGTAAGTATGTGGAGATTTATGCGATTTATCATAATATTTTTTATTGGCTTCCTGAGACTTTTCAATATTTTTGAAGCATTAGAGCGAATTTCATCTAAATTTTCACGGTCTTCAATATTTAAAGAATCTAAAACTTGTTTTATTTTATCAGTAACTTTACATTTTTGATTGAGACCGAACAACAACTTACTAGGAGTTTGACCTGTACTTTTATTTATAGTATTATTAATTGAGAATTCAACATCATTTAAAATTTTATTCCACGAATCAGGTGTTTCAGAAAGTTTTACCAAAATAGGACCAATCACTGAGTTAACGCGCTCAACTTGCCCGTTGGCCCATGGACACCCTGTAGCTATCAATACATGCTTAATGTTTTCATTTTTCAAAAAGTTTTTAAATGATTCGGATGTGAAAGCTGCGCCTCTGTCCGATACAATCTGATCCGGTCTAGAATAAGAAGTAAAATAGGATTTCAAATGCCTAATTGCAGCATCAGAGGTAGTGTTCTTGCAAGCAAATAATTTAACGAATTTGGTAAAAGCATCTATCACTAGAAATATATGTTTATCACCGTTTCTACATTTCTCTAAGGGTCCATAATGGTCGATGTGTAATGTGCGAAAGGGCACATCACCCTTAGGGATAGAGTGCAATTCACCCTCTACTTTCCCACTTTTAGGAGAAAACTCAATGCAATTAAGACAGTTTGCTATGAATTTCTGCACATACTCCTTCATATTAGGAAACCAATATGTACGCAAAATTACATCACAAGTTTTCTCTACGCCCAAATGACCATAGTTTTCATGAACACTTCTAATAACGTTATCAATCATAGAATTTGGGACATAAAATAGCAAAGTTTTCCCATTTTTATGCTTTCTGTACACTAATCCATCCCTTAATTCAAACAAGGGCAACTCTGTTTTCAAAAGTCTATCTCTTAAAATCGAAATTTGAGTATCAACTAGTTGTTTTACTGATAGAACTTGTTCAAATGTATTACTTTCCAGAATTAAAATATTCTGGCATCTGCTCAACGCATCGACATGCCTCATCTGATGGTTTGTACGGTGTTCAACAGTATACTGGTATGATTCTAGAAACAAAACCCATCTAGCAATACGTGGCACAATATCTTTTTTATTTTAAGTCAACCTCAAACTATCACAATCTGTAAACACCTTGAATTCTATTCCGTGCAAGTAAACATGGAATCTTTTAATTGCATTGACAATGCTTAAACATTCTAGCTCATAGCTATGGTATCTTGACTCTGGCTCGGTTGTGCGCCTACTATAATAAAAAATGGGATGGAAAAGATTATCACTCTGCTTCTGAAACAATATTGCACCATAACCTTTACTCGAAGTATCACAATGAAGCTGTGTTTCTGAAGTAGGGGAATACAAAATCCCCTTCAACTTTTCAAAAACTTCAAATTTTAGGCTACCGAAATTAAAGTCAATTTTAGAATGCAAAGTGTCATAAAGAGGCTTGGCAATAGTGGCAAAATTTTGAATAAACTTTCTAAAATATGAAATAAGTCCAAGAAAGCTTTGTAATTCATGTTTATTTTTAGGAATTGGAAAATCTGTGACGGCTCTAATGTTTTCTTTACATGGATAAATACCATTTACATCTACCTCATAACCTAAGTATACAACTTTTCGATTTGCAAAAGTGCACTTATCTAACCTCAATTCTAAAAGATTCTCAACAATTAACTTAAAGACTTTATTCAAAATAATAATATGCTCTGGAAAGGTGATTGTAGCAATTAGCAAATCGTCCATGTAAATTATGACTTCGTTAGACTTAATTAACTCTGAAAATATCAAATTAATATAGCGCATAAAAACACTAGGGCTATTACAAAAACCGAAAGGAACTTTTAAAAACTCGAATTGACCAAAAGACGTAACGAATGACAGGTACTTTGTGGAGGAATCTTCAACCTTAATATGATAGAAAGCATTTTTCAGGTCCAATTTTGTAAAATAACTTTTGTCTTTGAGCTTTTCTATTTGTTCCTCGATTATAGGCAAGGGAAAATTATCTCTCTGAACTAATTTATTTAACTGTCTGAAATTGATACACATGCGTGTTTCGCCATTCTTTTTAGGCACAATAACAACGGGACTACTAAATTCAGACTCGGAAGGTTTGATAATATTTTTTGCCAAAAGCTCATCAACTGTATCTCTTACCTGTTTCTGTTCTTGAATAGACAACCTCCTTGGTTTAAAATAGAAAGGTGCAATTCCGGGCTTTAAATGAATTTTCATTTCGTACTTTACCTTTGGTTCTTGTTCACTGTCAGCATTTACATAATTGTCTAAAAAGGATGACATAATTTGCTTCTTTTCACTAAAAGAAAGAGAATTTTCAATGTTAATTTGGTCAGTTACGTTACACCTATCAAAATCATCAATTAGCAAAATTTCATTCATAATTATAGGTTCAATTTTTTTAACAGTAATAGTGTCACCTAAGTCTACCTTAATTTCTTTATTGGCAGTGAAATTTCTACCTAACAAAACTTCAAATGACATTGCATCAGACTCTACTATATGAAAAAGATTTTCTATCTCAAAATTATTGATAAAAACAATGCCCTTGAAAATACCTAAAATTCTCAAGGGACTTTTGTTTATACCCAAATATTGCTTACTTTCATTGTATGGTAAAATGTCTTTTTCTAATAAAACATGCTTAGAAATCATAGAAATTGGAATACCTGAGTCAACAATAGCACAAAATTGATTAGGATACTTGCTAAAAGATAAATTTAATATATAAGCAGGCACAGTTTCTACCTCATCCATAATAATATTTGTTGTTGAGTCTGGTACGCTCCGCTTCTTTGGGCAGTCTCTAATACGGTGACTGGTACTACCACATTCAAAACAGCTGCCTGGAACTCGCTTAGGCTTGGGACACTTAGAAGCCATATGACCAATACCATAACAATTAAAGCATCTTGACCCACTTGTAGATGGACCTGGACCTGTGTATGCTGAACGGGAATCTTTATTAACAAAAACTGATTTGTTGTCTCTTGGAGCATAACTTGATCCTCGTTCATGGTTGGTAATGACTCTCAACAAGTCCTCTAATTTTTCATACTCACGCATTTTTGCTTGGCTCTGCAACGTCACATTGTTGAAGCCCTCAATAATGTAGGTAATCAGGGCACTCTCAGAAATCTCGAGGCTGTTGCCTAGCGTAACCTTTTCATTGAAATAATCAGCAAAATGCTCATTACGAATCCATTTTCTTGCTTCGAATTTTCTAAACAAAGTTACAGCATCCTCTTTGCTTGTAAACATACTTCGGATCTTCTCTTTAAATTCTAGCAAGGATAAGGAAACATAATCTGGACGAGAATGGAACCATTTTAATGCTCTGGCATCTAATTTATTGATAAGAGCTATAAACAAAGTTTGGGGGCTTACTTGGTAATTTTGTTCCACATTCTCAATGCGTTTTAGCCATACATTAACATCTTCGTCTGGCTTGGCACTAAAGGTTGGTATTAAATTCATAATGTCTTTCACAGATAACTCCACCGATCTAGCCTCTTGCAGGGCTTTAACAGTAGCCGTGATGACTTCTCCAATAACATCTCCCGCAGGGGGATTTTCGCCATTTTCACTCATAATTGCAACTTTAACTTAGGCAATACTTAATTCATAAACATAATAGGCCTAATTCAAAGCCTCATAAATCGTAAAAGTCTTGAAAAACCCAAAAATTCACTGATCAGCAGACCGCGATGACATAACCTTAAAATCACTTTTTAATCCGCAAATATCTGGATCATCACAAATCATCCGCCTCAACCCCACACCTGAAGTTGTAGGGAGCTTTATTCTGAGGGTTGGGCGGTATGTATTTTAATCAAAAACCGAAAACGACATTTTAAATTACTTTTATTAATAATCCGTTACAAAAGTATACAGCTTGGCGGACTGCCGAACGCGCAATGTCCGCGCCGCAGTGTTGCCAACCTTTCGAGACGTCCTCGAATTCTCTGTCAAACTTAACAAAAAGAGAAGAGTGGCGGCAAATTCAAAAAAATAGACTACAAACGCTTAGAATCTAATGGCTTTTCTGGCAAAGACATTAACGGACCACCAATTATGAAATGTCCAGGTGTCAATATTTCGAGGTCTTCTGGACCTTCGCTGAGTGGAGTCAGAGGGCGTGAATTTACTATAGATTCAATTTGAACCAATAAAGAGTAAAAACCCTCATAGGTTAACGGAGTGTTCTGTAAAACGCGTTTTAAGTGATATTTCGTAAGACGTACCGCACTTTCCCATAATCCTCCATGATGCGGGGATCGTGGTGGTATAAAATGCCAAGAAATGCGATTGTCTATTAAACAATTTTGAAATACATCATCTTTGATCTCATTTATGAGATTACTAGCCCCGAAAAAATTAGTCCCATTGTCCGAGTAGACGTCTGAAGGAAAACCTCTGCGAGCAATCAACCTTTTAAAGGCATTCAAAAAACTATTGGTTGACAATTCCGTGACTAATTCGACATGTATGGCCTTGGACGCAAAGCATACAAAAATACATACCCATGCCTTTATTGATTTAGTATTTCTCAAAAAACTATTTTTTATTAAGTACGGACCGGTATAATCCACCCCAAGTACAGAAAATACTCTAGAAGGTTGTACCCTAGATGCCGGAGGATCCGCCATTTTTCTGAACTCCAGGAGCAGGTGAAATTTTAAAACAAACCAAGCATTTTCTTAAAATTCCCCGGACTGTATTTCGACCATGCACAGGCCAATAATTTTGTCGAATAATAGATAATAAAGTTTGTGGTCCAGCATGTAGGTTTTTGAAATGAAAATGTCTAATGATAATAGAAGTTAAGTGGCATTTTGCAGGTAAAACAATTGGATGCTTGTTATCAAAAGACAAATTCGCATTTTTTAATCGACCTCCAACCCTTATAATATGATCCTGGTCTAAAAAAAAACTCAAATTGAAAAGTTTACTCTTTTTTCTACTGACATTTCATAATACGCTATTACACGTATAAAATCTGTATCATAATGAACTTCATTATGATACAGATTTTCATTATAATACTGATTTTTATATTATACAATGTCGATAGATGGCAACACCAGTTAAGATATTAAACATTTTAAACGGTAATTTTGCGTAAAACAATTATTCTGATGACTATAAAAAATACTTCGAACTGTTTAAAAGTTATCTAAAGTTTGGGACAAAGAATAATTATTATGGAAATAATGAGTGATAAAGAAGAATTTTTACTTTTTCCATTATTATACTTTGTCAATAGATGGCGCTACTAGTTTTTTTTTTGAATGTTGACAGCACTCTGTTTATAGTTTTTCCATGGTAATTTAGCGAAAAACAATAATTTTATTAAAAAAAAATACTTCAAATTATTATTAAAAGGTACCTAAAGTTTGGGTGAGGCATTATTATGGAAATATTGAATGATAACGAAGAATTTTCACTAACATCTCCAAAAATTACATAAAGGGCGACAAATGCAGGTAATAATATACTACCGGACAAGTCCAAGAAAATTTACGAAAAATTATATGGACAATTTATGGATTAGAGAAACACCAAAAACACATCGTCCTCAGAAAATGTTTTGATAATATATTTTGAAGAATTACAACAAAAGATGAAACCTTCAACTGCATGGACGCATTACTCAATTATAAAATCTATATTCAAAGTTAAGCATAATGTTGACATATCTAAAAATCATAAGTTTTATCAATGGCAGTAGAAAAAATAGCGTATGCAACTCTCATGTAATGGCCATTAATACACTCGCATGTTATATACGAAACTCGCCTGCGGCTCGTTTCGTATCCTACAAGATGCTCGTGTATTAATGGCTATCATTACATGATCATTACATAATATACTATTATAACATACATCGAAGTTATCAGATTCTTTTGCCAATAATATTTGATTTGAGGACTGTTTCATTTCAGGTAAATCCATATTCGATAGATTTTTTATATTATTGCTAGGCCAATATTCTTAGTCACTTATAAGAAATTTTGGGCCAAAAAACCATGACTCTAATCCTTGCATTTCACCCGGATCAACGCCGCGGGATATGTGATCAGCAGGATTTTGGTCAGTAGGTATATAGCGCCACTGGCTAATACGAGAAAGAGTTTGTATTTTAGAAATGCGATTTGCAACAAACCTTTTGAGTTTATTAGGCTCTGATGCGATCCAGGATAACACAATGGTTGAGTCACACCAGTAAAAAATATTGTTAATTTTAATTTTATTCTCAGTTGCATCGGTCACTGTATGAGCTAATTCAGCGCCCAAAAAGGCAGCACAAAGCTCCAACCGAGGGATTGATATTACCTTTAAAGGAGCAACACTAGATTTGGAACAGACAAGATTTACCTCAACTTCAACCAAAGAATTTATAGATCTAAAATAAACAGCTGTGCCATAAGCATCCTGAGAAGTCATTAATGAAAATCTGACGCGGAATTTCTATATTTTCAATCAATTTTATGTTCTTGAAGAAACGTAACCAAGAAGCTAAAAAAGTATCGGGTAAGGGATCATCCTAACCGATTTTAAAAGTCCATAACCTTTGCATAAATAATTTGACTGATTAGGGATAGAATTATTCTCTTTGTAAACACTTTATTCTGATCCGAGCTCAATTCTGGATTTGTACTATATTTTAAAATGTCCTTGGAAGAATTCCAGACAGTTCCCAAGGTTTTACTACAACTCTGTTCATCTTTAATAACATAATCTGTTTTAGTACAAGAATCTAATTGTGAAACGAATTTCAGAGACTTCATTATTATTTGAGGACCACTGGCGCAAACGGAATCCTCCTGAAATCAAAATATTGTTCACTTTTTTTATTAGTGAACAAGCAGATTGAACAGTTTCTACTGAAACTAAATAGTCGTCCATGTAAAATTCTTTAAAATTGATTGAGCGGCTTCAGGATAAATTGTTTCATTGTCAATCGCTAATTGTTTTAAGCAACGGGTAGCTAAAAAAGATGCAGGACCCATTCCGTATGTCACAATAAGCGGCTTATAAATTTTTGAAGAGTCTGTCGGATTATCTTGCCAAACAATTAATTGAAACTTAGTGTCGTCTTTGTGAATTTTGACGCACCGATACATTTTTGCGATATCGACAGAAATAACAACAGGAAATAATCTAAATCTAAGTAGAATAAAAAATAACGTGTCTTGTATGCAAGGTCCTACCTTTAAAGTGTCATTCACACTTATACTCGTAGTTGACTTACTAGAAGCGTCGAAGACTACACGAAGACGCGTAGTGATTGATGACTCTTTTATCACAGCATGGTGTGGTAGGAAAAAATTTGGTTTTAAATTTAAATTGAAATTATTAATTTCCAAATTGATATATTCGTTCATAAAACTACTATATTTTTCTTTCAGTGCAGAATTTTTAATTAATTTTCTTTCTAACGAATGAAACCCATTAACCGCAATATCGTATGATTCGCCCAAGTTGACTAAATTATCGCGAAAAGGTAAACGAACAACTAAGTTGTGTTGTGATCCTTTGGTTTGAAACTTGTAGCTTTATTAGGTAATGGAATATAGAATGAAATTGAACTACAGCAAAAGTAAGACTTATTTTAGAGAGAGTTTTAACAAAATGTGTTACTACGACTGAAGCTGTCTTAAGACTGTCTTCTTGCTTCACTAGATCTCTTACAAATCGACCTTTACATCCCTTCTAAAACGTTTCCAAAACCTACATAATTACAACTGGAAAACCCTAAATAAATATATTGGCAATAAATGACAGTCTGTTCGCCCAAAGAATGACCATTAAGGATATTTGGGAATTTTGGGGTTTATGGTGGACAAATGTTTAATTTATTTACATACAATATCTTTGGGTTCTTTAACAGAAAGTCTGGGTCATATAATAGTATTGCTTTCGGCGACGGCGAGACATTATTTGGGAAAGTATTCGAGGGTCGTAAAAGGTACAATGTCATGATATTATGGAGGAATATGACACTTCCCCCCTTGAAAACAAAAGAAATTTTCATAAAGAAATTTCTTCAAAACAAATCCTTTAAGAAATACAATTATAAAAAACTAACGTAAAATAATATGAAGCTTAACTTAATATAAAGGTAGGAATAAAAAGGAAAGAGAAAAAAAAAATGTAAACTAACTTATACCTAAGAATATACAAACATATCTTTAACTAAGACATTTTTATGGACGGTCTTGGGGTGACTGATCTTCGCATGGACATGGAATTCGTAGTGGATGTGGTTGCTTCATTGGAACTTAGAAGGTTATTTAGTTCAATCCCTTCGCCCATTTTTGTTCTGGCTTCTTCTTCTAGAATTCTTGATATGTTTTGACTTGTCCCTGGAGTGGTATTTATATTTGTATTGAAAAGCTTAATACAGCAGGAATCCGATATGTGCTTTAGGCTTTTAGTACAACAAAACATACTTTTAATGAATGATATTAATCCGCACCACTTAAGAAAATTGTACACTATTACCAAAAGAACAACTGACGCGATAAAAGAAATAATGATAATGAACCAATGAGAGTGTTGAATAATAAATGGCTTCTTCAATTCTTCATCCAGCAATTGGTCCAGTTGTCCAAGTTTGTGATTCGCAAACTGTAAATCGTCCAATTTGATATTGGAAAGTCTTATTGGTTGTAGTGTGATTGGTGTGTTGTTGAATCTGGCTTCTTTGGCATAGCAGCAATCGTCAAGTGCAATATTGATATCTGAAATTTGTTTTGAAATATTCCGTGTAATGATTCCTGAGCTTTCCAAGATAATATTTTGAGTATAGCCTCTGCATTTGGGTTCCAAACTTAACAGCCCTGTTGATGCAATTTTTATATCTTCGATTGGAAAATTATCACAAGCCAGAGTAAGCTGTAAGGGCGTCGATAGTACGAAAAGCCAAGAGTTGTCGCTCAGTGGATGCCATATCTCGAAGTCTGCTTTGGAAGTAACGGTATGACAGTCAGCCGGGATTTTGGTAGAAAATGATGTAAACAATGCGACTTCGCACTTAGGAGGTTCTTGAATCCTTGTAGCTTGAGTGTTTTGGCAGATGAATTCCTCTTCTGTGATCCTTGTACACTTGGTAAGGTCTTTCATTTGCACATAACTAACCTTACTAATACTTATCAGCAGGTAAGGAAAATCAGGTAGGATATAGGAATGAATATCAGAAAAATTATGAGGTGTTGGAAGTGGCAATAATTTGAACAGATTGTAGGTCATTTCGTCAGTCAATGGAATTTCAATTGCAAAAATAATTATGTTATCAGAATGAAAAACTTTTAGTTTACTGATCTCAAAATATTTGTAAATAGTTGAATAAGATATTGGGAACGGTAATTGAAGTCCGTTGTTCAATTTGATTTCCGAAAGTACATTTAATAATTGTTTTGGTGTTATAACTTTCGGATGTAGGATATTATGCCTGGCCATTGTTATAGCTGAGATTAATAAATCATATTCTTCGTTCAGATCTTCTAATATTTGTGTGAGTAAGGCAATATGTGAACTGATGATAAGTTTCAGTTTGTTTACGTGAATACGTTTATTGGTATCTGCTGAGAAGGAGTTGAAAATTTTAATATTAGAGTTTAGAGTTTCTTGATTAGATTTAAAATTTCGTATACTAGAATTAAAATTAGATATCGTACTAGAAATTATGCCAATTTGTTGTTTCATCAAAAGTTGTGTATTTCTATTACTTTGAATTAGAGTTTTTATCGATTTGTCATAAAATTTAGCATCATCGGCATCAGGCATGCCAAATAGCCAATTGAATGCGTAAGAAGCACCATCAAAAATTCCTCTTTTAGTCTTTTTCGTATTAGTACCGATTATTTCGCTGACAACTTCAGATTTTCCGAGCAATTTATTAAACCGAGATTGGACGACTTTTATAGTATCTTTGCATAGAAAATTTTCAGATTCAACAATTTCATTACTATAACATAGATCGAATGACTTTTTCAATATTCCAGAAATAAATTTTATTTTCTTTTCATATCCAGTTACATTAAGATGAGTAAATAGGACAAATTTAGAATTTGAAAGTTTAACTTGGACAAGATTATTATAATAAAGACCGGCATGATCGTGGAGATTAGAAATGTGATAATTATCGCCTCTAACACAAACGGAAATGGAAGTTAGTACAAGTAGGAACAGTAGATTAGCGTTATTAATCATTGTTGCTTTGATCTGAAACAAAAGGTTTTATCATATTAGTATGATACGTAATAATTTTTTTTCCTATTTGTAGTTGAATATTATTGTTATTGAAATCTTTAGTGACTTTATATGGGCCTTTAAAGTTAGGACTCAGTTTTTTATTTAGACCAGGGGAAATATGTTTATTTACAATGTAAACCATATCTCCTATTTTATAATGATTTTTTTTATTTTGTTATCGTAATAAGTCTTCGATTTTTCTTTTGATTTCAAGATGTTGTTACGTGCCTGTTCTTGAGTTATGTTAAGTTTGAGTTTTAGGTTGCCTATGTAATCGTCATATGAATATTTAAATTCGGGTCTGCTAGTTATAGAGCTTGGCAAAAATGGTTTGGATCCAAATAATAGTTCATATGGTGTATTGTATAGTTAGTAGAAGAGTGAGTATGTGTATTGTAAGCGAACATTGCAAAAGGTATAAATTCGTTCCAGTTGTTTTATTTGTCGTTAATGTAGTGTTTTAAATAATCTTTCAAAGTAAGGTGTGAACGCTCCAAAGCGCCATTAGATTCAGGGTGGTAGGGTGTGCTTGTGACATGCTTAGTTTTCAATAATTTTACGAGTTCTTTTATTAAATTGGACATAAAATCAGTACCTTGATCAGATAAAATAGTTTTGGGAATACCGAATAAAGTTATAAATTTGCATAATTCATTTGATACTGTTATTGCTTCATGATTCGGTATAGGAATGGCATACGAATATTTCGTTAAATCGTCTTGCATCGTAAGGAGAAATCTAGATCCGTTTTCCGTAATTGGAAGAGGTCCAACTATATCAATAGCAAGTTTTTCGAAAGGCTTTTCGCTAGTTGTTGTTATCATCATAGGAGCTGGGTTTGAAATTTGTTTTGTTTATTTGACAAGAAGGACATTTTTTTATATATTTTTTTATGTCAGTTTTCATGTTCTGCCATTTATAACGTTCTTTTATCCTTTTATATGTTCTTGTAAAACCTGAATGTCCTGCTAGTTTTGAATCGTGATTTTCTTTTAGAATTGCGGAAATTTCCTCTTTTGAACTAATAATAATTTTTTCTGAACTAATAACACATATTTTTATATTCGTGTCCTTGAAAAGATAGTGTATCATTTCAAAATACATTGATTGTTTTAAATTTGGAGAATTTTTCGTTATGTCAGGTAAATAGAAGTATTTTATATTATCTCTGATTAGTTCAGTACGTAAGTTCCGGAGTGAATAAAAAACGTCTTTATAAGAAATATTTTCAAAATGAAAAGTCTTCACGAACATTAAATAGGATTTTTTATTGTTATTTTGTAACTTATAAGTTGAATATAATTCAAAGTTTGATTTTATGCTATCGTTGAAATCGAATTTGTTTTTTATGGACTCTGAAAACTGATTACTTTCGTCCAAATCAGTAGAGAAATAAACTGCGTTTGGAAAAAAATCGAATAGATTTCCATTTTTTATTTCAAGTTGCGGATTGATATCTAAAGTTTTGTAATGATATTCTATAAAATTTTCAAAGGTATCATTTTTAGAAATAATGTTGATATTTAGACATCGAGATAAAGCATCTGCGTTAGTATTAAACTTTCCTGGTTTATGAATAATCTCAAATTCGTATTCATTAAGTAATAATCCCCATCTAATCAGTCTACTTCCGGGATTTTTACAGTTTAAAAGCCAAGTGATTGGTTTATTATCGGTTACAATTTTAAACTTTCTACCATATAGGTAGCATCTAAAATGTTTAATGCTCCAAATTACTAAAGATTCTTGACATTCTTGAGACCAAATAAAAGCAACATTTTTCTTTAGAAGATTAGTCAATGGTTTAGCAATTTTTGCAAAATTGTTGATAAATTTACGATAATATCCAATTAAACCTAGGAAACTTTTTACTGTTTTTTCATTTTTAGGAATGGGAAAGTTTTTTATTGCTATAGTTTTTTCTGGTTTTGGTTTTACTCCTGATTCAGAAATGATATGACCGAGATAAGAGATTTCTTTACGGAGGAATTCACATTTGTCGGGTTTTAACTTTAAATTATTATTTCTGAGTCTGTCGAAAACCGCTTCAAGACGTGAGACATGTTGATTTAGATCTGATCCATAAATAACTATGTCGTCTAGATAAACGAAACACTGTAACCCTTGTAAACCAGTAAAAACTGCATTCAATAGTCTTTGAAAACAAGCGGGTGCATTTTTTAATCCAAAAGGCATTCGATTAAATTCCCAGTGACCTAAAGGTGTAGTGAAAGCGGTTTTTGGTTTATCTTCTTCTCTCATTGGAATCTGATGGAAACCAGAAGCCAAATCGAGTGTGGTGAAATATTTACTATGGCCTAATTGATCTAAAATTTCTTCGATATTTGGCATTGGATATGCATCACCAACTGTAACTTCATTCAATTTTCTAAAATCAACCACTACGCGCCATTTTTGTTCCCCCGAAGCGTCCATTTTTTTTGGTACTACCCATAGAGGGGCAGACCAAGGCGATGCAGACGGTTGAATTATTCCCTGTTGTAACATTTTATTGATTTGTTTATTAACTTCGGTTTTATGAATTTCTGGATATCTGTACGTTTTTGTATGAATGGGTTTAGAATCAGAGATGTTTATTTCATGTTTAATAGTGTTAGTACAACCAAGGGTATCTCCAGGTAGAAAGAAAATATCTTCATAATTTTCACAAAGATTAGTTATGAAGCTCTTTTCTTCTTGGTTTAAATGGTCTAATCTAAGATTTTGTTTCAATAGTTGGCTCCTATTTTTAATAAAATTATTTTCAGTACTTTGTTCCGAAGCAAAATAACAGTAGCTTTCTTTAGGAATCTGTTCTAAATAGATTGAAATAGGTTTTAATTGAAAATCAATTACTATTGAGTTTAAGATTGTTGCATAAGCTTTATTATTTGAATTTACTTTAGTCAATGCTCGGGATAAATAGATTCCCTTAGATATTTCCATATCTGGTATGAACCCTTCTTTTATTTCCGGGTTTAGAACGTTGATTTCTATTATTGTTTCCGTACGAGATTTGAGAACAAAATAAGAACCAGTGTTAGGATTAGCGTTTAATCCGATAGGGATTTGAAATGGCAATGAGTTTAGAGATAGAGTTCGTCTTTTAAAATCGATTTTTGCGTTTTGATCTTGAATAAAATCCAATCGAATTAGACCGTCATAAGGGACGTTTGTAGCCTGATTTAGTATGTGGAATTTTATGTTCAAAATCTGATCGTTAATGTTAAAAGGAATAGTGGTAGTTCCAACTGTTTGAATTGGAGAATTAGGAGAGTCCATGAAGAGATATTTTTTCTGAAGGAACAAATTTAGTTATCTCAGGATTGTTTGTTGGCTTTTATCAATGAGCAGCTTGCACCAGTATCAAGTAAAAATCGGAGTTTTTTGTTTTGATTTTTTGAATATTTACTTTCTAGTTCATTGAAACTTGAGCTATTTTCAGCAAGAAATATTGTTAGTTCTCGTCGTTCTCGAACACCGCTAAAGTTTTGAGATGATCCTCCAGTGAGGTGTTCGTCATTGGAGGAGCGTTGGAGTTTAAAGAATTTGAATGACTTGGTTGATAATTTGGTACATTAGAATTCTATTGAATTGAATTAACGTTCGCGTTCTGCCTTGAATTCGTATGGGGTGAGTCGCGAAAAACTGGATTATGATTTGTCGAATTTCGATAAGGTCTTCTATTAATTTGATTGCTCGAGTTTTGGTTTAAGTTTTGAGAATTAGAGTTTTGATTCCTGTTATTATGTTGATAATTTGAGTTTTGGAAGTTAGAGTTTGGATTTCTATTATTAGATTGATAGTTTGAGTTTTGGGAATTAGAGTTTTGATTTCTATTATTACATTGAGAGTTTGAGTTTTGGGAATTAGAGTTTTGATGAGATTGGTTAGTATGCTGTCGATTAACATGGAAATTCATCGAATTATTAGATCTTTCTGCATTATTATTATATTGTCTTTTTCTACATTCTTCAATAACATGCCCTTGTTTTTTGCAGTAACGACAAAATATCTGATTATTCGTAAACAAAGTTCTTACGTTTGCATCATGATTTCTTGTTTTGAAACAATTATTTGTAGAATGCGAGTTGTTTTTGCAATTTTTGCAAAACTGAGTTGAACTGCGCGACATAGCCACAGCGCGTTCTTCAGAAATAGCTGCACTATACGCAGAATTAATCGAATCAAAATCTTTCCATCTCAACATTCGCGAAATTTCGGGTTTCGAATGATAAATAAATCTATTTAAAGCAATTTCGTTCAACATTTTCAGTTTTCCAGGAATCTCTTCCGGTTCTGTGCAATTTTGTTGAGTAGTAGATATCAATCGCGAGTTAATTGTTTCCAAACGTTGAAAAAAGTCTTTCACTGATTCGTTAGGACTTTGCAATTATTTAGCTCTTCCATTAATTGAACGTAATGTTTTTTGTCTTGATATAAAGTTTTTAAAGCGTCTTTTAAGGTATCCCAATTATCAAAGTTTTGGGTAGCTAATTGTTCTTTAGCTTTGCCACCGATTCGAGATAAAATAAAATATAAAAGAGGATTTTTCTGATCGTCCTGTGCTAATACATTGGCATTATTACAATTCGCTAAAAATTGCCCTAATTCAAGACGATTGCCATCAAAACTATTAGGTATTAGTTTGCATAAAAAATCTACGGAAAACCTACCATTATTTGGGTTGGAATTTGACGAAGGAAGTTGATTAAAAATGTTTTGAAAAGTTTCTAATAATATTGTTTGTAGGTCTGGGTTTACGGCAGGAGGAGTCATAGTGGCATATAAGTATTAATAAAGGAGTTAGACAAACAAAAGTAACCTCATTAAGAGACAAAAATCACTTACCAAAAAACTTGAAAGCTAGTGGTTACACAACAACTGTGATTCAATCCAATACTGGTCAATGCTGATGATAGCTTTGGCTGACTATGGTATGTCTTGAATCTTTGTATCCAAATCCTGCTGGATCTTGCTAGATACTTCTGAATCGTACCGACCGCGCCAAAATCTGTTGTGATCCTTCAGTGTTTTGCCTTGGTTAAAACTACTTTTGTTTTTGGTTTGAAACTTGTCGCTTTATTAGGTAATGGAATATAGAATGAAATTGAACTACAGCAAAAGTAAGACTTATTTTAGAGAGAGTTTTAACAAAATGTGTTACTACGACTGAAGCTGTCTTAAGACTGTCTTCTTGCTTCACTAGATCTCTTACAAATCGACCTTTACATCCCTTCTAAAACGTTTCTAAAACCTACATAATTACAACTGGAAAACCCTAAATAAATATTGGCAATAAATGACAGTCTGTTCGCCCAAAGAATGACCATTAAGGATATTTGGGAATTTTGGGGTTTATGGTGGACAAATGTTTAATTTATTTACATACAATATCTTTGGGTTCTTTAACAGAAAGTCTGGGTCATATAATAGTATTGCTTTCGGCGACGGCGAGACATTATTTGGGAAAGTATTAGAGGGTCGTAAAAGGTACAATGTCATGATATTATGGAGGAATATGACAGTTGCCAGAATTATCGCGACTAAAAATCTGTTTAAAATGACATTCCACCTCATTTTCTTCTGAGCTATAATTGATTTTCAAAGAAGGGACCTCTTCAATCAGCCAAAATTTTTCTATTTTATTTCCAATGTCAATCATTGACCTAGACAGATTACACACAGAAACATTTCGATCTATATTAGAACAGCTGATTGTACCCGATACAATCCAGCCAAGTTGTGTATTTTGTAAAAGAGGTCGACCCTTTCCCAAAGAAATTTGACCCGGTAACAATAAATGGTAAAAAACACCAGCACCTAAAAGTACGTCGATTTTACTGGACTCATTAAATTTAGGATCGGACAAATTTATATTTTCAGGGAAATTTAAATGTGACAAATCAAAGTCCATTTGAGGTGTATTAGTCGTTATTTGTATTATTCTGCACTATTGTGGGACAGGATTTGTAAAATGTGTTTTGATTATTCGAAAAAGTGGGTTTGTTAGAATGCTTATTGTCAATAGACTCAAGAAGCTGACATCTATCGGTTAAAATTTTTATAAATGTATCTATAGTTGGAGATGCTTCGTCTTTGGTTTCAATTTCCCATTCTTTCTTTGAGTTTATATCCAATTTGGATACCAATAAATAAATCAAGATTGTGCTCCAATGATCTACAGGTTCTTTTAGATTACGTAAAGCACGATAATGTTTTTGGAAATTATCCACAAAATATCTTAAAGATTCAAAGGAGTGTTATAATCGTCCCGACTCGGCAATTGAAACTCTAACTTTCGTTTAAAAAAAAAAGGTTTCGTTTATTAAAAGTAAAATAAAATTAAATAGCTTGGCAAGAGGGAAGCTTTGACTAATTTAAAATAACTTCGTGTTTTCGGTTTGAAGCCCGGATTCAGAGTGTCTTGTCTTCAGTCTTTCTTCTCCCAAGAAAACGGCTTCATGAGATGTCCTTAAGGAGGGCGTCGTCTTCAAGTAATAAAATATAAAGGTACCTAATTCTATACAGATGTAAAGTTTATTTTGGAAAGTTTGTGAAATAAAATCATAAACACTAAAATTCTAAAGGTACAAGGAAATTCTGGCCGTCTAGACAATAAAATAAAAGAAGGGTCTACTCTACAGTCTCTGGCGCCTTGGCGGCAAGGATAATAATTGGGGTTCTTGCAATAGAAATCATAGAAAGAAGCTGTATAATAATTCCAAGCCTTAAATAAGTAATAAAGTTATAAAGTACCTATCATTAAAACATGTAGCTAAACTAAACAGATGATGGAATTTACTGTAAATAAATGTATAGTGAGCATCGTATTATTAATGAAGAGTTTATTGGTTTACGACACCTCCCTTTTCAAAAAGAGATTTTATATAGCGTAAGTGTAATAAAATCGAAAATTATAATAAAAAATGTGAATAATACTTATACTAATTAATTAATTAACATACAAGATACTTAGTTGGTAGCTTTAGTAAATTTACTAATTGGTGAAACATGAAACAGCATAAGCACTATATGTGAACATTGAAAAAATTAATTCTTTGATTTAATGGATCGTCTAGATGGGATATAACCTATTGGTTGATTGGTTCGAACAGGATTTATATTTATAGTTTCTTCCTCAGATACATCACCAGAACCTAAAGGTGTCTGTGCGGTATTATGACTATACTGATTGGTTTACTTTAATACATAAGTTAGGTATGATTCCACAACAGGCAGATTTATTTGTACATTTTTTATACATTTTATAGAATATGAATAAGACTAGCAATACTGCAATGAGAATAGCAATAGTCGACGCTGAATGAGTATAAGTACTCATCATTTGTTTCTTCTGTAGCTCGTCGGTTAACTTCTGGATGTCGTCTAATTTATGACTTGCAATGTCGAGCTCAGGAATATGTTTCATGAGTGTTCTATAATGCTCATTCAAAAAAAACTCTGTCAAATTGATATTTTTGTCTTTGAGGTGTTCACAACAATCATCACTAATGTGAATGGGAGGCACAAATTCACTGAAAACATTCGACTGGTAGGTATTATCGTGTGGGGTAAGCATTGTCGAAGCACTATAAGCCTTACAATGTTTTCCGATGGAGACGCTGCCACAATTTTTTAATACAATATCAACAGGTTTCTTATCACTATTACAAGAAATTGTCAAAACTTCTAAATTAGGAACTGCAAATAACCATGTGTTTGTTGTTTGTAACTGTACAAAAATTGCATTATTTGAATGTATTATTCGTTTATCGCATATCTCGGGAATTTTGTTACTTGCTTGTAATAACATGACTTCACAGTTATTGTTAATGTGCGCCAATAAAGTAGGTTTTTGTTGTTTGCAAATAAATTTGTTTTGGAAAATTTTGAGCCAGTTATTAAGTTCAAGTGCAGATAAAGTTAAAAATTGTTGTTTGTTTTCGTCTAAACCTAGAAATTTTGAAGACGGTTGGATGAGAATAAATTCATTAGCCCCTATCTGTTTTGGAAACGGTGATACTTTGTAAAGGTAAAAGAGGTGAGTTTCTACCAGAGGGACATTAATAATATAGATAAGTCGCTTCTCCTCTACATATACTTGCAAGTTTATAACGTTAAAAAGTAGGTTGGAACTTGATGGATCCAATGGTATTGGAAATTCTAATCCATGTGGAATCGAGTCGTGAATATTTCTTAGTTCATTAATTAAGCGTACAGGTGTTAAAATGTTTGGGTGTAAAATACCCTTTTTCGCTATTAAAATTGCGTTTATAAGAGTCGCGACTTCAACTTGCAACTGGTTGAGTATCATATTGAACATAACCATATGCTCCTCTAGATTAGATTTAAATGTTAAAAATTTAATGTCCGAGAATTCTTTGTTCAACTCTTCCGCGAGTTTCTTTACGTTGGTTTTTAAAATATTTTCGTTAAAATCTAAGGTGCCAATTGTATTATTAAAATTCGAAATAGTGGATCGAACAATTTTTGTCTGTTCTTTCAAAAGGCTGGTTAATGAGGTTTCGTCCTTGGAAAATTGTGAAATCTTTTCATCATAATATTTTGCATCGTCGGTATCAAGGATACCAAATAAGACTTTTGAAGCTTTGCCTACTATATCGAACCATCCCCTAGTTTTTCTATTTAAATTGTTGTGACCAATCAACTCGTACAGTCCCATTAGCTCTTTATGTAGTTTATCTAAAATATACTTGGAAGATTTTAGAAATAAATCGCAAATATTGAAATGATATCTTGCGTTAGTATGGTCACATAGGCTTGCTGTAGTTCCATGATAATTTTCTAATAGTAAATACTTATCATTAAGGTTATCTAATTCTACATGTTATTATCTTCCATTTGTTATTGGTGAGGCGAAGTTCCCCCATTTTTTCAAAATGAATTCCTGGGTTGAAGTCATAATACGTTACATTATAGTCGGCCTGAATCGCAACACCCGTTAGCATGAGAATTTGGAGGAAAATTCTGAAAGGGAAGATAAAAAATGCTATAGCACTTGTACGATCTCTACATATCTACAGGAGCCTAAACTACTTAGGTTCATATTGAGCCTATTTATTATATTTAATCGTAAAAATGTTTCAACCTATTTGCATGAATTTTTTGTGTCGATTTTCCTTTCTGTATAGTATAATTAACATCGGAGTGTTTTTTAATTATTTTATAGGAACCTACCCAGAGAGATGAAAGTTTTCTACTCCTACCCCTACGAACAGATTCATCAAACAATAAAACCATATCTCCTACATCGAATTGTTGAATGAAACTTTTTTTGTCGTAACTTTTTTTTGATATTGACTTACTTTGTAACAAATTTTCTCTAGCTAATCGATTGAAATATTGAAGTTTCTCTTTGAGATTAATAACGAAATGATCATATGTATACTTAGTTCTAGCGGGTTGTTGAACAGAAGTTGGCAAATTAGGAACATGTCCGTATAAAAGTTCGAATGGGGAAAACTTAGTTGCACTATGTGGAGTCGTGTTATAGGTAAAAGTTGCGAAGGGCAGCCAGTCGTCCCAATCTTCTTGCGAATCTGCTATAAAATGCCTCAGGTATTCTTCTAATACCCTATGAGAGCGTTCTAATGCACCGTTTGATTCCGGATGGTAACTGGTAGTTTGAATTTTTTTTATTTTCAAAAATTTACAGGTAGATTTGAAAAGATCGCTTAAGAAATTTGTACCTTGGTCCGTGACTAGCGTTTCTGGTAACCCATAGAGGCATATTATATTTGTTACGAAATGATGAGCTACTGTAGAAGCTTCTTGATTTTGCATTGGCACGTTAATAATAAATTTTGTCAGGTCATCTTGGAAAGTGAGAATATACTTGTTGCTTGCCACTGTTTGGGGCAAGGGTCCGACTATGTCAAGAAATCATCTTTCAAATGGCTTAGAAGAAGTTGTAGTTATTTCCATTGGCATTTTTGTTTTACGCGATAATTTGTTTTTCTGACAAAGTTCGCATTTCCTGATGAATTTTTTAACATCTTTTTTTAAATTTTTCCAAGTGTAAAATTGAGAAATTTTTTTGTATGTGCGCGAAACTCCCTGATGACCTCCTAGTGGAGAATTATGAAATTCGTTAAGAAGGGTTTCTTTATCAGAATCGTTGGGTGTAATTAAATTATTATTAAAAATTGTTATTTCGGTTCCTGAATTTTTAAAAATATATCTTAATATTGGATAAATCATTTCCCATTTTATTAGAGGATTGTAGTGGTATTTGAGAAGAGAAAGTTTAGTATGTATATCCCCTAATTCATTTCGTAAACTTATTAAGCAAGACCAAATATTTCAATAGTTTGTCACTGAATAAATTTTCATTATCAATAAGTAGGAAAACTTTACATTCGTTGTTACTATATCGATTGGCCGTGAAAATTTCAAAATTTTTGTTTGGACGATAAGATGATAAAAACTTTTTCATTTGCGGATTCTTCTCTAGGATTGTAAATTCATCTTTATTAAAATTTTTTGGTATAAATAATATTACAGGATCTGACTTACTGTCAACTTGAAAAAGGTGTGTATTCCTTTCTTTGATATTTGAATTAGTAATAATATGGGATTTCAGGTACTCTTGAAAATTTGCATAATCGGTTATTAAATCGGTATTGATCGTATTGATAATTCTACTCAAGGCGTCTACATTTGTATTTATTTTACCGGCCTTGTAAATTACTTGGTAATCATATTCTTCAAGCTTTAATCGAAAACGAGTGAGTCGCGATCCGGGATCTTTAATATTAAAAACGTATTGCAACGGTTTATGGTCTGTCACAATTTTGAATTTGGTACCAAAAATATAAGGTCGAAAATGTTTAACGGCCCAAACTATGGCGGTCAATTCCTTTTCCGTTGTCGAATAATTTTGCTCTGCTCTGTTCAAAGTTCTACTGGCAAATGCTATTGGCCGATCTTTATTTATTTCCCCTTGTGACAAAATTGCGCCTACCGCAAAATTACTTGCATCGGTTGTGATTATGAATGGTTTAGAAAAATCCGGATACTTTAGGACGGGAGGAGAAAGTATACTTTGTTTTAGAGACTGAAATGAAATGTCACACGCATTATCCCATATAAATTCCTTATCTTTTTTGCAATAATCTGGATAAAGGTTTAGAGATTTTAGCAAAATTTTGTATAAATTTCCTATAATATCCTATCAATCCCAAAAATGATTTTATATCCCTAGGGTTTCTGGGTGTAGGAAAATTTTTCACACATTCCACTTTTGAAGGGTCGGGTTTAATACCATTTTCTGTAATAATGTGGCCTAAATAGAGACATTCTTTGCGTAAAAATTCACACTTGGAAGGTTTTAGCTTCAAATGATGTTCTCGAAGCTTCTTAAATACTTCGATTAACCGTTCATTATGCTCATCTAAATTATTTGCATAAATTACTATGTCGTCCAAATAAATAAAACACTTTAAACCATTAAGTCCACTTAGAACTGCATTCATAAGTCTTTGAAAAGTGGCGGGAGCTCCCTTAAGCCCGAATGGCATTCTATTATAAACGTAATGTCCTGTGGGTGTACTAAACGCGGTTTTTTCTTTATCATGGTCATCCATTGAAACTTGATGAAATCCGTCAGCTAAGTCTAAAGTTGTAAAATAGTGTGAGTTACCCAGCTGGTCCAAAATATCCACGATATTAGGTAACGGAAACGTGTAACCTCCTGTAGTAATTTCATTAATTTTTCTAAAATCTACTACTACTCTAAAATCAGGAACTCCCGAATGGTCAGTTTTCTTGGGAACTACTAATAAGGGACTATTCCAAGGACTAGTTGAGGGTGAAATTATCCCATCTTCTAACATTTGTTGAGTTTTATTACTTATAATTTCTCTATGTTTGAAAGGTAATCTATATGGCTTAATGTTAATAGTTCCCTTAACCGGGTCCGTCGGTATTTTATGTACTATTGTATTTGTATAGGAGGGTTTGTCACCTTCTAGGTGAAAAATATCACTAAAATCACTGCAAATTTGTAATAGCGAATTTTTTTCCTCATCATTAAGTCCTTTTAAATTAATGTCTTGTAAGAGTTTTTGCAAACGATCCATGTGATTTATGTTATTTTCTGTGTTTTTGAGACTTAAGTTGAAAATATGGAACGCGTTATTATTTATTGGCTCGACATTTACCTTTGGTAGAGGGATAGTTACAGGGTATTCAGAAATATTTAAAATACTAATTAAGCATCTATGATCGCCTACTTTTGTTACTGACGACCCTAAAAAAAGACAATTTGACAGTTGTTTAGAAGTTACAATTCCTTCCACATCACTGATGTTTGCTACCGCAGGAATAGCCATTTCGCATCTAGCAGGAATAGTGATTGTTTCCGATGACAGAATTTTGAAATCATTATCTTTAAAGCTGAGAGTTCCATCCTTGTAATTTATTTTAGCCTCATACTTTGAAAGAAAGTCTCGTCCTAAAAGTCCATCGTGTTTAACAGGAACGCTTTCAGGAATTATATGAAAAGGATGCTCTAAGGTTTTATTATTTTTTAAATTTATTTGAACAAGAAAGACTCCCAAGGTATAAATATATTGTTCCGTTATGCCTTTTAATTCAATTATATTATTTTTATCTAAATCAGCGTTACTTATTAATGAGGACTCTTTTAATAAAGATACATCCGCGCCCGTGTCTATCAAAAGTTGAATTTCCGAATTTTTCACATTTTCAGCGTTGATTTTAATTATGTCTAATTGTTTTTGACCGTTCGAAAGAAAAATTGATTTGAAAGGAGGTGTATTTATTAGAGCGTTTTTACTGTTAGTAATATGGGTATTATTTTCGATATAAGCAGCAGGTGGCAGTTGTTCTGCGACCTGAGTTGATCTGTTGTTAAATTTATTATTATTTTGGGTTGTTAACTTATTATTATTTCCTATTAGTGTAGAGCAGCAGGTTTCTATTCTGAAGCGTTCGCTTGGCTGTTCGCAAGGGACGCTTCTAACCCGTTTCCCGGATCACTTCCTTGAACAGAATGGAAAAATGGGCCTGCCTGAATTTGTTCTGAGCGATTTGGTTGGAGAAAATTTGATTGGGAAGATATTGTTTGAATTTGCTGTGGTTGCATACTATTTATTTGTGTGTTAGGGTTAGTATGAGTTCTATCATTTTGAATATTTTGTCCAAAAGTTCCGTTCCTAGTAAAATTTCGAGGATTTCTATCATTATATTGACGAGAATAATTATTAAAATTTCTATGATTAGTTGAGTGATTAAAATTTTGATGACTTTGAAATCTCGAATTATTTCTATTGTTACTTCCTACGTTACTATTTTGTTGATTTTGATAGCTACCACCTCTATTTCTGTTTGTTTGACTCTGCTCATAGTTTCTTAGTTTTCGGCATTCTGACGTTAAGTGAGTGTAAGTATTGCAAAACATGCAAAACAAGGTACTGTTTTGCGAATTTCTATCATTAAAATTCCTATTCTGCCCTAAATATCCTATTTGGTTTATTCCTTGTGAAAATCTAATTTTTTCTGTAGTACTTTCTAATTCCATTTCGACAGCTATTGAAATGACTTTGTCTAAATCGTAAGTACTTTCAGCTATTACACGAATCTGAATTTTCTCATCGATTAACCCTTTCCTAAATGTGCTGACTATAATTGAATCTAAGTTATCTATTAAAATTTTCGCTTCATTATCCGGATAATTAACATGGCATGTTTCTTTATATTTGTTGTATAAATATTTTAATCTATCCCCATAATTTTTAACTTTTTCTCTATAATTTTGTTTTATGTTCATTATTTGCATAAGAAAATGTGTCGGCGGTCGTTTATCAGTAAATTTTTCGATCAAAAATTCTTTTATTGCATCCCAATTTTGAAATGTTTTATATTGAGTTACTTCCTGGGCTTTACCGGTTAATTTAGTTCCAAAAATCAGAGTTGCAAGCATAAGTTTCTCATCTTCTCTAACAATTGCCATCATTGCATCGCAATTTTTTATAAAGAATTGTAATGAATTAGAATCACCACATCCATCATAAGGATTGATAAAATTTAGGACATCGAAAGCAGTTTTTCCCTCAGCCATTTTAAGTAATTATTATTTATTTTTTTTAAATTAATTCAATTTATAATCATTTAAAAATATTTGTTTTTTTTTTTTTTCTTTTTTTTTTTAATAATTTTGGTTATTTGCAGTTATTCTTAAAATAATATATGTACGTACCTAATCAACAATTAACTTAAAATCTATAAAAAATAAAGCGAAGGAAATGTGCAGCGAAAACCATCAGAAAACAAAAGACTTACCCACACATGTTGCGCAGGAATTTTCGTGAAGTTTCCGATGATCAACAGGTAGCTGATTGCGTCTCCGCGCGCCTCTCAATTTCCTGCTCACTGCTTGGATGAATCTGCTGCGTCTGGGCGCACCTTCAAATGTCTCCAATTTCCTGGACTTGCTTGTGGAAACCCTGCGTCTCCGCGCTCCTTGGTACTCACAAAACTGCCGCGATATTTTTTGTATGCACTCGCTGCGTCTCCGCGCTCCTTCGAGTAACACCGCGAATTGCACCGCTGCCACCAATGTTATAATCGTCCCGACTCGGCAATTGAAACTCTAACTTTCGTGATCCCCCTTGCAGAAGATACAAGATAGAACCCTCGTAGCAATATTATTCTGCACTATTGTGGGACAGGATTTGTAAAATGTGTTTTGATTATTCGAAAAAGTGGGTTTGTTAGAATGCTTATTGTCAATAGACTCAAGAAGCTGACATCTATCGGTTAAAATTTTTATAAATGTATCTATAGTTGGAGATGCTTCGTCTTTGGTTTCAATTTCCCATTCTTTCTTTGAGTTTATATCCAATTTGGATACCAATAAATGAATCAAGATTGTGCTCCAATGATCTACAGGTTCTTTTAGATTACGTAAAGCAGGATAATGTTTTTGGAAATTATCCACAAAATATATTAAAGATTCAAAGGAGTGTTATAATCGTCCCGACTCGGCAATTGAAACTCTAACTTTCGTTTAAAAAAAAAGGTTTCGTTTATTAAAAGTAAAATAAAATTAAATAGCTTGGCAAGAGGGAAGCTTTGACTAATTTAAAATAACTTCGTGTTTTCGGTTTGAAGCCCGGATTCAGAGTGTCTTGTCTTCAGTCTTTCTTCTCCTAAGAAAACGGCTTCATGAGATGTCCTTAAGGAGGGCGTCGTCTTCAAGTAATAAAATATAAAGGTACCTAATTCTATACAGATGTAAAGTTGATTTTGGAAAGTTTGTGAAATAAAATCATAAACACTAAAATTCTAAAGGTACAAGGAAATTCTGGCCGTCTAGACAATAAAATAAAAGAAGGGTCTACTCTACAGTCTCTGGCGCCTTGGCGGCAAGGATAATAATTGGGGTTCTTGCAATAGAAATCATAGAAAGAAGCTGTATAATAATTCCAAGCCTTAAATAAGTAATAAAGTTATAAAGTACCCATCATTAAAACATGGAGCTAAACTAAACAGATGATGGAATTTACTGTAAATAAATGTATAGTGAGCATCGTATTATTAATGAAGAGTTTATTGGTTTACGACAGGAGTCTTTAATTACATTAGGCAAATCAAAGATTTGTTTCGTATGACCTTTTATTATGAATTTTTTATTTTCATATCTCTCTCGTAACAGGTCCCAAGCTATAACATAGTTGGAATCTGTTACCTCCAGAGATTCTATAATCTTTGTAGCTTCCTTTTTTAAGGCAGCTTGTAAATAATAAAATGTTTGAATGTTACCTAAATTAGGATTGCTGTGAATGAGCGCGGAAAATGAATCATAAAAAGTTGACCACTTATCATAACTACCGTCAAATTCAGGCAATGATAAAGCAGGCAACTTAATATTGAAAGTTTGTAAATTAGAAGAACCAGTTTGAATACTTGATATGCTTTGCTGTTGAATAGTTTGTTGATTTCGAGATCGATTAGTAAACTGACCACTTAATTCCTTTGATTTTGAAACTATGTCGAAATAAACGTCTTCAAAGTTGACTCGCTCGGAGAGATTTTGCTCAGATTCATCAAATTGTTCGATTTCGCTTTGAATATTGTTAAGTTCATCAAAAGCGAGCTCAATTTTTTGAATACGAGTGACTATCTCGGATGCGTGCCCTACACGGTAGGTTCAAATATAATATTTATTTTTATTTTAAATAAAATAGTGCCGGTCTACCTAAAGGATAGATAGACGGGAATAATGTATGCTGAAAAAGATAAATTAGATAAATCAAACTTAGCAACCTAGCACATGTACAAGGAATGTGGGAGCCGGTAAGGTCCGAAACCACGCACAATACCACCACGATAAACAAGGAGAAGTGGAAAAGTACGGGAAATACTTAAGTACTTTTTGCTATATTATAATAAATAACACAATTTTTATTGAAATAAATCAGTCTGGTATTGATTAAAAGATAATAAATACTCAAAAATCCCTGTTAACAAATGAGAAAATTAATCTCCATGTGTTCACGCGCATACAAATGGATCTGGCAACATGGCGCACCTCCTCCTCAGAACTGACAGAAGACAGAACAAGGAGAGAAGCACACGACGATTCAACAATTCAACACATTTATTTTTGTGCTCTTATATTTACTCAAAATTTTCGCATTTTAATGTACCTATTTTGAAAATTAAAAGCAATCCATCAAATAACCTCACGTGTTTTAGTAAATAAGACACAACATATTTGGTCCTTTGACGCAGGATTTAAGCCCAAAATTGGCTATTTTGTTCTTCGGTGTCCGACTTTCATGCAGACAAGTCCTTGAAGGTTAACGCGACGAAAGAAGACGACTATGGAATGGTGTAGAGAAGAATTTGGGATCAAGTGAGTGCGTTCCATCTTCCTACTAAAATAATTCTTTTATTCAACCTTTGATTTTTCCTGAATTTTCACTTGTTTTTACTTGTGTGATTTAAAAATAAATAAAATGGCAGATTTAGCCAGCCTAAAAAACTCTAAAAAGGGTATTAAATCCCGATTAACTCGTTTCAAAAAATTTGTTGATAATCTTGGTGATACAGAAATTCAATTTAAAGAATTAGAGCTTCGAGTCAATAGTGTAGAGGGTATTTTTGAGTCATTTTATGACATTCAAAATAAGATTCAGTCACTTGATACCGAGGAAACTGAAGAATTTTTAAATACTGAATCAAATGATTTTGAAAATACTTATTTTGATTGCGTGTCCAAAGCTAAAAAATTGTTAGAGGATGAAGCAGCTGACGGAGAGCTTGATAATTCAGGCGATAATCAGTCAGCACGGGTGGATAATCATTCAGGTAGGTCTTTTGTGGCTGAACAAAACGTTAAATTATTACCCATACCTTTACCTTCCTTCGATGGTTCATACGATCAGTGGTTGTTTTTTAAAGACACTTTTCATTCACTTATACATGATAATGAGTCAATACCTGATGTTCAAAAATTTCATTATTTGCGGCTTTCACTAAAAGGCAGTGCCTCTGAACTGTTGAGATCTCTTGAGAGCTCGGCAAATAATTATACAGTCGCTTGGGATTTATTGACAAATCGATATGAAAATGCTCAAATCCTACTTAAAAATCATATCAAAGCGCTTTTTGATCTTGAAACTGTCAAAAATGAGTGTCATTTAAGTCTAAGAAACCTCCTTGATGGGTTCAATAAGCATTTACGAGCTTTAAAAATACTAAAACAGCCGGTAGAATCGTGGGACTCCTTAATAATTCATATGATGTCACTAAAGCTTGATCCAACTACTAGAAGAGAATGGGAATCTGAATACACAAAGCATGATAATCTTACCCTAAAAATATTTAACGATTTTTTGCATAATAAATGTAGTCTTTTGGAAACCCTGCAAGGAAATATTTTAAAGGGCAAAAGACGTTCTTTTTCAGTCATTCATAAGCCAATCTGTTCTTACTGTGAAAAAGATCACACTGTATACAATTGTACAAAATTTTTATCATTTGACGTCACTAAAAGGTCAGCGGAAGCTACTAAACGAAATTGGTGCTTAAACTGTCTAAGAATAAATCATAAAACAAATCAATGTAGATCTCCACCATGTCGAAAATGCTCAAAACGTCATAACACTCTACTGCATTTTACACAAGATAATAATTCATTTGCAGTGAAATCCTCTAATAATACTTTTCTATCCACTTCAAACACCGAACATCCTGAGCCCACTCAAGCGACTTCCTCTACCGCTCTGCCTGTTGTTTCTACTGGGATGAATGTTACAGCGTTGTCGGATTTGGCGAACGATCGGGATGGCAGTAATATTCCTGAAGTAGGGTCATATTCAACTTCTAGCGATATTTCAAGAGTAATTTTATCCACTGCGATTGTAAATGTCTTTGATAAAGATAAACGCATGCATTCCTGTAGAGTATTATTGGACAATGGCAGTGAATCATCATTTATTACTGAGAAATTGTGTAATAAATTAGGGCTTCCAGTTAAACATACCAATATTTCTATTTCTGGTATTGGACAAACCACTTCTAATGTCTTGAAAAAAACTAATATTTTAATTCATGCACGACATAGTTCTTATGAAACTAAATTAAATTGTTTAATTCTGCCTAAAATAACCAACAAAATTCCTTCTAGTCCTATATCAATTGTTTCTAAGTTAAATTTACCCTCAAACATAATATTGGCTGACCCAAGCTTTAATGAACCTGGGCATATAGACATTTTGATTGGTTGTGATAAGTTTTGGGATCTATTATGCATTGGTCAAATTAATCTAGGAAAAAATCTACCTGTTGCTCAAAAGACTCAACTAGGCTGGATAATATCTGGAAAATTATTATCACCTCAACATGATACTGGCAATAAAATCTCATGCAACTTGAGTATCACGCAATCTCTTGAGAATAGCCTAACTAAGTTCTGGGAGGTTGAGGAAAGATATTTTTCAGAATACTTGTTACCTGAAGAGCAGAAATGTGAAATGTTGTTCCAATCAACAATTCATCAAGACAATGATGGGCGATTCATTGTAGAGTTACCTCTAAAACATTCCAGCGACTTGTTGGGTGATTCTCAAGAAATTGCTACCAAGCGATTTTCAAACCTAGAAAGAAAACTTCTTAGAAATCCAACACTTAAAAACGACTATTCAAAATTTATTGATGAATATCAAATGCTTAATCATATGACACAAATCACGTTTGACAGTCTAAAAAATAAAAATGCATTTTTTCTTCCACATCATGCTGTCGTAAATGAGCATAGCTCGACAACTAAGTTGCGCGTAGTCTTTGATGGCTCTTGTAAAACAAGTAGCAGCTATTCTCTTAATGATATTCTTTATGTTGGGCCAACTGTTCAAGAAACACTTTTTTCTATACTTTTAAGGGCTCGAAAGCATAATATCTTGCTAACTGGGGATATTACAAAAATGTATAGGCAAGTATTGGTTAAAAATGATCAGCGCCATTTACAAGTTATTCTTTGGCGTTCAGACCCAAGCTTAGAAATTCAACCTTACATGCTTAATACGGTTACATATGGTACTGCGCCAGCTGCTTACTTAGCTACAAGATGCCTCAAGGAACTTTCGTTGCAAATACAGGAAACTAATCCAAAAATAAGTCAAATAATCGCTAAAGACTTTTATGTAGATGACCTTTGCACCGGTGGCTCTACTGTTGAGGAAGTTAGATTTATAAAAACTCAGGTTTCTAATGTTCTTTTATCAGGCGGTTTTGAATTACGAAAATTTAATTCTAATGAATCAGAAGTATTATTGTCTGATGATCAAAATATAGTTTCTAATAATGTTTTCCACTTTGGTGATAGCTCACAATCAAAAACTTTAGGTCTTTTCTGGGATCCCAGACAAGACACATTGAAATATTCTATTCAGACACCAAAAATAAACCAATTTACTAAAAGAAGTATATTATCGTGCATAGCGCAGATTTTTGATCCAATGGGTCTCATTGCTCCCATTACAATCACTGCCAAAATATTCATACAAAAATTGTGGCAATCAAAATTAAATTGGGATGAGTCATTACCTTTGGATTTGCACTTTAGATGGCGATCTTTTTATAACCAGTTAGCTGATCTTAACGATTTAATTATCCCTAGGAAGGTTTTGTTACAAAATCTTTCATGATAGAGCTACATGGTTTTTCTGATGCTAGCGAACTAGGGTACGGAGCCTGTTTTTACCTACGTTCCATTGACACTTTGGGAAACTGTCATACCGCTTTACTATGTTCAAAGACTCGCGCCGCGCCCTTAAAGACAATCACTATTCCCAGATTGGAACTGTGTGGCGCTCTGCTTTTAGCAGAACTGTTGGACACTGTCAAAAAATCATTGAATTTACCTTTTCATAAGATATTCTGTTGGAGCGACTCAACGATAGTCTTGGCATGGATAAAATCTCAGTCACAACAATTTAAAATTTTTGTTGGTAACAGAATTTCTAAAATACAGAACCTAACTGACCCCGAAAATTGGCATTACATAAAAACAGATGAAAACCCTTCTGATGTCCTCTCAAGAGGTCTAGCCCCTGGCAATTTGATAGTCAACCAGTTATGGTGGAAAGGCCCCACATGGTTGTCATTGCCTGAGAATCAATGGCCAAAAACTTTTGTTTCTTCTAACCCTACAAATTTACCTGATATAAAATTGAATCAAGTTTCTTTAATTACAACTTCGAATACTCATTTTGAATCATTTAAAAAATACTCTACACTTCGTAAAGTACAACGGATTCATGCTTTTTGCTTACGATTCATTAAGAATTGTAAAGCCAGCCCTTCTGAGAGAAATAAAGACTTTCTAACTGCGACTGAACTAAAAGATAGTTTATTGAGCCTTGTAAAATTAGCCCAACAAGACTCATTCAATAATCAGATTTAACAAAAAATAAAAAACTAACTTTAAAAAACAGTAGCCTACTTAAGCTCAACCCCTTTCTAGATAATCAAGGTATCTTGAGAGTGGGAGGACGGCTTAAACACTCTGGTTTTTCTTATGACAAAAAATATCCATTTATTTTACCTGCCAAACATAGACTATCTTTGCTAATTGTGAAAAATGAGCATATTGAATTGCTTCATGCAGGCCCTCAACAAGTTTTGGCATCAGTTAGAGATTATTTCTGGCCTCTTGGAGGGAGAAATTTATGTAGAAAGGTTGTACGATCCTGTATTACATGTTTTAGATTTAATGCTTCAGAAGCGACACATATAATGGGAGACTTGCCCAAGCAGCGTTTAACTCCAAGTCGACCTTTCCTATCGACAGGTATTGATTACATAGGTCCTGTGTTGGTGAAGGATAGGTTAACAAGGAATTACAAAAAGGTCAAGGGATGGATATGTTTATTTGTTTGTTTATCAACCCGGGCTATTCATTTAGAGCTCGTGAGTGATTTATCCTCTAACACTTTTTTGGCTGCTTTGAAACGGTTTTTTGCAAGACGTGGTATTAGTTCTGACATTTTTTCTGATCATGGAACAAATTTTATTAGAGCCAAAAATGAGATTGAAAAATTATTTTTAAAGGCTCTGCCAGAAATTGCCTCCAAACTCAGTTGCAAAGGTGTTAAATGGCATTTAATTCCCCCCAGGGCTCCTCATTTTGGGGGTATTTGGGAAGCTGGTGTAAAGGCAACCAAATTTCATCTGAAGCGAGTTGTCGGTAATACACCATTGTCTTTTGAAGAATATGCTACTGTACTCATACAGGTGGAAGCATGTTTAAATTCAAGACCTATATCTCCCATCAGCCATGATCCTTCCGACCCACAACCCCTCACTCCTGCACATTTTTTGATAGGAGAACGACTTTCCAAACTTCCAGAAGAAGATTACCAAAATATCGAAGAAAACAGACTTTCAAAATATAAGCGACTTCAAAAAATGGTCCAACACTTTTGGACACGCTGGTCCAAAGATTATGTGTCAGAGCTCCAACAAAGGTCTAAATGGAAACTGAACTGTTCAAACTTACTAAAACCTGGCGTTGTGGTACTGGTCAAAGAAGATGGTTTACCGCCATTAGCGTGGCGAATGGGTGTGGTCCTGGAGATACATCCTGGTTCAGATGGCATAGTTAGGGCAGCTACGATGCGGACAGTGACTGGTGTCGTAAAGCGTCCTGCTGTCAAACTTTGTGTTCTACCCAATGACGATTAGTCTGTTGTAACCCACTGGTTCCAAGGCGGCCGGTATGTTCACGCGCATAGAAATCGATCTGGCAACATGGCGCACATCCTCCTCAGAACTGACAGAAGACAGAACAAGGAGAGAAGCACACGACGATTCAACAATTTAACACATTTATTTTTGTGCTCTTATATTTACTCAAAATTTTCGCATTTTAATGTATTTTGAAAATTAAAAGCAATCCATCAAATAACCTCACGTGTTTTAGTAAATAAGACACAACACCATGTGCTCAAATAGGACTCTAAGTAAATAAATGAATGGAACGGCGCGGCGTCACCCAATTATCCTGACTCTTTTCGCCTTAAACCATCCATACCATCGCAATTTTACCATTAACCATCAACCATCATCGGGCTATCGAAGTACCATTTGTTGGGGATGCGTTGCTTTTAAGATTTTAGAAGCTCTTCGTATCCTTGTCATTTTTACTGCTTCGTCGATGAGGCTGATGTTCCTTAAAATAAATAATTACGCAATAATTGATTGACTGGATTTATTAAGAAAATAATAATTAGCAAACTGATAACTAAATTAATAAAGTAACAGCAATTAAACTGCTTAAATTTATGTTTCAACAGAGCAAGAGCAAACAAGCGGCAAAGCGCCTTGAAAGAGAGTTGCTAAGAGAGTGATCACGGTGATCACCTGTTTCGGCATCGAAACGGGGTGCATCTATGTACACAAGCGTCTGCGGACCACACGGAGGCAACGCCACGAATACAGCGCCCATAACGTTTTTGCTGTCTGTTTTTTGACGCCTCCGCCTCCTTGTCCTGAATCCTGATGAATATTATTGTTATATTCTAGGATTATTTTGCAATTTCCATTTCATAAAATATCGATAATATTTTACTAAAAATTTTAGAAAAACTAATGAGAATTAATTTTTTCGGGATGGGGTATCAAGCTGGGACCCGGGTACAAAAAAATAAATGATAAGTCAGGTGGAACAATCCAATGATACATCGCCCTTCGCCCTTCACAGTTGATTTCTAGGCTGTATCACAACCAAGCTGTTTCTGTAAGATTTTGAAAGGCACAGTGTTCAATCTAGATTGTTGAATAATAGCTATTTATATAAATAACATTAAATAACAAGTACAATAAAGAAAGGATTTATTGTACGAATAATTTTATAACCGAGCGAGCTTGCGAGCGAGGCTATTAAATGAAAAGTCAATATTCAAGAAATCCTGTTTATGTAAGCGTAATACCTATACGTAATGCGAATTTAATGCGTTTCTGTAAATTTCCTTCTCGGTGAAAAATAAAATAAATAATTATTGTACCATTTTTCCTTTCAACAGTTCTATATTTTATAAACTGTGTTCTGATAGTATCTTGCTCTAATTTTCTTTTCCACCCAAAAAAGTCTTTCTTATTATTAAGAGGCCAGCAGCGCCAGCAACAAATTCAAGCGCGCGAAATTCTTTGTCGCCGAGTTCAAAGTAGGACCGTGATAGACGACGTTACGGCAAATATTTCCGGAAGGGTGTGATCAAATTGCATGGAAGGTGAATAATAAATCCTATGGGCTTTTGTGGAGGCAAAACTAATACACCTATCATATTTAATATAAATTAAAAAGTATACAGTTATAATAATAGTTTTATAATTTACATTGTGCTTTTTATTCAACAAATAAGAATGTGGAGAATGAAATGTGCGGAAACACAAAAATATATTACGAAGATAATAAAATTTACCTATACAAATACAGCAAAATAGATACTTGAAATGTTTACACCAAAAAAAAGTGAGGTGGCGTAGTTACGAGGGTGGGAGAGATGATGTTTATTCGTTTATTATATAAAGAACTTCGAGAAAACCTAGAAAAATAATAAACATTGGTGAGATTGCTCATGAAAACCTCGGACACATCGATTTTTGATTTCAGTTGCCGTTTTTCTGATGGTAATATCATGTATACAGGGTGACCCAGAAACAAGTTGTGACAGCTAACTTTATTTTTTTAAATGAAAACATTAATTTTGAAGTGAAAACTTCTTTAGAATCGTTGGGAGTGATGTGAGACTCGATGAAACGAAAAAGCGACATGAAACGAAAAAGCGACACTTTTTTAACACGCTTATATTAACACACAACAAGAACCTGGAACAAGCCAAGTGAGCTGGAACAAGTCTGGAAAATGTCTGGATAAATCTGGATGAAGTCTGGAAAAGTCTGGAAATCTCTGGAAAGAGCCTGGAAATTTCTGGAAAGGGTCGGAAAAATTCTGCCAAAGGTCCCAAAAGACCTGGGGATCATTCTCCAGAATCCGGATCAGTCTGTACAAGTCTGGATTAGGTCTGGATAAATCTGGATAAAGTCTCTAAAACTCTGGAAAACTCTGGATAAGTCTGGTTATTGTCTGGAAAAGTCTGGAAATCTCTGGAAACGTCTGGAAAAGACTTGGAAATTTCTGGAAAGGGTTGGAAAAATTCTGAAAAAGGTCCCAAAAGACCTGAGGATCATTTACCAGAATCTGTATCAGTCTGAACAAGTCTGAATAAAGTCTGGATTAATCTGGATGAAGTTTGGAAAACTCTGGAAAGCTCTGGATAAGTCTGGATAATGTCCGGAATTCTCTGGAAACGTCTGGAAAGAGCCCGGAAATTTCTGGAAAGGGTCGGAAAAATTCTGCCAAAGGTCCCAAAAGACCTGGGGATCATTTTCCAGAATCTGGATCAGTCTGTACAAGTCTGGATAAGGTCTGGATAAATCTGGATAAAGTCTGTAAAACTCTGGATAAGTCTGGATATTGTCTGGAAAAGTTTGGAAACATCTGGAAAAGACTTGAAAATTTCTGGAAAGGGTTGGAAAAATTCTGAAAAGGTCCCATGCAAAAGACCTGTGGATCATTTTCCAGAATCCGGATCAGTCTGAACAAATCTGGATAAAGTCTGGATTAATCTGGATGAAGTCTGGAAAAGTCTGGATAAGTCTGGATAATGTCTGGAAATCTCTGGAAACGTCTGGAAAAGGCCTGGAAATTTCTTGAAGGGGTCGGAAAAATTCTGGAAAAGGTCCCAAAAGACCTGGGGATAATTTTCCAGAATCCGGATCAGTCTGTACAAGTCTGGATAAATCTGGATGGAATCTGAAAAACTCTGCGAAGCTCTGAATAAGTCTGGATAATGTCTCGAAAAGTCTGGAAATCTCTGGGGCTGACCGGTTTTATAATACATCGAACTAAAAAGTGAAAAATAAATATATTTTAAAGAAACTAAAAAACACGCTTTTATAGTAAATTGAACTAAAAAGTGAAAAATAATTTTTAATAGAAACAGAAAATATTAATGAACAAAAAATATTAGAATTATTGTCAAAAAAGCGTGGGGTGCTCAATGTATGAAAAATGTGGAACAAAGCACCCCAGCGTGTATTTTAGTTTTTTCAAACTATATTTATTTGCGTTCTTTCTCAAGTCTTTTGGAGGGGGGGACGCCACTGTGTATGTTAGTATGTGTGTAATGCATGCAGTTCGATGAAGGTTTCACTTCTACCGGGTGTGAACTGCACAGGATTTTTTTAAATTTCATTTCTTATTTCTACGTTACATTCTGAACTTATTTTATGTATCATGTCCTATACCTATCTTCAACTGTTTCGGAAATAATAAGAGTTGAAAATTTACTTTTTTGCGACTTTGACAGGCTGTAAAACCTGAACGGTTGATTTTAGAGCCAAACCGATCATACATTCTTATCTGAGTTTTCCATGAACTATCATTTGACACCAGCTTGGAAATTAATCCAAGATTAAAAATTCCATTGCTCGAGTTGTATTTTAGCTATTTTTGGGTTATTATTGAAATTTGTGATAGCTGAACCGTTGTCATTTAGTTGATTGATGAACTGTGCGATTGTTTTGAACCGTTCTAGAACCGTCCTTTTTTCGAACCCGAAAATAGCTTTTATGAGAGAATTTCATGAATCAAAAATTTAAATTTTTTGTCAAAAAATGTTAAAACACCAGTGTCGCGCCAATTATCGCGTGAAGCCTAATTCTCACTTGCGCGCGATTCGCTCTTTTTGACATTGCTTCAATAATTTGACGTTTGATACACGCATAAAACGTAAATCGACAATGAAAACATGTCAGTTTATTGTTGGAATGTCAGTTTTGACAGATGTATGAAATTCTAAATGTCGAGTGCAATGGAAATTGTCGATAATTTTTGGAAAATTTGCCCGGATGCATTTTTAGTTAAAAAGGAGCACCAGTGCTTCTTCAGTGCCCATTTCTGTTAAAAACGCATGAGTGCAAATTTGTCAAAAATTGAAAATATATTTCCATTGCACGAGTTGTACAGTGTTTCCGCTTCAGTTCGCAACATATGGGAAACTTTTTTATTATCAAGTTTACAAAAAAAAAGTTATTATTTATGAAAGTTTCTGCTTCTTGAGAAAATATATAGTATTAAACTATTAAAACTGAGAATAGCATGTACCGGGTGTTCTTTTATCTTTGATATCATTTTGATCACCTGTAACTTTTTTGTTTTTAAAGATATCAAGGTAAACAAAAAAACAAAATGTAGGATTAATAGCCAAGTTTTTTTTCAAGTTACACATGAAACAAAACATCAAAAAACTATCAATTTTTTGACATATAAGCCTACATTATATTTTTTTTATTTTGGTTTCATATCGAAGTCTTTTCGACACTAAAAGTAGTTTCGAAAAGAAGCTCTTTGTGACACTCCTCTTTCACTTATCGGAAGTTGGTAACACTGGCTGACTGATGGCCATCGCACTGTCATTCTCGATTTTATAGAAGATTTAGGGCGAGTATTATAAAACTGCTTTGTCAGTTAACTTAAAGTTAACTTATTGAATTACATGTAATTTCAAAAATTATCTTTAAGTTAACTCTCAAAGTAGTTTTATAATACCCGCCCTTAATTCTATATTTGGCATGTAATGTTACCAACCTAAACATGAAATCAGGAAATATGAGAATAAAATTTCCAAAAAAAATTTTTTTTTTTTTAATTAAACAATACCAGAATAGAAAAAATTGTATAAAATATTCGTTTCATAAGACATTTTATGGCACTCGTCCTTTAAAAATCTCGCCTCCGGCTCGTTTTCTAATATAGGGCTCGTGCGATAAAATCACGTCTTATGAAGCTTGTATTTTAATGTACTATTTTTAAATGGAACACCCGGTATATTATATGTGTGTTCGTTAGAGCATATTATTCTGATTACAATGATATAACACACTTCATATTTTGTTCCACTCGTTTTTGACAAATCGGCAAAAATATAATATGAAATTTTTATATGCTCTCAATAATTTTCGTCCCAAATATCAGACCGCCGGCCGCCTAATAAGTTTTACTTCGAAAGTTTCATATTTTTGCCGATTTGTCAAAAACGAGTGGACCAAAATATGAAGTGTGCTATATCATTGTAATCAGAATAAGATATTCTATCGAACACATATATAATATACAGGGTGTTCCATTTGAAAAAATATAATGTAGGCTTATATGTCAAAAAGTTGATAGTGTTTTGTTTTACGTGTAATTTGAAAAAAAACTTGGCTACTAACCCTACATTTTGTTTTTGTGTTTACCTTGATAACTTCAAAAACAAAAAAGTTACAGGTGATCAAAATGATATCGAAGATAAAAAAACACCCGGTACAGGGGGATTAAAAAATAGGAAAATATGCAGGGTTTTTTGGTAAAAGTAGAAAAAAAATGGCACATCACTATTTTTTTAAACCTTTGATATTTTTTTCAGATTAAGCAAGTCATATTTCAGTTAAAAGAAACCTTTCGTTATCACAAATCCAACCTGCCAAATTAAAAAAAAAAAAAAATGGAAACATTTTTGAGCTGAAAAAACGATTTTTTCTAAAACTTTGACACCCTGTATGTCAGAAACTACGCATTTCTGGTCACATATTTATGGGAACTTTTTTTGTTAAAATATCGTAAGGAATGACATCCTGAAGTTACGGACTGTACTTAGGAAATACCCTGTATATTTTTCTATTTTTTGACCACCCTGTACATGCTATTTCAACTTTTAATACATAGTTTGATATTATTTTTTCAAGAAGCAGAAACTCTTATAAAGGATAACTTTTTTTCGTAAAATTGATAATAAAAAAGTTTCCCATGTGCTGCGAACTTAAGTGGATACACTGTATTTTATGAGAAAATTTCATGAATCAAAAATTCAAATTTTTTGTCAAAACACCAGTTCTCGCATTAGTTACTATGCAATAATTTACACTAATATAAATTATCACGTAATTCCAATCTGATTGGTTCAAATCAACAATCAAAACATGTTAGTTTATTGTTGGTATGTCAGTTTTAACAAATGTATGAAATTCTCATCAAAAAAACGGCCACTAAAATCAAAAATCGACGTATCCGAGATTTTTTGAAAAAAAAAATCAACCTTGTATTTTTGATGGATTTTATTCCTAACCTTCACGTACTTACTGTATTTAACTATGCTATATGATATCCTCTTTCGTTTATTGAATTCTAGTAAAGTTATCTTTGTTCGTTTTGAGTTCATTATGAAATATATTCACCATAATTATTTACACAAACTAATAACTGGCCTTGCAGTCCTCTCGCGTTGTGTAATTTGTACTTACCCCGGTGCGAAATTAAATCCGCCAGAGGCAGCACCTCGCTGCAGCCAAAATTTTTGAATTTCCGTGTTTGCAGGGCTTACAATTTGAGACGAGATCTCAAGAACTACTTAATATTTTTTAGTGAATCAAGAAGATTCGAAAAGATAATAAAATTTAGAACAATGCTCTTGTTTCATTTTTTTAAAAAAAGCGATGGGTTTGGATGTACCGAGCGATAGAAATGATGCTTTTTCTCGAGTATTTAGGTCGTGATATTTTCAATTTGCAATTTTTTTTTCGAAAAACTAAAACAACAGCATTATTCTTTAGATTTTTATCTTTTATTATTTTCTAATCCGGTCAAAAAATATTACAAAATAAGTGAGTTCTCGTCTCGGGAAATCAACCCTTTTTCTCAATTTTTAACGGCTTGTTGTTGGCCTCTTAAATGTTAAATTCTTGGCTTGGGGTCTAAGTTGTTACCATGAAAATTTTTGTAATATGCAAAACAATAATGTCTTTGCTGTCGGTAATAAAATCACAGTTTCGTGGGCATCTTATGGACTTCATTATTTTTGTAGATGTATTTTTGTTGTGAATTGTGTTTTCCATGTGTTTTTTTAAGTGAGACTTTCTCGAAAACTCCCTTTCATGTCATTGATAATAAGAAAAACTATCGAATTATAATTAATAATTTTGTGTCAAATAAATAAAGAGACGGTAAACAAAAATGCTAGTGAGCCGCCGTTTGTTGCGTCCCGCCAAATTTTAAAAGTTTCGTTCGTACACTTTCGACCATATTCGTGGCGTTGCCTCCGTGTGATCCGCAGACGCTTGTGCAGACGCTTGTCTTCTGACTTCCACCCATTGTTGCCACTTGCCAGCTACCCCCCTCTCATCTCCACTAGACCCTTAGCCTATGCCTAGTCTATTTTTAGAATCAAGGTCAACCTTGAAAGAGATGCGTTATAATAATTTATTATGTTAGGGAAAATATTGAGGAGTTTTCGAAAGAGATATTTTCTATTAAATAATTAATCCTACAATTGTTATTATTATTATGGTTCGGTTTTAATTTAACGAGAGAGTCTGTTTAACGTTTAACAAGTATTTTGATATTGCTGCTATCTCCTTCATGTCGATCTCTGTGTTAGGGTTTATCGAAATTAAGGTAGCAAAGGTACTATGGATAAAATAAAGAAAGGTTTTCAAAAGGCCTATTCACATAATCTGCCAAATGTGGACGTTATCTACCTACAATTTTTTTGTTTATTTCGTTATCTACTATGGTATCAGAATGTTTGGTCAAGTGTCGACTTGAATCAGCTCCAGACAGATTCAGAGTCTATGGTAGTAGTTACTGTAGATTCAGATCATAAGCTTTTTGAACCCTCTCACGACACAGTTCCCACTAAGCAAAAAACATCTTTAGAACGTTTGGTAACGTTAATTATAAGAAACTTAAAAAACGTTTTCACTAAACATTCTAGAGATGTATAAATTACGTTTTTTTTTTTAACGTTAGACATGATAACGTCCCTGGAACGGGAATTTTAAGTATGTGGTTATGACGTTTTAAACGAAACGTGTTAATAACGTACTATTCATGTTAGTTTAAAAAACGTTTATTTTCAACGTTGATGTTTTGTTAATGTAACAACTTATTCGTTACGTTGTTCAAAAAACATTCTAAAAACGTAAAAATTCTGTTTTGATAAATAACATTGGCATAGTTACACTACTGGAACGTTTTTTTGTAACAAGATAATAATGTTAATAAATGCACAAAATTAAAACTCCCAAAAATGTGCATCTAGACTCATTAGAGTTTCGAGATTGGGATGTTATTCAAAACGCGGCAAGAACGGGAGATATTTCGGAACCAGAACAGCTAGATAACAGGACTAGAGCCACGGCGCCGCCAGCTAGACCACGCCACCAACATAACCTCAAATCTCGACTTCGCGCGCCGCATTTGTTGTTGATTGGTTTCTGGTTTGGCGGGATTTCACAATTTATTTGGTGATTTTAATGATTTTGTGTTAAACTATCTGAATATTTAAATTTTTTGCTACTTTTATTGATTTTATTTCATATTAATATAATAGAACTTTGTAATTGTTTTACGTGCTTGTGATTGTGTTCTTTTGTTTGGAGCCATGGAGAAGGTAAGCATTTTGTGCATAAATTTCCTTCTTATATTTTATTCTCAAGAGGCCATAAAGGGCCCGAAGAATGTCGTAATAGCATACTTAGGTACTGGATTTGAAGGGAGTTTAATCAAAAACAAATCTCAGATCCCTAACTGACTAAGTTAAAGTCTATCTTTATTTCTGATAAATCATATAAAAATATTACTAACAAATTTAAAGATTTAATTTTGTCCTCATAAGCAAAATATAAGGTGTGCAATATAAAGCAGACAATTATATAAGTACATATATCAGTCTGAAGTGCTAGCAAAAAACTTGCTAAAAAAGTAATCATCAATTTCAATTACCCTTGATTCAATAACCCTCGATTTAACCTTACATAACGCTCGTTGGAGGTATTTTATGTTTATCAGAGAATGTTTATTTGTCTGTAGCGCCTTTCCAAACCGTACTCGTCTTACTGTAGGAGGCATATAAGGAGGGTTATTAATAACATATCAGAAATTGTTGAAGACAGATCGAGAGACAGATCAAATAATGAGAGATCCTTAGGAGCTACTGCCAGTACGACAAGGCTTAACTGCAATGCTTTTACCGAGGCTTTTGCCAACAATAGTTCCCAAACCCCGATACAAACTAATGCCAGTATTATTGAGAATGCATCCATTTTAGCATCCACTTCTTCTAACAGTGCCTGTAGTCCTTCCATTCCATCCTTAGTTACAGAATATTTTCCAAAAGTAGTTCCTTGTCAAGGTGAAACTCTATCAATTGATGATACATATCAGGACACCAATATTTTACCTCAAACTAATAGTAAAAAATTTCTAAAATCTTTAACTTCATGGGCTGTAAAAACACATTTAAGTCATAATGCTTTTAATGAATTATTGACAATAATTCGGTTTCATACTGAATATAAAGACATTCCGCGTGATTGTCGTACACTTCTCAAAGTCGACCCAACATTGAAAAAAAGTATTGTCCAATTCTCATCAGGGAATTATTATCATTTTGGCCTGAAAGAAGGCATTTTAGAGACATTGAAAAGGCAGAATATTATTAATTGTCCAGAAGTGTTGAAAATATCAATAAACATTGATGGCATCCCGTTGACTAAAAGTAGTTTGAGTCAATTTTGGCCAATTTTAGGATTTCTGGATTCTTTTAAAGATAGTCAGCCTTTTCCCATAGGGGTATTCCATGGCAAGTCCAAGCCTGAAAATATTCAATGTTTTTTTCAAGCTTTTGTGAATGAGTTTAAAACAGTTAAACAAAATGGAATACATTTCAATAACTCGCAGTTTTCAGTCCAAATTTCAAAAATATTATGTGATGCTCCTGCTAAATCATTTGTTTTAAATGTAAAAGGCCATAATTCTTATAGTAGCTGCACGAAATGCCAAGTTGAAGGGGAGTACATAAACCACAGAATGTCTTTTTTAAATGCAGAAGCAAGTTTAAGAACACATACTAAAGTAGCTAACATGATTGATGAGGACTATAATAAAGGTCCAACCCCACTTACTGAGCTAAATATTGATTTGGTTAATGACATTCCCCTTGATTATATGCATTTGGTTTGCTTGGGTGTTACAAAACGATTGCTTAGTTTTTGGGTATCAGGACACCAAGGCGTACGTTTTTTTAAGGAGGATTTGGACTTATTAAATGACAACTTAGAATCTTTCAGAAAACATTGTGTAGTGGAATTTGCTAGACTGCCTAGGTCTCTAAAGGAATTGGATCGATGGAAAGCAACAGAGTTTAGAAATTTTTTGTTATACTATGGCCCCGCAGCAGTTAAAAATGTGTTGAAGGAACCCCTATGGAGTCACTTTCTCTCTTTTCATGTAGCTATCAGAATATTGGTATCTCCTGATCTGGTCATCAAGCAAGAGTTTTTAAATTATGCTGAAGAGTTAATAAAATATTTTGTTTCAAAATTTGGAGACCTATATGGAAGAGAGTATTTAAATCATAATGTCCATAATTTAATCCACTTAGTTAACGATGTAAAGAGATTCGGGCCATTAGATAATTTCAGTTGTTTCCGTTTTGAGAACTATATGTCAAATATAAAAAAAATATTGAAGACTAGTAATTACCCTCTCCAACAGTTTATAAACAGGTATTATGAATATAATACACACTGTTTTTCCGAACCAACAGAAACCACTGCTAAATTATTTAATGTACTAGAAATTAGGAACAGTTGTAATCATGTTACTTTCTACAAAAATTTAAATTCATCTAATTTTTGTTTTTCTATCACTGAACCAAATTGTTTTGCTTTTTTAAAATCTGGAAAAGCAATAAAATTTCTTAACTTTTTTGAAAAAAATGATAATTTATTTTTTGAATGTATAGTTTTTCACCAACTGAAATCTTATTTTAAAACTCCATGTGATTCATTGAAATTAAATATTGGACTGGTGAATAATGATAATATGGAAACTCAAACTACTCATGACATAAACGATATTTTTTGTAAAGCAATAAGAATAGGAGAGCTATTTATGCCTTTGTTACATAATAATATCGTTTAACGAACAAATATTTTTGTAAAAACTTCTGTATTAATTTAGTTTTTTTTTATTTTATTTTTTTTATTTTTTTTTAATTTTTTTTTTAGCTTTCTAGATTTTTTTCCCATTTTTTTTTTCTTTTTGTCTACCTTAAAATAGTATTCAAATGGAGTTTGAAGTGATTGATGCCTTGAGAGTAACTTTTTAACAAAAAAAAAGGTAATTCAGTATAAGTATAAGTTAAGCCTTATTTATTATGTATTTAAGTCTTTTAAGTTCAATTATTCATATAAATGAATTATTTATATAATCACCTCGATAATCACCAACAGAGTGTCACAGCCTGTCACAACCTAACATTTTTTAGGCCTTATACCTATGATTTCAACAAAATTGTAGTGAAACGTAGGATATAATATGTTTGCCTTTAAAAGTAAGCAGAGTGGAATGCAACGCCTACTTACGAAGCGGAAAAAGATCAGAAAATTGTACCACTTAATTGTCATTTTCCATGGAAATTTTTTTCCAAGAATAGTTCTTTATTTTAGAATAGACTGCACCAAATCCAATACATATATGATTTTTTTATTTTTTGTTCTCCTTGAGTACTTATTTGATGCATTTTTATGATATTCTGAAAATTACATCGTACAAGATATTTCCATTATTTCCATTTTCTTCTTAGAGTTCTTAGTACCTTCCGTCAAAAATCACAGCATAAAAAAAATTTACTTCAGTGTAACAAAAAAATACTGATGAAAGAAAAAGATATACTTTTGAAAAACCCAAAATGATGATTCTGGAGCGATTCTGAACGTTTTGCTATCCCTTCTTTTTGAATTGTATTTTAAAGGAAAACTATGTTCTACCTTCTACTAAAATTTTATTGAAAGTAAATTGAACTAAAAAAGTTATGATGGTGTAACATTCTCAAGTGAGACAGTCTGTACCTAGTTTCATATAAGGTATATACAAATTAATAATGTAGTTTAAATCCATAATAAAGAAAATACTAATTGCAGTACGTACTACATACTCATCGAGTAATAGTAATGGTATTATTTGATTAATATACTTATTATAACTAGAATTGTATTATTTAACAGTAAAACCAAAACTTATACTCATGAACTTTTAAACACCAAAAGTTTATCTAATATGCATATTTATCAAATAATTCTACTGTTACTTATACAATATTTTGCAAATTATATTACTTTGACAAAGAAAAAACATTTTTAGTACGCAGTGACTAGTTTTAAAGAGGGTGGGATAAGTGTGATCCCGAAATGCTGGATGTTAAACGACCACATCGCATACTGGCCAAACAGTGCCAAAAACTTAAGGACACTCATCATTAGGGCCAATGCGCCAAATTTGGAATGGCCTACTTACAAAATTACCAAAATATATGGACTTTATGGTTAGTATAAAAATTAGTTTGGTAATTACATAATTGATAAATCTTTCCACTTTCTTTACTTCTACTAAGATATGTATGAGGACGCCATTGCCATGGAGAAGCTTGCTGCTAAAGAATCCTCTGAGTCAGAGTCTGAGGGCAGGGGCCCAGGGAAAAGGAAATTCAAGAGGAAACAGCAGTACTCTCCTCCTCCATCATTTTCAAACACCAGTAAATAGCTTTGCTTTTGTTGAAAGTTATTTTACTATTTAAATAATTTTTAGCTTCCGAAAGTGAAATATCTAGTCCTGGCGAGTTCGATCATAACAAAAATACGGAGTTCAATACAATTATGGAAGAAGCAATGTCCCACGAAATGATAATGGAACCAGAAGTGATAACTATCAATCCCCTTGATATTCATATTCAAGATGATAATATATTGGGTATGTATAATGTATACCCATGTAGGACTGTTAACACGTGATTGAAATGTCAACGCATGTCAACGTCTACTTATTGTTTGGTGAATTTTCAAGCCAAGTTGATTAGTGCCATAAATCGCTTATTTTAGGCTTATTATTTGCATCCAAGAATATAAATATATTGCAGTATACAGCCTATATTTTATAAAATTTACTTTTTAGAATTGACAAACATAATAGATGATTCTGATAATCGTGGTGCAGTAACTTCGGGAGCTCGCTCAGGAGTGATCGAAATTATTCCAGATGGAGGGGCAGAGACTCAGCCAGAGTATAATCGTAATGGTATTGTATCAATGTACATTTAGTCAAAATGAAAACATTTTACTATATTCAATTTACAATATTTATAAATTACAAGGTAATGTTTTAGAGGTGAAGCCACCTATAACAAATGAACAAATTTGGAAGAAACTGGAGGATATCGATAAAACATTGAAATTTATCCTGGTGAGGTTGAGCTCATTGGAGGCTACAACTTCCTCCAACGTGGACAACACTAACAGCAAAGACCTCGATTTTACAGGACTCCCCCCATTACCTTTAAAAACTATAGGGGAAATATTAGATCTAGAAGAATTACTAAAATCTGGAGACTTAAAAAAAAAATGGTTAGTATTGGAAAATATTTTTTATAAATAATTAGACATTTTATTTTGCAGGTCAATAGAATGCTCCAAGTTTCTGGCAAATCAGAAACTGATTTTATACGAAGAGCACTAGCTGCCACATTCACTAACCAAGTTGCATCTTCTTGTTCATGGACGGGCCAGAAAAATAATTTCAGAATTAAAGATTGTGTTGTGATGTTAGTGTTAAAAGGTACAATTTCATTTTTTAATTTTTTAAGTTGAATTTTTTGATCTACAAATTTGAGTAAACTTTTTTTAGACATTGACATTTAAAAAAAATCTTAAATAAAAATTACTTTGTCTTAGGCCCAGTTGTACAATCTTAGTTCAAAACAGAGTTCGGCTGAACTCGACTGGTACTTGAACTTTCCCATTGGAAATGCATTGCTGACAAAATTGATAGAATTTGATTGCTGACAGCAATGTATTTTAAATGGGAAAGCTCAAGTACCAGTAAGGTTCAGTTGAACTTTATTTTGAACCGAGATTGTACAACTGGGCCTCAATGATTTGTTGTATCGAAAAAGAATTTTCTTGTATATTTCCAGGAGCAGTTCAGAAGACATTCAAAATTACTGATAAGCAGTTTGAGGTGACGGCCATGGATTGGTTCCGTCACGCTAATCAAAGGTTGAAACGCGAGGCTTAGTGATTTTGAAAATACATTTTTTTGAGTTTTTGAAATAAGATTTTTATTTTTTATTATGGTTGGCTATTTTAAAGTTTTTGAAATTATTATTTTTTTTTATTATTGTTGGCTATTTTGAAAGTTTTTGAAATTATGTTTTTATTTTTTATTATTGTTGGCTATTTTGAAGTTTTTGAAATGTTTTTATTTTTTATTCTGGTCGGCTATGATTCCAAAAAAACTTCATTAAATTTTTTGATAAAAAATGTGAGTTTTATTATTGTTTTTAGATAAGTATTTTTATATCATAATAGTTCAGTTCACAGGTAAAAACAAAAGGCTGATACTTAGTAACTAGTTCTATAATTATTATATTAATCAACAAAAAAAAAAATTAAGGTGTTACAAGTCCTTTGTATAAACACATTTTAAAAATCTTATAATTTTATAACATATTCTTTTATGTCACTCACTAAAACAAGTTTTATTGTCGTTATGTTTGATGCCAGTTAACAAGAAGTTCTTATGAAAAGAATTAACGATCAAAAATACCGACAGTAAAACTTGTTTTATGTAATAGCTGCCATTAAAATGTAAAACAATATTAATTTCAGTCTTGACAACACAGACATAAATGTTATATTTAACAATGCAGAATTGTTTTTGCTTCTTCTAGATAACATAGATGCTACGTTAGCTGCGTTAAAATGTGCTACATTCGAAACGTTTCAATAATGTCACTTAATAACAAAATAGTTACGTTAAATTGTTTCGATTTCATAAAGGCCAGATTACGTTCTTGAGATGATTTTTTAACGTAACAAAAACGTTATCTCTCTAACGTAACAGCGATTTTGTTGAGTTGCGGGACTTATAACGACTATGTGATGCAACTAGAACGAAAATAAATCAAATTATTTAACGTAACATTGTAACGAGAGAACATTTATTTAACGAAACATGGATGTTTTTTTGTTTAGTGGGTTTATACCAATGATGTACTTTTGACACCAGAGATAAAAGAAAATCACGATATTTCCGAAATTACTTTCGACGTCGATGTTGCGAAAGCTGAAACTGTACTTGATAATTCCAATATTTCTGAAATTAGTAAAAGCAATAATAAGTCATCACCCAAAAATCGGAATTGTCCTGATATAACCCCTGAACAATTTGATATTCCGAAAGAGTTTTTGAATATTTCAACCCCCGATATTGAAGCTCCACTTTTACCAGAAAATAACAAGATTCACCGCTACAAAAATAAACCATACTATTCGTAATTGTATTTTTTTTGAGGGCTCATTTTCAATACCGTCTAGCGTTTTTTCCTACATTTAAAATAATGGCAAGCTCAATACAAAATATTACCCTTTTTATTTAAGGTCCCAGATTTTCAAGTATGATAACACATGCAATATTGTATTCAAATATGTAAAATATTTAGAGAAGGGTAAGAAAATTAGGATTTTTGGCACATGCAAACAAAACAATTATCAATGTAAAAAATTTAAAATTCTTATGGACAGTTCAACGCTGCTGGTTGAAATTTACTCATCCTCAAAAAATTTCAGCCATCCCGACAAAGTCACAGGCGAGGTACGAGGAATTAAACGTTTGCTTCTAAAAAAAAGCTTTCAACAAAAAAGCCCATGGAATTAAAAAAACATTTTCTTTTGTAACAAAATAAGCTAATTTCAAATATCGGGAAAAATCTGCAAAATATAAAATCAGACAGAACAATGCGAAAGCTGAAATCAGAGGTGCTGTCTCGACTGGATCGGCGTAAAGACGATTAGGATGACTTAGAAGAAATGCAAAAAGATCACCCAGAATATATGAAAGAACTTTGCCTTCCTTTCAATCTAAAAATGTACAGCAGAGAACAATTGCAAGTTTTGAAAAAAGAGTGCCAATCAGCCTTACCAACAGTGTATTTTGATGCGACAGGCAGTGTGGTTGGAAAACTCAGTAGTAATAATAAAAGAATTTATTATTACGCTTGAGTTATTCAGCTTACTCAAGCTAAAAGAATATTTCCAATATTTCAAATGGTCTCTGCTGTTCATGATTCCAACACGATTTTTAAATTTTTAAATGATTTCATAATAATACTTTTGCGAAAAAAAAACAATAATTGTTGAGACTCAGCATGTAACGGTTATTGTCAGTGAATAACAAACCGCTCATAATAATGCTCAACTATGCTCAGAAGTTTTTTAGCTTAGGGTGTTCCTCAGTGTGGTACAGCTTGAATAAGGGCGCCACTAGTTTGAATTAAAATGAGCAATTCAGTGAATAGCCAAACTAGAAGCTATTCATAAAAATCATAAAAAAATGTAAAATAAGAAAACAAAAGAGTTACACTGTAAGTTGAAAGTTAGAGAGAAAAACTGCAACAATAAATTCAACTCAAAATTTGACCTTAACTTTCAAGAAAACGTCCTTGGTACTAATTAAATAAATTGTTTATTTCCAAAATATTAACAATTGACATGATGGCGAAAGCCCAAAAATAATAATATTAATAAATGAATAAATTTCTTCACGTACCGAATGAAGAAGGTATGTAGAAACCAATCTTCGAAATAAATCATATACATATAACCTGATAATAAAATAATAAACCAAATTGGAGGGACAGCTCTACCTGTTGTACCCTTTAAACTTAAAATTAAAAATTAAGTACATCTAACAAAATTAGATTTTGTCCCAAACTTCGTAATAGGTACCTACATATTTACATTAAGACAATAAATTTCAAACTGGTATTAAAGATAAATAACACCATTTAAGGTAAGAAAAATCGGTAATAATTATTAATCAATTCAATCAACACAATTAATTAATTCGGTTGATAATTCTGAAATCAGTCGTTTAAAAATGTTTTTCAGAAACGATAAAAGTAAATTAATTATCATAATTGAACGGTAATTAATTCGACATAAGGTAAGAAACATATAGGAAAAGAAAGCATGTGTAAAAAGTTACCAGGATCCAGCCCTGTGCAAGCCTGGAAATATCCGACGTTTTCACATGTCAGGCGATTCCGCAGCCTCTGGCAGAAGGCAAAAAGGAGCTTCATCAGCCAGCAACAAAGGTACAACATAGGGCTTACAAAATGGCCTCGTTTCCTGAGCTAGGACAAAAAGGCTAGGACCAGGTTTCTAGGTTAGAGCATGGCCCGACTAGAACGCCCTGTTTCCAGCTCCAAGTGAGTTTCCAACTCCACGAAACAGCCTTTATGGCAGGCGGAATCCACACATGAAAACAACAATAAAATCGGCAATCGACTAACTTTTTCAAAGATAACACATGGTCGACAATGCTAGACCAATCTGGTACTTCTTTTCCGAAACACTTTTACTTTTCGATCACATTTCTGTGTAATGCCCTTGGATTTTTGTTTCACAAATGGCAATCAATAATCGATGATCACAGGAAGCCGGATCAGGAAGAAGGACTTTTCCTTTTTCCCTCCTCAATTTATAACCCCCTTGACATTTCCAAAAAGGCCAAATGTTGACCTGTCAACTGTCAAACTCATCAAAAACAGAGATACTGCGTACGAGGATTTTTAAGAGCAACGAAGTACTCCATCGGGTTAATCAAAGAAGCACAAAAGAAAGCGCCTACGGCCTTTTCGAGGTTACCGATTTAATAACTAGCTGAAACAGTAATAGATGGCGCCAGATGGACTGAATAGTTAATTGAAATGATGAACATTAATTAAACAAATGTATAAGTAACATTAGCAATGTTACACTGCCCTCCTTCAAAAAAAGAAAAAAAATATAAGTATATATTTTTTTTTTACAAGGAATACAAATACCGACAACGAAAACAAGGAAAAGAAGGAAATAATAAAAGGAAAAGATAAATTATAGAATTATATGGTAAATTTTTATCAAGAATTTCTTTAGCCTGATAACTGACGCGTATCATCCGTCTTTATAAAAGAAAGTCATGATTGGTAGGTCACAATTGGGGGAAAAGCTCGAATTGGTAAGTCAGAAGTAAGGTAGGGGTCTGCTAAAGAACTTGACATGAATGAAACCAAAAATTATTAATAAAAGAAATAATATAAAAAAAGGAAGGAAACCATGAAGGATCGACTGTCTATTTTGCTTAGCTGTCCTGTGAACTAAAACTAAAGGAAAAGTAAGAAGGGACGGCACAGAAAAGAGAAACTGTCAGGAAAGACCGTGAAAAGATTTAAACGCCAATTTATACCTCCACGGTATTTCGTTCTGAGCAGAGTTCCCGGAGAGGAAGTAAGAGAGACCTTTCATCCCTTGCATATGAACGGGGATCAGCCGCCATATACAAGTTATCCGTAAAAAGGCCCAATCAAGAGTGGATAGAAAAAAAAATCAGTGTGCGGACGAACACACCTAGATATGAAATTATCCCAATTAACCGCCATTCTCAAAGAACCACCCGACTCTAACTCCTGCTACCAAGCCTGTGTCAATAAGGTGGTACACAGCAGCCTGTCCAATTGATTTCCCCCAACGGACAAGGAAAATCACTTAAACAGAACTTGAGGCTGCTCGTATAAGAGAACATTCAGGATAACCCCATAACGGAGCGGGCGCGCGGTAAATCAATAAATCAATGTATGTTTTGTATTTCTCTACTGAAGGAAATTTCCTTACTAAAGAAATAGCACTCACTCCTTTCACCCTCTCAATCATCCTTCACACAACAGGCAGTAATAGCAAAAAGGCAGTCCACACAACATGGTCAAGGAGGGAAATAGAGAAAAAAAAAAAATAAAGGTTAGAACAAAGGTAGTCAAAGACAAGGTACCTGCAAAAGGAGACGTGATAAGTCTGCAAGTAGTCTTTCCCTTTCTAGAGACACGGTTAAGGTAAATTCTTTCGGTAGGCGTCACTTATCAAGCAACAAGGTAATAATAAATTTTCGAAAGAAAACACGGTTAATATCGTTTTGTGTCAAACGACAAGGTAAAAATTAATTTTCCTCTGAATCTCGGAAAGTATTGCTCTTTTTAAGAACAACGATAAATTCTCCAAAGGAGGCACGGTAAAAAAAAAAACATACTACTTCACTGCAAGGATAATAATAGCTAACCATTATTCGCAATTAAGAACAAAATTAAAACAGTAGTAGTTCAAAGCATAGTAAAAATAACAAGAGTTAATTCAAGGATAAATGTGAATTAGAGCCAAGGTAAGGTTTCAAATCCTTGATATGCCAGTTTCCTACATTCTTTCCAGAGGAATCAACTAAAACATATACAACTCGGGAAATACGCTTCTTGACGGTACACAGAATATACTTGGAAGCCAGCTTTGCTGAAAACTTTTTCGAGGCATCGGAAAGCACTTTGTTATGGTTCCAGACCTTATCACCAACTTTGAAAACTGCATCTCGTCTTCTGAGATTATATATATTTATGGACATTTCTCTGATTAGCGGAGTGTAATTTTTTCCGTACCTCGGAGAAAATAGAAGACAAATTCTTAATGTCTTTTGTATACGCGTCAGGATCGCCAGGAGAAATTACGACGTCTTCAGAAGTAGGAACTTCGCCGTAATAGCGTCCAGAAATAGGAACATGACGAGAAAAGTTCAGAAAGGCTGGGGTATATCCTGTTACTTCATGTTTAGCGGTATTCAAAGCATGTTGCATCTTTGGTAGTTCCTTGTCCCAATGTTGATGGTGATCTTTGACATAGCAACGTATGGCTGTGCCTATTGTTGAACGCTCAATAAAATTAACCTGAGGTGAGTAGAAAGCAGTATACCAAACCTTTTGAACCTGATAGGTAGCAGCTAAATCTTTAAATACGTTAGCCACAAAATTTGAACCATTGTCACAAATAATGAACTGAGGAACACCAAACTTTAAAAACACGTCATTCTCGAGAAACTTAACGATGCAACTTGCAGTAGCAACACGTAAGGGATGCATAAGACAGTATTTTGTGAGCCAATCACAAACTACAAGAAGATAACAATTGTTTTTGGACGATCTCGGAAATGGTCCCATTAAATCAACAGCTATAGTTTGCCAAGGGAATTGCACGGAATTTTCGCCACCCATTAAACCAAGAGGGGGACGATTAGAAACTTTCTGGCTACTACAGATATAGCAAGTTCGTACATAAGATAAAACATGCTTGCGCATTCTGGGCCAATAGTAATTTTCTTGAACTGAACTACTGTTGCTAGAGTTTTGAAGAAACCTAAGTGAGCGGCAGTAGAAGGATTGTGACAGTCATCGATAATTTGTTTTTGAAGATAGTCAGGGACCCGTATTTTCCATTCTCTAGTATTTGATTTCACGGGAGCATAAGATATGACTAGCTTATAAACGACATCATTTTCCACCTTGAACTGAGGGTAACTGTCGGGAGATTGAAGAACTTTTTGTTTTAAGGAAAGATACCAATTGTCCAGCTTTTCAGGGATAATATCGATAAGGAAAATATCTGGAAAACTTTCAGGAATACGAGATAAGGCATCTGGAACAATATTATTGGTATCTGTGCGATAGATCAAGTCGAAAGTATGAGTCCTGAGCTTAATAGCCCAACGAGCAAGTTTACCCGTAGGATTTTTAAGATTGTTTAACCATAATAAAGCTTGACAATCGGTAACAACAGTGAATTTTACACCTTCGATATAGCCTCGGAAACGGTCAATATTGAATAATAGAGCCAAGCATTCTTTTTGAGTAGCACTCAGGTTTCTCTCAGTCTTCGTTAAGATCCTCTAGCGTAAGCTATGACTCTCTCGACACCATCGTTAACCTGAGTGAGTACTCCTCCAAGTCCGACATCACTGGCATCGGCAGGCGCGGCTCGTGAGTTTTTCTACAGGTGGGTCAAATTTAGAGGAATAGCGCCGTTTTTCGAAAGTCAATCTACCACTAGAAATTGAAGAAATGATTTCCTGAACAAGTGAACCCATTTTTGTGAAGCGATTAAAGACTGAGATTACACAAAAAATTAAATCTAAACGATAATCGAAATCAAAACAAAAGCAATCGAGTGCACAATGACAATTCAGTAATTGTTCTATGAAAAATAAATCTGGACACCTCAACACTCTAGGCTTTTTGTTTTTCATTTCTTTAATAGCAGAGCAGAGCTTAAAGAAGAAAGGGAACAGACACGAAACATAAAAACTGCAGTATCACCTATAAGAGTTATTCAAGAAGAAGTTAAAAAACACTGTAGCTTCTTGAAAAACGGTAGGGCACCAGGCCCAGGAGAAATATATGGAGAACTGATAAAGTATGGGACCAATAAACACTACAAACATTTAACAAAACTATCTCAAACATTCATAGATAAACATGAAGTACCGGAAGAGTGGAAAATAAGCAATTTAACAACGATATATAAAAAAGGAGATAGAAACAAATGCGAGAACCACCGAAGAATTGCAGTAACAAACACACTGAGCAGAGTGTATGGAAAACTCATAAATGCCAGAATAGAGAACGAGTTCAAAGATAGTGAGGCAGAACAGGCCGGTTTTAGATACCAGGAAGATCAACTGTAAACCATTTATTTAGTTTGACCCAGGTAATAGAAAAGAAACTAGCGTATAACCAAGAACTCCATTTACTCTTTGTAAATCTAAAAAAAAGCATATGACAATGTTCCGCTGAAAAAGCTTTGGGAAGCACTGGAAAAAACGAATATCAATCAACTAATAAAGGCAGTAAAAACCCCTGTCTGATGCAAAGACCAAGATTAAACAGGGAAACATGATCAGTAAAGGCTTTATAGCAACTAAAGGACTTAAACAGGAATGTTGCACATCACCAACGCTTTTTTAAATATACTTAGAGCAAGCGCTTAAGGGGTGGAAAAACAAATGCAGACACATGGGAATACCGCTCAATGAATACAATTTATATACTTTAAGCTTTGCAGATGATCAAGTAGTAATTGCACAGGACTACGATGACCTAGAGTACATGACACGAAAACTGATAGAGGAATACAAGAAATGGGGGTTGGAAGAAAATCTAACTAAAACAGAATATATGACTATAGGAGGTGAACAGCAAACTCGGAAATTGAATAACGGACAAGAAATAAAACAATGTACTGAATATAAATATTTGGGCATGAAAATCTCACATGAGGGAACCATAGACGAAGCAATTAAAGACCAGAATATACAGGGACGCAAGGCAATATCCCTACTAAATGGTGTACTGTGGGGCCAAAATATCAACAAAAGTAACAAAACTAGAATATACAACACCATAGTCGAAATCATAGTCACATATAGCTCAGAAGTCTGGCCACTAAAGAACAGAACCGCAAAAATGCTGGAAGCAACTGAAATGGACTTTTGGAGGAGATCCGCAGGCAGGTCAAAGATGGAAAGGATAACAAATCTGAGAATAAGAGAGATTATGGACGTAAAACACACAATAGTAGATGATATAAAGGACAAACAGCTAATTTGGTTCGGACATGTACAAAGAATGGCAGATACAAGGATACCCAAGCAAATTATTGAGTGGAAGCCAGGGGAAAGAAGAAGACTCGGCAGACCGAGAAGGAGCTGGAGAAGTGGAGTAGACGAAGAAATGAGAGACAGAGGCTTAGAAGGAGGATGCCTGGATTGACAGAGATGGTTGGAGATCGGGAATCGGAAGACGTAGAACGTTATAAACCGATATATTTCTTTAATAAACGCGATTGAAAAAAGATAATAAAATCGTCTAATTCTGAGCGCTCCGGTTCCATTGCTATAAATACCTATATCGATCGATCGACGATCTGGCGCCGCTGCCGGCCGTCAACGTGATGGAACATATGGGAGCAAATGTGCCTTTTTATCTTACACAGTTATGCCCGTTTCAGTTCAGTGCGCAAAATAATTCGATTTCTGTATTCTGTTGAGCGTATTGTTGGTTGATTTAAAACTCAATATTCAAGATGTTTAATTGAAAATTTATTGTTTGATTTTTTAGTGGGTCATTGACCAAATGACCTTATAGAGTCGCGCCTGGTGAAAGGTAACGAAAAATCTGGCTGACATAAGACAGGTGTAGAAACAAGGGCTGATGTTTGATCTGAAGAAAAGCCACTTCAGCTTCAAGAGTCCACTTTATCGCTTCGTTCTTCTTTTTGCCTTTTAAGAGATCGTGAATAGGAGACATGACTAAAGAATAATCCTTTAGAAACCTACGGTACCAACCACATAAACCAGAAAATCTTTTAATTTGAGTCGCCGTCGTGGGCCTAGGGTAATTAATCATGGCTGAAATCTTCTCTGGGTCTGTCCTCAAACCATCTGAACCGACAATATAACCAAGAAATTTAAGGGAAGTTTTGAAGAACTCACATTTATCGACATTGATGGTGAGATTCGCATCTTTCAATATCCTCTTGACTTCAGATAACAAATTGACATATGATGACAATGTTATCCAGGCAACATAATATGTTTGGTTCGAAACGAGGGCCAAATAGACTGTCTACAAGTCATTGTTGTATTTGTCATAATTGAATGGTAATTAAATTGACATAAGGTAAGAAACATATATGAAAAGAAAGCATGTATAAAAAGATACCAGGATCCAACCCTGCGCAAGCCTGGAAAAATTCGACGTTTTCACATGTCAGGCGATTCCGCAGCCTCTGGCAGAAAGCAAAAAGGAGCTCCATCAGCAACCAACAAAGGTACAGCATAGGGCTTACAAAATGGATTCGTTTCCTGAGCTAGGACAAAAAGGCTAGGACCAGGTTTCTAGGTTAGAGCATGGCCCGACTAGAACACAATAGCCGCTTTCAAGCTGACATTGTGTTCGTGCTTCAAGCAGGGTGCAGCACAGTGTTCTGTGTTTGAAACGTAAAAGTTAGCAGCTCTCAAAGTGCAGTACTGTTGTGTTCGCCGAAATTAAATAACTCTTACTCAGTTGGGACGTTTTTGAATACTTTTATTATGTACAGAATAACTAGCTGGTACAAAATCTAGTATAACAATGAATTCCTTTTCATGGGAGTTTAAGCTCCTTAAATATAAATTTCTATCTTAATGAATTATTATCTAAACCTAATGATCTATTCCTAAGTTGAAAATTTAATGAGCTTGTTTTTATTTACTCTTAATAATTGAGGAATAATTTGAGTATTGACTCATAAATATAATAGGAATATAATTTCGAGGACACAAATAACTCCTATCTGAAGTTAGGAAGAAATATGATTAGCGTAATTAACTAGATGACTTAATAATTATTGTCATGAGGTTTTGTTACGAAAATATAGTTGATATTGAAAAACCATAATTATACTGAAGAATTTGGGGTTGTTAGGTTTAAGTTGATTATTCCATATGAATGATTAGCATATATGGAATAGGCATATACTATATACTCACAACACCTTCCCCCTTAATGAGAGATTTTATAGAGTGCAATGATATAAAATCTTTAAAAATACGATTAGAAATAATAAAAGGAATAATTCAAAAATTTCTTAAAACTTAGGTACTAAAAAAAAATGATAATACGGTAAAAGATCTATATAAAATATACTAAATGTCTACTTATTTAAAAAATCTAGGTACTTACAAACTATAGATTATAATCACAAAAACTTAATTTACTTTTCCCTAATTGGACGTCTTGATGGAATGTAACTTATTGTTTTTCGAGGTGCAGGAGGTGAGGATCTAATCGATACTCTTTCTTCTTTATAGCTTTCAGTCTCTGGTTGTTCGACATTTTCGTTTCTGTAATGTGCCACATATCGGCTTCCATGTTCAGAAGTAGGTTCGATGGTTTGATTTACCCGTATGCACAAATTCGGTACTAGGCCACAACAAGATGTCTTAGCACAACATTTTTTGTATATCTTATAAATTATTAAAATTACCATGATTAAAGCTAAGATATATGCTATTATTGAGCCTGAGTATTGGTATTTCGAAGCGTTGTCTTTCTTCTGTATGTCGTCTGCTAGCCGTTCGATTTCGTCCAATTTGTGACTTGCTATATTTAGTTCGGGTATGTGTTTTGATAAGCTTTTATAATTTTCGTTTAACAATAAATCACTAGAATTAAAATTATTTTTCATTTCTTCGTTTCACAACAGTCACTACTTAATTCAAGAGGCGGTACAAATTCACTGAACATTTTTGACTGGATTATATTGTCGTGGGGCACAAGCATTATAGATGCACTGTAAACTTTACATTGTTTTGATATAGTAACACTTCCGCAAGATTTTAAGACTACATCTATTGGCTTATTACTATTTGTACATGAGATAGTAAGACTTTCTGGATTTGGAACTGCAAATAACCATGTATTACTTGTATGTAATTGAATAAAGATAGCCCTATCTAAATTAACAATTCGTCTATCGCAAATATCTGGTATCTTACTAATACCTTGAAGCAATTTTATCTCGCAATTATTAGATAGATGAGCTAATGAAACTGGCTGTTGTTGTTTACAGATAATTTTACTTTCTGTAATTTTTATGCAATTATTAAATTCCATATTTGAAAGTGAAATAAATTGCTGTTTACTTTCATCCAGAGCAATATATTTTTCTGAAGGCTGAATTAATATAAACTGATTAGGTGCAAATAATTTGGGAAATGGGGATATTTTATAGAGATAGAATAGATATGTTTCCACTAACGGAATATATTAAACGTTTATCTTCGAAATATACCTGTAATTGGATTGTTTTAAGTAGAAGATTAGCATTTAAAGAGTCTAAAGGTACAGGAAAATCACTACCATGAGGAAGTGATTGAACGACAAGTTTCAATTCTTTAACAAGTTGAACTGGAGTTATAATTGCTGGATGGAGTATGCCTTTTTTTGCTATCAAAATTGCATTGGTCAGTGTCATAACTTCAAGTTGTAGTTGATTAAGGATCATGTTTGTTATTGTTACATGTTCTTCTAAGTTATTCTTTAGTGATAGGAATTTTATTTCGTTCTGATTTTTATTGAGTTCCGTTTTGAGTTTATCCACGTTGGATTTTAAGATGTTCTCATTAAAGTCCAATGTACCGATGGTATTATTAAAATGGATCAACGCAGACTGAACTATTTTGGTCTGTTCCTTCAAGAGGTTTAGTTCGGAAGTGTTTTCTTCAGTGAATTCTTTTATTTTGGATTCATAGTATTGGGCATCTTCTTCGTCCAAAATGCCGAATAACACTTTAGTAGCTTTTCCAACAATGTTAAACCACCCTCTTTTGCTTCTGTGTACATTATAATTATGCCCTACCAATTGATTGAGTACATCTAATTCCTTACTAATTTTATCTAAAGAGTAACTTGCCGATTTTAAAAACATGTCGCATATATAATAATGATATTGTGCATTATTATGGTCGCATAGCTCTGCAGTCATCTTATAATAATATTTAATTGATAAAAAATTTTCATTTAGGCTGCCAAGTTCTACAAATGTGATTAGCTTAAACTTATTGTTGAATAGACGAAGTTCTCCAAGCTTTTCGAAATGGATTCCGGGGTTATATTCATAATACGTTACATTATACTCAGGCTGGGCATTGGCGGAGCCTAGAGTACTTATTATCAGAATAAGTATTATTCGCATTATTCCGGACCTGGAAAGAAGAAATTTCCTATTTAATAACTAACTATATATATATATTTTTTTTTTTTTAATCGTAATAAAATTTCAATCTGTTTGCATGCACAGTTTGCTTATTTCTTGCCTTTTGAATAGTGTAATTTACATCCGATATTTTTTTTATTATTTTATATGGACCAATCCATAAAGAAGTGAGTTTTTTGCTTCTTCCTCTTCGAACTGATTCATCATAGAGTAGAACTTTATCGCCCACCTTAAACTCGCGAATTAAACAATTTCTATCATAATTTTGTTTTGATGTGTTTTTAGTATTTAGCAAATTTTCTTGTGCAATTTGATTAGAATACTGCATTTTATTTTTAAGATTTGCTAGAAAATCATCATATGTATATTGAGTTTTAATAGGTTGGTTGATGGAAGTGGGCAAACTAGGTATATGACCGAATAAAAGTTCGAAAGGTGTGAATTGAGTACCTGAATGTGGTGTGGTGTTATAAGAAAATGTTGCAAATGGTACCCAATCGTCCCAATTCTCCTGCCAGTCCGATATAAAATGCCTTAAATATTTTTGTAAGACTCTATGAGAGCGTTCCAATGCTCCATTCGACTCAGGATGATAGCTAGTTGTTTGAATTTTCTTGATTCTTAACAGCTTGCACGTATTTTTGAAAATTTCGCTCAAAAAATTCGAACCCTGGTCTGTGATTAAAGTTTCAGGTAATCCATATATGCATACAACTCCTGTTACAAAGTGGTACGCTACTGTTACGGCTTCCTGATTTTTCATTGGAATATTAATTAAGATTTTTGTTAAATCGTCTTGGAAAGTCAATATATATTTATTGCCCGTTTCGGTTTCTGGTAAGGGACCGACAATATCAAGAAAACATCTTTCAAAAGGTTTAGATGCGGTTGAAGTGACGACCATTGGCATTTTTGTTTTTCTTGATACTTTATTTTTTTGACAAAATGTGCATTTTTTAATGAATTTTTTTATGTCTCTTTTTAATCCTTTCCAAGTATAAAACTGGGACATATTTTTATAGGTACGTGATACTCCCTGATGACCTCCTATAGGATTATTATGGAACTCTTCAAGTAAAATATCTTTATTTGATTCTGAAGGAGTTATTAAATTGTTATTCAAAATTGAAATTTCCACATCTGTATTTTTGAATATAAATCTAATCATTGGGTAAATTATTTCCCATTTTATCAAGGGATTATAGTGGTATTTCAAGAAGGATAATTTAATTTTATTGTGTTTCAAAAGATTTTTCAACTTGTTTAACACGTTCGCTGCTGACGGCGTCGAAAGACGCCCTCCGCCTCTGTGCTGGGAGGCGGTGGGCGTCTTTCGACGTCTTCGACAGTCTGTCTTATAACGCTCCAGTAAATCGTCAGCCTTTGAGCGGGTGCGTTGCGCTTTGCTCAGCCTTTCGTACACGTATTGAAGAAGTGAAAAACAGTTGCCGTTGATTTTGCGATGTCTGATAGTGAGGCAGGGCCCTCAGGGGTGAAAAGGCCTAGATTGTGTAAGAAAAGTTGGAAACAAAGAATTCCTTTGAATGATAAAGAACTAGAAAGCTATTTGCTGGACTCGGATGATGATACTGGTGATCCAGACTATGAGGATTTAGATGTTGAGGCTGAGTATGGCAATTCTAGTGACAGTGATGACCAAGGTGATGAGGATGATTTGGATTTATCAGCCGTCCACGATAATATTCCCGATGTTTTGGATAATAGTTTAAAATTAACAACAAATCCCAAACCCCAACCTAAAAAAAAAACACCTGGCCAGGCTCCTGTGGATGATGTCATATGGGATGCAGTGGGGGATTTTAAAAAATTGACATTTACAAAACAGAGGGAGCTAATAGTTCAACCTGACGGTAAATTTTAAATTTAAATTTTTTCTCTCTTATTAGGTATTCTTATCTTGTTTTAGGCAATGAACCAGGTGATTATTTTGATTTACTGTTTGATGACGATTTGCTTGAAATGATAATTCTGGAAACGAATAACTACGCAGAAGACGTTTTTCTTTCTGAGAATACACAAGAGAAATCTCGAATAACAAAGTGGGCAGAATTGACAAAGGAGGAATTGAAAATATTTGTTGGTCTTGTATTCCATATGGGCACTATTAGGCTAAATAGACTGCAGGATTACTGGAAAAAACATCGGCTTTTCAACCTTCCAGCATTTTCGAACTATATGAGTAGAGACCGTTTTATGCTAATTTTGAGATGTCTACATTTTAGCAGAAATCCGAAACCTGGAGATCCAAATCCAGCGGATCGGTTATTCAAAATAAGACCTGTTATAGATTATTTCAACTCTAAAATTAATCAAGTTTATTACCCAGGAAAAAATTTATCCCTGGATGAATCTATGGTACTATGGCGTGGCCGTTTGGTTTTCAGGCAATACATAAAAAATAAAAGACACAAATACGGCGTGAAATTATATTTGCTAACGGAGCCAGATGGAACTGTTCTGAAATTTTCAGTTTACACTGGTACTCTAGACGATTTTGGTGGTAAAGGACATGCTGCCAATGTAGTGCTCCACTTGATGGAAGAGAAACTAGATGTAGGGCACTCACTATACTTAGACAACTTCTACAATAGCTATGACCTCGCCTGCAAATTATTGTCTAGAAATACTTATTGTACTGGTACTCTTAGGGTAGATCGGAAACAAAATCCAGTTGAAGTGAAAACAGCCAAACTAAAAAAAGGAGAAACAGTTGCGCGCTACTCGAACGGAGTTATGATAGGTAAATGGCGAGACAACAGAGATGTATTTTACATATCGACAGAATTTGGAAACAACTTGGCAAAATATTATAATAGGCGCCAACAAGAAAAAGAAAAGCCGGAAGCCATTTGCCAATACAATAAGTCCATGGGGGGTATAGATAAAAAAGACCAAATGATGTCGTACTATCCATGTGATAGAAAAACATTGAGATGGTATAAAAAAATTGGAATTTACATCTTTTACATGCTCCTAGTAAATTCTTTTTTTTTATTCAAAAAGTACGCACAACCACGAGTGACCTTGTACGATTATCGACTTCGTGTTCTTGAGTATTTACTTCCACAAAAACAAGGTCCTAACCCTAACCCTGCCGAAAGTCGCCGCAACACAAACCATGTTCCAGAAAAAAATCCTCAAACAGGAGGAAAGAAAAAACACGCCCATCGAAAGTGCACTAACTGCTGCAAGAAGAAGATTCGTAAAGAAACGGTTTATCATTGTCCATCCTGTCCTGGAAAGCCAGCCCTGTGTATTGAGCCGTGTTTCGCTGATTTTCATAGGAATATGTAGCTCTATCATTTTGATGAATTTCATATTGCATAATGTGTTGTATTTTGTTTTGTTTTGCAAGGCGTCTTTAGACGCCCACCCGCCCCTGGCATCTTTTTTTCTAGCGGGAGGCTGACGGCGTCTTAAGACGTCCCTGCCCTAAGGGCGTTTTTTTTTTGTTTTCTATTATATATATGCATTCTCCATTTTCCTGGTATCCAAACTGTGTATCATTTCCCAAATATTTATTTCAGTTTCTCGGGTTCGGTAGCCTCAAACCAGTCAGCAGCGAATGTGTTAAGCAAACCCAAATATTATCGTAATTAATATCACTAAATAAATTCTCATTATCAATGAGTAAAAATATTTTATTGTGACCGTCTTGGTGTTCATAAATAGAATTAACACATGGAATTTTATTAGTATCGAAAGAATCTAGGAATTTTTTTATTTGTTTATTTTTTTCAAAAATTTCAAATTGTGATTTTTCTAAATTTCTTGGTATAAAGAGTATCAGAGGGTCTGAATCGTGTGTTTGAAAAAGGTTTGTATCTTTTTCTTTTATATTCGTGTTAAAAATAATATGAGATTCAAGATACATTTTAAAATCTTGGTAATTATTTGGTTGGTTGGTATTTATTGTGTTTATTGTTCTACTTAAAGCATCAGCGTTTGTGTTCATTTTCCCAGCCTTATAAATGACTTCGTAGTCATATTCCTCTAGTTTCAATCGAAATCGTGTTAATCGAGATCCCGGATCATTGATATTGAAGACGTAGATTAAAGGTTTATGATCTGTGACAATTTTAAATTTTGTGCCAAAAATATATGGTCTAAAGTGTTTGACGGCCCAAACTACCGCTGTTAACTCTTTTTCTGTAGTGGAATAGTTTTGTTCAGCCTTATTCAAAGTTCTACTGGCAAAAGAGATTGGTTTATCCTTATTGATTTCTCCTTGGGATAGAATTGCTCCAATTGCATAATTACTGGCATCGGTTGTTATGATAAATGCTTTTGAAAGGTCAGGATACTGCAGAATAGGTGGAGAAATTATAGTTTCCTTCAAAGTTTGGAAAGCAATGTTACAAGAGGCATCCCAAATAAAATTTGCATCTTTTTTCAATAATTTTGTTAATGGCTTTGAAGTTTTGGCAAAATTCTGTATAAATTTCCTGTAATATCCTACCAACCCTAAAAATGATTTTACGTCTTTTTGGTTCTTTGGTACTGGAAATTTAGAAACGCATTCTACTTTTGATGGATCAGGTTTGATGCCATTTTCACTTATGATATGACCTAAATACAAACATTCCTTACGTAAAAATGTACATTTGCTGGGTTGAAGTTTTAAATTATGTTGTCGGAATCTTGAAAATATTTCAGTAAGTCTTTCGTTGTGCTCCTTTAAATTATTAGCATAGATAACTACATCATCCAAGTAAATAAAACATTTAATTCCACAGAGTCCACTCAAAATAGTGTTCATTAATCTTTGAAATGTAGCCGGGGCTCCCTTCAGACCAAAAGGCATTCTATTGTAAACATAATGTCCAGTTGATGTACTAAAAGCTGTTTTCAATTTGTCATTCTTATCCATTTGAATTTGGTGAAAACCGTTGGCTAAATCCAAGGTTGTGAAATAATAGGATTTTCCTAGTTGATCCAGAATATCTGTGATGTTGGGGAGTGGATACGCATCACCCGTAGTTATATCATTAATTTTTCTGAAATCAACGCAAATTCTATATTTAGGGATGTTACTGGAATCAACTTTTTTTGGTACGACAAGTAATGGACTATTCCAAGGACTACAAGAAGGTGAAATTATTTTGTCTTTGAGCATTTGCTCTGTTTGAGTGTTTATTTCTTCACGGTGTTTGAACGGTAATCTATAAGGTTTAGTATTTATGGCTTTGTTGGATCTGTAGGAATCTTATGATAAACTCCTTTTGCACATGATAATTTATCGCCCTCTAAATAAAATATGTCGCCAAAGTTTTTACAGATTTCGAGTAATGAATCTGCTTCTTCTGTGTTTAATCCTTCTATATTTATAATCTGTTTTAACCTTTCATAACGGTTATAATCATTAACATTATCCAAATCTAAAATTGCATATTCATTTACGGAAATAGGTTCGACATTAACTCTTGGTTGTGCGATTGTGACGGCTTCATTTGAAATATTTAAAATGCTTACTAAACACTTGTAGTTGAGAACTTTTGTTAATGTAGATCCTAGAAAAAGTTTGTCAGATATTTGTTTTGATTTAACGAAGCCTTCTGTTTCGGGAATATTTGCTATTGCAGAAATTACTATTTCACATCTGGCCGGAATAGTAGTTAATAAAGTTTTAGATGGAAAATTTTTAAAATAATTGTCTTCGAAATGAAAAGTTTCTTCCTCGTAATTTATTTTCACTTTGTGTTTTTGCAAAAAATCGCGTCCTATCAATCCATCAGATTTAATTGAGATATTATCTGGAACGATGTGAAAAAAATGTATTAATGTTTTGTTGTTTTCTAAATTTATTGTAACGGGATAAATACCTAAAGTGAAAACTGGTTCTTTACTTATTCCTTTCAATTCAACAATAGAATTTTTATTTAATTTATGATTATTAATTAGTTTAGAGATTTTTAATAGACACACATCCGCACCAGTATCTATTAAAAGTTGGACATCCGAATTTTTAATATCAAATGAATGCATCTTAATTATATCTAATTGCTTATCACTCTCAAAAAGGAATATAGATTTACTACTAGTGCTATTATTGGATACATTTCTAACATTATTTTCAATGACTTTTTGTAATTCTTGAATATTTTGATTTGGACAGTTATTATTTTTTTTTTTTTTTTTTTTTTCTTCTGCTTTCTTGTCAGAAACCACCACTGTGGTTTGTCGACAAAGCCTCCAACATCACACACAAACCAAATCAAACAAACAAACAAACATCCATGCACCTAGCCGGGATTCGAACCCGAGACCCACTGCATGCAAAGCGAAAACACAACCGCTGAGCTGCTTGGGTCTGCGTTAGGAATTTCTACTGATTTTGAGAAGCACCTAGTTGACTGTCCGCAAGCAGGGCTTCTTGCTCGTTTCCCGAAGGAGTATGATTATGGTTTACAAGCTCATTTGGCATTTGAAAACTAGTTGACACCTGACTCTCAAAGGTCTGTATTTGCCTTGAGGGTTCCGCAAAATTTTGTTGGTTGTAAAGAGGGTTTGATTGATTAGAATAATAATGTTGCTGATTATGATTTTGGAAGTTCCTTGAGAATCTTTGATTTGTAAAATTGCTACGATTTTGTGATGGATTAAAATTTGGATTTGAATTGTTGTTTGAAAAGTTATTCCTGTTGAAATGATTATAATTCTGATAGCTTCGCTGAGAAAAATTATTTCTTGGATTATTATTAAAACTTTGTCCGTTATAATTTTTATTGAAACTGCCTTTATTTTGATTATTTTCAAAACTCAGTAATTGCCTACATTGGGAAGTCACATGATTATTTTTATGACAATATAGACAAAAGGTAGTACGACTTGAATTTTGATTGGAATTTCTACTGTTCTGGAAATTCTGGTTAACGTAACCAATGTTTCTATGTGCGCCCTGAACATTTCTACTAAAATTTTCGGTTTGTTCTAACTCCATCTCAACCGCTATATTAACTGCCTTATTTATGTCACTTGTACATTCGGCTATAATTCTAATTTGTATTTTTTCGTTATTTAATCCTTTCCTAAAATTATTCACTACTATTGATTCTAAATTTTCTATTAAAACTTGAGCTTGAGCTTGTGCATAATTTAAATGGCATGTTTCATTATATTTATTAATGAGTTGCCTGAATCTGTCGCCATAATCTTTTACTGATTCTCTAAAATTTTGTTTGATATTCATGATTTGAGTTAAAAAATGCGATGGGGGTCTTTTATCTGTAAATTGTTCTAATAAATATTCTCTAATTTCGTCCCAACTTTCAAATTCTTTGTATTGCGTAACTTCTTGTGCTTTCCCCTTTAATTTTGTACCAAATATTAATTTGGCCAGTTAATGTCAATTGCATCTTTTCCAGCCATTATAGATATTAATTATATATATATTTTTTTTTGTTTATTCAAAAGTTTTATTATTATTATTAAAAAGATTAAAAATTTAAGATTAGCTTCGTAAATTTGCTTTTTTTTTAAAAAAAAAAATAATTATTTCCAGTTCCTTTCCTTCAAAATATGAACAAATATGAACACTGGTTTCAGTAAGGGTGCCAACCATTTGTCTTCTTCTTTTATACCTCACATCTTTCCAACCCCCGTCATGCGTAGGCTCATCGGTAGAAATCAAATCATTCAATATTCTACGTGACTGTGCCTCATGAACGGCTTGGGAAACCTGTTGCGGTGTTATTGTTGCGCGTAAATTTTTTCTGCCGCTCTCCGTACGATTTGCCGTCCCTTCGTGATGAGTTGAAATGCTGACTGAGTTCGTCCGCTTTTCGTATCTAGCCGTACCACTGGTACCACTGTGTTAGGAGTTGAGCCACAAGAACTGTGACTTTTATCCCAAATATACCTACACTAGAATTAAAACTATATCTTTTGATTTAATAAAAAAAGGTTTCGTTTATTTGTGAAAATTTATAAGTTTTGGGAAGGACACTTTGTCAGTTATGAGAGGTAACTTTAGATGTTGTCAGAGTCAAGATGGAATTCTGAATGTCTTCTCGTCTTCTTTCCTGAAAGAAGGAAACGTCCTGGAACCTCCTTCGAAAGGGCGGGAGTTCCTCTAGTTATTCACTGAAAGTACCTTAACGCTATTTTACAGATGTTACTTATATTGGTGCTAAAATATTTAATGATTTGGGATTTTTTTGGGAAGTTTATACAATAATAAAAACTAAACCCTATTCGGGCACGTAAATAGTTATTGGACATCATTCCGACAATTTAACAGTTTATGAAAATAGAGGGATATAAAACAAGGGTCCGAAAGGTAAAGCCATATTGAGCCGACAAGGCATGGTCAGGCCTCTCTGCAAAATACACAGTAAATATAATAGAAAATTAGAGATATAATTAAATGTTCCTATAATCACTGTGTTATCTTATTGGTTCATAACACCTCCCCTCTTAATGAGAGATTTTATGTAATTTAAATGAAAAATCAAATGAAGTAAAATCTCTGATCAAGCTTGTATAAAATTTAAGTAGATAATTATAGTAAGTTATTTCTAAAGTAATATGATACAATTAAAAAATGGACTAATAGCTATATAACCTATAACTATATTTATGCTAAAAACAGTAAATGACATCAGGAAGAAAATGTTTATGAAAACTAAGTTTATTTGACTGCTCGTCTTGTTGGTGCATAGCCAATACTTTTCCGTTGAGGAAATTCTAATGAAACATTTTCCTCGTCCGAATCATCATCACCAGTTGTACTTCTTACTGCTCTATTTCTGTTTATATATCGAGCTGCATATTCATTATTTGGATAGGATGGCTGTACATTTTGATTGACTCTAATACACAAATTGGGAATGCCACAACAAGAATTTTTATTTTTTTGACAAATGCATTTCTTATAGAATTTATAACCTAAATAAAATAGTACAATGATTGCTAAAATATACGCCAGTATAGAAGCAGAAAATGTGTAGCGAGATGTAGCTTTGTTTTTGTGAATATCATCTGCTAATTTTTCTATATCGTCCAACTTATGACTAGCAATGTTAAGTTCGGGTATGTGTTTACTCAACGTTTTATAATGTTGGTTCAACACAATTTCCGAAAAATTTATCTGATGTTCTTTCACTTTTTCACAACACTCATCAATAATATCAAATGGCGGAACAATTTCACTGTACACTTCTGATTGATAGATATTGTCATGAGGCATTAAAATTGTTGAAGAACTATAAGCCTTGCATTGTTTCGCAAGTGTGACGCTACCACAATTTTTTAAAGTAACATCCATTGGCTTATCATTATTGGTACAAGATATGGTTAAAGTTTCTGTATTAGGTACTGCAAATATCCAAGTGTTACTGGTTGACAATTGAATAAAAATGCCTCTCTTAGAAGTAACTATGCGTTTGTCGCAATTTTCGGGAATTTTATCAGAAGTAGCTTGCAATAGTCTAATCTCGCAATTGTCTACGAGATGTGCAAGAGATACTGGCTTATGTTGCTTACAAATAATTTTATTTCCTAGCAACTTAATGCAAGATATGTATTCCATATCTGAAAATTGTACAAATTGTTGTTTACTTTCGTCTATTGCAATATATTTTGAGGAAGGTTGAATTAAAATGAATTCATTCAATACTACTAGTTTGGGAAACGGTGATATTTTGTATAAATAAAATAATTGCGTCTCTACAAGAGGTGTGTTTATGATATATATAAGACGTTTATTTTCAAAGAAAACTTGTAACTCAATTATATTTAGCAAAATGTTTGCATTGGATGTGTCTAAAGGTATCGGGAATTCCAACCCATGGGGAAGAGATTCTAAAACTTGTCTTAATTCTTTTGTTAATTGGACAGGCGTCATGATAGCCGGATGCAATATTCCCTTTTTAGCAATAAGGATTGCGTTGGTGAGTGACATGATTTCTAGCTGTAACTGATTTAAAATCATATTCGTTATTGTAACATGGTCTTCTAAATTTGTTTTTAAGTTTAGAAACTTTACGTCTTTTTGGTTTTTATCCAATTCCTTCGCGATTTTTTCTATATTGCCTTTCAAGACGTTCTCATTAAAATCCAATGTGCCTATTGTATTGTTAAAGTTTATCAAGGTGGATTGCACTATTTTTGTTTGTTCTTTCAAAAGATTAATTACTGAGTTTTCATCTTTTGAGAATTCCGAAATTTTAGCGTCATAATATTTTGCATCGTCGTTATCTAAGATCCCGAATAAAACTTTTGTTGCTTTTCCTATTATGTCAAACCAACCTCTCTTATTTCTGGATACTATATCATGACCCACTAATTCGTGCAGAACTTGTAATTCTCTATTAATTTTGTTGAGATTATATTTAGTGAATTTCACAAAAGAATCACATATATAATAGTGATATTGCGCATTTTCGTGTCTGCATAAATTTAAGGTCATCGTATAATAGTTATTTAAACTTAGAAATTTATCGCTTAGACTATCTATATTTACAAAAGTTATAATTTTCCATTTGTTGTTGTAAAGCCGCATTTCTCCCAATTTTTCGAAATGAATGCCCGGATTGTGGTCATAGTAGGTAACGTTATATTCAGATTTGGCCATCGCTAAATTGATAATATTAGCGAGTAGCATAACCCTGACGGCAAACCTGAAAAGAGGGGAATATCGTTAGCGAACTTTAGGTTTGTGCTTTCCTAAATATAGGTATATACATGTAAATGAAAAGTGGAACTAGGTATATACATATTATATATAAATTTTTTTTTTTTTTTAGTCGTAAAAATGTTTCAATCTATTAGCGTGGACTGTCTGTTTTTTGTTTCCTTTCTGAATGACATAGTTCACGTCAGATAATTTTTCTACTATAGTATATGGCCCTATCCATAATGAGGTTAGCTTCTTACTTCTACCTCTACGGACAGACTCATCATAAAGCAATACTTTGTCACCAGTTGTAAAGTCTCTAGACAAGCTATTTTTGTCATAGTTGTTTTTTGATTTGTATTTACTGTCTAATAGATTTTCTCTAGCTATTTGTCTAGAATATTGCATTTTTTGTTTCAAGTTTGCTACAAAGTCCTCATATGTGTAAGAAGTCTTTGGGGATTGAGTAATTGACGTTGGTAAGGTAGGGCTATAGCCAAATAAAAGTTCAAAAGGCGCAAATTGTGTCGCTGTATGTGTGGACGTATTATAGGTAAATGTGGCGAAAGGAATCCAGTTATCCCAATCTTCCTGCGTATCAGATATGAAATGTCGTAAATACTCTTCTAGACTCCTATGAGACCTTTCTAATGCGCCATTCGATTCTGGGTGATAGCTAGTCGTCTGAATTTTTTTTATTTTTAGCATCTTGCACGTATTTTTGAAAAGTTCGCTTAGAAAGTTGGTTCCACGATCCGTAACTAGGATTTCCGGTATTCCATAATAACAAATTATATTTTTTACGAAGTGTTCTGCCACAGTCGCAGCTTCTTGATCTTTCATAGGAATGTTGAGATTAAATTTTGTTAAATCATCTTGAAATTTGAGGATATATTTATTTCCCGATTCCGTTTCAGGTAAAGGGCCAACCACGTCCAGAAAGCACCTCTCAAAAGGTTTGGTTGCAGTAGTTGTGATGACCATTGGCATTTTAGTTTTACGGGACAGTTTATTTTTTTGGCAAAATTCGCATTTTTTTATATACCTTTTTAAGTCTTTTTTCATTCCTCTCCAGTTGTATAAGTTAGCAAGTTTTTTATAGGTACGAGATACTCCTTGATGACCTGCTATGGGAGAATTATGGAATTCTTCTAATATGGTATTTTTATCTGACTCTGAAGGGCTTATTAAGTTATTATTATATATGGTTATTTCAATATCTAAGTTCTGAAAAAGGTATCTCAACATTGGATAAATGATATCCCATTTTATTAAAGGGTTATAGTGATATTTAATTAATGACAATTTAACTTTAGTATTACGTATGAGATTTCTCAATTTAAGTAGACAATACCAGATATTTTCGTAATTAGCGTCGCTAAAAGTATTTTCATTATCTACAAGTAAAAACATATCAGGATCCTGGTAATGGTGTACCGAAATTACATTTAGTTCAGTGGCTTTATTAAATCCTTCCATGAATTTATTTGCCTGTTTGTTATTTTCTAAATCTCTAAACTTCTCTTTGTTAAAGTTTTTGGGTATGAACAATATTAATGGATCTGTGTCGTTGGTCTGAAAAAGCGTAGTGTTTTTTTCTTTTATTTTAGAATTTAAAATTATATGAGTTTGGAGATAACTTTGAAATTCCGTGTAATCGGTTATTAGGTTTGTATTAATTGTATTAACAGTATTAACTATTCTGCTAAGCGCGTCGGCATTTGTATTCTTTTTTCCTGCTTTATAAATTACCTCAAAGTTATACTCTTCCAATTTTAGTCTAAAACGTGTCAGTCGGGAACCTGGATCTTTTATATTGAAAACGTAAAGTAAGGGTTTATGATCTGTCACAATTTTAAACTTTGTACCAAATACATATGGTCGAAAATGCTTTACTGCCCACACTATTGCTGCTAATTCTTTCTCAGTGGTGGAGTAATTTCGTTCAGCCTTATTTAAAGTTCGGCTGGCGAATGCTATCGGTCGATCACTATTAATCTTGCCCTGAGACAAAATGGCACCAATTGCATAATTACTAGCGTCGGTGGTGATAATGAATTCTTTGGAAAAATCTGGATACTGGAGTACAGGCGGAGAGATTATGCTTTTTTTCAAAGTTTCAAAAGAAATGCCGCATTCATTATTCCATAAAAACTTTTCATCTTTTTTTAATAGCTTGGTAAGTGGCTTAGCAATTTTTGCAAAGTCCTGAATAAATTTCCTGTAATAGCCAACCAGTCCTAGGAATGACTTTATATCTTTGGCGTTTTTAGGTTGAGGGAATCCTGATACGCAGTCCACTTTTGCAGGATCGGGTTTAATCAACAACTCCTACACTACAAGGACAGAGTGCTAAAACAAAATGTGGTCATGACGTCACGCCCCGTGGTCATAAGAAAATTTGCACAAGAATTGATCCCAAGTTGGCTGATCTGGTGTGACGAGCGGCATTGTCAGATTAGTCAAAATTAATTATTATTCTTTAATTACTGCCCTCAAAATGATCCTATGTTTGCTGTGTTCCTATGTTTTCTGTGTTTTTTTTTTTAAATAATATTTAAATCGGACTAGTCATAAATTTTTATATCGTTTTATTATATTTTAAAGTAAAATTAATACACCCTACTATGATTTAATATATAACAGCAAAACATGGAGACCCGAACACAAAAACACAAACCCCATCTGGCAACGTTGCACCATCTGATTTATATTTTGAGGTTAGTTTTCCGATTTGTTGTTTGTTTGTTGTGGTTTGATTGCAAATATTATTTTCGGCGTTTACTTAGTTTTTGGTGCATAAATAATCTTTTACAACTTTAAAATGCCATATAGGTGTTGCGTGCCGGGTTGTAACGGTAACTATCCAAACGGTCCGACGGTCAGGGTTTTTCGGTTTCCCAAAAATGAAGAATACCGGTTGAAGTGGCAAAATGCGATTCACCGCGAAAATTTTGTACCTAGTGATAGTAGCCGAGTGTGTGAGCGTCATTTTGGAGAAGGTGATTTTATCTCGGAAATATCTCAACAGGATTCCAAAACAGGTGAATTTGTTTCAATGAAATTAAATATGCCACGATTAAAAGACCACACTATCCCAAGTAAGTTTCCCAATTGCCCAAAATACCTATCAAAAACAATTACTTATCGAAAAAGTAGACAAGAAAAGCTTCAAGAGTTAGATGAAATTCAATTGCAGAGAGGAATCGAAGAAAGCAAACGTGAAACTTTAAAACACAAGGAGCGTACAAATTATGACACATTTGAGGCCTTTAACACTTTGTTCAAAACATTTAAATTAAATAATGGGTGGTTTGCTATTAATGAGGATACTTCTAAGACTATTTTCAAAATTGAACATAACCCAGGGCCTGTAATTACATGGGCTGTTAGAATAAATAGAAATCTAGAATTACATACATATTTATATGGACAACATGTAACTGTTCAGGTTGGCAATGAAAAAACCCCCATTTTGTCAAAGAGTCTGGATGAAATACGAACTTTACTAGATACTATTGACTGTTCTATAACTATTTTGCCTGTAGAGTCTGAACAAGACAGTAACTGTAATATTGACCTAGATCCCGAACATGACAACAACAAAAATAAATCAAATTTGACTAAAATTAATCAAATTTTGAATTTTATTTCGAATCTAATTAAAGACTTGAAAACAGACTGTGACAATTTAGCACAAGATTTACAATTTATTTCTGAACAGTTAAAATTAAGAACCTTACCAAAAGAACGGTACCGATACTCCACACAAACTATGGTCCTGTGTTCAATTGTGTATACAATAAGCCCTCATGCTTATAGATACTTAAGAACCCATGGGCCAATAATTTTACCCCATCCAGGAACCATAAAAGCTGTCTGTAATGGTTTTTTAACCGATCCTCATCTTGATGAGAGGAAATTTTTTTTAACATATGCTAGGAATATTTTTAAATATTTAAATGAGCAAGACAAAAATGTTTGCTTGCTAATGGATGAAATTCATATTGATCCTCATTTGGACTATAAAGGAGGAAATGTCGTGGGGACATCAGTTAATAATGATTCGTTAGCAACAACAGCATATACTTTCATGATTACAAGTATTTCCTCCAATTTTAAAGAAGTGATTCACATTGCCCCTATATCTAAAATCAACCATGATATGCTTTTCAGTTTTATTAAAACTATAATAACTCGTTTAGAAAGTATTGGTTACAAGGTTTTTTGTGTACTCAGTGACAACAATGCAATTAATGGAAAAGCCATGTCCAATTTTTCACCAAAAAAGGATCTTTCTATAGTGTATCCACATCCTGTTAATTCAGAAAGGCCTTTATTTTATCTGTTTGATTCCGTGCATCTGTTAAAATGTGTTTTTAATAACTGGCTGAACTCTAAGCCTGACCAGATATTTACATATCCTGACTTCACTACCGGCAAAGAAAGATCTGCTTGTTTTTCAGCGATTAAAAAGCTGCATGATTTGGAAAGTAATGCGCTACTAAAATTTGGCTTCTCGTTAAGTGAAAAAGCTCTATATCCATCCAGCTTAGAAAGGCAGAACGTGAAATTAGCACTAAAAATATTTAACCCTTTTGTAATTGAGGCCTTACATAATTTTGACAAAGATATCCTGAATGCACAAGACACAGCGGAGTTTTTAAAAATAATTCTAAAGTGGTGGAACATAATAAATGTAAAGACCCCTTTAAAAGGAAAACGTTTACGTGACATTTTCCAGGAACCTATCTTAAAGGGTAATGTAACCAATGATCCAAAACTTGACTTTTTAAATCAAATGTTGAATTGGTTAGATAATTGGAAATCAGAAATTTTTTTAAAAAAACTGACCCGTCCTACTCATACAGCTTTATCCCATACTGTTTATGGGATTCTAGAAATTGTGACGTATTGTTTCCAAGAATTAAATTTAAACTATATTTTGTTAGGAAAGTTGCAAACTGATCCCTTAGAAAATCGCTTTGGGAAATACAGACAGTTAGCAGGGGGACATTACCACATCTCTATTCGACAGCTTTATGAGTCTGAAAAGAGGCTGAGAATTCAGTCAATACTGACTCTTAAATCCCAAAACTATGGTGACTTAAATATAGAAAAATTCTATGAACCTCTTGAATGTGACGGAAAGGACAGTGTTGAAGATTATTATAAAGAAATTGATGAAATACTAACAACTACTGTGATTGAAGAATCTGATACAGATAATTTAAAACTAGAAATGCCTGTAATTATTTATTTAGCAGGTTATTGTAGCCACATAGCTTTAAAAAAATTAAAATGTACTTATTGTAAAAATTCTTTGGTACATGATGAAGAACTTATTGTTGAAGATAATTTTCAGCTTATAAATAACTTAAGCCGAGGTGCATTAAAATATCCTCGAGGCCCTGTAGTTGAAATAATTGTAATTTCTTATATTTTATTCCAAAAAATACTTAATAATCATGAAAATAAACTCCTAAACATTTTTTGCCAAAAATCATTTTTAACCGATCTTATATTTAAATATATCCTTAATCAAGATTATTTAATAGTATTTTTTGAGGGTTGCAATACACTTACACACTCAGCCAATTCAGTAATTCACATTCTACTTTCCAGCATAGTCAATACTTTGCTCAAAAATTATTGTAGCAAAAAAAACAACCGAACTGGTAAAGGTCACAAAAGAAAATTGAATACATATACCAAAAAATAACAAGCACAATATTGCTTAAAATACTCTGCCAAATAGGCAAGGCCTTGATGTATTTTGTATCTTCTTCAAAGATGTTTTTATAGTATAAATGAGTTCATTAACAGTGATACCATTTTAAATGATTTTAATTTGTAATTGTGTGGTTTTAATGTAACTAAATTTGTAACTACATAATATTATGTAAGTATGGTTTGATTTAATCCAGTTTTTTTTTTTTTTCTATATGTTGACCATTGTAAGACTTCTTTGTTATGCAGTAATATATTCATTCATTCATTCATTCATTCATATAGGTGTTTTTTTTGACCACGGCTGATGACGTCACAAATCAGCATTCTGTCCTTGTAGTGTAGGAGTTGTTGGTTTAATACCGTTTTCAGTGATGATATGACCTAGATATAAACATTCTTTGCGTAGAAATGAACATTTTGAAGGTTGAAGTTTCAAGTTATGCTGCCTAAATCTTTGAAATGCTTCGGTTAATCTGTGATTATGTTCTGTCAAATTATTCGCATAAATTACTATGTCATCTAGGTAAATAAAACATTTTAACCCATTAAGGCCGCTTAGGACAGTATTCATTAACCGTTGAAAGGTTGCAGGGGCTCCCTTCAATCCGAATGGCATTCGATTGAAAACGTAGTGTCCGGTCTGAGTACTGAAAGCAGTTTTTAATTTATCGTTATCATCCAATTTCACTTGATGAAACCCATTGGCCAAATCCAGGGTGGTGAAATATTGGGCTTGTCCTAACTGGTCAAGGATATCAGTGATATTAGGTAGGGGAAACGCGTCAGCTCCTGTGGTTATATCGTTAATTTTTCTGAGATCTACGCATACGCGGTACTTTGGTTCACCCGAGGGATCGCTCTTTTTTGGTACCACTAATAGAGGACTATTCCAAGGGCTACACGACGGAGAAATTATACCATCATTCAGCATTTGATCCGTTTGTTCTTTTATTATTTCACGATGTTTGAATGGTAATCTGTAGGGTTTAGTATTAATTGGTCCCTTAGAAGGATCTGTGGGTATATTATGTTGGACCGTGTTTGTACAAGAAAGTTTATCACCGTCTAAATGAAAGATATCATTATAAAGGTTGCAGGCTTCTAGTAGCGAATTAGTTTCTTCATTGTTAAGTCCTTCAAGATTCAATGATTTTTTTAATTTTTCTAAACGTTCGAGTTGGCTCATACTATTTATTTCTGTAATATCCACATTATTTTGGATGAAAGGCTGCACACTAACTCTAGGCATGGTTATTGTAAAATCTTCGTCTGAAATATTCAAAATACTGACAAAACATTTGTAATTTTTAACTTTGGTCAATGTAGTCCCTAAATATAGCTTGTCAGATATTTGTTTTGGTTTTACAATCCCTTCGGCATCTGGCATATTCGCCAAAGCGGAAATTATTGTTTCGCATCTTGCAGGAATAATTACGAATGTTTCAGAAGGTAACAATTTAAAATGGTTGTTCTCAAAGTTAACACTTTCCTTTTCGTAATCGATTTTAGCTTTATACTTTTGTAGAAAATCACGTCCTAAAAGACCGTCGTTTTTAATTGATGTGCTATCAGAAATGACGTGAAATTCGTGTTTCAAGGTTTTTTCATTTTCTAGTTTAATTGAAATAAAACAGGTACCCAAAGTGTAAATTGGTTGCTCACTAATACCCTTCAATTCTACGATTATTTCCTTATTGATTACAGAGTCATCTTCTATTCTACCTGCTTTTAAGAGGGACACGTCTGCGCCCGTATCCAATAAAAGTCGAACAACTGAATTTTTTATATTTGAAGAACATATTTCAATCACATCTAATTGTTTATAATTTTCGGAAATCATAATGGTTTTACGCGACGAATTTAATTTATTGTTGCTTGAATTGTTACTATTTGATGTGTTTGGAGAAGAAAATGATAATTTATTATTTGAACAGCTATTGTAATTTTTAATCACCATAGTCGGCTGTTCGCGGTCATGGCTGTTCACTCGTTTCCCGAAAAATTTTCTTGGGATGAGGCACTAGGTAATGAGGGGGGATTATTGACTGAATTGTTTTGGGTCGAGATTTGCGATTGAATGGTTTGCACTTGTGAAGTAAATGAATCACGTGCCTGAGGATTTTGCTGATTTGGGAGATACGAACCATTATTTCGTTCGTACGAATCTCTTTGTTGCCTAGGAAAGTTTTGGTCATGTGCATTTTCAATGGGATAATTTCGTTGATTATTAAACTGGCTTTGATTGTAGTAATTGTTGGAATTGAATCGTCTAGAGTTTTGATTTTGGAATCTTTGGTACGAATGATTTTGTTGGTAATTACGACCGTAGTTATTATAACCACTGGAAAAAGGACGATCTATATTGTTATTTGGCGTTGGTAAATAGGAATTATTTCTTGAAAAATTGTGATTGCTCTGATTTGAATTAAAATTTCTTTGTCGAGAAGATGAAAATTGTTCGTTTCTCGGTTGACTTTGTTCAAAATTACGGAGTTGTCTACATTGCGACGTCAAATGATTATTCATATTACAAAACATACACAAAGTTTGACTTGAACCTTGATTAAAATTAAAATTTCTATTTCCATGATTTTGTACAACATTCATATTTCTATAATTTTGATTGTTTTTCATTTTATCATATTGCTCAAGCTCAAGCTCTATTGCTACTGATATAACTCTTTCTAAATTTGTGGTATTCTCCGCAACTATGCGTAATTGAGTTTTTTCGTCCTGAAGACCTTTCCTAAAATTAGTTACTAGTAATAATTGCAAATTTTCTATTAGTACTTTAGCTTCATTTGGAATATAATTCAAGTTACAAGTTTCTTTATATTTGTTAAAAATTTTTTGGATACGATCACCGTATTCTTTAATACTCTCTCTATGATTTTGTTTTATATTAGTTAATAAATTTAAAAAATAAGAAGGAGGTCTCTTATCTGTGAATTTTTCTATCAAAAAGTCTTTAATTTCCTCCCAGTTTTCAAATTCTTTATATTGTGTTACCTCTTGTGCCTTCCCTTTCAATTTAGTTGCGAAAATTAATTCAGCTAAGTTAGCCTTTTCTGTGTCCTTTACGATTTTCATCATCGCATCACAGCTTTTTAGAAAAAAATTTAGTGAATTAGCATCACCTTGCCCATCAAAAGGATCAATTTGATTTAAAACGTCAAATGCGTCTTTACCAGCCATTTTTGCTCAAAATTTATATGTAATTTAAAAAAAATTGATTATGTTACGTTCAATCGATAAATAATTGTTATTTGCAGTACCTATCTAAAATATAATAATTATTGATAATAATATTCACGTTCTGTTTGTATAATAATACGTGTTTAATAAAATCTTATTCCTAACTTAACAAAAAAGTTTTGAAGAAAATAGCGTCACACAGAAAACAAAGAAAGGACTTACTTGTTCATTTCCTGGGATTGGAAACTAGTTGTCGATCTTCTGCTGCTACAGTCCGCTGCGTCTTCGCGCTCCTGCAAACCAGTTAACAGTTGCTCTCTGCTTGCCGAGGAAACTTGCTGCGTCTGGGCGCGCCTTCAAATAGCCCCAGGACTTTTCTTCCGGAAAGGGTGTTGATGCGTACTAGGCGCTCCTGCGAGCAACACCACGAAATCTCACCGCTGCCACCAATGTTAGGAGTTGAGCCACAAGAACTGTGACTTTTATCCCAAATATACCTACACTAGAATTAAAACTATATCTTTTGATTTAATAAAAAAAGGTTTCGTTTATTTGTGAAAATTTATAAGTTTTGGGAAGGGCACTTTGTCAGTTATGAGAGGTAACTTTAGATGTTGTCAGAGTCAAGATGGAATTCTGAATGTCTTCTCGTCTTCTTTCCTGAAAGAAGGAAACGTCCTGGAACCTCCTTCGAAAGGGCGGGAGTTCCTCTAGTTATTCACTGAAAGTACCTTAACGCTATTTTACAGATGTTACTTATATTGGTGCTAAAATATTTAATGATTTGGGATTTTTTTGGGAAGTTTATACAATAATAAAAACTAAACCCTATTCGGGCACGTAAATAGTTATTGGACATCATTCCGACAATTTAACAGTTTATGAAAATAGAGGGATATAAAACAAGGGTCCGAAAGGTAAAGCCATATTGAGCCGACAAGGCATGGTCAGGCCTCTCTGCAAAATACATAGTAAATATAATAGAAAATTAGAGATATAATTAAATGTTCCTATAATCACTGTGTTATCTTATTGGTTCATAACAAATTTGTGACTTGCTATATTTAGTTCGGGTATGTGTTTTGATAAGCTTTTATAATTTTCGTTTAACAATAAATCACTAGAATTAAAATTATTTTTCATTTCTTTCGTTTCACAACAGTCACTACTTAATTCAAGAGGCGGTACAAATTCACTGAACATTTTTGACTGGATTATATTGTCGTGGGGCACAAGCATCATAGATGCACTGTAAGCTTTACATTGTTTTGATATAGTAACACTTCCGCAAGATTTTAAGACTACATCTATTGGCTTATTACTATTTGTACATGAGATAGTAAGACTTTCTGGATTTGGAACTGCAAATAACCATGTATTACTTGTATGTAATTGAATAAAGATAGCCCTATCTAAATTAACAATTCGTCTATCGCAAATATCTGGTATCTTACTAATACCTTGAAGCAATTTTATCTCGCAATTATTAGATAGATGAGCTAATGAAACTGGCTGTTGTTGTTTACAGATAATTTTACTTTCTGTAATTTTTATGCAATTATTAAATTCCATATTTGAAAGTGAAATAAATTGCTGTTTACTTTCATCCAGAGCAATATATTTTTCTGAAGGCTGAATTAATATAAACTGATTAGGTGCAAATAATTTGGGAAATGGTGATATTTTATAGAGATAGAATAGATATGTTTCCACTAACGGAATATTAATAATATATATTAAACGTTTATCTTCGAAATATACCTGTAATTGGATTTTTTTAAGTAGAAGATTAGCATTTAAAGAGTCTAAAGGTACAGGAAAATCACTACCACGAGGAAGTGATTGGACGACAAGTTTCAATTCTTTAACAAGTTGAACTGGAGTTATAATTGCTGGATGGAGTATGCCTTTTTTTGCTATCAAAATTGCATTGGTCAGTGTCATAACTTCAAGTTGTAGTTGATTAAGGATCATGTTTATTATTGCTACATGTTCTTCTAAGTTATTCTTTAGTGATAGGAATTTTATTTCGTTCTGATTTTTATTGAGTTCCGTTTTGAGTTTATCCACGTTGGATTTTAAGATGTTCTCATTAAAGTCCAATGTACCGATGGTATTGGTTCAGTCTGCGTTGATCCATTTTAAGGATCAACGCAGACTGAACTATTTTGGTCTGTTCCTTCAAGAGGTTTAGTTCGGAAGTGTTTTCTTCAGTGAATTCTTTTATTTTGGATTCATAGTATTGGGCATCTTCTTCGTCCAAAATGCCGAATAACACTTTAGTAGCTTTTCCAACAATGTTAAACCACCCTCTTTTGCTTCTGTGTACATTATAATTATGCCCTACCAATTGATTGAGTACATCTAATTCCTTACTAATTTTATCTAAAGAGTAACTTGCCGATTTTAAAAACATGTCGCATATATAATAATGATATTGTGCATTATTATGGTCGCATAGCTCTGCAGTCATCTTATAATAATATTTAATTGATAAAAATTTTTCATTTAGGCTGCCAAGTTCTACAAATGTGATTAGCTTAAACTTATTGTTGAATAGACGAAGTTCTCCAAGCTTTTCGAAATGGATTCCGGGGTTATATTCATAATACGTTACATTATACTCAGGCTGGGCATTGGCGGAGCCTAGAGTACTTATTATCAGAATAAGTATTATTCGCATTATTCCGGACCTGGAAAGAAGAAATTTCCTATTTAATAACTAACTATATATATATATATATTTTTTTTTTTAATCGTAATAAAATTTCAATCTGTTTGCATGCACAGTTTGCTTATTTCTTGCCTTTTGAATAGTGTAATTTACATCCGATATTTTTTTTATTATTTTATATGGACCAATCCATAAAGAAGTGAGTTTTTTGCTTCTTCCTCTTCGAACTGATTCATCATAGAGTAGAACTTTATCGCCCACCTTAAACTCGCGAATTAAACAATTTCTATCATAATTTTGTTTTGATGTGTTTTTAGTTTTTAGCAAATTTTCTTGTGCAATTTGATTAGAATACTGCATTTTATTTTTAAGATTTGCTAGAAAATCATCATATGTATATTGAGTTTTAATAGGTTGGTTGATGGAAGTGGGCAAACTAGGTATATGACCGAATAAAAGTTCGAAAGGTGTGAATTGAGTACCTGAATGTGGTGTGGTGTTATAAGAAAATGTTGCAAATGGTACCCAATCGTCCCAATTCTCCTGCGAGTCCGATATAAAATGCCTTAAATATTCTTCTAAGACTCTATGAGAGCGTTCCAATGCTCCATTCGACTCAGGATGATAGCTAGTTGTTTGAATTTTCTTGATTCTTAACAGCTTGCACGTATTTTTGAAAATTTCGCTCAAAAAATTCGAACCCTGGTCTGTGATTAAAGTTTCAGGTAATCCATATATGCATACAACTCCTGTTACAAAGTGGTACGCTACTGTTACGGCTTCCTGATTTTTCATTGGAATATTAATTAAGAATTTTGTTAAATCGTCTTGGAAAGTCAATATATATTTATTGCCCGTTTCGGTTTCTGGTAAGGGACCGACAATATCAAGAAAACATCTTTCAAAAGGTTTAGATGCGGTTGAAGTGATGACCATTGGCATTTTTGTTTTTCTTGATACTTTATTTTTTTGACAAAATGTGCATTTTTTAATGAATTTTTTTATGTCTCTTTTTAATCCTTTCCAAGTATAAAACTGGGACATCTTTTTATAGGTACGTGATACTCCCTGATGACCTCCTATAGGATTATTATGGAACTCTTCAAGTAAAATATCTTTATTTGATTCTGAAGGAGTTATTAAATTGTTATTAAAAATTGAAATTTCCACATCTGTATTTTTGAATATAAATCTAATCATTGGGTAAATTATTTCCCATTTTATCAAGGGATTATAGTGGTATTTCAAGAAGGATAATTTAATTTTATTGTGTTTCAAAAGATTTTTCAACTTGTTTAAGCAAACCCAAATATTATCGTAATTAATATCACTAAATGAATTCTCATTATCAATGAGTAAAAATATTTTATTGTGACCGTCTTGGTGTTCATAAATAGAATTAACACATGGAATTTTATTAGTATCGAAAGAATCTAGGAATTTTTTTATTTGTTTATTTTTTTCAAAAATTTCAAATTGTGATTTGTCTAAATTTCTTGGTATAAAGAGTATCAGAGGGTCTGAATCGTGTGTTTGAAAAAGGTTTGTATCTTTTTCTTTTATATTCGTGTTAAAAATAATATGAGATTCAAGATACATTTTAAAATCTTGGTAATTATTTGGTTGGTTGGTATTTATTGTGTTTATTGTTCTACTTAAAGCATCAGCGTTTGTGTTCATTTTCCCAGCCTTATAAATGACTTCGTAGTCATATTCCTCTAGTTTCAATCGAAATCGTGTTAATCGAGATCCCGGATCATTGATATTGAAGACGTAGAGTAAAGGTTTATGATCTGTGACAATTTTAAATTTTGTGCCAAAAATATATGGTCTAAAGTGTTTGACGGCCCAAACTACCGCTGTTAACTCTTTTTCTGTAGTGGAATAGTTTTGTTCAGCCTTATTCAAAGTTCTACTGGCAAAAGAGATTGGTTTATCCTTATTGATTTCTCCTTGGGATAGAATTGCTCCAATTGCATAATTACTGGCATCGGTTGTTATGATAAATGCTTTTGAAAGGTCAGGATACTGCAGAATAGGTGGAGAAATTATAGTTTCCTTCAAAGTTTGGAAAGCAATGTTACAAGAGGCATCCCAAATAAAATTTGCATCTTTTTTCAATAATTTTGTTAATGGCTTTGAAGTTTTGGCAAAATTCTGTATAAATTTCCTGTAATATCCTACCAACCCTAAAAATGATTTTACGTCTTTTTGGTTCTTTGGTACTGGAAATTTAGAAACGCATTCTACTTTTGATGGATCAGGTTTGATGCCATTTTCACTTATGATATGACCTGAATACAAACATTCCTTACGTAAAAATGTACATTTGCTGGGTTGAAGTTTTAAATTATGTTGTCGGAATCTTGAAAATATTTCAGTAAGTCTTTCGTTGTGCTCCTTTAAATTATTAGCATAGATAACTACATCATCCAAGTAAATAAAACATTTAATTCCACAGAGTCCAGTCAAAATAGTGTTCATTAATCTTTGAAATGTAGCCGGGGCTCCCTTCAGACCAAAAGGCATTCTATTGTAAACATAATGTCCAGTTGATGTACTAAAAGCTGTTTTCAATTTGTCATTCTTATCCATTTGAATTTGGTGAAAACCGTTGGCTAAATCCAAGGTTGTGAAATAATGGGATTTTCCTAGTTGATCCAGAATATCTGTGATGTTGGGGAGTGGATACGCATCACCCGTAGTTATATCATTAATTTTTCTGAAATCAACGCAAATTCTATATTTAGGGATGTTACTGGAATCAACTTTTTTTGGTACGACAAGTAATGGACTATTCCAAGGACTACAAGAAGGTGAAATTATTTTGTCTTTGAGCATTTGCTCTGTTTGAGTGTTTATTTCTTCACGGTGTTTGAACGGTAATCTATAAGGTTTAGTATTTATGTGTCCCTTTGTTGGATCTGTAGGAATGTTATGATAAACTCCTTTTGCACATGATAATTTATCGCCCTCTAAATAAAATATGTCGCAAAAGTTTTTACAGATTTCGAGTAATGAATCTGCTTCTTCTGTGTTTAATCCTTCTATATTTATAATCTGTTTTAACCTTTCATAACGGTTATAATGATTAACATTATCCAAATCTAAAATTGCATATTCATTTACGGAAATAGGTTCGACATTAACTCTTGGTTGTGCGATTGTGACGGCTTCATTTGAAATATTTAAAATGCTTACTAAACACTTGTAGTTGAGAACTTTTGTTAATGTAGATCCTAGAAAAAGTTTGTCAGATATTTGTTTTGATTTAACGAAGCCTTCTGTTTCGGGAATATTTGCTATTGCAGAAATTACTATTTCACATCTGGCCGGAATAGTAGTTAATAAAGTTTTAGATGGAAAAATTTTAAAATAATTGTCTTCAAAATGAAAAGTTTCTTCCTCGTAATTTATTTTCACTTTGTGTTTTTGTAAAAAATCGCGTCCTATCAATCCATCAGATTTAATTGAGACATTATCTGGAACGATGTGAAAAAAATGTATTAATGTTTTGTTGTTTTCTAAATTTATTGTAACGGGATAAATACCTAAAGTGAAAACTGGTTCTTTACTTATTCCTTTCAATTCAACAATAGAATTTTTATTTAATTTATGATTATTAATTAGTTTAGAGATTTTTAATAGAGACACATCCGCACCAGTATCTATTAAAAGTTGGACATCCGAATTTTTAATATCAAATGAATGCATCTTAGTTATATCTAATTGCTTATCACTCTCAAAAAGGAATATAGATTTACTACTAGTGCTATTATTGGATACATTTCTAACATTATTTTCAATGACTTTTTGTAATTCTTGAATATTTTGATTTGGACAGTTATTAGGAATTTCTACTGATTTTGAGAAGCACCTAGTTGACTGTCCGCAAGCAGGGCTTCTTGCTCGTTTCCCGAAGGAGTATGATTATGGTTTACAAGCTCATTTGGCATTTGAAAACTAGTTGACGCCTGACTCTCAAAGGTCTGTATTTGCCTTGAGGGTTCCGCAAAATTTTGTTGGTTGTAAAGAGGGTTTGATTGATTAGAATAATAATGTTGCTGATTATGATTTTGGAAGTTCCTTGAGAATCTTTGATTTGTAAAATTGCTACGATTTTGTGATGGATTAAAATTTGGATTTGAATTGTTGTTTGAAAAGTTATTTCTGTTGAAATGATTATAATTCTGATAGCTTCGCTGAGAAAAATTATTTCTTGGATTATTATTAAAACTTTGTCCGTTATAATTTTTATTGAAACTGCCTTTATTTTGATTATTTTCAAAACTCAGTAATTGCCTACATTGGGAAGTCACATGATTATTTTTATGACAATATAGACAAAAGGTAGTACGACTTGAATTTTGATTGGAATTTCTACTGTTCTGGAAATTCTGGTTAACGTAACCAATGTTTCTATGTGCGCCCTGAACATTTCTACTAAAATTTTCGGTTTGTTCTAACTCCATCTCAACCGCTATATTAACTGCCTTATTTATGTCACTTGTACATTCGGCTATAATTCTAATTTGTATTTTTTCGTTATTTAATCCTTTCCTAAAATTATTCACTACTATTGATTCTAAATTTTCTATTAAAACTTGAGCTTGAGCTTGTGCATAATTTAAATGGCATGTTTCATTATATTTATTAATGAGTTGCCTGAATCTGTCGCCATAATCTTTTACTGATTCTCTAAAATTTTGTTTGATATTCATGATTTGAGTTAAAAAATGCGATGGGGGTCTTTTATCTGTAAATTGTTCTAATAAATATTCTCTAATTTCGTCCCAACTTTCAAATTCTTTGTATTGCGTAACTTCTTGTGCTTTCCCCTTTAATTTTGTACCAAATATTAATTTGGCCAGTTTATTATTTTCTGTTTCTTTAACGATTTCCATTAAAGCATCGCAATTCTTCAAGAAATATTGTAATGAGTTTGTATCCCCGTACCCGTCAAAAGGTTCAATTTGGCTAAGAATGTCAATTGCATCTTTTCCAGCCATTATAGATATTAATTATATATATATATATATTTTTTTTTTGTTTATTCAAAAGTTTTATTATTATTATTATTAAAAAGTTTAAAAATTTAAGATTAGCTTCGTAAATAAAAAAAAAATTATTTCCAGTTCCTTTCCTTCAAAATATGAACAAATTCTTAACTTAAACAATTAACTAATTAAAAACTCAGTGTTACTATATCAGAAAACAAAGAAAAGACTTACCGCATTACACTTATTCTCTTTTCTTCGCTGAAGATCCCCGATGCGTACTTAGCGCTCCTTCAGGAAAATCTCTTATCTGATGTAGGATAGGTTGTCTGCTGCGTTCTTGGCGCTCCGTCAGTATACTCGTTCCTTTCCGTTTCACTGGTTTTGTTGATCCTTGCTGCGTCTTGGCGCTCCGTCAAAAATCAGCGTTCACCGTTAACCGCTGCCACCAAATGTTGTGTTCGCCGAAATTAAATAACTCTTACTCAGTTGGGACGTTTTTGAATACTTTTATTATGTACAGAATAACTAGCTGGTACAAAATCTAGTATAACAATGAATTCCTTTTCATGGGAGTTTAAGCTCCTTAAATATAAATTTCTATCTTAATGAATTATTATCTAATCCTAATGATCTATTCCTAAGTTGAAAATTTAATGAGCTTGTTTTTATTTACTCTTAATAATTGAGGAATAATTTGAGTATTGACTCAGATAAATATAATAGGAATATAATTTCGAGTATACAAATAACTCCTATCTGAAGTTAGGAAGAAATATGATTAGCGTAATTAACTAGATGACTTAATAATTATTGTCATGAGGTTTTGTTACGAAAATATAGTTGATATTGAAAAACCATAATTATACTGAAGAATTTGGGGTTGTTAGGTTTAAGTTGATTATTCCATATGAATGATTAGCATATATGGAATAGGCATATACTATATACTCACAACAGTACGGCTGGAACACGAACACGCGCTTGAAGCATTTGCTCGCGCAAAAGCTCAAAATGGTCAGCTGGAAAGCGGCTCTTGTTTCCAGCTCCAAGTAAGTTTCCAACTCCACGAAACAGCCTGTTTGAACGAGGAAACATAGGAATTTAGTATTAAGGCAAAAGAAAAACTAAAATACACATACATTAATGGCAGGCGGAATCCACACATGAAAACAGCAATAAAATCGGCAATCGATTAACTTTTTCGAAATTAACACAGGGTCGACAATGGTGGACCAATCTGGTACTTGTTTTCCGAAATACTTTTACTTTCCGATTACATTTCTGTGTGATGCCCTTGGATTTTTGTTTCACAAATGGCAATCAATAATCGATGACCACAGGAAGCCGGATCAAGAAGATCTGACCTTTTTCTGACCTTTTTCCCTCCTCAATTTATAACCCCCTTGACATTTCCAAAAATAAGCAAATACAATACAATAAAATACAAGTCGTTTATTTTCATTGACAATACATACATAATATTGTATAGGAATAGTCAAAATCTTAATCCTAACCTAACTAAGAGATAAAAGAGAAATAATATAAAAAAGACATGAAATGAAAAAACTAACGATTACAAAGTTAATTTGGGACTAGCTTTTATATAATAATTGGTAAGTATTCTTCTACCCGATAAAAAGTTTTGTCTAATAAAAATGTTTTTAACATATGTTTAAATTGGTTTAAAGATTTACAATTCTTAATGTTGTTCGGTAACTTATTAAAAACTAAGGGCCCAATATTTTGGGGAGAGCGAAAGGCCAGTTTGGATTTACAAATATTGGTGTGAAGGTTAGAACTATTTCTAGTGTTTAAGTTATGAATATCACAGTTTTTTTTAAATTTATCACAGTTGAAAACAAATAGACAAATTTCGTACAAAAATAAAGACGGGACAGTTAAAATATTAAATTTTTTAAAATATTCTCTACAGCTGTGACTTTTTGGTATTCCTGCAAGAGAGCGTACACACCTTTTTTGAGCAACAAAAACATCTTCAGAAAGAGTTGACCAACCCCAAAAACAGATACCGTATCGTAGCCTTGCATCGACATTTGCAAAATAAACCTGAATAAGCTGTTCGATTGTTAATACTGTTTTTAGTTGTCTTAAAACGTAACTTTGAGAGTTAACCTTGGTATTAGGTATTCACAATGTGTTTTCCAGTTAAGGTTTTTATCAATATAAAGACCAAGAAATTTTGTGCTATCGCTAAATGGAAGCCTTTTGTCATCCAATTTAATTTCCAATTCATTCACACATTTTTGAGCATGATGAAATCGCATTAGCGTTGTTTTGGATGGGTTCAAGTAAAGGGAATACTCAGAAAACCATCTATCAATTTTTTTAATTAAATTACCACAATTATATTCTAGGGCAGTATCCGAGTGACCTGAAGTTAAGGATGAAACATCGTCTGCAAAAGCTGCAAACAAAGCTTCAGGATCAATAGTGTCAAATTGACTTATAAACAAGATAAAGAAAATGGGTCCTAAAATCGAACCCTGTGGTACTCCGGTTGAAATACTTAACGTACTTGAAGTAAAATTTCTAATGTTGTTTCTAAAGTCAATACTCTGTAAAGAAACATACTGTTGTCTACCTGTTAGAAAAGATTTTGTCCAGTCGAAAGACCCACCAATAAAGCCACACCTATCGACCAGAGCCAAAAACTTTTTATGATCAACACAGTCGAATGCCCTGCTGAGATCGCAAAAGATCCCAACAGGGCACTCCCCCGCATCAACCAACTCTATAAGCTTCTCATAAAAGAAATGCACCGCTGACATTGTACTTTTACCATTTCTAAATCCATGCTGGTTCTCGGACAAGATCTTATTATTTTTTAAGTGTTTAAGCAGTCGATCTGAAAATGCATATTCGAAGATTTTTGAAATAACTGATCGTACAGTAATCGGTCTATAATTCTCGACTTTGCGCTCGTTTTCCCTTTTGAATATGGGAATAACTTTTCCTATTTTTAATTTGTTTGGGCACTCACCATAACAAAATGAAAGATTGACCAGGTATGTTAGTGGTTTTATAATGTAAAATACAACTTGTTTAATTAAAAAGTTAGGAAGCTCATCAAATCCACTCGATTTCGAGTTTTTAAGTTTTTCTAACAGTAAGTCGCAAAGTTCCTGTTCTGTGTACGGGCAAAGTTTAAAGTTATTTTCAATGGATACATCAAAATCTGGCAAAACATTAGGACTGTTAATTTTCTGTAGAGTCTCGATGGGTGCATTCTTAAAAAAAAACTATTGAAAATATTAGCCACAGCTAATGGTTCCCTGACTGGTTTATTATTTTGATCACACAAAACTATATTCTTCTGTTGACTTTTTTTATTTGTCAACTGATTAACTACTTGCCAACAAGCTTTCGTTGTGTTTGTTGACGAAAAAATTCTACCTTGATAAAAACTTCTTTTTGTATCTCTTACTAACTTGATATGTTCTTTTTTTGCCTCCATGTAAAAAGGTTTCAATTCTGGATGTTTTTGCGAGAAGCAATATAGATCTTTCAAATTTTTGCTAGAACTCTTAACACATTGTGAAACCCAGCTTTTTGAGCTACTTTCTCTACAAGATTTGTGCAAAGGAAAATGTATATTAAAATAATATTGCAGAATATTAAAGAAACTCTCAAAGGATTCCGATAACATTGACTTACCGTAGACAGATTGCCAAGTTTCAGTTTGAAGTGAAAGTTTGAATTTAAGGATCTCCTCTTCACCATAGTTTCTTTTCCATACATAAACTTTACTAGATTTTTTAAGGCTAACATCAAACTCCATTAACGTTGTTCTGTGATCCGAAAATGTGTTATCAAAAACGCAAGAGATATATTGATTATTGTTAGTGAAAATATGATCAATACAACTAAGGGATATATCTGTTACCCGGGTTGGCCATCCCCCTCTGTGAGATAAACCATACGAGGAAAAGATATTACTAAGTTTAAAAAAGTTTGTACATTTTTTATTAAAATAATTAAAATTAAAATCACCACAAACAATCATTTTACAGTGCGGATCAAAGATCGAGCCCATAACTTCTTCTATTTTTCCCAAAAAGACACCAATATTACCATCAGGTGAACGATAGCAATTTAATAAAATATATTTTTTATTATAAATATAGCATGAAATGGCACAAACCTCAATGTCAAGCTCAAGACAAAATTTATTTAAGTCTATGGGTTTGTATGAAATATCATTCCGAACATAGATCGCAGCACCACCTCTTATGCGATTAACTCGGCTGTAGGAATTTGCCAAACTATAACCATCTACTTGATAACTATTAATCGACATGTTATTTGTCCATGTCTCGTTAAAACAAAGAAAAAACAAATTTTTGTATACTGAAATTTCTAATAATATTTCGTTGATTTTGTCAAAGTTTAGCCCTTGGACGTTCAGAAAAAACAATTTGGGATCGAAAACTAAAGGGTCGACTCTGCCGTTTTTCTCCGGAAGAAAAAACGTTGTACGCAACAGTCTTGAGGCCAAAGCTCCGGATTAATTGCAGATTTAAAGTTTTTCTCATAAATCGAGATTTTAAAAGAGGTATATTGATCAGGGTGTTTGGAATTCAATGATTCAATAGAGACCTCTGGAAAATGGGACTTAACGTAGTTTTTCATGATATCACAAGTCGTTGTCGGGGCAAGCCTTGTGACATGTAAAACTGCCATTTTCGGGACGCCAGACAGCGAGGGAACACTGGTTTCAGTAAGGGTGCCAACCATTTGTCTTCTTCTTTTATACCTCACATCTTTCCAACCCCCGTCATGCGTAGGCTCATCGGTAGAAATCAAATCATTCAATATTCTACGTGACTGTGCCTCATGAACGGCTTGGGAAACCTGTTGCGGTGTTATTGTCGCGCGTAAATCTTTTCTGCCGCTCTCCGTACGATTTGCCGTCCCTTCGTGATGAGTTGAAATGCTGACTGAGTTCGTCCGCTTTTCGTATCTAGCCGTACCACTGGTACCACTGTTTTTTCTACTGAACGACGATGCTGCCAATGGTGGGAGAGCGGACGGTGGCGCGGTCTTCACCGAGGCTGTGGGACTTCGCCCCCCTGTCTCGACTGAAGGAACCGAAGTAGCCAGTAAATTTGTGCAGTCGGACTTGTTTTCGTTTTGATTGTGTGTAACCTCACTTTTATTATTTGAATTTCAAAGTGTGATAATCGTATTCAGGTTTTTGTTTGAATGTTCAAGTTCTTGAATTAAACGATTTTGCATATTTACTTCACATTGAGCAACCCTTAAATCAGCCAATTTACCCAGGCAAGATAAATTGCGACATACCTCTTGTTCCGTTGATATGGAGTCATGAAAAATATCTTCATCCTGTTGACTTTTGTTAAGAAACTTCACTACTTCTTCACTTAACTTTGAGACTACGTTGTCAGGTAGCTTTTTATAAATAATGTAAGAAATAAGATCAAGTTTAACCAATTTTTGCAGTTCGCTAGAAATTTGTTGCTGCATCTCAGTGGACGCCATCTTGACAAAAAATGTCGGCCTGTCGACTGTCAAACTCATCAAAAACAGAGATACTGCGTTCGAGGATTTTCAAGATCAACGAAGTACTCCATAGGGTTAATCAAGGTAGTACAAAAGAAAGCCCCTACGGCCTTTTCGAGGTTACCGATTTAATAACTAGTAATAGATGGCGCCAGATTGACTGAATAGTTGATTAAAATGATGAACATTAATTAAACAAATGTATAAGTAACATTAGCAATGTTACACTTCAGCTCCTTATTTAAACGAAATATTTCGATAAAACGGGCTTCTGGTAAAGCAAAAGCATCCCCTCTTTCTCTAAGAAGTCTTCTTGCGATTCGAAGCTTCCGATTTTCAGCCAAACGCCGCCCCCGTCGCAATATCCGATCCACCACAGGTAACATATTTAGTAATAACAGTAAATTTTCGAAAAATATTTTGATTTGACTACTTGATAAACAAAAAACTAACCTCACAACATTGAACGCTGAACTTGAAGGATATCAAAAATCCTCCATAAAAAGTAAAAATCGCCGAATTGAAAACACCTTTCAAGGACATGTTTAACGAAACGAGATTAAAATCGCTCAGCGCTCGATATCGAATACCGTATCGAGTCGATGGATTCGAGTCGCAAGCTTCGACTTCGAGGAATTATAATCCGGCTGCTTGACCGTAATCTTATTCGCATAGCATCCTGAAGCTATTCTCTTGCCCAAATTAACAATGTACGATTCAAACCTAAGCTCATTGTCTTTTATAAGTCCGCGAGAAACGTAGTATTAAGTCTTATCTTGGTAACAGAAGTCAGCTTGTGAGGGTGGACTCGACCATGTCCTTTTGTAAACCAATTGAATGTGGTGTGCCTCAGGGTTCAGTTCTTGGCCCTATTTTGTTCCTGCTATTTATTAACGACATTGCTAGTCTGGATATTAGCGGCAAAGTTTGTCTCTTCGCAGACGATACTAGTTTCACTTGGAGCAACCCGGATATTACGAAACTCCATAGAACCGTATCTAGTGACTTAATCACCATTAAATCATGGTGTGACTCAAATCTCCTGTGCCTCAACCTCTCTAAAACCAAAGTTTTATCTTACAGAGCTTCGCTCCAATCTGTAGTACTGGATAACAATACCATGGAGGCCGTTGATTCCGTGAAATTCCTGGGGCTTGTTGTTGATAAATCTCTAAAGTGGGACCTGCATATCGACGCTTTAGCAAAGAAATTAAGTTCGGCCTGTTTTGCACTGATATCTGTTTCCAGGGAGCTTAACTCGGCAACTTGCAGGATGGTATATTATGCTCTTTTTGAGTCGCATTTACGATTACGTTACGCCCTTCCATTCTGGGGCACGTGTTGTGCGTCTCAATTTGAACGCATTTTTAGACTGCAGAAGAGAGCTCTTCGTTATTCTTTGGGACTTGGTAGTAGAACTCACTGCCGGGAATTTTTTATCAAGTCTAGTATATTGACTCTTCCATCTTTATTTATTTTCGAATCCGTCTGCTTAATTCGTAAGCACTTAATATCAGCCATCTCACAATTATCCACTGAGGAACGCAGAGTTGGATCTTTATCTGACAATCCCGCGCTCAGAGTTAGTTAAAAGTTCAATACTTTATAATGCTAAAAAGATGCATAATCATCTACCGCCTAACATCAGGTCCATTGCATCTTTTCTCGAATTTCGCAGGGCGTTGAAGGTGTATTTACTGGGGAGAGCCTTGTACACAGTAAGCGAGTTGTTTATGGTTTCCTAATTCTAAATTTTGAGCAGCTTACTCACAGGTTTTGTTTTCATGATAGATTATTATAAGTTATTGTTTGTTTGTTTTTTTAGTACCTATAATATGCTTACTCGCACAGTATAAGCAGTTAGACCTAGATGTTTGTTTATAAGTTTTAATCAAATTTTGACCATGAACTATTTGTTCAAGTGTTTGGTTTTGTCTGTGCTTTTGCATTTGTATGTTTTGTTTTTATTTTTTCAGCTTTGTCCACAAAATTGTAAAATTTTCTGACAATAAAGCAAATTCTTTCTTTCTTTCTTTCTTTAGTGTTAGGGCAACTCTCAATGGCAGTATCTCCAATAACCAAACCTTCCATGTGACACTTAAAGCTCACAATGTTTGTTTTATCAAAATTCAGGAGCAAGAGGTTTGCGTCACACCAAGCCTTGATTTTCATCATATCGTCAGGAATAATCTCATCCAAGGAGGCCAAGTCTCTACAGTGCCAGAAAACAGTAGTGTCATCCAAGAAGAGCGTGAACCTTCCTCCAATGTCCAAAGCAGCCAAATCATTAATTTAAATAACACAACCACAAAACGATAACTCTTTGATTAGCTTGAGTCGAATTTCCAACAGAAATGAATTAAAATAGGAAATGTTGCGTAGGTATTTATTGTGGAGGTGAAATTTGCACCCGTACACAGTAAAAAATGACGCGGTGGTAAAAAGTATATATCACAAGGTAAATTATAGAGGTGTTGAAAATAACACTAAAAAATATACTTATTTGTACTCTTTAACACTCGATGACCACTATTCGAATGGTAAATTTCGTATAAACACATTTTTATCTCTTTTTGTGTTATTCTAACACAGTTTAAATAAATTTCACACTACAAAAAGGATATTTTCTTTCACGCTGGTGTAAAAAATTGCGTTAGTGTTAAAATAACCCGAAATTTGGTTAAAATAACACTCCTCAGGGTCGATTCAACTCTAGGCGTTGCTGGTGGTCTAACCTTTACCTAAAAATCGCGTCAGTTCGTCAGTTGTAGTTGCAGCTACAGGTACCGGTCCCGCGTGGTGCATCTTCAATCAATTTTAATCGTTTCCAAGTTTCGTGAAACGTGATTGATGCCATCCCAGGTTAAAATTCAGGTGAAAACTCAAAATGTCCATTCCAGTATTTGAATTATTTCATAGAAACAAAGGAAAGTCTGTAAATTAAATGATGATTTTTCGTATGAAGATGTCGTGGATCTAGGTAAGCATACTTATTTACTAAAAAATAAGGCACATACGCAATACGCCGCCATTTAAAGTACCATTATAAAATAAAGATCTGTTGTTTTAGCGAAAAAAAAATTGCACTTGCAAAATCAGAAGAAATAACTAGGTGATACAAGTTACAAAAATTTGGAAAGTAGTAACGCTCCTCTGAATAACGAATCTGATCATGAGTCATCAAATTCAACGCTTTCAATTGATGGAAATACACGAACTGCATCTGAACTTGATGCATGGCTCCTCAACTCCAATGAAGGACCAGAAAACAGTTAGGTGATGGATACCAGCATCAGATAATAGTCATATTGATCGAAATCCCAATTTTTACTTGATTAGTAAATACTTTTAGGCCCAGTTGTACAATCCTGGTTCAAAACAGAGTTCAGCTGAACTCGACTGGTACTTGAACTTTCCCATTTGAAATGCATTGCTGTCAAAATTAATAGAATTTGATTTATAGCTGACAGCAATGTATTTTAAATGGGAAAGCTTAAGTACCAGTCGAGTTCAATTGAACTTTGTTTTGAATCGAGATTGTACAACTGGGCCTTAATACTCAATACTGTGTTTTTTTACATTAACCAAAATATGTTTAACACTAGGTAAATGAAATTTACCTTTGATTAAAACCTAATTTAACACTTAGTCAAGTGTACTTTTTACGTCCTCCAAAATATATTTAACACGCAAGAATGGGTCAAATGAATCTATTTTTTAAATACTATTTACCAAATTTTACCACATTTTATCAGTGGTGAATTTAACACGCATGAGTGTGGACCTATATGTACCACTTTTGGGTGTTAAAATTAACACTAGATTTTTTACTGTGTAATAATCCTAACTACTTCTCTCTTCGAAATTGATTAGGCAGGCAACTACTGTATAGCCCTTAGCAATTAACGTGGTTGGGACCGAATTTACTCATCGATAAATGGGAGAAGTAAAACAACTCTTAGTCTTCTCCACAATTCTTTATGTAAAATTCAGTATTGAAATTTTACTACGAGTACATGTTTCGGATAGTGTATATCCATCTTCAGCTCTAAAATTAAATTAAACTGATATGAGTTTGAGGAAAACTTAACTAACAGTAATTCCAAAGACACAAGATGTGGAATAATCCACAACATACCCTTTGTTTTATTAAACCAATGCTTTCGAATGCATGAAACCTCTGATCTAAGGTGAGCACATTGAGACTTGTCCCGGAAAATGCTGCTCACTGAGTGAAAAAAGGGGGGTGTTGATCTTGCCAGAAGCAGTGGATCCTGGCTGGAGAAACGAGTGGCGAAATCTAAAGGTGAAAAAACCCTAGGTTGGGTCGGCTGTTCTACTTCAAGTATTATGTACTTACTAGCTTATTAGTGTTCAAGCGAGTGTTCAAGTTGTGCGTACTGGGTTTCGTTACCCGGCGAAGAGCTTTTTTAAATTGAATAATAATTAATTTGAACAGATTTATTGGGGAAATTTTATAATTTTACTAATTTTCTCGTTTTTTCCGAATGGAAGAGATGACAGCTAATGGCTGTCATAGGAACGTCATATTCAAATTTCAAATTTCAAAGATCAAAAGGTGCTTTCTTATTGCAGGCAAGACGACAGCATTGGTTTTTACAAATTATTCATATCTCTTGCTAAATATTTTCTGTTCAACCAGAAAGAAATTCTGTTACATGTTTTCAGGCTCAATTCAACCTGAAGAAAAAATGAAAAAAAAATTTAACCTTGGCAAGATTCTAACAAAGTGCCATCTAACTGTTGTTGTTTAAAAGTGAGTCGACCTTGACTACAGAAAGCACCGTTAAAATAAAATTCAAACATCTTAAAAGGATGGTTGAAGCCCTCACCGCCAGGTGTCTCTACCTACACGCACCAACAACCCCAATAGGAGGAGAAACGAACAAATCCAAACGCATATAGTTACAAAAAAGCAACACAAATGAAATGTAACCAAAACCAAAAGATCAAGGCGAGAATTGTTTTACTTCTTGATATTTAAGAAGCTCCTCTGTGAGAAAAATGGACTAATTTTTCAATTTATAAAATTTTTAATTCAATCTGCTACCTGCTGGGAGCGAATTTACCATAATCCGGTATATTAGTTCATTGCACACACATCTGTACCACTAGGCATAGCACAATGACCATTAATTGATGGGATAAACTGATGTGAAGTTATCAGACAAAAGTCCAGACAATTTTCCAGAAACAGCCGAAGGTTCAGTGACGTCGGTTTTTTTTATATGTATATTTTATCTTTGTTTTTTGTAACATCCACTTATTAGGTGCTCCCTAAGGATATCACATGCAAATTCTCAATTATTTTATATTATTATTAGTAGGTACATATTTACCACACCCCTGCGCCCCTACGCTCTTTAAAATTTTTAATTGTGAAATATGTTTCTTAGCATTTCTCAAAAACTGTCCATACTGACAGGTTCAAATTATTACTAGACATTATTTAGATCAGAAAGAACATTTTAAAAAAATATATCACGCCCCCTGCGCCCCTACGGTCTCCGAAATTTTTAAGGGTGAAAAATGTTTTTTAAGTTTTTTCAAAAACTGCCCGTACTGACAGGTTCAAATTATTACCAGACATAATTGAAATCACAAAGAACTTAAAAAAAAAAATACCACACCCCTGCGCCCCTACGGTCTCTGAAATTTTTAAGGGTGGAATATGTTTTTCTTTTCATTTCTCAAAAACTGTCCGTACTGACAGGTTCAAATTATTACCAGACATTATTTAGATCACAAAGAACATTAAAAAAAATATACCACACCCCTACGACCATACGGTCTTCGAAATTTTTAAGGGGTGAAACATTTTTTTCAACTTTTCTCAAAAACTGTCCGTACTGACAGGTTCAAATTATTACCAGAGATTATTGAAATCACAAAAAACTTTTGAAAAAATATACCACACCCCCTGCGCCCCTACGGTCTTTTAAATTTTAAAGGGTGAAATATGTTTTTTAGCATTTCTCAAAAACTGCCCGTACTGACAGGCTCAAATTATTACCAGACATTATTAAGATCACAAAGAACATTAAAAAAAAATATACCACACCCCTACGCCCCTACGGTCTTCGAAATTTTTAAGGGTGAAAAATGTTTTTTAACTTTTCTCAAAAACTGTCCGTACTGACAGGTTCAAATTATTATTAGACATTATTGAAATCACAAAAAACTTTTGAAAAAATATACCACACCCCTGCGCCCCTACGGTCTTTGAAATTTTCAAGGGTGAAATATGTTTTTAAGCATTTCTCAAAAACTGCCCGTATTGACAGGTTCAAATTATTACTAGACATTATTTAGATCACAAAAAACATTTAATAGTTATTTATGTATCAAGGGTATTAAGTAGATGATTATGCCCTGAGGGCGACAGTCTTACAAAGCCGAGGGCCTCTGGCCCGAGGGTTCGTAAGTCGCCCGAGGGTATATATCTATTGGTACCCGTGGTGCATACAAACTTTTATGTCATACCAGTTGATTGTGAATTATAAATACCTGGGAAAAAAGTGTCACTTCGCAAATTGTCATCAGTGTGCAAACATCATCATTTTTTGACAAAAATAATATGTTTATAAGCGTAAATTTATATTTTGTTAATAAAGAATAAGTTAATTGAAAACTGTTTTTTGCGTTTTTATGCCCGCGCGGGCCATAATGTGTACTTTATGCCCGCACGGGCATAAAGTAATGAATTATGTAGATGGTATCTAAGGTATAAAAACACAATAATGTATTGGTATGACATAATAGTTATTTATGTATCAAGGGTACTAAGTAGATGATTATGCCCTGAGGGCGAATGTCTTACAAAGCCGAGGGCCTCTGGCCCGAGGGTTCGTAAGTCGCCCGAGGGTATATACCGGGTGTCTACGAGATCAGTTTCGCGCTGGCATTTGCTGTTTTTTTTTTCGATGGCAAAGATTTTTGGTATGGAGTGTAGGTTTGAGCAATGTCATCTTTTGACATGTGTGTCAATGTTTAGTAACTTCCGGTTTGACCGGAAATGGTCCTAACTCCGTAATTTTGAATGGCATCCCAATAATTTTTTCGCATTTTTGGTATCTGCGGATCATGATGTCTATGAAAACGTCAAATTTGAACATTTTTGAAGAAATTTTAGAACTCTGGATGAAAAGTTATTTTTGAACAGAAAGTGACGGAGCGGTCTTAAAATTGTTATTTTCAACCAACATCGTAAAAAAATGCGAATGCCAAGTGATTATCCTATGCTAGTTCTCCAAATGCTTCCAAAGCTGAAAAAAAATCACATTTTACGTGATAACTCAATGAAATCAGTGAAATCACCCGACTTTCATAACAAATTTTTTTACTTTTTTCAAAATAAAACCAACTATGCATTAAAACTTTTTATTCATCCAGTTTTTAATTATTTTTCCAATATTTTTACTATGTATTACTATAACTGATAAAACTACTGATAAATAAACCCCTGTATTCAAACTTTGTATTTACAAATTCCCGAGATGTCAAACAATGACAAATAAACATATCTTGCCCACAGATCTTGTCAATGGCTTGTCAAGAAAAAAAAAAAAAGCACCAGCTCCTTTTGAAAAGCGTTCTTCATACAGGGGTTCATTTATAAGTAGTTTTATCATTTATAGTAGTGCATTATAAAAATAATAAGAAAATAATTAAAAACTAACATAAATGAAAAGTTTCAATGCATAGTTGGCTTTATTTTGAAAAAGGTAAAAAACTGTTGTTGTGAAAGTTGGGTGATTTCACTGATTTCATTGAGTTATCACGCAAAATGTGATTTTTTCAGCTTTGGAAGCATTTGGAGAACAAGCATAGGATAATAACTTGGCATTCGCATTTTTTTACGATTGTGTTGGTTGAAAATAACAATTATAAGACCGCTCCGTCACTTTCTGTTCAAAAATAACTTTTCATCCAGAGTTTTAAAATTTCTTCAAAAATGTTCAAATTTGACGTTTTCGTACACATCATGATCCGCAGATACCAAAAATGCGAAAAAATTATTGGGATACCATTCAAAACTACGGAGTTAGGACCATTTCCGGTCAAACCGGAAGTTACTAAACATTGACACACATGTCAAAAGATGACATTGCTCAAACCTACACTCCATACCAAAAATCTTTGCCATCGAAAAAAAAACCAGCAAATGCCAGCGCGAAACTGATCTCGTAGACACCCGGTATATCTATTAGTACCCGTGGTGCATACAAACTTTTATGTCATTCATACCAGTTGGTTGTGATTAATAAATACCTGGGAAAAAAGTGTCACTTTGCAAATTGTCATCAGTGTGCAAACATCATCATTTTTTGACAAAAATAATATGTTTATAAGCGTAAATTTATATTTTGTTAATAAAGAATAAGTTAATTGAAAACTGTTTTTTGCGTCTTTATGCCCGCGCGGGCCATAATGTGTACTTTATGCTCGCACGGGCATAAAGTAATGAATTATGTAGATGGTATCTAAGGTATAAAAACACAATAATGTATTGGTATGACATAAAAAAATATATCACACCCTACGGTCTCTGAAATGTTCAAGGGTAAAATATGTTTTTCTTTTCATTTCATTTCTCAAAAACTGTTCATACTGACAGGTTCAAATTATTACCAGACATTATTGAAATCACAAAAAACTTTTGAAAAAATATACCACACACCTGCGCCCCTACGGTCTTTGAAATTTTTAAGGGTGAAATATGTTTTTCTTTTCATTTCATTTCTCAAAAACTCTCCCTACTGACAGGTTCAAATTATTACTAGACATTATTTAGATCATAAAGAACATTAAAAAAAATATACCACACCCCTGCCCCTACGATCTTCAAAATTTTTAAGAGTGAAAAATGTTTTTTAACTTTTTTCAAAAACTGCCCGTACTGACAGGTTCAAATTAATACCAGACATTATTTAGATCACAAAGAACATTAAAAAAAATATACCACACCCCTACGGTTTTCGACATTTTTAAGGGTGAAAAATGTTTTATAACATTTCTCAAAAACTGTTTGTACTGAAGAAAGGCTTCAAGAAAACAAAAATGTTAACAAAATCTTCGTATTTATTAAAAACTGTATAACAAGCTGATTTTCAAAAAAAAGGAACATTATAAATATCAAGTATAAAATTATAGTCAACCATCCAAGGACCTTTTTTTTCAGTTATACATGTAAACCCCATACTTTGTGAGTGGCTTGCTTACATCAAGTCCTACAACTTTTCCTCTACGACTTTTCTCGGAAATGGCACGTATGCGCGCAGGCGACTCGCAAACATGTCGATCTGACGTAGCTATGTTTCCTGATACATGTAGGTAAATCTAATTTTACGAATACTGTTTGATTTTTATGTCTAAATCACGGAAATCAACTTGGCCGACAAAAATAATGGCAAATTGGGGGAGTCCGATACCCCCAAAATGTCGATCTGACGTGGTTATGTTTCTTGATACATGAAAATCTAATTTCACAAATAATGTTTGATTTTTATTTCTAAATCACGGAAATCAACTTGGCCGACAAAAATAATGGCAAATTGGGGGAGTCCGATACCCCTAAAATGTTTGCGAGTCGCCTGCGCGCATACGTGCCATTTCCGAGAAAAGTCGTAGAGGAAAAGTTGTAGGACTTGATGTAAGCAAGCCACTCACAAAGTATGGAGTTTACATGTATAACTGAAAAAAAAGGTCCTTGGATGGTTGACTATTAAACAATCAATCAAACAAAAGTCGTGTTTTCAAATTATAAAGATTATCCCACCTAAATAATTAAGTAGGCACCTACCTACATATTTATGATGGTTAAAATAATTTGTGGTATAAATAGGGTGTTATAACATTACAATATTTGTGGGTCAGAGTAAGAGTGTACCTATAGGTAGTTATCCTATTTGCAGAAAATGTATAGGTACATTATTCCAATTTCAATGCTTCTATTTTGAAAAAACGTAGGTACCTACATATGTATTGTTACTTAACTTACTTAACTAAAGATTTAACTCAACAAAATAATAAAGATTTAACTCAACAAAATATTAACGATTTAACTTTATCTCTGGGTTAACTAGAACAAAATAAAAATGTGCATTTCTTAGGCAATACTTAAAAATATTAAACAGTTTTTCATGGCAAAAATGGTACCTTTCCAATAATTTCCTGCAGGTTATAGGTGTAAACGCTTTTTTCATGGACCCTGCAGTTATTTGGACCAATCTGACTATGCGTACCTAAACATTGCTAGAAAGTTTATGCACGTTCAGATCAATATCAAAATCTGCAGGGTATTGGAAGAAAGCACTTACACCTTGCCTGACCAATATTAAATAGTATTCAAATTATTTTAATATAAAAATTCAATTGAATTAAGATTCAAAAAATAACATCAATAATACCTATAGATATGATTAGGTAGATACCTCGGTAGAAACATATATATAATTTGACTTATACTCTATAACATATCCTAATAAATAACAAAAACTCGAACAAAAATTAACTAAATAGCTGTTTGTTGTGCAGTGTTTATGTTGTACATACAGCATACAGCAAAAGTATAGATGCAACCGTGACATAAGCACCTTAATCCAAGATTTGAGGAAAAATGTGGTTATTAAAATAAAAGTCTAATTTGATTAACTGCTAGAGCATTAAACTCCGAATAAATAATCTACCTATTTATAGTTATGCTCTAACATATTTATCAGGGAAGCTAATATTTTTGCAAGGCATGGAGAATATGGGAGCAAAATCCAAATAGACGACATAAACTTCTTGATAGCTTAATAAATCTTGATGTTAAACTACTAGTAGAGTTTGCAAATGTCACAAATTTGGTTCGAAATGCACGTATGATTCGGTAATGTACCGCATTTGAAATGAATTTTTCTTCCGCAACTTCTACACTCCATTTCATTTTCATTACAAGGACGAATACAAAACAAACATAATGCTTTCAAATCAAGTGATTTTTTTAAAATAGCATATTTTAAATAACATCTATATTCGTCTATACTGCAAAATGTTTCTAAAGACTGCTGTCGGCATATTTGCTGGAAAAAATAAGTGATAAAAACGCCACAGTTATAGCCATCATGTTGTATCAAATGTTTCTTACATATTCCTTTCATATTCAAACAGTTGAAATTAGTTTGATGAAAAGTATTGTACGCTTTAATGTAATTTTTAAATTTTTGTAAATAAAAATCACATTTGGCTTGAGTTGAACCTTTCGGGACGATTAGCAAAAATTCATTATCATTGAAATTGGCTATAGCCATGCAAAAATGATTGTTATTAATAATAAACGGAAAACAGCATTTTTCAATATGATAATAGGGGAATGTTCAAAATAGTTATTTACCTAACAAATGCGGAAAGTGATACTTTACCGCACGCAACGGCAGTTGTCCGAACGACGCGAAGCGGAGTTCGGTCATGCCGTTAAGGGCGGTAAAGGCACTTTCCGCATGTGTTAGGTACAAAATTTTACCTATGAGCATCTACATCTCCAAAAAAAGGCATCGATAAAATTAATTAATGAATCAGATTAATTAATGAAATAAGATTAAATTTAGAAATGATCAAAAATCCATTTTCTGAAAAAGAAAGGAATTTTGATTATAAATATCAAATTCTACTTTACCGCACACTATGCGGTAAAGTGCACTTTACCGCACACTTTGTAGTCCACTTTACCGCATACTATGCTGTAAAGTTAACTTTACCGCACACTATGCTGTAAAGTTAACTTTACCACATAGTATGCGGTAAAGTGATACTTTCTATTTTCAAATACGTGCGGTAAAGTGCACTTTACCGCACGCTCGTAGGTAAAAATATTTACTATATTTGGAATTACCAAATATAACTGTTCCCACCTGCTTTTCTATAACTTGATATTCGTTATTTATATTGACAATATTAAAAAGTATTGAAACCAGAAACCCAGTTAACCATTGTTTATTATTGAGTGAACTAAAATCTGAGATTTTAAGTATCTTTTATTGTAACATTATAATTGAAAATGGCCACTGTATAATCGCGTTTGCAAGGTATTATCTTGTAGTAACCAATATCATCAACTAGGCCATTAGACAATTTTCTTAGTTCATTTTGTGTTCGCCATTTCCTATCTGAGCTGTTAACAGGATAATTATTTTTCGGCTCAACAATTTCAGGCAGGTAATAAAAATGATAAAAGTTTTTCAATGAAGCGCTTATATTTTACCAAAATAAGACGCAGTTAGACGTTTTTTTCCTTTCTTCTTTCCACTTCTGTGAATCTCTTTGGCTTTGCGTTTCTAGTTCCAATATATTTTTTTTGTTGTGCATTGATATTGATTGAGTTTAAAAAAAAGTTCATTTTTCAGCAAGACTGTTTGGTTTGAATCATGAACATTTCCATTTGGAATTAGCTGACAAATTTTACATTGGAAATTAATATTAGTGAATGACTCATTCATGTTTTCACATTTTTGGTGAATCCAGCCACTACATAATTTGCACTGTGCCCACATTGCGGTCTCGTCCAATCTACCTTGATGACAATAGAGACAGTATTCAATATCGAATACATCATCTTCATCTTTGAGAAATGATACAACAGAGTTTGGCTTTTGACTACTTGACGATCCTGATCTTAAGGTTTTCTTCTTTTCAATTCCCGAACCAATATTTGCCAAAATCTTGTCTCCAGAGGTTTTTGCCTTAATCACTAGTCTAGGGGTTCTAAAAGCTTTTTGATCCGGTTTTTGTTGGATTTTTGGCACTTCTTCAACAGTTTCATGGCTTTCTTCAATAAATACAATATCGTCAACTGATAGGATTATACCGCTTTCGGTGTATAACTTATCTCCCTTAATGTAGACCTTTTCGTCAGATTCGCTTTTGAGCTTGTTAAGATGCCTACGGAGAACTTTCTGAGTTGCCCTTTGGTCTTCAGTTAGGTCGTGTGAGATTACTATTCCTGTGCCCTTTAATTTATGACAATTTTTAAAAACTAGCGACTTTTTTAATGCTGACAAGAACTGCACTTTTATAGGCGCATTCGTAGAGTTTCCAAGTCTATAAAAATTATTTAGGTGATCCTCAGTTAAGTCCAGCTCTAGTAAATTGTTAATACTATCACAAATGTATTTGCCGGAAAGAGCTTGTGGTTGATTGTCTAGGTTGTCTTTGTCTCTCTTTCTAATTTTTCTATTTTGCTCTTTAACTCTTGATTTTCCTGCTCCAAGTTTTCAACTTTTTCCTTCAATAAATCAAACTTTTGTGTAACACTATTTTCTAAAGTTTGAATCTGGTCGGTAATATCGGTTTTAGATGATCTAATTTCTTGTAAAATTTGACTCAACGAAATTTGTGTATCTGGCATTTTCGTGTACGCGTTCCTTTAGTTGTTAGATTTATTTACAATAAATATTCTTATCGCAGTAAGGACAAAAAAAAAAAACTCTCGAATCGCAAGTAAAATTGATGTTTGGAGGTTATTATTTGTTGTCGAAATAAATTTCATTGGTTCAAACTATGATTTTGTTGGATTTTATACGTTTGCATAACGTAGATTTTATCACTGTTTTGATGTGTGTGCGAAAAACTATTTAATTTGTAATATTTACTTACAGAATTTAGATTTAATTCCAGCAGACTTTTTAACCAACTAACACAACTAAACTCGGCGGTAAAGGCACTTTCCGCATGTGTTAGGTACAAAATTTTACCTATGAGCATCTACATCTCCAAAAAAAGGCATCGATAAAATTAATTAATGAATCAGATTAATTAATGAAATAAGATTAAATTTAGAAATGATCAAAAATCCATTTTCTGAAAAAGAAAGGAATTTTGATTATAAATATCAAATTCTACTTTACCGCACACTATGCGGTAAAGTGCACTTTACCGCACACTTTGTAGTCCACTTTACCGCATACTATGCTGTAAAGTTAACTTTACCGCACACTATGCTGTAAAGTTAACTTTACCACATAGTATGCGGTAAAGTGATACTTTCTATTTTCAAATACGTGCGGTAAAGTGCACTTTACCGCACGCTCGTAGGTAAAAATATTTACTATATTTGGAATTACCAAATATAACTGTTCCCACCTGCTTTTCTATAACTTGATATTCGTTATTTATATTGACAATATTAAAAAGTATTGAAACCAGAAACCCAGTTAACCATTGTTTATTATTGAGTGAACTAAAATCTGAGATTTTAAGTATCTTTTATTGTAACATTATAATTGAAAATGGCCACTGTATAATCGCGTTTGCAAGGAATTATCTTGTAGTAACCAATATCATCAACTAGGCCATTAGACAATTTTCTTATTTCATTTTGTGTTCGCCATTTCCTATCTGAGCTGTTAACAGGATAATTATTTTTCGGCTCAACAATTTCAGGCAGGTAATAAAAATGATAAAAGTTTTTCAATGAATCGCTTATATTTTACCAAAATAAGACGCAGTTAGACTTTTTTTCCTTTCTTCTTTCCACTTCTGTGAATCTCTTTGGCTTTGCGTTTCTAGTTCCAATATTTTTTTTTTGTTGTGCATTGATATTGATTGAGTTTAAAAAAAAGTTAATTTTTCACCAAGACTGTTTGGTTTGAATCATGAACATTTCCATTTGGAATTAGCTGACAAATTTTACATTGGAAATTAATATTAGTGAATGACTCATTCATGTTTTCACATTTTTGGTGAATCCAGCCACTACATAATTTGCACTGTGCCCACATTGCGGTCTCGTCCAATCTACCTTGATGACAATAGAGACAGTATTCAATATCGAATACATCATCTTCATCTTTGAGAAATGATACAACAGAGTTTGGTTGTAAAACCTGTTGTTTAAGATAGCTGCCTGAAAAGTGTGAACTGACTTGTTTTTTTCGTTTCTGCCAAGTTTCCTGAGCAAGATGTTCGTGTTCTGGTAAAACAAGTATATTTTTATTTAATTTGGTCAAATTTGATTTAAGAATGTTAAACTTTAATTCTTTATATATTGATAAAACGTAATTGCGTCCCTTTCTTAAAAATCGAGAGACTTTAGGATTTTTTTCAGAATTCAGTATATTTAATTTAAGATTTAAGAAGTGATTTTCGACGTACGCGTTACTGAATTTTGTTTGTTGAGTAGAGTTTCTAATAAGCATTCCAGTCCATAATAGACAATATGGCATATTTTTTTTATTTTTTTTATTTATTTCCAAGAGTACAATTTATTTAGTAGCATGTATGATAACAGTAATGCTCCTAGAACAGTTCACCTTCCCAAAGACAAGACGTCGCGCTGGGATTTTTGTGATCCGTTATACAAGCACACGTACCACGATACCTACACAATACAATATCAAACTATAATATAACCAAATAATACTCGGAAATAGAAATGTTCCTTATTACTAACTAACAAAATAATATATAATATAATAAGTATAAATAAAAAACTGAAATAATATAAAGGTATTAATAATTATATGAATACGTGTAAATAAAATATTATTATATCATAAGCATTCAAATGTTTACTAAATTATTAATTTCTTCGCGAGAGAGATCAAAAAGAATTGATTTTATTGTTTTTTTAAATTGTTCCAATGAGATTTGATTTTCTTTTACCAATTTTTTTAAATCGAGTGGCCAATGGTTAAATACTTTTGGAATCAAATATATATGGTATCTCTGCCCAATATTTTTGAACGATCTTTTTTCTTCGATATTATAATTAGCTGCATATCTTGTATTTTGCCTGTGTGTAAAAACATTTAGGTCAGATTTATTTTTATAGCAGTATACACAAATCTGCAAATAATACATTTGTCTTATATCTAAAACTTTTGATTCTTTATATAAAAGGTCTGATGGGTATTGATGATTTTTAAAGTGCAATATTTTTAAGATACCCTTATGGACAATGTTTAGTTTATTCAAGTGTGCATCATAAACTCCGCCCCAAGCTAAGATTCCATATAGTATTCGACTTTCAATAAGTGCATGGTATAGAATTTTTAATTGGTTGATGTCTAATATATTTCTAAGATACTTGAATCTGAACAGCATCACTCTAATTGTGTTTGTGACTTTTTTTGTATGGTGATTCCATTTTAAATGAGGATCAAAGTGAACCCCTAAGTATTTAATGGTGTTGCTAAATTTTATTTTGATTTCATTAATACCAAGTGTGTCGAATTTTGGCATGTTTCTGCTGCTACATGTAAATGGCATAAAGTAAGTTTTTTTGTAATTTACAGTTAAAAGTTTGTGATCGAAAATATGAAAAATTATTTTTAGGTTTTTTTCTGCTAAAATTTTTAGTTCCTGCCAGGTTTCAGCAGTAAAAAATATAACAGTATCGTCACAAAAGCTTAAAATCTCCCCGTCTAATGGTTGCTCAAGAATATTGTTGATGTAAAGGGTAAACAAAACGGGGCCAACTACCGTACCCTGTGGGACACCACAAAGAACACTCTCCTCCCCACCGACATAATTTTTTATGTTTGTATTTTGTTTTCTATCCGTAAGGTAGGAATGAAAGAGTCTCCAGGACGACCCCCGGAATCTCAGATCCCGCAAAGACTCCAACAACTGCGTATGGCTCACTGTGTCGAAAGCCTTTGCCAGATCTAGAAAAACACAAAGTGAGGGTTTACCCCTCTCAAGCGTGTTGTAAATTTTGGCAGTTAATGTTGTGATAGCATCTTGCGTACTTTTCCCCTTTTGGAAACCGAATTGTTTGTTGGAGATAATTGAATATTTTTTTAAGTATTTTTGGATTCTTTCATTAAGGACCTTCTCGAAAATTTTTGCAAAATGTGAAAGAAGGGAAATTGGCCTGTAGTTTGACATAGCGCTTTTGTCCCCCGATTTGTAGACAGGTTTTATAGTCGCGATTTTAAATTTCTTAGGGAATATTCCTGTTTTAGAGGACTGGTTTATAATGTGCTCCAAAGGGCCGATAACATGCTCGCAAATATTTTTTATTGTTTCAGTTTTTATTTTATCGATTCCTGGGGCTTTATTGTTTTTTAGATTTTTTATTATTTGTGCAATTTCATTTTTATTTGTGGGTTCCAGATGAAAGTTTTGTCTTGGAATTTTTCTGTTTTTTAATGGGTTTTCCTTTGGTTGTTTTATTTTTTTGGCTAAATTATTTCAACATTTGCAAAATAATGATTAAACGAGTGGGCCACCTTTATCAGATCTGTTAAAAGTTTATTATTGTCATCATATATTTGATTTATTTCAGAATTTTTCGACTCTGAGTAAATATTCTTCACTGTTTTCCATAAGGTTTTCGAACATCCTTGGTCTTTTATAATTTTTGATTTAAAATAATTGATTTTCGCTTGTTTTAATAAAATGTTAAGTTGCGTGCGGTATCGCTGGAACGTTCTTTTGGTATTATCATTGGGATGCCGCTGGTAAATTTTATACAAGTTATTTTTTTTATTTACAGAAATAAATAAAGCTTGAGTAATCCATGGTTTTCGCTTAATTTTTGTTCGTGAAATTATTATTGAAGTAGTGTTTTCTTTAATTTTTTTTGTTACTAAGTTCAAGAAATATTCTGTCATAGCATCCACTTGTTGAATTTTGTAAAAGTCATTCCAGTTTATTTTTGCCATTTCTAGTTTCAATTTTTTTTCATTTATTGTTTCGTAGGACAATTTGGGTTTAACAGATAAGCTGCTTTTCAGCGGTACCGCAACGATGGTTGAGTAGTGATCAGTTATGGTACTTTTTATAATTACAGGAAAAAGGCTTTCTAATAACAATTGGTTTTGGTATTTGGCGTGTATGTGATCAATGCATGTTTTAGAAGCCGGCCTAGTTACCTTGTTTATTAAGGACTTAAAATTTTGTGTATAGAGTACATTTAATAGATCAACACTTGTCTCTTCATCCACGAGGAGGTCGATGTTCAAGTCACCGACAATAAAATGCACATCGCACACTATTTGTTTAGTATTTTCCAAGTAGTTAGAGAGGGAGAGTACAAAGTTATTTGAGTTTTGAGCAGGAGGTTTGTATACAGCAGTTATCAATATTTTTCTATTGTCAGATGTGGTAATGTGCACTTCAAGGACTTTGCATCGATCTAGGAATATGATTTTCGAAAAATAGCTCAGGGAGTTTCTAATGTAAAAAGCAACACCATCATTTTTGTTAATATCTCCCTCACTATAGACAAACTCATAATTTTCAAGATAAAATTGGGATTTGTCTAGTATTTTGAATGTTTCTGTAAGAATAATGCACTCTACCTGACTTTCTATTTGAGACAGATTTACCAAAAGCTCTTCAAAATTTTTATTAAGGCTTCTTATATTTTTATAAATTATTTTAAAGTAATCTTGAGATTTATTATCTTTTAACGAACGTTCATATTCGTGAAAATTTTCAACCTCATTGGTCTCTAAAAAATCATACGTAAAATTTCTAATAAACTGATTCATTTTACTAGGATATCAGAATGCGATAAGAAATGTTTAAAATGTAGGTTTTTTTTTTTTTTTTTTTTTTAATTTTTGTATAAATCTTAATTAAACTTACAAGCTGTAAAATGTTTTTTCAAAAACCGTTGTTTTTCACTTTTGACTACTTGACGATCCTGATCTTAAGGTTTTCTTCTTTTCAATTCCCGAACCAATATTTGCCAAAATCTTGTCTCCAGAGGTTTTTGCCTTAATCACTAGTCTAGGGGTTCTACAAGCTTTTTGATCCGGTTTTTATTGGATTTTTGGCACTTCTTCAACAGTTTCTTGGCTTTCTTCAATAAATACAATATCGTCAACTGATAGGATTATACCGCTTTCGGTGTATAACTTATCTCCCTTAATGTAGACCTTTTCGTCAGATTCGCTTTTGAGCTTGTTAAGATGCCTACGGAGAACTTTCTGAGTTGCCCTTTGGTCTTCAGTTAGGTCGTGTGAGATTACTATTCCTGTGCCCTTTAATTTATGACAATTTTTAAAAACTAGCGACTTTTTTAATGCTGACAAGAACTGCACTTTTATAGGCGCATTCGTAGAGTTTCCAAGTCTATAAAAATTATTTAGGTGATCCTCAGTTAAGTCCAGCTCTAGTAAATTGTTAATACTATCACAAATGTATTTGCCGGAAAGAGCTTGTGGTTGATTGTCTAGGTTGAAAATCAGTGCGCCGTTCCTCTTTGTCTCTCTTTCTAATTTTTCTATTTTGCTCTTTAACTCTTGATTTTCCTGCTCCAAGTTTTCAACTTTTTCCTTCAATAAATCAAACTTTTGTGTAACACTATTTTCTAAAGTTTGAATCTGGTCGGTAATATCGGTTTTAGATGATCTAATTTCTTGTAAAATTTGACTCAACGAAATTTGTGTATCTGGCATTTTCGTGTACGCGTTCCTTTAGTTGTTAGATTTATTTACAATAAATATTCTTATCGCAGTAAGGACAAAAAAAAAAAACTCTCGAATCGCAAGTAAAATTGATGTTTGGAGGTTATTATTTGTTGTCGAAATAAATTTCATTGGTTCAAACTATGATTTTGTTGGATTTTATACGTTTGCATAACGTAGATTTTATCACTGTTTTGATGTGTGTGCGAAAAACTATTTAATTTGTAATATTTACTTACAGAATTTAGATTTAATTCCAGCAGACTTTTTAACCAACTAACACAACTAAAGTCGCACACACACATATATTTTGTAAGAATTAATTTTAAAAGAGGTGTGCTATAAAACTGATTTTTCTCAACATCAGCGTGTTCTATAAAGGACCCCGCAATATTTAAATGGAAATTGGTTACCCGTGATATTTGGATGAAATTTAAATATGTTATTGGGGATGCCGTAAGCAACATTTTTTCACATGGGCACAATCCTGTATATATATGACAGGTGAGGCCTGGTTAGCTGTCAAATATTGGAATCTTATATCCAAAAGCAGAGTAACTATGGCAGATTTTGATGAACAAAAAATCTATTGCTACTTTAGTCGACCAAGTTGAGTCGAAAAATGTCAACCATTTTGACACCTGTCAAAACCCTGCCAAACGGCAGCACTCATCTTTTCCAATTTTCAATATTTTATGATGTCATTTGACATTTTTAGCTTGTATGTAAATTCTGAATTCAAAATTTGGAAAAAATGACATCATTGTGGATTTCATTTGTAAGTGTCAAAATGTTTGAGTACTTTAATGATTTCATTTTAGTACTGAGTACTTATAATGACTTCTTTGAAATAAAATCCTTCATACTAAAACTACATACTTTAAAATGAAAATTGACATCTCTGTCAAAATCTGAATCCTGCGTATAATGTTTTTTCATGCGTTATCATAAATGCCTAACTTAAATTGGAAAAGAACTAGATTTGATTTTTTTTTTGAATTAAAGCTATTGACAGATTCTGACAGCTGTCAAAATGTGACGTGCATGAACTTTGTTCAATGTTTTATCACCAATAAACTACCTTAAAACGAGAAAGAACCAGATTAGAGTATTTTTTTCTACTAAAACAAATGACAGGTTTTGACAGTTCTGTCATTTTTTTTCAATTTTTGAAATCATAATTTACATATAAGTTAAAAATGTCAAATGAAATCATAGAAGTGCTGCCGTTTGGCAGGATTTTGACAAGTATCAAAATGGTTGACATTTTTCGCCTTAACTTGGTTGATTTAGTAGAAATAGATTTTTTGTTCATCAAAATTTGCCATAGTTACTCTGCTTTTGGATGTAAGATTCCAATATTTGACAGCTAACCACGCCTCACTTGTCATATATACAGAGTTGTGACAATGGTAAAAAATGTTGCTTACGGCATCCCCAATAACATATTTAAATTTCATCCAAATATCACGGGTAACCAATTTCCATTTAAATATTGCGGGGTCCTTTAATATTCTCAATTAGTTTGGTAAAATACGTATAGAAAGGACCTTTTGGTACAATGATGAATTGTTCACAAAACACCCCCCCTTAGAAGTTTCACTTCAATGCACGCTCCTGGGAATATGAAAAAGTGCTGCGGTCAGTCACTGGGAGCGCTGTTAGTCGTCCAGGTATACAGTGACTTTATTACCACAGTGGCGACAATTGCGGTCTCATTTTTGATTGGTTCAAAAATCCCATATGTTTATATTGAAAATGCCGCCATCTTGTTCCCAACCTCTTGTTACTTTAAAATATGAATATATAGGATTTAGGTGAACATCCATCATAAAACATGGAAAACAACGTATTTGATGAACCTAATAATGGTCATCAAATATGCCGATTTTATTTTTTTATGATAGATGTCTATTTAAATCTTATATATTAATATTTGAAAGTAACAAGAGGTTGGGAACAAGATGGCGGCGGGAACTCTATTGTCGCCACTGTATGTAAAGGTTTATTTAGCCACTGTATCCAGGTACAGTGACTCAATAAACTTTTAAATTGATATTGAGTCACTGTAGTTCTGGCATCGTCTGTCTCTGTCTTTCTTGTAGAAATACAAAATGACATTTCTATTTTTGCGGACTGCCAAAATATTTCGATTTTCATTTCTTGTTTACTGTTTGTTCAGTATACACGTGTTTTTTTTGTGCTTATTTCTTTTGTGGTATTTTTTCGAAGTGAAAGTTGGAATATGTTTTGTGCTGGGGAAAAAAGACCTTCCAAAAAAAGTGTTGTGTTCCTGGTTGTTTGGATAAGGATGGTAGCCGCTTTCGTTTTCCCAATAAAAACCAGAAATATTTGGTTGATATTTGGTTAAACAAAATAAACAATCCCAAGCTTATGACGATGCCTTTTGAGATTTTGTATCAAAATTGTGTTGTGTGTGAGAGACATTTTCTACCAGATCAAAGACAGTATGGCACAAGACGAGGCCTTAAGCCAGATGCTGTTCCAGTTTTGTTTCTCAATGATAATGCAGGTAAAATAGATAATTATTATGTAGTAGACTGTTTTTTATTTACCCAGTGTAATGTACGCGCTTAATGCAATATTGTAAACCCAGCATTAGCGCCTCTTCAGCCATCAGCTGAGGAGTGACAGGTCGAGTTGATAGATAACGGTGTCTGACCGAGGGAACCGGATTATTGTTGTTTGGTTGCCATGTATAATAATTCAGTTAATTAAAAGCCATTGTTCAAGTTGATAGTCTTTTAATGCTGTGTACCAAAATACACAATACCCAGTTAATTAGTAGAAGAGCCCCAAGAGCAACAACTGCCAGAGCAACTTCTTGCTAGAAAGTTGCAAGTTGAAGTACCCGAAGTCGAAGTGGATTCCCTACCAGGTCCATCGAAACCTCCAAGTACTTCATGTATGTCTCAGAAACAATTTCATTCTCATGGTAAGCTTTGAAGTATTGCTTTTTGGAGCAATTCTTTTTCAACTTAGACTCAAAGAAAAATTCTTACAAATATTTTGTTATTTACAGTAGAAGAGCCTCAAGGGCAACTTCATGTTGAAAAGTTGCAAGTATCTGAAGTGGATTCTCTACCAGGTCCATCAAAAGCACCAAATACTTTATGTATTTCTTCGAGTAAATCTTATTCTCATGGTAAGCTTTGGCGTATTGCTTTTTGAAAAATTTCTTTTTCAAATTAGACTTACAGGAAAAAAATCTTATAAATATATTGTTATTTACAGAGGTTTCACCAGTTGGCAGTAATGTGGCAGTTTCTGATCATAAGATTATCAGCACATGTGGAAGAAATGATGACAATGTTTCAATTACTCAAGGCGTTATTAAAAAAGCTAAGCCATATTTCAAACATAATCATTATAAAAATAAAATAGGCAAAGTGGTTCTGGTCAATTCTTGTGTCCATTGTTCATTTGGTAATGAGAGGGTATTCAGTATATCTATGTAAATTTATGCAAAACAGTCCAAGTCTATACCTGAGGACTAACTATTTTTTTTCTCACAAGAATGCTTTTAAGTTTTGACCAAATTGTTAAAATTTAAATTAGTTTAACTGTATAAGGGAACAAAAAGGGTCTGATGCTCATTTGCATTTTAGGTTTCCTTACAAAATGACTAAAATGAGTATACGACTTTTGCATTTTAAATTGTTTGCAGGTACCAAAAGTTGTAACAATTCATTGGTTGTAAATGCCATTGGTACCTGACCCCCTACCTGAATAGAATCATCCAAGGAAGACTGAATAGGGGAAAATGTTTAAATTTCCTTGTAACCAAAATAGCCATTTTATAATGTATTTTTTTCCATAGAATCTAAAAATGCAATTTAGAAACTGATTGAACTTAAAACAAAGGAAAGCGGAATTATTATTCTCTTGAATAATATTTACTTAGGGCTTTCTATTATGAAAAAAAGAAGTTTGTATCACAACTCTTTTGTTTTAAGTTGACTCGTTTTCTAAATTGCATTTTCAGATTCTTAGGAAAAAAAATAATTTATATTATAGTGCTTAAGTCATTGTTTGTAGTATGTATTTATGTGCTACGCTACTATAGGTTCACTAAACTGTACTTTTTTTGAGGATGTAAAGTCTGTTATTTGTGCAGTATAAAGTTCTGTTATTATTATTATTATTAATATTATTATTATTAAAATGGCTATTTTGGATTTTCTCAAAAATACAGGGAAAGTCAAAAATTTGACCCTATTCAGTTCTGGTTAGATGATCCTGTAATGTCTGCCCAGCGAATCTGTGTCTACGGGGCAACGGTGAGGGGAATACAGTTGTAAAAAAAAATGGCTAATTTCATTCATAAAATACCCAGCTGCGTGCGAAACTTTTTGGAAGTGTTATCGTATTGCAACTCGTACACGAAAATTGACAATGACCAAACCTCCGCCACTGGATATTTCAATATAAATTGATATTCCAAGATGGGAGGATAAAATGACGTCAGGCCTGGCCAATAGCGAGACATAAGGTGACGTTGGCTCATTGACAACCGTATGGTTCCCCATGGCAACGACGATCCTGCCAAAAACTCCACCAATCAGGTTCATCCAGGCCGGATGCTTGCCAAATTGTCAAAAGCGGATGGTATATTCAGAAAATGTTTATTTTTTACAATAGATCAAATTGAAGAAATCAGGAGAAATAAGAATAGATCTAACAACCACGTTAAAATATTTAGAGTTTTATTATTGTTATCAATATTTTGTTATTAAAAAATGGATTTTCAAATAAACTATACTTCATGTCTAATATTTTCGCTTTTTTATAATTAAATGTGGCAATATGGCGCATTTACATCCGAATTCCTGCCGTAGTCTCAGATCCGCTGGGCAAACAATAGTTACCTTATTATGGGAACTTACCTATAATTGATGAATCAATAAATCTTCAACAGAATATTTGTCTTGATATTCGTATTACCAGACTAATCACAATAGATGTTATTTTAACAAACCTATTGCTAGGTTACTGGAAAGCGAATACTTACCATATAGGACCTTAACAAGTGGATATTCAATTTACTTATTTTTTTTTCAGGTGTTGGTATATTGAAAGAAGTTAAAGTTACCAGGCAGAAATTTTTAACTCCCAAGGCGAAACATTTTTACAAAAAAATTGTTGAAAAAAGCAATAAGCTTGCCAAATTGAGCACAAAACTGAAAACCTATCAGTCTCGCATTCGAGTTGCTGAACAGTTGGCAAATTCTCCAAAGTTTGATATGTTAATGGAACATGTAAACTCCCTTACGTATAAATTTATAGTATCTCAAGTGCGTACCCAAAAGCAGAAGCCAAAAGCCAGGAGATATACCCTGTCAGAAAAAATCTTAGCTTTGACAATTCTCAAGGCAAGTGGTAAAGGCTACAAGTTGCTATCAAAAATTTTTACCTTACCTTCAAAAAAAACTTTGACTGAATTGCTAAGGCGGTTACCTTTCCCATGTGGGGTAAACAAGGCGCTATTCGAGAGTCTGCAGGAGCCTGTTCGCAAAATGCAACCCCAGGATCGAATGGCAATCTTAGTTTTTGATGAGATGGCCATTGACAGTTTGTTGCAGTTCAACTCAAGGGAAGACCATATTGAAGGAATGCATGATTTAGGTGTAGGAAGCCGAAAACCTGAGATAGCAGATTATGCAAATGTGTTCATGCTTAAAGGTGTTTTTAAACAATGGAAGCAACCAATATGCTACAGTTTTAATGCAGGTCCAACAAGGAGCAGTGCAATAAAGCAACTTATTGTTGACATCATAAAAGAATGCCAACAAATTGGATTAGAAATTGTTGCCACAGTTTGTGACCAAGGCAGTGGTAATCAGGCCGCCATTAATATGTTGCTTGAAGAAACAAAAAAAATATTTCAAAGAAAGAATGAAGAGAATAGAAACTTTGGATTTTTAGTTAACAATCATGAAGTCATTCCCCTATATGATACTCCCCACCTCTTCAAGGGAATAAGAAATAATTTACTGACAAAAGATCTTCACTTTGAAATGAACCAAAAAAAGTGTACTGCAAAGTGGAAACATTATGAACAATTTTATATAATAGATTCTGAAAATCCCAATGAAAAAGACTGTCCAAAACTAACAGATCAGCATATTATACCTGAAAAAATTAACAAGATGAAAGTAAAGTGCTGCACGCAGGTATTTAGCCACCAAGTAGGGTCACTGATGAAAAAAATACTGACGTGGAGTGAGTACATTGTGTTGTTTATTTTATTTTTATTAATTTGTTTTTATTTTAGAGGCACAAGTCGATTTGGATCCTGATGCATTGGATACTGCGGAGCTGACATTATTTTTGGACAAACTTTTTGATAGTGTCAACTCCAGCCACAAGTCAGCACCTCCAGGAAAACCTTTGAAAGGAGGAGTCACCCCAGGTTCAACCCACTTTGAGTTTTGGTACCAATGTATCAGAATAATGTTGAAATATGTAATTTTCTCTCACACTAAAATCTTTTCTGACACTAGAGTAAGAATAGAGTAAGAAACCGGAACACGGGCAGTAACGGAACAGAACCAATGTATGTGAGGTTATGATATATACTGTCAATATTTATAAGGGTGTGTCCGATGATTAATAAATAACATGAGTTTTGCCAGTTGTTTTTCTGCCACAAGAATTTTGTATGTTTTTGGTTGATTGAATAAAAAGGCTTTGATGAAATTTGTGTGCTTCATTCTATAAAAACAAGAGGTTATGGGCCCAGAGCGGTGTTGTTAAAAAGGAAAAAGTATTCAGTGAAAATCCGAGGTTCTAAAAGTGATTTTGCTGGGGATTAAAATACAACAAAATGGCGGGTGCAGCAGCAGGAAAAGGCTACTCGATTGAGCCATTAAATGGTAAAAATTTCCACAATTGGAAATTCAGAATGGAGCTCATTTTGGCGGAAAATGGTGTGAAGCAACTGACCGAGGCAGAAGTTGATACAACAAAAGAATCCGAAGTTAAAAAGGACAACAAAGCTAAGTGCTTAATTGTACAGTGTGTTGATGACACACAATTGGAGTGCCTGAGGGACTGTGAATCAAGCTTTGAAATGTGGAATGTGCTTGTGGAAAAATACGAACGAAAAGGATTACCAGGTCAGCTGTACCTTAAGAAAAAATTGCTTTCTATGAAACTAAAGGAGAATGATTGCCTTGTTAAACATATTGAAGATTTTGAAAACATTGTCAGACAGTTGAAGGCTGCTAAAGCTGAAATAAAGGATGACGACCTGATATGTAACTTACTATTAAGCCTGCCTAGTTCTTATGAGACGGTTGTCACAGTCATAGAAAATATACCAAATATTTCATACAATGATGTTAAATCAAAGCTTTTGGCTGAAAGTGATAAACGAAATTTGAATACAAGGAACATTACTCCAACAGGCATTTCAAGTAGGTACAGTAGCTACTGCTTTTAATACACAGAGGACCTGTTATAAATGTGGACTTGTTGGCCATTTCAAACGTGAGTGTCCTGGAAGAAATCAAGGCAGTGGTCAGGGCCATCAAGATGAAGGTGGTGCTCGAAGTGGTGGTTATGCTAATGGTAATGGAAATAGAGGAGGTTTTCGAGGACGTGGATATCAAGGTACATATCGAGGTGGTAGAGGTGGCTTCGGAGGAAGATTTCAAGGTAGGAATAGGTATAGGAATTTTCGAGGAAATTTTCATAGTTATCATGCAGAAATTAATAATCAAAATATAAATGAAAGTGACAGTCAAGATAATGTAGTTGATGAAAATGATATTTTATTTGATAAAAGTGTGTGTTTCATGGGGGATAGAAATGAAAAAATAACTGAGAACAGAAATATTAATACATTGAATTTTTATGTAGACTCGGGTTGCACCGACCATATGGTTAATAAAGAACATTTTTTCCATAGCCTACTTATGCTCAAAGAGCCAATAAAAATTGCAGTTGCAAAGGATACTAGTTATTTATTGGCCATTGGTATTGGTGACATAGAAGTATATGGTATTGTAAACAAACAAAAGATAAGATGTTGCATCAAAAATGTATTTTTTGTACCTAACTTACGCAGAAATCTTTTATCAGTAAAAAAGCTAGAGATGGTTGACATTAGGGTTATATTTGAAAAAGGTGAGGTAAAATTATTGGATAAACATAACAATGTTGTTGGGTTAGGAAAAAGAAATAATCTATATGAAATATCATTTTATTTGATCCAGTCAGAATGCTTAAATATAGAATCTGAGAATGATAGTTTTATGAAGTGGCATAAGCGATATGGTCATATTGGTTTTTCGGGGTTAAAAGAAATTATTAAGTCAGGGATGGTATACGGTATTGAGGAAAATTTAAAAGTACAAAATGTTGAGTTTTGTGAGCCTTGTATTAAAGGAAAGTTATCAAGAATACCATTTGGAACACGTACAAAAAGCAATAGGATTTTAGAAATAGTTCATACGGATCTGTGTGGACCAATTACCCCCACTTCTTTTAACGAAAAGAAATACTTTATGACTTTTATTGACGATTTTTCAAATTTTACAGTTGTGTTCTTATTAGAAAATAAAAGCCAGGCATATGAGAAAATATGTGAATATGTGAACATGGTTGAGTCAAAATTTAATAGTAAAATTTCAAAATTGCGTTGTGATAATGGGGGGGAGTATAAGTCAAAAGAGGTAACAGATTTTTGTAAGGAAAAGGGAATAATTTTGGACTATACTGTGCCATACACACCGCAGCAGAATGGGAAAGCCGAAAGAAAAAATAGAAGCTTAGTGGAAAGAAGTAGGGCTATGTTGGATGATGCAGGTATGCCTAAAGAATTTTGGGGAGAAGCGATCTTAACAGCAAACTATTTGATGAATAGGGGAATAACTGCAAATTTAAGAAATATCACACCAGCTGAGGCATGGTACGGGGTAAAACCAGATATTAAAAACTTTAAAATTTTTGGGTGCATGGCTTATAGTTTAATTCCAAAACAGTTCAGGGCGAAATTTGATTCTAAAACTAAAGATTGTATTATGTTGGGGTACTCACCAACTGGTTATAGGCTATGGGATATTGAAGATAATAAATTGATTTTATCAAGGGATGTAGAGTTCGATGAAGATAAATTTTACTACAAAAATAGGTTAATAGACATAGGTATAGAAAAAGAAAAACAGGAAAACTTGGAAAAAGATGAGAAAGATCAAGATGAGGATCAAATAGAAGAGCAGTATGATTTGGGATGTGAGAATGAGATTTTAGGTAATAATATAAATTCAAATAAGCGACCTATAAAAATGCCATCCAAATATAGGGACTATGAATTATTCATGGCATTTGATGGATTTTTGTGAATGATGTTCCTAAATGTTTTTCAGAATTAAAGGATAGGGTTGATAAAGATTACTGGTTAGGTGCTGTAAATAGGGAGCTAGATTCAATCATAGAAAACCAGACATGGGAAAAGGTGGATAGGCCTGTAAATGCTAGAATTTTAGATACTAAATGGGTGTTTACATACAAGAATTTGGAGGAGAATTTAGAAGATAGATATAAGGCTAGACTTGTTGTTAGAGGGTTTATGCAAGAAAAACATATAGATTTTGATAATATTTACTCACCTGTAGCCCGAATGTCAACTATCAGATTGTTACTGGTAATAGGTAATCAATATAAACACCACTTTATACAACTTGATGTTAAGACCGCATTTTTAAACGGATCCATTAATGAGGACATTTATATATTTGCACTTAGTGGTATAGAATGTAAAACAGGTGAAGTGCTTAAATTAAAAAAATCTTTGTACGGTTTGAAGCAAAGTAGCAAATGTTGGAATGATAATATTAATAATTTTCTTATAAGTATAGGATTTATGAGATCTGAAAATGATTTTTGCTTATATTACCTGAAATGTGATAATGCTTTGGATGTTGTGTATTTACTTATTTATGTCGATGACATTATTTTGTCAGGTCCTTCGCTAAACAAAATCAAAAATTTCAAAGAAATTTTGATGTCACATTTTAAAATGAAAGATAAAGGTAATTTGAGAAATTTTCTTGGTCTTGAAATATGTTATGATAGGGACAATGGTGTTTTGAAAATTGGTCAAGCAAAATATGTAGAAAATCTACTAAAGAAGTTTAATGTTGAGGACTGTAAGACGTCTCCTATTCCGATCGAGCCAAAACTTAAAGTTGATAAATGTAAAGATGAAAATGAATTAACCAATAAACCCTTTAGGGAATTGATTGGCTGTTTGATGTATTTGATGTTGGGTACTAGACCCGACATATGTTTTGCAATAAATTTCTTTAGTAGATACCAGGACAAGGCCACAGACCAAACTTGGAATTATCTTAAAAGAATATTAAATTATTTGAATGGAACTAGAAGTGTTGGGCTGGAATATAAGAGAGATTTATGCAACAATAGTTTGGTGTGTTATGCTGATGCTGATTGGGGCGGTGACCTCATTGATAGGAAATCTGTTTCTGGTTTTCTAATCAAGCTTTTTGGGAATACAATCGTTTGGGTAACCCGCAAACAAAACTGCATAAGTCTTTCTTCTACCGAAGCGGAATTAGTTGCTCTATGTAGTGCAGTAACAGAAAGTTTATGGGTTCTAAAATTATTAAAGGATTTTTCTTTGAAAATAAATGAAATTATTTTATACGAAGATAATCAGGGCTGTATAGCAATAGCTAATAATCCGGCCAATAATCGCAGGGTGAAACATTTGGAATTGAAATATAATTTCGTATGTGAATACATCAACAATCAAATTTTGAAACTACAATATGTTTCATCTAGCGACCAAGAGGCTGATATTCTAACGAAGGGCTTACCATCTCCCACATTTAAAAATTTTAAAAAATATATAGGTTTGAAAGATTTTAGTGACGGGGGCTGTTGAAATATGTAATTTTCTCTCACACTAAAATCTTTTCTGACACTAGAGTAAGAATAGAGTAAGAAACCGGAACACGGGCAGTAACGGAACAGAACCAATGTATGTGAGGTTATGATATATACTGTCAATATTTATAAGGGTGTGTCCGATGATTAATAAATAACATGAGTTTTGCCAGTTGTTTTTCTGCCACAAGAATTTTGTATGTTTTTGGTTGATTGAATAAAAAGGCTTTGATGAAATTTGTGTGCTTCATTCTATAAAAACAAGAAATAATGGAAACCATGAAATTCTATTGCCATCAGAAGAAAAAATTTGTAACGGTCCCTTCAGTGAAAAATTTCATAAAAACTTTAAAAGGTTTCATTTATATTTCAAAAAAAATATTAGAAAGATACCCAAAAAAATACCTAATTCTCAGGGTTTTCCAACAGGATGCACTTGAAAATTTCTTTGGGTGTATTAGGAGTTATAGTGGGCGCGAAATTAACCCCAGTGCTTCTCACTTTTTAACTTCTTTCAAAGCGCTCATAATCAATAACTTTTTATCTGCTCATTCACCAGGCTCTAACTGTGAACAGGATGATAGTATTGGTTCACTTGCCAATCTGAATAATTTTTTTCTTCAAGAAAATATTCAAGATAGGATATTTATGCCAGGAGTAGTTCCACTTGATGACACTGACAATATCGAAATACCTCCCGCTGTTGTAGCATTCAGAAAGTCAAAAATATCTAGGTGCACTCAGGCATATATAGCAGGTTTTATAACTAAACTATTATTAAAAAAAATCAAATGTAGTACTTGCAAAAAAAAATTGCTCTATAGAGACCATGATGTGGATATGGATTTCATAATTGCAAGGCAGTACAAAAACTCAAATTTAACGAAGCCTGGTACTGTCTTATCTTTTTTGATAAATCAAGCAACAGCCCGTTTATTTTATTTAATTCCAAGAGTATGTCACATGGAAAAAATTTCAATTTTACTCCGAAAAATATTGCTCCAAAACCTTGATTTTAAAATAATAAAAAACACCTGTCACTTAGACAATGATATTACACTTACCAAAATAATTATTAGATGTTGTTTATTCTTTTGGTGCAAACAAGTTAATCGTATAATAAAGGGAAAAGATTCAAAATTCATTAAATTTATTCGTATGAAACCTAATGCGGCACTAATCGACCCTGTCAAAATGCAAGCCTACAAAAAACTTGAAAAAAAATGTAAAAGATCAAAAAAATAATTTTTTCTATTACCATTGTTCTTTTTTTTATAACAATTTGTAGTTTTAATTTAAAAAAAAAATCACAATTACAAAATGATATACATATTATATGTATACCTACGGCCTAAAGTGGTACTTTTAATCCCGAGACAAAAAGTTTAGAATTTGTCGAGGGGTTAAAAAACACTTTAGCCCTTAGGTGTATACACTATTTTATGTACTTTGGAGTTATTCAAATTAAAATTACCCTTTCAATCCCTTTTTTATTTAATCCCCTGAAAATAAAGTAAAAATTTATTTTCAATACCTAAAGTGTATGAAATAATGTTCTTAACTGTTGCGGAAAGTGCCTTTCCGACACCTAACATCTGGCAGTTCATTTATGTATTATATAGGTATTTCTTTATGTATTTATTAGTAAAATATTTTGGTATTATATATGTATAGAAATATTTATAACCTTTTTTTGTAATAATCTATTGTAAATTTATAATTACTAGTTGTTATAATAAAATTTTAAATATGTTTTACTTGTTAGTACTGTTTCTGTATGGTGGTTTTTACTTAAAAATTGATAATATGTATGAATATGACTTGCAATTTTTCGATTTTAGTCTTTGTCAAAAACAGGAAAATTGCAAACTGCTCGTCCTACATTTAAGTTTTAAAGTAATTGTCCATCATTAGAAACCTAAAATACCCAAACTTTGTTTGAAAGCTTTTTTTCGGGTTTGAAAAAAGGACGATTCTATCTAGAATGATTCAAAACAATCACACGGTTTATGAATCAACAAAATGACAACATCTCGGGGATCGGCTATCACAAATTTTAATAATAAACTGTGCGATTGTTTTGAACCGTTCTAGAACGGTCCTTTTTTTGAATCCGAGAAAAGCTTAAATCAAAAAAAATATTCAAATTCAAATTCCCGCGCCCGCCATATGCAAAATAGTTATGCGGTCAGTCGAAAGATGGCGCTTTTATCAGTCCCATTGTTGAACGTAGAGTTTCTTCTAAGGGGGGGTGTTTTGTGGAATTGTTTTCCTCTGTATTAGCTTTAACTATGCTGTAGAGAAAATTTCTTTTTGCCTTGCTATCATTTGATGTTAATGATGTTGTGGGGATTTTAGAGTTCCTTCGATAGAGTGGACCAGATAGACCTTGGGTGGTTTTAATAAAACTCGAACGCGGTTAGTTTTTAATCGTTTTAATTCCAACTCAAAACACTTTTACTACCGCAAACAAACGGATTAACAAAGACGAACAGTACAAGATTACGATTAAATTAATTATAGCAATTAACAGTGTTGTTTTTCAACCACGTGGAGGAAGTGCATTGACACGGAACTTGTTGATCCCCCCTTAGAAATGTAAGTCTTATGAGAGACGTCAGTCTAGTCGTTTCAGCTTTCCCCTCCAATCACTAGAGGCGCTTCAATCAACCTATTAAAGTTTTCTTTTTCCTGCCGGACCGTGCGCCAAGATTTGAAGTTTATTTTGTCATTTCCAGTCGTCAAAATTTAAATTTTGAATTTCTCCCAACATTTAGAATTATCAATTACCTATCAATTAACAATAATTATTATCTCAAAATGTCTTCTCCCAGTTTGTTAATTGAAAAGCATCAGAAATGCTACAGCAGCTATTTCCGGTTTCCAAAAGATGCCGAAAAAATGAAACAATGGCTAGAAAAAGTTCGCAATCCTTTACTAAATAGCCTCAGTGTCGAGAAGGCTTATAATAATTATAGAGCGTGAACAAGACATTTTCCTCGAGAATTTATTGTTGGCGATCCAAAAGCCAGACGAGGACTCACATGGAATGCTGCGCTTTTGCTGTATCTCCCTGAAGGTAAGTTAATACTAGATATATGTGAGAAAGACGTACTTACATTTTCACTTACTCCTCCCCATAGTTCTGATTAACGACAACGTGTTAGAATTCGGGTTTAAAGGAGCATAGGTCAGAAACATTAAAATTAATTTTAATTTTAGCCCCAATTATCAAAAACAGTGAGGAGTCGTTAATTGATAAACCACAATCACCAAAATGGCAAAAAGTGGAGATCGACACAGTTGAAACTCGTCGAAGAGTCCTAAGACGCCTTCAGAAATTAGTTTCGCAACTATGATTGACATAGGTAGGTAAACATAATAACTCTGTTCCAACACGTCAAAAAATCGTCCCATGAACGGTTTCGAAACCACTCAGTATAACAATTTTAGTTTCTGCGCAGAATCGTGACGGTACATTGTACGGTTTTCTGCTGTGTTGGAACAAAGCTAATATTATTCATTTCTTTTTTTTAAATGTTTATTCCTTTATCAGGAGACACAATAATTAAAATATTCCTAGTTACATACAGGTACACCATATTCTAATATGCATGTATCCAAACTTTTTTGGTAGAATCGTTGGTAACGAAATTTGTGTTTTAGATCAACCAGGCCCGTCATGTCGTCAATTTTTATCTACTGAAACTTCTGCAATTCGGGCAGACATTGCTACACCAAGTGGAACCATCACATCTGCAAACATGAAAAAGTCACCAACCCACTTTGTCTCTTAAAACTTTTATTGGTAGGTACCTAACTGTTATTGCTTAATGAATAACCACCCAGTTGGGAGTAGGTGAATTTTAAAACATCCTAACTCAAGTAGGACTACTACTATAAAAGACTACTAATTACTAAAACTTGCAGTCGAATGCTAGAAAAATTAGAAGCTAAATGTGCGAAAAGCTCGTCTCCAATCTTGATCTATTTTTTTTTTGCAGGTCATGAGAGACGATGCCAAATTTTAAAGAACATTAACGTCACTAGGCAAAAAATTCCTATCCCCAAGGGCAAAAATATCTTTATTCCAAAGTTATAGAATCCAGCAATAAGTTAAGAAGAATCAGTAGAAGGTTGTCGTCATTTAAATCCAAAGTTTCTACTGCTGAATAACTTGCATCATAAACCAAATTTCAAAGGCTCGTAGACCACGTCAATCCATTGATATACAGCTTTATTTTAAGCCAAGTCCGTACTCAAAACCAAAAGCCTAAAGCTAGACGATTTACATTGGACGAGAAGTTGTTGGCGTTGTCTTTGCTTAAAGCTAGTGGTAAAGGGTATAGACTATTATCAAAAATATTTATTCTATCATCCAGGCGAAATCATTTTCTTGAATGAGCTTTATATTATGTATAACTACATAAACTTTCTACCTAACACATGCGGAAAGTGTATTTTCTGGACTTAAAGGCTTGTTTGAACTCTGCTTTTTGTTGTCATTCGTGCAACTTCCATCACGTGCAGAAACACTTTCCTCACTTGTTAGGTTAACAACGATTTTGGATTGTGAGAAAAGGACCTCTTTTGTCATTTTATTTACGATTTAAGTTTTTCATCAAGCTATTGTTAAATGTACGTCATTACTTCTTGTAACTGTCCTTATTATCTTTAACTTAACTAGCATTACCTACCTATGTATGTATACTTACATGAAAAAAAACTGTTTCGCAATAATTGTAATTAATTCAATATTCTTTAATATTTTCTGTTTCAAACTTTAATAAATATCTAAATTTGTCATCTTAATTTTTAGTCAATTTTACCTTGAAGGCGCTTCAACACTACCGATTTTATGAGTTTCTTCTTTTTGGCACAATTATTTTATGCCAAAAAATGGTAGAAACTTTAAAGTGGTGGTGTTGAATCGCTAGAATCAAACAATGGTGCAAACGATCCACCGGAACAAATAAGATACCGAACGAACCCTAATTGCGTTTTGCATTCGCCAATAAATCCAGAATTACAAAAGCTTACCCCTCCAGTCACTAGAGGCGTTGAAAACTTATAGACAGGTTCTCAACACGGCACTTACCTTTCTAAGGGGGGATGTTTTGTGTGTTGCGCTGAGTGTGTAAAACTGGATGAAACTGGAATCGAATCTTCCAGACCGAAACTGTCATAAAAAGTGTTGGGTTATATTCATTTGTCTATTTTTTGAGGGGCGTTCGATAACATGGGGCGTTCGATAACATAGGGCGTGTTATGGACCGTCGATGACGTGCAACAAATGTCTGAGTTATTAAAGAAATCTAAACATCCTCCCCCCCAGTTGAAGTCTCGCCTTCAACTTAATCAAAAGGCAACGGAGCCAATTTTGTAATAGGCCTAACAAAACAGCCGGTTTGTGTTCTCACCTCGGCCACTCTAACCTTGCCATCTGGACCAGTCATTACCCTCTGAATCCGACCCAGCATCCAGTCCAGAGGGGGTGTATTATCTTCTTTCAGTAACACCAGCATGCCGACCTTCAAATTGGATGCGGGTTTGATCCATTTGGGCTTATGTTGTAACCTGTTCAGATATTCAGTAGAATTAGGCAATTCAATCCATCTGTCAAAATGGAAAATTTAATATGGCGTGGCGGCCAAGCAAGTCTGTTTTGATTATTTTTTTATGCTTATTTTAAATTATTTTGCTTAGAGTTTGGTTTGCAACTTTGATTTTGATTATTTAATAAAATATTTGTTGACTAGGAACCTGAATTATTAAATCGGGTAGAAACTAGATATTTTTTTGTGTTTTTTGGCTCATGTGTGGCCGCCACGCCATTTTGATTGTCACGTGGTTTGAATTGCCTAATATCTCTTCCAAAAAAGTGACCTAATTTTGGAACATTGTTCCCAAAACGAAAGTCGGTTGTCAGGGACTGAAGACACATTTTTTTCAGGAAAAGATGTAAGAGGTTGGCCTATTATAAAATGACCAGGTGTAAGGCATGTGAGGTCAGACGAATCAGTTGAAGCAGGACATAGAGGTCGAGAGTTGAGAATACTTTCTATTTGCGCTAAGACCGTAGTCAATTGCTCGAATGTTAATATTGTTTTACCAATAATTCTCCGCAGATGAAATTTGGTTGATTTTATGCCTGCCTCCCAAAGTCCACCCCAGTGAGGGCTTGAAGGCGGAATAAACTTCCACTGAACTTCCTCGGATGACAGGTTGTCGGTGATTATATTTAAATTTGTCGGAGATTTGAAAAAATTATAAACTTCGTGAAGTGAGTTATAGGCTCCATGAAAATTAGTGGCGTTGTCGCTAAATATTACAGCTGGTTTCCCTCGTCTAGCGATGAACCTCTCAAAGTGAGTAAAAAGGCATCTGATGATAAACTTGAAACAAGTTCAAGATGAACGGCTTTTGTGTTCATACACACGAAAAGTGCTATGTCCCACATAGCAAAAGTTTATTTGATGCAGATTTTATGTATATTCACAATAAACCTGTGCATATACACAGAATCTCCATTTTTAATGTCAAGTATATTCATTTCATGTTTTACGGATATATATTTGTCACAAAATACATTATACATAGTATGTACATAAGGTATATACATCGCATATCCTGGATATTCGTGTATATTGGGGGCATATACTAGCCTAGATTTGATGGATATTCGCCTTATGTCTTTTATATACATTATACCTCCATTATATATTAAACGCGTTTCTGCAATGAATATTCTTTTCGTGAATTCGTTTTTTTTAGCTGCGGCTTCCCATGACTGTCCGTGGCGGATTTTGGTTCAGATAGAATGCGTATGGAACAAATTAAACTGTAATTTAGTCATACACATTCTATCTGAACCGAATTCCGCTGACCGACAGTCCCAGGAAACCTCCGCTTTGGTCGTTGTCAGATATATTATCCCTAGGACATTACATGCTCGGGATAATTTTATGACAATCAAAAGCACGTTGCTTTCTTACCTGTACTTCTTACCAGCCAGCGCAACTGAAAAAAAAATGGTCTTAAAATTATCAGGCATTTGATAGTCCCTTTCTCAGATACATACTTACTTGTAAAAAACGTCATGAGAGGAAGAAATTATAACGAACATTTTTTTGAGACCATTTATTTGTTTTTTTTACATTTTACAAAAGAAAGATTCATTCATGAGAAAAACAATGTTCGGTTTACTTTCTGACAAATCTGCATTCATGCAATTCAGGCACTACCTGAATTCATGATTTTTCTGGCTCGAATTGCATCCATGCTAATTTGTCTTCCAGCAACTGGACAGAGTAAGCAAAATAATCATTATCAATATTATAAAAAAACCCAATTACATAATAATGAACTTTAGAATTTGATGTATAATAATAAACTAAAGATTTATGCTATGCGAATTTACATAGTATCATTTCCGTCCTCTTCTTCCTGATTTCCGTCCTCTTCTTCCTGATTTTCATTCCGTCTAAAAATAAATAAACTGAAGAAAATTTCATCTAAGAAAATAAATGAATATATTTTCTCATTTAAGGGCTCAACAACATATGAACAATACTAGGCAACAATATTTTCAAAACTAACCTTCTTCGCTTATCTTCCAGATGCATGCGATCCTTTGATCGCACCAACCATTTTTTTATGTAGACAATAATATCGGCTTCTGTGGCATTTTTAGTGTGATTGTTAGCTCGCACAGTATCTAGAAACGAAATAATATTTAGTATTACCAGACATATTACATATATTCTTACACATTGGCATACCTAAAATGACATTGGCTAACTTTAAACATTTGAATTTTCTCTTTCCTTTGGCTCCATCCCAACTGAATAAATTTCCAACTTCATTTGTTAACAATTTATACATCAATCGTTTTACAATTTCAGGTACATCACTGCCTCCAACTCGACTTAAATACTTTATCTAAAATATCAGAAATAATACATTTATCAACATAAATTAATATAAATTAATAAGGCTCACCATTTTCTTCATTTCAATTTCGTTATTCAAACGATTTTCAAGGCTATTAAGTTTTTCAATGTCCAAGGGAAATAGATCAATAAATTCATTATCCAAATTTTGATCTAACTGGTTGATGTTATCACCACTTTCCAATTTTTCAATTGATGTTCCGAGTTCATTTATCTTCAAATTTAGTATTTTTAGTTTCCTTAAAACTTGCACCCTGAATTCTACACAAATGAAAGATTGAAATATTAGAAAAAAGTTAATTTTTGTCTACATAGAAACTCACCTGATGAATTAGCGTGCATTTGTTTTAATACTTTCAAAATTTTATCAGCAGAATTATCTACTGTAGCAGATTCTCCATGTTTTTGTGTTTCTGGCACGGACAAATTATCTTGATGAAACTTCAAATTTCTGAAATCGGGAAAAATGTTAATTTCAAAACATTCAAAAATGTTTATTCACCTTTCAGGAAGTACATCATTAGGTTCAGAGGTTCTGGTTGGCCGATTCAGGAAATTTTTCAGTTGTGATCCAGAAGAACTTCCTGAAAATTGATTAAAATTATTGTATTTTTTCTATGTTAATTATTATTTTATTGCTAATTTACTTTCTTCATCTGTTCTTCGCTCTGAACAATTTTGTATCTGGGAGGTTCTAAAAATTAAATTAGGAGTTGCATTCAACCTAAAACAATAATAATATACAGTAGGTACCTATAGTCTTCTAGAGATCTTGATCTCTTCTTGGTTTTTTTGTTTGGTTGACGATTTTCTTTTTCCATCAATGAACTAAAATAATTTATATTACTTCTGTGAAGCTAGAGCTCACTTTAGCATTACAAATACCTACCGGTTTTGTTGTGAAGACCTGCTGCCAATGCTTAACTGCTTTCGAGAAGTGTCTTCTTCGTAACTTGTATCGTTATCATCTAAAAAAAAAACTATTCCATCAAAAATGAAATAGACTGTAATCTGTAATACCTTGTGCTTGAGAAAGTCCACTCGGTCCTGGGGTGCTAGCACCAAATTCTGGGAATGACAGAGAATTATCTGAAGAACCGCTTTCATCAGCTTCAGACGAACTATAATGAAAGTTCCTGTAGGTATGTGGTTTTCTTTTTCGCTTTCCCTTTCCAACATTTTCATTTTCATCGGTTGTTGACAATTTATCCTTCTCATATGCCTTATGGACCTTAGATAAAGCTTGTTTGTAATCCTCTAGAAATTCGAATTTTATTTTAACAACAAAAATATACAATAATTATAGGTTTTATCTTACCACATTTGGTTAAAATTTTTGCCTTAAAAGCCTTCCAGTCATTCTCTGGGAGTTCTTTGCGTTTGATCAACTTTTCGAGGGTATTCCTCTTTATTTTTGAAGGGGGCCAAAAGCATTCTCCACTCAGTTCTACATACCAAGAGGCTGGTACAACTGATACAGTATTCTCTTGTGTAAATACAACGACGTACCACATTTTGCAGTTATTTATGAAGAGTTTCGAAACAGTTAATCAAATGATTATACTATAGATAATCTATTAGATACATAGTAATAGTAACTTACAGATGTGACATTGGAAAACACACCAACTTTTTTTCAAATGGTAGGATTATAACTTTTTTTTTAATAGCGCTTATGTCCCAGGATCTCAACTCACTTCTTTTTTTTATGCAAAAAATGTTGACAAATGAAGATGGAAAGGGTTTAGAAAAAAAATCATTATCAGGTTTATACAGAAAACCAATTACATGAACTGCAGAGTTTGCATTTGTCGCAAAGTTTTTAATTTCTATAATTGAATCGTCATGTAGCTGTGCAAATCTATCACCAAATTTGTTGACGTTGATTAGAAAATGTTTTGCTGAAAATTTTTCATACTGCGGACTAGTCAAACCAGGTAGTAACGGTCCACTGCTATGCTCTATAGAAAATTTATTACTCAAAGATTCGATAACAACTGGATTAAAAAAAAAATTTTCTTCAGAAATTCTTTTAATCACTTGTTGTATTGGCTGTGATGTCTTGCGAATTTTCTTTTTCAGTTGTTGCATGTAGTTTTCAAACGGAAAAGAGCTGAATTTGTCAAGATTTCCAAAACGAGAAACAAAATCAGTTATATGCAGAAGACTATGTACATTCAAAGATAAGAAACCCAAGCCGTAAACTTTTTCACAATTCATAATAAAATGTTCAAGCAAAGATGCTGCAAATTCAACAAAGTCTTTTCTTGTGGCAAGTTCATTGCTAACTAAAATTAAAGTAGCCATGGCTAGCATTAAAAATAAAGAGTAAATTTTTTTGGAGACAACATTTTTTAATACAATTGCTCCGGTATACAATAAAAGTAAACGAAATTCTGTAGCCTTATATCGCTTGACTTCAGTTATATTTCGAGTTTTTCTACGAGAAAATTCAAAAGGTATGAACTTTTTCAGGTATTTTAAATTTTTATTTAATAATAATACTTTTCGAGCGGGCAACTTGAAAGGTGGCTTTCCAAATATTAGCCCATATTTCTTCTGACAAAATATTCTTTTTGTGACTCCCAAAAGAATGCAATGCATATAATCGAGAGGGACGTCCTCAATTAGGTCAAATTTGGGAATATTTTCTAATAATGTATATCCTACATGATGTTCCTCTTGCTTTTTAGATCTAAAATCAGCATCAGTACGTTTCTGGTATTGAGTTTCGTTAAAACAGACAACACCATCATAAATAGTTCCTTCAGTGCAACATTTCGTGCACGAAAAATACCCGCTGTGGCCTTTAACCGCCAAAACATAGGATTTTGCAGGCATATCACAAATAAGCATTTGTACTCGAAATGGGACAACAAAAGATCCTATTTTAATGCCATTGTTCACTAAACTTGAACTCTCTGACACAAAATCAAATATCAAATCATTTGCTGGGGGTTTTTGAGGACCCTGAAAAAGTGCCACCAAGAAAACTACTTTATCAAGTACGTCAACAGATTTAACTAAACATAATATGGGCCAAAAGGATTCTCCAGTACTTTTATAGAGGGGTAATCCATCAATATTAACAGCAATTTCAATTACACTGGTATCAGTGGGATTAATGTTGAATTTAATAAATAAATCATTTATTGCATTTTCAATTCCGAAATAAAAATAACTTCCTGAACCAAGTTTTTTACAATTCGTGTTTTTTTGCGTGCCCAGTAGAGTTCGGGGATCAACTGGAAGGTGTTTTAAATCTTCACTCGAACTTAATCGCAAAATCTTTAATAATTTTCCAAGAGAAGCTAGGGAAATATTTTCTTCAGTTGCCCAGCGACCTAATTGGCTATGAAAACTCAATTTTTTTTCATTGGAAATGGTGGTTAGTTTGTTTACTTTTTCTGCCTCCTTTGTTGTAGTGACTGAAAACATACTAGAATTCCCCTCGGAATTTTCTGAAATTACTTCATTCTCATCATAACAATTATTGTTAGATAGAAAATTCTCATCGTTACATTCATTTTCAGATTTACTCTCAGATTCACTGGAAATATGACATATTGACTCTGCATTTTCTACTTTATTTTCTATTGCTAATAAAGGCGCAGATATTGCAGCATTTTGATGACTTGGTGAAGATATGGATAAGAATAGTGTGTTTTCCAATGAAGAATCTATAAAAGACATGGAATCGCCAACATCTCTGGCAACTTTACGATATGCATTTCTTTTTAAACAATTTTTCGAATATATTTTTTTGTGGTTTTGTTGCATTGTTATTACCTTGTTGTTGATCTAGGAGTCTGCCAAAAAAAACAAATACCTAATTTACTTCATATTCAAATATCGGGCAAGTTTTTAAATTCAACCAATAATGCTTATGCGCATTCATCGACGAGCATTTTTAAATGACCTGATGGAACTATTTTCCATTCAATACATAAAGCGCATAAATCACTTATGGAAAATGGTTGAGTTAAAAAACTCGACGTTATACATTATTTTTTTTAATACCAATCCACACAAACCAAATTATCTACTTTTTCCGCATTTTTTAAAATTATTTTCAATTTACTATCTTGTCATTATGACATGATTAGCATATGGCAACTGGGCCCATGCTAATTTTGATTTTTAATTATCTATTATGGATCATTAATAGTTACGATAAAATAATCAAAGTGACTCAGAATCAGCTCTTTCACTCGGTTTCCAGAGCTAAGTAAAATATTCAGTATTTGAAGTCAACATGGATACCTAGGTACAGGGTGTTTTTTTATAACTGGAACACTCAGTAACTTTTTTATTATTGAAAATAGAGGGCATGTACAAATTGGAAAATTTCTTGGTAAATTGCAATGACCTCCAGCGCTGCAACGATTTTTTTTCTTGCTATAGGTATACAGGGTGCGCTAAAAAAAAAAAATTTTTTCAATGGAACGCCCTGTATATTTGTGCATTCTTAGAATTCTTGAAAAATAAGCTTTACGGAAATATATCAATTAGGTGCTATAGTTTGATCTTTTTTAGTACCCGAGATATTTGGCTTTTAAGATTGAATACTTATTGTCAAAATAAAATGTAATGGAAACGAGCAACTGATCAAGCTACTAAGTGGGTCATTTCTTTATGTCCAATTCCATGAATTCCAGCAATATGAACTCAAAAACCTAGTGGCCTTGAAAAAATGAAAGGTTGATCCTTTCCAATATATTTTATTTTGGCAATAATTATTGAAACTTTAAACTCAATTATCTCGGGAACTACAAAAGATATCCAAATAGTAATTGATATTTTTGTTTTTGTGAAGCTGATTTTTTTTTAAATATTAAAAATGAAAAAATATACAGGGCATTCCATAAAAAAAATTTTTTTTTGGCGCACCCTTTATACCAATGGCGAGAAAAAAAATCGTTGTAGCGCTTCAGATCCTTGCAATTCACCAAAAAAAAATCCAATTTGAACATGCCCTCCATTTTCAATAGGTAATGTAATAAAAAAGTTAGTGAGTGTTCCAGTTATAAGCAAACACCCGTAGGTACATAAAAAAAGTAAAAATTATAACTACCTAATCATTCAATAAAGATTATTCAACATGTGAAGAAAATTACTAGTCAAAAGGAAAGTTGTATTTTTGGCAATGGTAGGTACCTACCTATTAAAAAACTATCTTTTGTGATGATATGGGAACAACTTGGAAATATAAGCAATAATTATTGTGGTATCAATTTTCTTAGTAAGCCCCGAGGCAAGCCCTGAACTGTTGTATCGTATCCAAACCCAACCCATAGGCAAAGTCTAGGTATATTCAAATTTTGGCTCTGGACGTATCTAATTAGTGTGGCTAGATCAATCGCTTGTTAAGGCTTGTTAAGTAAACAAAAACCTTAGAATGTGCCAATGTCAATATGACATTGTTTCTGTGTGGCCCATTCTAAGGTTCTTGTTAACTTACAAGCCTTAACAAGCGATTGATCTAGCCACCCACGATGCAATCTAATTCTATTTGTTTGATAAACGATAAACCCACAATAAGTTCAAAATAGCCACAAAATTTTTACATTCCCAGAATAAATTTATCTAAATCGTAAACGGGTTTTGAGCTTAGTTTTGAAATTTTGATGGTTTCGGTTGTGCCGCAGTGCCAAAGATTGTAATTAGACAATAAGGGATAATTCAAAATTCAAGTATCTAGTAGTAATAGTTTAAAACTTACCAAAAAAAACAAAACACTCCACTCACTCCCGACTCCCGTTGAACAAAAAATGAAAATGCACAATGACGCTCAGCTAGCTACGACAATAATGGCGGACAGAGAAAGTGACGCCAGCCCAGCCAGGCAAAATTCCTGTCCGTAACCAGTGAAAGAAAGAGTACAGGGCTTTTCACTTGAATTTTTCAATGAATATACTGGAGATTATGGATACTTAGCGTGAATGCGAATAATGCGATTATTGCACTTAAATTAAAAATTGTAATTGAGGAAACGAAGAAAATAGAAATGGCCGTGGTGGCGTGGTACAACCGAACGGGGACGGAAAGTCGAAAGAACGACGAACGACGACGGACGCGCACGCCTCAGGCATTGTTGCCAGATCTTTTTTTCCTTTAACCCTTAACCCTATAACAAAAGCCTGAAAATTGGAAAAACTTTATTTCAAACTAGATATTTTCCCTAATTTGGTTAGCAGAAAAAAATGTCAAAGATCTACAATAGTTTTTAGTATTCAAAAACAAAAAATTTCAACAAAATTTACTTGAACTTATTGCGAAATCTGAATTGAAGGGAAGAACAGTTGAGTCTGGCAGCACTGTAATACAACAGCGCCCTCATGCGAAAGTAAATTTTAGCAAAATGTTCAAAGTTCATTATGTATATACTATGTATATACCAAATAAACATTTATTTGACGGAAAGCATATAATTTCCACATCGAACATACATTTCATATACATTCGCAGACTTGTAAGAGGATGTTAATTTAGGATATACAGTGTATATAGAAAACATGTTGGCGATATATTTTACACATCATGGACTTTTAAGGTATATACAAAATATATTGAATGCTATGTGGGGTATGCTTTTGATAAGGGAGATTTTCTTAAACGAGATTCCTTCACCATCAAAGGTCCACCAAAGTCAACACCGACATTCAGAAAAGGTCTGACTGTAGCAACACGTTCGGGTCGAGGTTCGGGTGGAAGAGATCCCATAAGCTGTTCCGACTTGGTTTTACGAAGTCTAAAACATATTATGCAAGCGTGGATGTGCTTTTTGATTTGTCCCAGAGCGTTCAGCGGCCAATATCTCAGCCTCAAGTTTGCAAGTACGCTTTGAGCACCCGCATGATGCAGTTTAATGTGCTCATGTTGAATGATCAACCCAGTAACGTGCACCTTGGCAGGTAGTAACATGGGATGTTTTTGCTCAAATGGAATAGGGGCGTTATGAAGCCTCCCTCCTACCCTTATTATACCATCGTGATCTAAAAATGGAGACAGACGCTGAATTGAACCATTCCTCAAAGGAATTTTATTTTCGAGTTGTTCTAAATATTTCAGATGCAAAGCATTCAGCTTGAATACATTTAATAATTGCGTTAAGGGACTTTTGCAGTTCTGCTACGGTCAATGGGCCTGCGAGTTTAATCGAGTCGTTCTTGCAATTATTAACAAATCTTAAAACGAAAGCTATTGTTCTCTGCAATCTTGTTAATTTCGAGAATCTTTTAAAGTTTAGAGAAAATTCAGGTATTGCGACATATGAGACCGTTCTTTGTTCAGGAGGAGATCGTATTTCAGAGAAAGAGGGCGCATTTTGAACAATAAAGTTAGGGTCAGACAAAAAGGATGGGCCATGCCACCACAAATCGCTGCTCAGTAATGTGGATGAGTCTGTACCTCGAGAAATCAAGTCTGCAGGATTGGATTTGGAGTCGATGTGACGCCATTGAGAAATTGAGCTGAGTTCGTGAATCTCTGAGACTCGATTTGCAACAAAAACTGTCCATCTAGATGGAGTGTCATTCAACCAGCTGAAAACAATTTCAGAATCAGTCCAAAGCGCAATTTTTGAAAATGAGTAAGAGAAGACTGATTTCATTCTGTGAACAAGTTTAGCCAATAAAACAGCTCCGCAAAGTTCAAGGCGAGCAACTGAGACTGCCTTTAAGGGAGCTACCCTTGATTTCGAGCAAATGAGACGAGAAGAAACGGAACCATCCTTATAGATAACACGTAAATAAATTGCAGCTCCATATGCTTGAAGACTTGCGTCCGAAAACCCCTGCAATTCGAAATCCAAAATGTCGCTTGAGGTGTGTAACCATCTTGGCACGGATATGTTGGGCAGATCCTTCAGTCCGTTTGAAAACCGTTTCCAAACATCAAGTAGATCTGAGCTCAGGGGATCATCCCAATCCAACCTTTTTTAACCATAGCTGTTGCATGATGATTTTAGCCAAGATGACTATAGGACTAATCAAACCTAATGGATCGAACATTTGGGATAGTTGGGACAGGACTTGACGCTTTGTAATAGCAGAATCATCGGGCACCGAGCAAGTTATCTTGAAGGAATCGTCAACAGAATTCCAAGCAATACCCAGAACCTTGCTCAGAGGTTCCCTTAGCGAAACTTCATCTGAATCAACCCTAGTCAGCACTAGTATACATCGAGGGCTCATTGAAACACCATTTGTGCAAATGGAAACCACCTTGTTCCAACATAAGAGTGAGTTCCGTGCGGAGTCTCTTCAAGTCATCTTGAGAGTTGGCGCCTGACAAAATATCATCAACATAAATTTAAAGTGGTATCCGAAGCACGAGGAAAAGAGAGGGCATTGTCTTGAGCTAACTGAACTAAACACCTTGTTGCCAAATATGGTGCCGCTTTTGTCCCATAAGTCACGGTTTGCAATTGGGTACACCTCAAATCTTCATCAGGGTTGTCTCTCCACAAGATGTTTTGTAAGTGCAATTGGGCGGGGTTGATTTGTACCTGACGGTACATTTTCTCGATGTCAGTGGTGAGAACATACTTAAAAGTGCGAAATCTGCATAGAATATCAACCAGGTCAGGTTGCACTGTGGGGCCCTTCAACATTACATCATTCAGAGACAAGCCGTTCGTGGTCTTCATCGAACCGTCAAACACCACGCGAATTTTAGTGGTTGAGCTTGACTCCTTAATTACACAATGGTGTGGAAGAAAATACGGCATTGGACTAGAAGATGCATTCAAGGGAACATATTTCGCATGATTTAATAGCAGGTATTCGTCGATGAAGGCCTTATAACGCAAGAATAAATCGTTATCTCTACGGAATCTTTTTTCAAGCGAAAAGAATCGTTGTCGAGCCAACATGAAAGAATCACCAAGGAGTCCAGAGGCACCTTCATCCTGAAAAGGCAAATTTACTTGGAACATACCGTCAGACAATCGTTTAGTGGTTTCCTGAAAGATACTTTCACATTTTTTATCTTCTGGAGAAACAAACCTTTTATGAGGGTACTCCTCTAAGTTCCAAAATTTGGGTAGAAACTCTTCCAATGAAGGACTAGAATAAAACAAAAGAGACGCTCACAAGAGAATTCATCGCTGCGTTCTCACTGGGAACTGGACCACCTATTACCCAACCTAATCGGGAATTTTGGATAGTAGGCAGATTTTTGCCAAGAGTAATAATACCAGGTGTAATAATTTCATAATATAGATCTGCTCCTATTAACAAATCTATAGGTGCGGGAATATGAAATTCTTCATCAGCCAACCTTAAGTTTTGGGGCAAGGGCAATTTACTTGTGTCCACTCTGACATGGGGAATCACAGACGTAATTCTGTCCAATATGGCACAATGAGCAAAGAGAGAAAACTTTTCGTGTCGAGACAAAATATTTACTTTCACAGAGTGAGTCACTTGTGTTCTAGTGCTACCTATTCCTGAAATTGGCAGATGAATTTTAACCGAGGGCGATGCTAACTTCTTAAACATATGTGAAGTGATAAAAGTCGTTTGAGATGCGGAGTCCAATAGCGCACGTGCAAGCACTTTGGTTCTATTTTCTGAAACTAATAACACCTTTGCTGTAGCAAGCAATATTTGAGAATAGCTTTGAGACAAATGACATGAGCTTGGATTATTGTCTTCTGAGACGTTATCCTGAGAGAGCTCTAACGCAGCCTGCTCTACTACAACATGTTTATTTGCATCCTGAGAGTGAGGCCTACCATGGGGATTTCTGGGTTGTGCACTGGGTTGTACACTCGGTTGTACATTATTACCAGGTGGTTTGGGTGAAGGCTCATGCACTTGATGCATTGTACTTCCACTCTCTCGAGATTCGTGCAACAGAGAGTGGTGTCTTGCAGAACAAATCCTGCAATTTGACGAGGGACACTGAGACACATTGTGCTTATTACCGAGGCAGTTAAAACACAATTTATTCTGCATAGCAAACTGTTTTCTTTGAGAAGCAGGCATTTTCAAACATTAAGAGCATTTATAAATGTTATGGTTTTTGAATTTACAATAAAAACCACCTATATATTTATTTGTATCAGTTTCTTGAGCGACATGAACTCGTGAACCTTTTTGAGAATACTTATTTTCAGCATTGAAATTATCTGTTAGTGATTCTAACGATGAGCAATTTCTTTCTAAAAAATCCATAAATTCGTCCAATGTAGGCAAATCGTCTGTTTCTCGCTCTAGTTCAAAGTCTTGCCTTGTTGTAGCATCTAAATGTTTAGAGAAAATATAAATTAAAAGCAAATCCCAATTCTCGATATCGACCTGTAGTGCTTCTAATGACTTTAGATTTTTGTTAACCTGAGTTATGAATTGCCTCAAGGCTGTGCAATTATTTTTGGAAATATGTGGGACGTCCAATAGACCCTGCAACAATGAATTAATAATCAAAAGTTTTTTGTCGTATCGCTTGTTCAACATTTCGTTTGCTACTGCATAATTTTCGTTGGTCATTAACAAACTATTCACAAGGCCCAATGGTTCACCTTTCAAAGCAGATTTCAAATACATTAGTTTTTGCACAGGGGAGAGATTCTTATTTGAATCTATTAGTGCAGAGAAAATATCTTTAAAAGCGGGCCAATCCTTGAAATGACCTGTAAAAGTAGGTACATTTAAACTAGGAAGCTTAACTTGATTGAATGAGGGTTAATTGGTGGGCTATTAGGCAAGGCTAGAGGTGGTGTGGCTAGAAGTTGTGGGATGGGCGAGTTAATTGATACCTGAGAAAACCTTTGAATTAAAGATTTTAACTTTGCTGCAAGATTAAAATATCTACCTTCAAATTCATCTCTGTCAGCAGATTGAGTTTCGTCAACATCTTCAATATCATCTTGTACTTCTAGATATTACGCATAAGCTTTGTGTAATTGCACTTCCCTTACAACAAAATCATTAACATCAATATTTGCAACATCAACATTTTGTCGAACAAAGTTTTCAATTCTTGTTATCACAGCCTTTTGCCTGCCTCTTTTGCGTTTGAGGCTTTCTACATCAATTCCTAATTCAGACATTTTAAATTGAAAAAAATAGGTATCTACGCTTTAGCTTTAAATGAAATAAGAAATTTTTTGTTTTTGAAAAACGAGAAAGATTGCAAGAATCTTATAAAAAAGTTGTGAGAAAAGAGTCTATATTACTCCTTCCTACTTTAAATTAATGTCAGTTAATTTGCAAATAAGTATTTGCCACAGAGAGTGCAAATATATTCTATAGAACACCAAAACAAACGCACAAAACCACTAGGTACAAAAAAAACCAGTACAGTCACAGTGTGATGAAATTCTTGAAGTTCTGTAGTGAACGACTTTCCATAACCATCATAAATAAAATTGAAAGATCTGACCTTAAATTTTCCTTGAAATCCAGGCGGCAGAGTGCCGTAATCTTCAATTTCCAATTTGCAAGGCTACGGGATTGGGCCACAAAACTAGAGCCGAGAGGCCACTGGGGCGTAGCGCGAGGACTGCGATCCTGCAGTCTGCAACAATGGGGCGGAGACTGGATTAGTGAGAGCTCACTTTTTTGTTTTCACGAGTCAATGCACACAAGTACTATTTTCAACGTCAAAAGTATCCGAATTGTTTCTTAAAACCATTTTGTCTATCGATTTTAATCGGTTGCAAGTCAACAATCCGTGAGAAGAGACCAGAAATTATGTGGGGATTTTAGAGTTCCTTCGATAGAGTGGACCAGATAGACCTTGGGTGGTTTTAATAAAACTCGAACGCGGTTAGTTTTTAATCGTTTTAATTCCAACTCAAAACACTTTTACTACCGCGAACAAACGGATTAACAAAGACGAACAGTACAAGATTACGATTAAATTAATTATAGCAATTAACAGTGTTGTTTTTCAACCACGTGGAGGAAGTGCATTGACACGGAACTTGTTGCGCTGAGTGTGTAAAACTGGATGAAACTGGAATCGAATCTTCCAGGGAGCCGATTCTGGGACCGTTCGAACCATCATATCGAGCGAAGTGATCGATCACTTCTACTGAAATTCGAAATTGCGTATTCTTGGAAGTATTACATCGCTTGAAAATCGTTCGATGGGCGTTCAGCTGCCCAAGATCGACTGAACAGGGATCATTTCGTGAGAAGCATGCGCATTAGCCCTATTCTGTCATTAAATTTTTTTTCTAACCACTAACCACAGAACATTCTAACCAAAGATTATTTGATTATTTATTTACGACGGTTTCTATTTATTTATTTTTTTCGCCTTTCGCATTTAGCAAGTTAGTTTGTGAAAAATAAAGTTCCCTATTTATATCTTTTAGGATTTCTGGGTGTTTAAATAGGTAAGTGCTAAGCTAAGTAATTTAGAAATACTTTAATACAAGAAAAAGGTCTATATACCAAATACGAGACCAAATATATCTGTTTTTGGCTCAGTTTGGTAAAGAACTATAGTAACTACTGATGCTTTAGCTTTTTTTCTGAATACTTTATATACATACATTTCAAGTTTTATTAATGTTTATTTATGAAGCTTTGTTTTTGTGTTCTATTAGGTCAAGCGATGGATCTTGATGAAATTGCCATAATTCATCATTTAATAAGAGATTTGGAGGAGGCTGAAGAGGAGGTTGGCGAGATTCACATTTATAGGCCACGTTTTTTTAGAGGAGTCGATCCTTTCGAGAGATTTTCAGATGTGAAGTTCTTAAAAAACTTTCGCCTCACCAAAGCTCTTGCAAGAAATCTAATCGATATCCTGCGACCTTTCTTACATGAAGGAAGAAGAGTGACAGATCTGGCAATTCAAACAAAGGTACTTAAAGCGAAAACAATTGAGGAAATTATACTTATTTTGTTTTCTTTATGGATATGAAATTTCCAATATCATGGTTAAATTAACCTTTATTCAAGTTTGAAAAAAGAACAGTTCTAGAATGGTTCACAACATTCACACAGTTTATCGATCAACAAGATGAGAATGACTCAGCTATCACAAATTTCAATAATAAACTGTGTGATTGTTAGGAACCGTTCTAATTTAAAAAAAAAAAACATCCTTTTTCCAAACCCCAATCAGCTTTTAATATAAGTATGCAGCTATTTTTTAGAGTACCTAGTCAGTGCATAGAAACTATGATAAATTGATATTTTTCAGTCATACCTACTTATCGATTTAAAAATATTGGCAGAATATACATAATATTTTAAAGTTGAATGTAATCTTTGTAATTAACTACACTTTTACTAACAAAAACATCATTTATATAATATAATGTAAATACTATAATATTGCCATCTTATTTTACTATATTATGTGTGCTCTACCTAATAATACCTATAGCTAACATATTGAGTTATATATGTAGGGTGACTTTCTTTAGTTTAAAATTTTTTATTTGTCGTAGTTACCTATTTTGGTAAATTTTATTTTTATTTTTTTTCAAATATATTTTAGGTGTTAATTGCACTAAACTTTTATGGACAAGGAGGATATCAGGAAACAACTGGGACAAATCTTTCCTTAGCTGTAAGCCAACCCAGTGTCAGCAGATGTATTCATGAGGTCACCACAGCCTTGAACAGGCCTGAAATTTTACAAAGATTTATCAAGTTTCCACAAAATCTCCGGGAATTGGAAGACATACGTTTAAGGTGAGGAACATTTTTTTGTTTCAATTATGGCTTGCTGGGAAAATTAAATTTCAAAAAAGATTTAAGTTCAAACTTATTACCTACCAAAAGTTTTTTTTCTCTGGTCTTATCCAAAATGACCTTTTTGGTAATGTCACGAATAAACTATCCATTTTAGTACTTGCCTTTGCAACCTAGGTAGCAAAACTCAATTTAAATTATCAATTATTAAATTTATTGAATTATTATTTATAATTTGGCAATAAATTCTGAAATCACAAAACATATTGTATAGGTATACCATGGCATTAAAGTTTCTTTAGTGAATTACAGCCCTTGAGTTCCTCAAACTGCAAACTTTTCCACAGTATCAAAATATTCTCTTTAGTCACAATAATACATCTGCCATTTTTGTTTCAGATTTTTTAGAAAGCACAATTTTCCAGGAATTGTTGGCATAGTAGATGGAATACATGTAGCTATAGTAAGACCTAACCAAAACGAACATATCTATGTTAATCGAAAAGGGTACCACTCTTTAAATGTTCAACTGGTAAGTTCAGTTTTTGTTTACATTCTGTAATGAAATTTATTTGGCGAATATTGAATAAAAAAAATCATTATGAATTTGAAAGAAAAAAACTTCGTAACAATTTTTTTAATAATATTCATAATAAAACATTAACCAAGACAACAATAGGCAATAGCAAAAATATTTCACAACTTTAATTTTGGTTGCAGGTTTGTGGAGAAAACTTACAAATTTTGAGTGTAAATGCCAGATTTCCTGGATCAAGCCATGATGCTCATGTGTGGAGACAATCCACTGTGTCCAACGTTATGCAAACTATTCATAACAATTTTCAGCAACCATTCTTTCTGTTGGGCGATTCTGGTGAGGATATTTTTTATACATAACGGATTTTCAAAGAAGCAAATCAGAGTTGGCAATGGTTTTTTAAAAATACGTCTTAGCAATATTTTTCTTAAATTTTGTCATTGAATTTTGTAATATCAAAAATAATGGTCAATAACAAAACAATAATGCGACATACGTTTTTGTAATTAATGCACCCTTTGATTTAGTTTTTTTTTGAAGTATATCAAATATGTAGATACTGGGTGATCTATTTTATTTTTCAGACATACCCTCAACATTATTATGGGAGGTATGGCTAAGATTGCTCAGAAATATTGAATCACCATGTATCAACATATTGTAGTGGGAAAAAATATACCATGGAAACATATTGTGGCAGTGAACAATTATTATGTACTGACTCATATTGAACCACATTTAATAAGGCCATTTTTATATAGGCACAGTAAATAAATTATAATTTTTTTTTTTTCAGGATACCCTCTTCGCCCCTGGTTGATGACGCCTTTGGAAAATAATCCTCTACCAGGAACACAAGAGCACAGATTTCAAAGTTCGTTCACTTCCATCAGAAGCTCAATAGAAATGTGTAATGAGAAATTGAAAAATAGATTTAGATGCCTACTCAGACATAGAGTACTGCATTACGATCCAGAATTTGCAGGAAAAATTGTTAATGCCTGTGTAGTGCTGCATAATATATGCACAGATCACAATGTTGCAGTACCCTTGGATGATGACAATATTCAAAATATAGATTATGGGATGTATGCTGCTGATGCGATGGGAGGACATGGACAGGATCGTCCTAATAACATGAATCATGACTTAGTTGCTGGGCGACGCCTACGAGCCCAAATAATTCAAAGAAATTTTAATTGAACGTAATTGTCATTAATTATAAATAAATATGCTCCTGATGAAAAGTTGTTTACAAACCGAAAAGTACCCTTTGACTGTCCCTTCAAGTTTGAGCTATAGTATACCTATCACATTGTATATAAAAGTACTAAAGCAATACTTTTTTCCTGAGTTGGAAAGTTTCTAGCCTGAGCGAAGCAAGGACTTCAATTTGCTGAGGGTTTGAAAGGAACTTCACTCTCGTGGTTTATGAGCTATCTTATGCACTTTGTAAAAATATCTAAACATTTTGAAAGTCAAATTGTTACACTCACTTGAGAATTTTATACAGGACATGGTATAGGGTGCAGTGAAAAAATGGACTAAGTAAAAAAATACATATAACAAAAAAATATTTTATTTGAAAATCATAAACCCTAAAGAACCCAACAAAAAATATCTTATACTAGTTTACCCAAAATTTAGGTACAAAAATCACAAGTGCTATAAACATCGCCTGATGTTTTGTGGGCACCTTGAGACTAGAAATATAATTAGTCATCAATATATATATCACAAGTCATATTAGAATTATTAATACATGGTGTAAAGAAAATTTGGAGGGTATAGTATACATAAAACTGGTAAAAAAGTTTCTATAAGTATGGGTTGTAAAATGCATATTGAGGGGGTTAAGGGCATTGAGAGGGTGAATTTAAAAATCGTTTTTCTGAAAGTTTGAGTTTGAAAAACAAGATAAATTTTAGAAAAAAATCCGGGCTGGCAAACATTTTGTGTCTAAATAAATCCTCATGCCAGAAACTATTTGTTGAATCGGAAAAGGTATTTTTTGCAAGGGTAGGGTGTTATTTTATCCCCCTTAATATACATTTTAGAACCCATACCTATAGGAACTTTTTTTTCATCAGTTTAATGAGTACTATCACCCCCCAAAATTTTTTACACTATTTCAATGACCCTATATAATATATCACAAAGTCCAAGAAAAACAATACACTTCAAGAAGAAAGAGTAGTTTCTAGCTAACTTACTTGACTAAGTTAGGTTTTTTTATTCAAATTAGCAACTACTATACTTAATACTAATAATCACATTATGATCCATAGGAACTAAACTAATACCCCAAAAAAAAATCGTAGTAAATATAACTTATATACAAAATACTTAATACTTAAAATCACATCATGAATGAACAATAGGAACTTAACTAATACCCAACACAATTTTTTTTAAATTAAATAAAACTATATACAATTTGCAACAAAAACAAAAAACAAAAAAAAACAACCAAAAATAAAAACAATTTCTGCAAAAAATATACAGCATACATCTAGATTAGAAAAGTCATATGACTTGATCAATATAGAACTGTAAGTCATAGGACTTGTCTAAGCTAGGTGTATGCTTGTTTTGTGCACTCAAGTATAAATTAATAGAGAGAAACCAAATTATTATTCTTTGGCCACAATCGCTGCCAAGAGATTATTCAAGGCTTCAGAATTTTTTTCTAAAGCTTTCAACATTTTTTTATCATGATCCATTTGATGGTCCATGAAAGCCATTTTTTTAGTATAATAGCTCTCCATTACGTCATTTCTGCAGTTTACTCCTTTGAGCAACTGCTGGCCAAGTTTAATTGAAGTTTGCAGCCTTTGGGTTTGATTCATTTTTTTTCTGGGTAACCCTGGAGGATATTCCATATTATATAAATGGTCATTTTCCTTTACATCTCCCTGATTTCCCATTTCTTCTTTCTCTCCATCACCTTCGACCTCAATAATTATTTCTTCGATGGAAGGCTCGATTGAAGGTTTTTCATTGGTCTTGAGTAGGGGTTTGGGAAATTCTGGTAAGGGATCCGAAGTGGGGGCACTCTTCTGTTAAAAAATGGTATTATAAGAAAAATGTCACACAAAAAAAATGTCAGGATGCAATGAAAAATTAAATCTTCTTTTTAATGAGAACTAATTCAAAATTTTTAATTCAATAATAAGTCTAAGTGTAATAGTAAAATACAAATTATAAATCAAACTCATGAGCACAATCTAAGAAACAATGATAATATTCGTTTTGGGTAGTGCAAGAACAAATAAAGCATTGCAGAGCCCGTTGAGTGCGGCCTCAGTTGTTTACAATAATTTGCCTATTGAAATGAAAAATGAAAAACGACTACTTAAATGTGTTTATAAAAAAACCTTTAAAAAAATTTATGGAAAAATTCAAAAAAAAAATTGTAGATAAACTGAATTTTGTCTGAATAAAGGATTGTTAAAAAAAAAATATATTTGATCTTCAACCTAAAGATTACATAATTATTATTTTAACATTTAAATTTTTTAGTCAAAAACTAAGACTATATAAAATTACTATGTAAATTTAGAGACATGCTCAAGTATACAGGGTGATTTACGTAGCCTGTGCACTTCTAATGCACAGACTATGTAAACATTGTGTATAGGTTTTAGTTTTTTCTCTAGACTAAAACCTTAATCAAATTCAATTTATTGTGTTCTACTTGGCGACTGTTCATTGATACCTACCTACTATCGAAAACTTTTTGCCAAACAAATTCAATGAATTAGTTACATAAAACTTATTTCTACCCCCCTAGCTGTGCTAGGGAAGGTATTGTAAGGACGAATGAGGTTTGTAGGGAAAACATAAAAGAAAATAAATTACTTGTAGGAAAAAAGGGAGAATATACATTATAAATTACTCTTACCTTTGGAGGATTGATAACCTCCCAATCAAAATTTATTTTCGGCTCTGGGACTTCTATGTGCCCATCAACTTCTGTTGGATCGATAAGATCAGCAACATCATCATCAATATTGATGTCAGCAGGTTGGTCCACCCCCAGTCAGGTCCATGTCTCTTTTTTTAGAAACCATCTTGCTTTTTGTAATTTTTTTCAGGTCTTGCCATGTCTAAAATAGTGGGAACTTGTGAGAATCTACTGCTTATCTTTTTCTTTAGGACTAGTTATTATTAATAACTAAGATTAATATTAAGTTCACTTGATTCAACATTGCTCAACAACAACACAGCTTAAAGTGAAAAGAAATTAGGATACCGAAATGGGCATCAAATGGGAATGACCTAAGGAATGACTATTAAGCTGGATTTATACAGCAACTAAAATAAAATAAAATAAAATAACAAATAAGAAATAACAAATAGAAAATGCGATGGCGTTTATAGAGACAAATAAAATAAAATAAGAAATAATTTTCGACCAATGGAAATATATGTTTTGCACATGCCCCTGTCCAACCAGATTTCAAATTCAAATTTGATGTCGTTAACGTTAAGTGAGGTTAAGTTTTTGTTATTTGATTTTTAAATTTTTGGAAAGCGGGAAGCCGGTTTTTCAAGTTTATTGTTCTTTTTTTGTGTTTTGTGGAGTGCAAACGCCAAACATGGATGATGGATTATTAATTGAGCAAGTTGCAGGGTTTCCTGCTCTATTCAATAAAAACGATTGCCGCTTTAAAAATAAAACGGCCAGAGAGCAGGCATGGCAAACCATTGCCGAAATTATGGGTTGTTCTGGTAAAGTTTTAGTGAAGTTTTGAAAAGTACAAGCAATTCATTTTTTTTATTTTAGTTGAAGACTGCAGCAATAGGTGGGTTGTTTTAAGGGCGAAATATACCACTCTCAAAAAACAAATCAGAGAAACCCCGTCTGGATCCGCGGGGTTCTCAATTTCCTGGCCACATTATGAGGCAATGGGGTTCTTGGACCCATTTTTGGTGACGAGAAGGTAGAGTTTTCTCAGATTATAGTTGATTTTGAAGTTATCTTTATTTAAAAAAAAAGGTGTTGGTTTGATCAAATCAATTTAAGTGGGCTTGAAAAAAGGGAACATTTTAGAAATGCTCTATTTCTTTTAGGACTATATCAAACATTAAATTGAAATACCAGAACATCTCTAATCTAGAGTCTTCGGAGCAAGGGCAAGGACCATCTTCAATTTGGGACACAATGTCCCAACTTGAATTTTCAGATGTTTCTGTGGGTGCTCCGGAGACTGAAGATTCTGTGACTGAAGTCACTGATGAGACAGACTTCTCACCCCCGCCAACTCCAGATCCTATTTCAAAGAGTGGAACTCCTACCACATCACATTCTCAACTATCGACTACTTCGACTTCATTCAGCTCATTCAATCAAAAAATGGCAGCACTTAGGAGGCAGAATACAAAAGGCAGGGGTGGTGCAATGGGTGGTACCAAGCGGAATGCGTAAGAAGCGATGTGCCACAGCATCACTTCAGCCATAGGTGACTTCCAGAAGAGACATCAGGCTTATAGTGAAGGAATCGCCTTCAAGCTGGGCCAAAAGTCTTGCAGAAGACATGCTGGTTTTGTCGCCAAGCCAAAGGATCATTTTCAAAAAAAAATGTTACGACATTTTGGCAGAAATGGTACAAAACACACAGGAATGAAAGACTTTTGGCCCTGCTTGAAATGCCTTCAAAATATTAGGTAGTTTTAGTTTAGTTCTATTATTTATTATTTGAGAATGTTGTATTTGATTTATTGAAATTTTAGGAATGTTTTTTTTTTTGAGATACATTTAAAATTTAAGTTATTTAAAAATGTTACATTTAATTATGTTATGTCATGTAAAATAGGTAGTTATTTATTCAATAAACAATTTTTTTTTTCTTTGATACCAAACTGTTTTCAAATTTCGTTTGCATTTTTGTAGGAACATGTTTCTGCAAAGCTAATGCCCGTATTACATCTGTGTATTTTTCCGTGTATTTATTCATGTAGTTCAGGGTGACAACCGAAAAACTTCAAATGCAACATAAATCAGCATTATGAAAAACAAAATAATGTTGGCACCCTGAACTACATGAATAAATACACGGAAAAATACACACATGTAATACGGGCATAAGTACACCATTTTGAGTTTTTTGATAGTATTTTATTTCACGCACAAAATATACAAACTAAAATAACCTAGTTCTCCTAAATAGACCTATAATAAACCACCTAGGCCACATACAATAGTTATTTGTGTAACCAGTTGGGAAAAGCACTACTGGATTTTTGCAGAACAAGCGAAGCGAGTTTCGCAAAAGGAAGCGTTACGAAAAATAGTGTTTTATACAATATTTTTTCTGATTTTGATTTTTTTAAGGAGCATCTCCAAACTATGGTTACAAACATTATGAATGATTTGTAGTAGGAACTTGTATCAAAAATTAATATAGCTATTTATTATTTATGTAACAAGTTGCAAAATGAGCGTGTTTTTTTTGCACTAAATGTGAGGATTGTGTGCAATTTGCGACGTGTTTCATACAAGATTTTTTGTGATTCATTCAAAATATTTAAAATTCAGAATATAAACGCATTTTAATACTGACACGGAACACTCTAAATCCCATTTTAACACTCAGTGATGAGATGAGATCTCATTTCAACACTGTTGTATTGGATCACACTGCTTATTTTGGCGTTTATGTTGAAATGAACCACTTTTGACAACTAAAATAAATGTCAAAAAGATGCCATTTCGTAACTGAATTACAAAATAGGGCCGGGTTCAGAAATAACGCACAGGGTGCGAGTGCGATTTTATGGGTGTGCCTGAATTGACAATTGGCCATTGGGCCTTATAGCACCGTTCAGCATTTTTGAACAGCTAGGGCGTCGCACCGGTGTCACACTCACACTGGGTGTGTCATTCCTGAACTCGCCCCAGCTAAATTCTATATTTTTTTTAAAGGTAAAAGTCAAAATGACATTAAAGTGCGTTTTTTTTTAAGATAAAAGTCAAACTGACATTAGGTTGGCAATACAATGTAAAATTGTCAATGCTATCAAATTTTTTATGTAGTAAAGGCTTGTGTGCCAACATAGTTACTAAATTTTTGACTTGGGGAATTATCTTTAAAAAAAAACAGACAATATTAGTTGTGTTATTGGGTACATTCAGGCATTGCCAGCGGCTAAGCTCAGCCACTCAGCAGGGACTTTATTCTCGAAGCAGGGGAGCAGCATTCTCATGAGAACGAAGGTTCTGTCTTCGTCGTCTGTATTCATATTTCCATAACACTGACAATGACAGAGCAAGCTGTTCCTCGGTTTCGAGAATAAAGTCCCTGCTGAGTGGCTGAGCTTAGCCGGTGGCACCGCCTGAATGTATCCACAGATTCATAACACCTCTAGTTGTGTAATGAGTCTCATAACATAAAGCATATACTAGAAAAATGGCTTTGTAAAAACGTAATAACTAAACGATTGTAGATATAGACCTTAAAATAGGGACTGTTTCGTGGAGTATTTTTTTTTTGTCTGCCATTTTGAGAGCTGAATGTGGCTAATTAGCTCATGAGAATATGAGTGATTTCAATGCCACAGATGCTTTTCAATAGCTGAAAATGTGGGATGGGAGTCAACTTGCAAGAGAAAAGTATACAACTTTCCGCATTTATTTTCTGTCTAGCAATCAAGAGAATAAAAGGTTTTGTTATGAGAATGAAATGTTTCGTTGTGAAAATAATGCTGAAAAATCGCCAGACAGTTATCACAGTTTGAAATTGAGAAGAAATTTGGAACAGAGAGCAGGCATTAAAACCACTTATATTCTCATCAGCTAACTATCCACATTCCACAATCAGCCCTCAAAATGCCAGACAAAAAAAAATGACTCCACTAAACACTCCCTATCTGCAGGTCTGATAAAGCAAATAATACTGAAAGTCAAATTGCTAGTGTGTTAATTAATTTGCATTTTCCCTAAAGTAATCTGGTACGCCATATTGGTATAATTGATCCAGCTGGTACTGAAGGGCTCCCAAGGGTGATATCAGCCAGTCAGCTAGATAGTCTCTTAGCACACGTACTTTTCTGGAGAAATTGTTTGCCCCCAATCGACCAATACTTTTCAAATCAGCTCCCGAATCCAGCCGCCATTTTCCAGGTTGAACATTTCCCTTTTCATCCTCCCAATCAACAAAGCCAGTTGGGCTATACCTCCTTTCTTGAGGGTCCAGGTCTTCCTCCCCCTTTTGTAAAAAAATATGTAGAACTACGGTTGCCATAATAATGAGTTCACAAGTTTCCTCATTTCCTATTATAGGGTTCCGTAGTCTCCTCCATCGCTGAGCTAAAATGCCAAAAGTATTTTCAATGATTCTCCTAGCCCTTGACAACCTCATGTTGAAAATATTTTTTTTTTCATCCAAAAAATTCCCAGGATATGGCCTCATTATATTTGAATGCAAAGGAAATGCTGCATCTGCAGCAAAAAAGAAGGGAAAAGGGATGTCAGTTCCAGGTAGAGCTTCAGGCTCAGGAAGAGAGAGGGTGCCATTAATTAAAGCTTTTCCATAACTTGATTCCCTGAAAACTGCCGAATCATGACTTGAACCAGGTGCTCCAATGTCCACATAAGTAAATTTATAGTATCCATCACATGCGGCCATAAGAATCATGCTAAAACAAAAACAAGTTTTTTTTTGTAAAAAATTATCCTAAAAATTATAAATGATGCATAAATACAAAAAACAAAATTCTGATCTACCTGAATGATTTTTTATAGGAAAAATAGGAGGTTCCAGAATGATTTGGACATTGAACCAACACATGCTTCCCATCTACTGCTCCTATACAATTTGGAAGATTCCATCTCAGAAGATTTTCTCTTGCAATTTTTTTTAAGCTGCATCGGTGTTGGTTCAGGAAGTACCAAAGGTTTCAAAACTTCCCACAATACTTTACAAGTATGTTTGATGATACAGTGGGCTGTAGTCTTGCCTATGTAGTTGTTCCAAGCAATTTCTTGCATAGAGCAACCTTCAGCTAAGTAACTTAAAACAAAACAAGAATGAAAGAAGGACCACTTGATTAATATCCAAAACTACTTACTGCAATGTAATAGCAAGCCGTTGCTTAGGCGATATAGGGTTTTTTGTCTTGTCCTTTTGTAGGTATGGCTCAACAAGGCTCAGGAGATAATTGAATAAAGCAGGAGTCATCCTTGTGTATTTGAAAAACTGTTCAATATCATTTGTTTCAGCATATTTTAACAGCCTCTCAAAAACACTATGAGCTGCTCTTTGACGATTTAATGGTCTTATTTTAAATCTCCTTCGTTTCCTAACTCCTGTTAGGCAAATAGCTGTCGCTGCCGCAGCCAACAGAATCAAAAACTCCAGCTCAAATGCTTCAGATTCGTAATCAGAATTCATCTACAACAAAAAAATGGTAGGTAAAACGTTTCCCCCATATTTGGAATCAAGTATAAATAAGCCAGACTCAATTTAACTATATTATTACCACTTACCTTTATTAAAAACACTCCAGAATATAAAAAAAATGAATTTTCCTCAGAATTTTCAAAATTTTCAACACATAAACAACCAACCGAAAGTGAGGTTACGTTCACGAGATACATATGGTATTCGTATTTTACGAAAACAGATGACGAAAAATCAATAAATAGACGCATGCGCACATCCATTTTCACATAAAATAAGATATAAAGTTAAAAGTTGGGCAACTTTTATTTTATTTTATTTCTTATGTTATTTGTTATTTTTTGTATAAACACTTTAAGGGTATCTCATGCGGTTAACTGTTATGTCTTATTTGTTATTTTATCTTATCTTATTTTATTTGCTGTATAAATCCAGCTTTACAGCATTTTATAATAATTATAGCAACTGCCTAAATTATAACAATTTTTGAGCTCTTCTTGTGCAATTCTAGTTTAAAATGTGCAAGATCCTTACCTTTCTCCACTTCTTCCAGTCTTTTAGGGCTCCTCCTGGAATGGAATTTAATGTTTCTGTGAGTTCTTCCCATAACTCTTGGGCTTTTTGGTAGGTGAATGTAGACGAAAATGACCCTTTTAGCAATTGAGGATGAGTCCTCATATACTCTGTGAGCATTGTCTTTTGACTCTGCGAAATAGGCGCAGTCCTACTTCGCCCAATCTCCATGAATAGAAATTTTTGTTTTTTGAGCAAACAAAAAAATTATTTGAAATTGAAAATTGTCTCTCTTAAATCACACACTTTTATCACCGCTTTTTTAGGGTCCTAATGCCCGTTTCCACCAACATATTTAGGGCCTACCTAACGCTAGGTAGAGAATAACTTTAGGTTAGGGGTCGATTCCGTTTCCACCACGTTTATTCTTTCCCTAAAATGGCTTAGGTACGACTTTATTCTAGGGGTCCGAATTTCCCCACCTAAAGAGTCACCTAGCAAAGGAATGGTGCATTCTAACCTCACTTTCTCAGATGTTTTTTGAGGAAATTCATTTTTCATTTTTTCTGTGTTGTGTTTTCAATTGATTCACCTCGATTTTGTGAAAATTTAACTCGATTTTGTGGAAAGTAGTGGAAAGTTCCCTCTTGTCATTAATATGGCAATATACGACGATGATTATGAAATATTAGATTTGGTACAAAATGGTTTTCCTAGGCGTATATATGACAGGAAAAATCATTTTGATAGTATGGACAATTTAACGTTTTTCCGACGCTTCAGACTAACAAAACCAACAGTTTTGAATGTTCTGGAGCAGATAGAAGAGCAACTGGAATATCCAGATGACAGGTTAGTCGTGTAGTAGATTTGCGATTTGCTGTTCAGACTAGTATCATAATACTTTTAGAAACAATGCTATATCACCTATGGATCAACTTTTAACATGTTTACGGTGCTTTGCCACGGGTGGGCATTTAAGTTCCTGTGCGGATTTCATGGGTATTTCTGTGAGTAGTACCTCACGCACTGTGAAAAAAGTGTCCGAAGCAATAGCTAGCTTGAGGCCTCGATACATAGAAATGCCTATAGAGGATTCAATTGCCACCAGCAATAAATTTTTTCAAATATCTTCTTTCCCGAGGGTGCTTGGATGTGTAGATGGGACACATATCCGAATTCAGTCACCAGGTAATGGATTGATTCCAAGTTTATCGTTCAATAATATATTGAAATCGTTCTTTTTTAGGGGGAGATGATGCGGAACTTTTCAGAAATAGAAAAGGTTACTTCTCTATTAATACACAGGTTGTTGGCGATGCAGACCTTAAAATTAGGAATGTGGTGGCAGATTGGCCAGGCTCTACACATGACCAAACTATTTTTGCGAACAGTAGAATACGAGCTAGATTGGAGGAGAATGAATTCCCAAATTTTACTTTGCTAGGTTGGTGTCAAAAGTATTCTTAACAGGAGAGTTCAGGTAATTCCTTGCGAGTCGGAAGAGGACAAGCTTAGGTACATATTTCATTTTAAAATTTAAAATAAAGGATCATATTGTGTACTCACAGAGGATTAACCGGGCTCTCCTAACATTAGCAATGAGTCCTGATTATTGATTATTCAACATTTTTAGGAGACAGTGGATATGCACTGAAAAACTATCTGCTCACACCAATAGGTGATCCACAAACTAGGCCACAGCAACTCTACAACGAGGCACATATTAGAACGAGAAATTCAATCGAGAGATTGATAGGTGTTTGGAAAAGGAGATTTCCAATCCTGGCCTATGGTTGTCGGCTTCAACTGAACACCACATTAGCTCTAATTCCTGCTACAGCAATTCTTCATAATATTGCTGTGCAGATGAATGAAGGTGTACCCCCTGCCGAAGATGATGTGGGCAATTTGGACTATTTGATAGAAATGGGTAATATTCCCGATATCCAAAATGATGGGGTACAAGTACTACAGGGTCAAATGTTTAGAAATGACATAATCGATTATTTTGCAAATTTGTAAATAAAAGATACAATAATTATTATTGGAATATTTTAATAATGTATTTATAATATAATTATATCCAAAACAAAAACACATTTTCCTAAAATTAATTAACACAGACAGACACAAGCAAGTAAATAACTCTAGATTTTTTAGATCTAATATAGCATTTGTGATTCCAGCAAACACTCATTAGAATCCTTAGAGTAAGCTATAGAAGAGAGATGTTTTTTTTTCAATTGAATGTCCAATTGCAACGCTTCCATTCTCAATTGATGTTCCTTTTTCAAACATTCCACTAATTCAAGCTTTTTATCCACAAGCAGTTCATACTTTTCTCCCAATCTAGATGAAGTTAGTGGAACCACTGTATTTGGTCTTCTTCGAGATGAATTTTCAAATTTTTTTTTACCTTGTGTGGTCTAAAAATTATCATCATCATTATAGAAACTTTACTGAAATGTGAGAAGCTATACCTTATCGATATTTCCTTTTAAAACACTGCTAATGGGCCTTTTCAGGTTTTCGCTTTTTTTCCACACATGCGATGGTTGACTTTCAGGTTGCTCATAAATAATTTCTATGTCGTTGCTGATATTTCTACTGCATGAAGGCACCTCTGAATGACTCTGAGTTGATGCTTCCTAAAAAAGAGGATTTGCAATAATTTGCATGCTTTTTTATTTTAAGTCAATAATGATAGCTTTGTTCGCAGAGACGATCCCAAGCTGATCCTGAATGCGAAGGTAAGAATCTCACTATAAAAAGCCGTTGATTGATACTGTTTCATTCGCTTGTGTTTGAGTTGATTTTGTGGTTCTATTCAGGAACGGTTTGGGGTCATCTGCACGAATTAAGCTACATTTTATTAAAATCACCTCCTCATTATTGTTTTCAACGTCTGACAGCTCTGTATCATATAATAATGTTCCTGTGGCAGCAGAACTTTTCAAATTATTCTAAAAATACATTATATTTTTGAAATTTAATGAAAAAAATAAGAAATAGTGATAAATTACCTGCATATCATGCCCGGCATCATGTAAATTCACCCCCATATTGGAATCAAACTGACTTCCTAATCCAAAAACTGATTTCTTGCTCATAATCGACATCAACAATTCATCATGTCGGCTATTCTTGTTTGGCTCAGGACAAGGTCCAGGTCCGCCTCCTGTTTTGTACAATTCTTTTTTCAATTCAGCCGTTTTCTTTCTTATCTCTTCTTTCATTTTTTCATATGTTTTTTTAAGTGATTCCATTGGCCTGTAGTGCAAGCTTGGCGAAGCACTATTAAACTCTTGGCAAATTTTTTCCCATGTCTCTTTTTTTTCTTTTACTGAGACACCATCGGTTTTTTTATTTTCGATTATGTTTTTATACTTTTCAATTAAATTAAGCAAATACTCCTTTTCGTTGTTTGCATAATTCGGTGCTCTTTTTTTTGAAGAACTTGTATCTTGGCAAGGATTTTGCTCTTGCTCCATTATAAGCTAAATTATTTTTGTTCCTGCCTGCCGTGCAACAAACCACAATAAACACTATTATAGGCACAATTCACGTTAGAATACAAATATTAAAATTCACGTTAAGTTTATGTTTAGGAATTTACCAACCATAGACTATTTAGGAACCTTCACAACAATTTTGCAGGTTAGACTTCACCGCGAACCCTTCAAAACAAAAAGTCACTAGAATTCTGCGATGTTGCCTATTCTTTTCACCACCCAACTAGGAATTCCATAAGTTTGACTGGTGGAACCCAACACACAACTTTAGGGGATTCCTAGATTAGGGAAACCCTACCTATTCTCTCCCTATATAAAAGTTGGTGGAAATGGGCATAAATCACACACAACATACAACAACTAACAACAACACCACAAAAAAATATAAACAACAAATTTGTCAAAATTGTCAAACCATCAAAAACACCATTCAAATGGGTTAGAAAAAGAGAAATATAGTTTCAACGGACGAAAATAATTGAAATGATCAATTTAGGTTTGGCAACATCGCTCATCTTTTAGCTCACAAGCGTCTGCGGATCAAACGGAGGCAACGCCACGAATATGGTCGAAAGTGTACGAACGGAACTTTTAAAATTTGGCGCGACGCGGTTCGTTAGCGTTTTTGTTTACCGTGTCTCTTTATTTATTTTTAGACACAAAATTATTAATATAATTTGATAGTTTGTATTGTTATCAAGAAAAACGATTGATTGAGGAGTAAATGCATATATGTAGATGGTAAATTGGCAATTAAAAACACTCTTGAACTTCAATGCGCTGATTTATATTTATTTTTTTAGACTACTTATTTCACAAAATGGGACCCTGTATTTGTGAGATTTGCGGCCAAACTCTTGCAAAAAAATCGGCGTTAATTGCTCATGTTAGGTGGAAACATGAGAAACTTGTGGAAAAAACATGCGCTGTCTGCAAGAGGGAGTTTTCGAGAACGTCTCACCTGAAAAAACACATGGATAGCACAATTCACAACAAAAATACGCCTGCAAAAATTATGAAGTCCATAAGGTGCCCATTAAACTGTGATTTTATTGCCGACAGCAAAGACATTATTGTTTTACATTACAAAAATGTTCACGGAAACAACTTAGACCCCAAGAATTTAACATTTGACAATAAGGAAGAATTTTTTGAGTGGAAAAGAAACTTGGAGCAAGATACCAGAGCACAGTTCATAAAACATGGAACTGTTAAGAGGAAAAATGGTACAATAATTATTTATTTTATTTGTCACCGAGATGGAAATTTCCGTTCCAAGAGCAAAAATTTGAGGCATCTTAAAATACAGGGCTCGAATAAGATAAATTCCCATTGTCCAGCTAGAATTACATGCCGTAGGTATAACTGATCAGTGTGTTAAAATAAACTACATTAATACTCATATTGGACATGGAATGGATTTAGGACGCTTAAATGTCTCGGAAAAAGAGAAAAAAGAAGTAGCTCAAAAGTTGGCAAGTAAAGTTCCATTTCAAGAAATTTTAAATGATATTCGTGATTCTATCACAAATAATGATTTCAAACGTATTCATCTATTAACACGAAAAGATTTATGGAATATTGTGGATTCATACAAATTAAATCATGAAGCAGTTTTGCACAAAAATGATTGTCTTAGTGTAGATGCTTGGGTTTCGCATATGCGGTCAACTTCAAATACCGTAAGGCTGTATAAACCACAAGGTATGGTATTGGAAAATTTTCCCCAGCTTCAAAGTAATGATTTCTGATTTCTTACTTATCATTATGAATGATGCTCAGTTAGAAATATTACAGAAATTTGGAGATGACTGCATATGCATCGACGGAACTCATGGGTTAAATGCTTATGATTTTCAATTGTTTACGTTGATGGTCCTTGATGACGTGAGACAGGGATTTCCCTGTTCTTTTCTATTTTCGAATAGGTCAGACACTCAAATAATGGAAATATTTTTCAAAGTGATTAGCGACTCTTTGGAGAAATTATTAAAACCACGAACTTTTATGTCAGATATGGATGACACCTTTTATAATGCTTGGTCTGCTATCATGTCTCCAGTTACTACAAGGTTATATTGTAGCTGGCATGTTGATAGGGCGTGGCGAAAAAACTTAAATAAAATAAATACTAAAGAAAAACAGGCATTAGTTTATAAAAAAATTAAAGTATTAATGTTTGAAACAGATATAAACACTTTCAACCTAATGTGTAATGCTTTTATGGAAAGTCTATATGCAGACCCTGATACTAAAGAATTTGCCAAATATTTTGAGACGTTCAAAAATAATTCGTCGACTTGGGCATATTGTCATAGAAAAAATGCAGGTGTTAATACTAACATGAATCTCGAAAATATGCATAAAATTATTAAACACTTTTACTTTGATCGCAAAAAAGTAAAACGACTAGATAAGAGTATCCACATGCTAATGAAATTCATACGTGATAAATTATTTGATCGTCTTGTCATTATGAACAGGGGTAAGGTGACTACAAAATTGAAATGTTTAAGAGATCGTCATCAAAAATCACTAACCGAGCCCCTGACAGTAGTTGAGGACCTTGAATTCGAAAATCGCTGGAATGTTTCATCTTCTAAAAATAAAGATATTTACATAGTAATAAGATGTGATAATACCTGTAAATGCCAATTGCGTTGCACGGAATGTGAAACATGTATTTATTCATTTAGTTGCTCTTGCATAGATTACTCTATCAAATGGAATATGTGTAAACATGTTCATACTGTTTGCACATATCTACAAAATGAAGGCTCAAATGATATCTCAAAGAGTGTGCTCTATAATGAAGGTGACATAAATCAAAACAGAAGTTCTCATGAAGAAGAAATCATTATCAAAGAGATAAGTAAAACCACGAACAATGTCTGGGATAGAAACAAGAAAATTGGCGAATTAATAAATACATTTTCGGCCATAGCTTCAACAATTGAAAATGAGCAACAGCTCACAGCTTGTTTGCATCAAATTGCTCCACTTGAACATATTATCAAGACACTTTCAACTGCGGGCAGCATGTCGTCATTACAACTAAATCCGTCTCAATCATCAGAACCAGCCAATAAAAAAATTAAAACACAGCGTAGGTTTTTTTCCACAAAAAAAGCAAAAAAGAAAAATACTAACCGTTTAAATAACCCATCTGACCCTGAACGACAGGAATTGGGACTAAAAATGATTTGCTCAGACCAAAAGTAGTATAGTCTGGATATTTGAAATTCCTCATTTCTAGACTAGTTATATAACTACCCACTAAGCAAAAAACATCTTTAGAACGTTTGGTAACGTTAATTATAAGAAACTTAAAAAACGTTTTCACTAAACATTCTAGAGATGTATAAATTACGTTTTTTTTTTAACGTTAGACATGATAACGTCCCTGGAACGGGAATTTTAAGTATGTGGTTATGACGTTTTAAACGAAACGTGTTAATAACGTACTATTCATGTTAGTTTAAAAAACGTTTATTTTCAACGTTGATGTTTTGTTAATGTAACAACTTATTCGTTACGTTGTTCAAAAAACATTCTAAAAACGTAAAAATTCTGTTTTGATAAATAACATTGGCATAGTTACACTACTGGAACGTTTTTTTGTAACAAGATAATAATGTTAATAAATGCACAAAATTAAAACTCCCAAAAATGTGCATCTAGACTCATTAGAGTTTCGAGATTGGGATGTTATTCAAAACGCGGCAAGAACGGGAGATATTTCGGAACCAGAACAGCTAGATAACAGGACTAGAGCCACGGCGCCGCCAGCTAGACCACGCCACGGCTCACGCCACCAACATAACCTCAAATCTCGACTTCGCGCGCCGCATTTGTTGTTGCTTGGTTTCTGGTTTGGCGGGATTTCACAATTTATTTGGTGATTTTAATGATTTTGTGTTAAACTATCTGAATATTTAAATTTTTTGCTACTTTTATTGATTTTATTTCATATTAAATATAATAGAACTTTGTAATTGTTTTACGTGCTTGTGATTGTGTTCTTTTGTTTGGAGCCATGGAGAAGGTAAGCATTTTGTGCATAAATTTCCTTCTTATATTTTATTCTCAAGAGGCCATAAAGGGCCCGAAGAATGTCGTAATAGCATACTTAGGTACTGGATTTGAAGGGAGTTTAATCAAAAACAAATCTCAGATCCCTAACTGACTAAGTTAAAGTCTATCTTTATTTCTGATAAATCATATAAAAATATTACTAACAAATTTAAAGATTTAATTTTGTCCTCATAGCAGAAATATAAGGTGTGCAATATAAAGCAGACAATTATATAAGTACATATATCAGTCTGAAGTGCTAGCAAAAAACTTGCTAAAAAAGTAATCATCAATTTCAATTACCCTTGATTCAATAACCCTCGATTTAACCTTACATAACGCTCGTTGGAGGTATTTTATGTTTATCAGAGAATGTTTATTTGTCTGTAGCGCCTTTCCAAACCGTACTCGTCTTACTGTAGGAGGCATATAAGGAGGGTTATTAATAACATATCAGAAATTGTTGAAGACAGATCGAGAGACAGATCAAATAATGAGAGATCCTTAGGAGCTACTGCCAGTACGACAAGGCTTAACTGCAATGCTTTTACCGAGGCTTTTGCCAACAATAGTTCCCAAACCCCGATACAAACTAAGGCCAGTATTATTGAGAATGCATCCATTTTAGCATCCACTTCTAACAGTGCCTGTAGTCCTTCCATTCCATCCTTAGTTACAGAATATTTTCCAAAAGTAGTTCCTTGTCAAGGTGAAACTCTATCAATTGATGATACATATCAGGACACCAATATTTTACCTCAAACTAATAGTAAAAAATTTCTAAAATCTTTAACTTCATGGGCTGTAAAAACACATTTAAGTCATAATGCTTTTAATGAATTATTGAAAATAATTCGGTTTCATACTGAATATAAAGACATTCCGCGTGATTGTCGTACACTTCTCAAAGTCGACCCAACATTGAAAAAAAGTATTGTCCAATTCTCATCAGGGAATTATTATCATTTTGGTCTGAAAGAAGGCATTTTAGAGACATTGAAAAGGCAGAATATTATTAATTGTCCAGAAGTGTTGAAAATATCAATAAACATTGATGGCATCCCGTTGACTAAAAGTAGTTTGAGTCAATTTTGGCCAATTTTAGGATTTCTGGATTCTTTTAAAGATAGTCAGCCTTTTCCCATAGGGGTATTCCATGGCAAGTCCAAGCCTGAAAATATTCAATGTTTTTTTCAAGCTTTTGTGAATGAGTTTAAAACAGTTAAACAAAATGGAATACATTTCAATAACTCGCAGTTTTCAGTCCAAATTTCAAAAATATTATGTGATGCTCCTGCTAAATCATTTGTTTTAAATGTAAAAGGCCATAATTCTTATAGTAGCTGCACGAAATGCCAAGTTGAAGGGGAGTACATAAACCACAGAATGTCTTTTTTAAATGCAGAAGCAAGTTTAAGAACACACACTGAAGTAGCTAACATGATTGATGGGGACTATAATAAAGGTCCAACCCCACTTACTGAGCTAAATATTGATTTGGTTAATGACATTCCCCTTGATTATATGCATTTGGTTTGCTTGGGTGTTACAAAACGATTGCTTAGTTTTTGGGTATCAGGACACCAAGGCGTACGTTTTTTTAAGGAGGATTTGGACTTATTAAATGACAACTTAGAATCTTTCAGAAAACATTGTGTAGTGGAATTTGCTAGACTGCCTAGGTCTCTAAAGGAATTGGATCGATGGAAAGCAACAGAGTTTAGAAATTTTTTGTTATACTATGGCCCCGCAGCAGTTAAAAATGTGTTGAAGGAACCCCTATGGAGTCACTTTCTCTCTTTTCATGTAGCTATCAGAATATTGGTATCTCCTGATCTGGTCATCAAGCAAGAGTTTTTAAATTATGCTGAAGAGTTAATAAAATATTTTGTTTCAAAATTTGGAGACCTATATGGAAGAGAGTATTTAAATCATAATGTCCATAATTTAATCCACTTAGTTAACGATGTAAAGAGATTCGGGCCATTAGATAATTTCAGTTATTTCCGTTTTGAGAACTATATGTCAAATATAAAAAAAATATTGAAGACTAGTAATTACCCTCTCCAACAGTTTATAAACAGGTATTATGAATATAATACACACTGTTTTTCCGAACCAACAGAAACCACTGCTAAATTATTTAATGTACTAGAAATTAGGAACAGTTGTAATCATGTTACTTTCTACAAAAATTTAAATTCATCTAATTTTTGTTTTTCTATCACTGAACCAAATTGTTTTGCTTTTTTAAAATCTGGAAAAGCAATAAAGTTTCTTAACTTTTTTGAAAAAAATGATAATTTATTTTTTGAATGTATAGTTTTTCACCAACTGAAATCTTATTTTAAAACTCCATGTGATTCATTGAAATTAAATATTGGACTGGTGAATAATGATAATATGGAAACTCAAACTACTCATGACATAAACGATATTTTTTGTAAAGCAATAAGAATAGGAGAGCTATTTATGCCTTTGTTACATAATAATATCGTTTAACGAACAAATATTTTTGTAAAAACTTCTGTATTAATTTAGATTTTTTTTATTTTATTTTTTTTATTTTTTTTTTATTTTTTTTTTAGCTTTCTAGATTTTTTTCCCATTTTTTTTTCTTTTTGTCTACCTTAAAATAGTATTCAAATGGAGTTTGAAGTGATTGATGCCTTGAGAGTAACTTTTTAACAAAAAAAGGTAATTTAGTATAAGTATAAGTTAAGCCTTATTTATTATGTATTTAAGTCTTTTAAGTTCAATTATTCATATAAATGAATTATTTATATAATCACCTCGATAATCACCAACAGAGTGTCACAGCCTGTCACAACCTAACATTTTTTAGGCCTTATACCTACGATTTCAACAAAATTGTAGTGAAACGTAGGATATAATATGTTTGCCTTTAAAAGTAAGCAGAGTGGAATGCAACGCCTACTTACGAAGCGGAAAAAGATCAGAAAATTGTACCACTTAATTGTCATTTTCCATGGAAATTTTTTTCCAAGAATAGTTCTTTATTTTAGAATAGACTGCACCAAATCCAATACATATATGATTTTTTTATTTTTTGTTCTCCTTGAGTACTTATTTGATGCATTTTTATGATATTCTGAAAATTACATCGTACAAGATATTTCCATTATTTCCATTTTCTTCTTAGAGTTCTTAGTACCTTCCGTCAAAAATCACAGCATAAAAAAAATTTACTTCAGTGTAACAAAAAAATACTGATGAAAGAAAAAGATATACTTTTGAAAAACCCAAAATGATGATTCTGGAGCGATTCTGAACGTTTTGCTATCCCTTCTTTTTGAATTGTATTTTAAAGGAAAACTATGTTCTACCTTCTACTAAAATTTTATTGAAAGTAAATTGAACTAAAAAAGTTATGATGGTGTAACATTCTCAAGTGAGACAGTCTGTACCTAGTTTCATATAAGGTATATACAAATTAATAATGTAGTTTAAATCCATAATAAAGAAAATACTAATTGCAGTACGTACTACATACTCATCGAGTAATAGTAATGGTATTATTTGATTAATATACTTATTATAACTAGAATTGTATTATTTAACAGTAAAACCAAAACTTATACTCATGAACTTTTAAACACCAAAAGTTTATCTAATATGCATATTTATCAAATAATTCTACTGTTACTTATACAATATTTTGCAAATTATATTACTTTGACAAAGAAAAAACATTTTTAGTATGCAGTGACTAGTTTTAAAGAGGGTGGGATAAGTGTGATCCCGAAATGCTGGATGTTAAACGACCACATCGCATACTGGCCAAACAGTGCCAAAAACTTAAGGACACTCATCATTAGGGCCAATGCGCCAAATTTGGAATGGCCTACTTACAAAATTACCAAAATATATGGACTTTATGGTTAGTATAAAAATTAGTTTGGTAATTACATAATTGATAAATCTTTCCACTTTCTTTACTTCTACTAAGATATGTATGAGGACGCCCTTGCCATGGAGAAGCTTGCTGCTAAAGAATCCTCTGAGTCAGAGTCTGAGGGCAGGGGCCCAGGGAAAAGGAAATTCAAGAGGAAACAGCAGTACTCTCCTCCTCCATCATTTTCAAACACCAGTAAATAGCTTTGCTTTTGTTGAAAGTTATTTTACTATTTAAATAATTTTTAGCTTCCGAAAGTGAAATATCTAGTCCTGGCGAGTTCGATCATAACAAAAATACGGAGTTCAATACAATTATGGAAGAAGCAATGTCCCACGAAATGATAATGGAACCAGAAGTGATAACTATCAATCCCCTTGATATTCATATTCAAGATGATAATATATTGGGTATGTATAATGTATACCCATGTAGGACTGTTAACACGTGATTGAAATGTCAACGCATGTCAACGTCTACTTATTGTTTGGTGAATTTTCAAGCCAAGTTGATTAGTGCCATAAATTGCTTATTTTAGGCTTATTATTTGCATCCAAGAATATAAATATATTGCAGTATACAGCCTATATTTTATAAAATTTACTTTTTAGAATTGACAAACATAATAGATGATTCTGATAATCGTGGTGCAGTAACTTCGGGAGCTCGCTCAGGAGTGATCGAAATTATTCCAGATGGAGGGGCAGAGACTCAGCCAGAGTATAATCGTAATGGTATTGTATCAATATACATTTAGTCAAAATGAAAACATTTTACTATATTCAATTTACAATATTTATAAATTTCAAGGTAATGTTTTAGAGGTGAAGCCACCTATAACAAATGAACAAATTTGGAAGAAACTGGAGGATATCGATAAAACATTGAAATTTATCCTGGTGAGGTTGAGCTCATTGGAGGCTACAACTTCCTCCAACGTGGACAACACTAACAGCAAAGACCTCGATTTTACAGGACTCCCCCCATTACCTTTAAAAACTATAGGGGAAATATTAGATCTAGAAGAATTACTAAAATCTGGAGACTTAAAAAAAAAAATGGTTAGTATTGGAAAATATTTTTTATAAATAATTAGACATTTTATTTTGCAGGTCAATAGAATGCTCCAAGTTTCTGGCAAATCAGAAACTGATTTTATACGAAGAGCACTAGCTGCCACATTCACTAACCAAGTTGCATCTTCTTGTTCATGGACGGGCCAGAAAAATAATTTCAGAATTAAAGATTGTGTTGTGATGTTAGTGTTAAAAGGTACAATTTCATTTTTTAATTTTTTAAGTTGAATTTTTTGATCTACAAATTTGAGTAAACTTTTTTTAGACATTGACATTTAAAAAAAATGTTAAATAAAAATTACTTTGTCTTAGGCCCAGTTGTACAATCTTAGTTCAAAACAGAGTTCGGCTGAACTCGACTGGTACTTGAACTTTCCCATTGGAAATGCATTGCTGACAAAATTGATAGAATTTGATTGCTGACAGCAATGTATTTTAAATGGGAAAGCTCAAGTACCAGTAAGGTTCAGTTGAACTTTATTTTGAACCGAGATTGTACAACTGGGCCTCAATGATTTGTTGTATCGAAAAAGAATTTTCTTGTATATTTCCAGGAGCAGTTCAGAAGACATTCAAAATTACTGATAAGCAGTTTGAGGTGACGGCCATGGATTGGTTCCGTCACGCTAATCAAAGATTGAAACGCGAGGCTTAGTGATTTGAAAATACATTTTTTTGAGTTTTTGAAATAAGATTTTTATTTTTTATTATGGTTGGCTATTTTAAAGTTTTTGAAATTATTATTTTTTTTTATTATTGTTGGCTATTTTGAAAGTTTTTGAAATTATGTTTTTATTTTTTATTATTGTTGGCTATTTTGAAGTTTTTGAAATGTTTTTATTTTTTATTCTGGTCGGCTATGATTCCAAAAAAACTTCATTAAATTTTTTGATAAAAAATGTGAGTTTTATTATTGTTTTTAGATAAGTATTTTTATATCATAATAGTTCAGTTCACAGGTAAAAACAAAAGGCTGATACTTAGTAACTAGTTCTATAATTATTATATTAATCAACAAAAAAAAAAAATTAAGGTGTTACAAGTCCTTTGTATAAACACATTTTAAAAATCTTATAATTTTATAACATATTCTTTTATGTCACTCACTAAAACAAGTTTTATTGTCGTTATGTTTGATGCCAGTTAACAAGTAGTTCTTATGAAAAGAATTAACGATCAAAAATACCGACAGTAAAACTTGTTTTATGTAATAGCTGCCATTAAAATGTAAAACAATATTAATTTCAGTCTTGACAACAGAGACATAAATGTTATATTTAACAATGCAGAATTGTTTTTGCTTCTTCTAGATAACATAGATGCTACGTTAGCTGCGTTAAAATGTGCTACATTCGAAACGTTTCAATAATGTCACTTAATAACAAAATAGTTACGTTAAATTGTTTCGATTTCATAAAGGCCAGTTTACGTTCTTGAGATGATTTTTTAACGTAACAAAAACGTTATCTCTCTAACGTAACAGCGATTTTGTTGAGTTGCGGGACTTATAACGACTATGTGATGCAACTAGAACGAAAATAAATCAAATTATTTAACGTAACATTGTAACGAGAGAACATTTATTTAACGAAACATGGATGTTTTTTTGTTTAGTGGGTAGTTACTTACCTAATGTAAATAAATTTATGACAGTTTCAAGATTAGGTATGTGATATTTACATAATTATTTATGTTTTCTTTCTGCTACTTTTAATGATTACCTGATTAATAGAATATTTTTTAGAACCTTTATGTGTTAATGTATAGAAACATAAACATTGAAATTTTCTGTTTGCATCTCAAAATAAAGTTACTAAAAAGATGAAAGAAGAGAAGATGTTTTATTTATTTATTTTATCCATTGGTTTCTTGAAAATAAGATATTTTTTTTTTCTTAACGTTTCTTCTTAGCTTAAGGCATTTTTAAAATTAAGAAAAGATAAAAAATAATATACCTAATTACCTATATTGAAATGGAAACAAATATAGGTAGGTTAAAACAAAGTGGTTGTGATACAGCCTACAAATCAACTGTAAAGGGCGAAAGGCCATGTATTATTAATTGATTATTTGTTCCACCAAGGTTCTACACCTGACATTAATTTTTTTTTGTACCCGGCTTGATACCTCATCCCAAAAAAAACTAATTCTCTTCAGTCTTTCTAACATTTTTAGTTAAATATTATCGATATTTTACGAAATGGAAATTGCAAAATAATCCTAGAATATAACAATCAAATTCATCAGGATTCAGGACAAGGAGGCGGAGGCGTCAAAAAACAAACAGCAAAAACGTTATGGCCGCTGTATTCGTCGCGTTGCCCCCGTGTGATCCGCAGACGCTTGTTTTTAGCTCTGTTCCCATCCCACCGAGAATGCGGCGATGTGAAAGGACGTGATGTGGTAAACTTGCGTCTATATCTCAACGTGACTCCTTCAGTATGCGCGTGCGCCTACTTACCATAGAAGATTTTTAGGTTAGGTTTTTTTGTTTTGTTTTGATTTTGATCTTGTACGTTGTTACCTAAATTCCCTAATTTTGTTTCTACTGACTCTGGAATTTCTATCCACCCCGTTTAGGATAATTTTTTACTTAGCAAAAAATTAGCGCAAGAAACTCAATCTAGCCCTTAACTATTTATATCTGTAATAAATAAAACACAAAGGTACCTATGTATTTGGGTGAAAAATTTATTTTGACACAGAAAAAATCAAAATGCACATAAAATCTAAAAGAAAGTATCTATAGTCCCCGCCACAGATAATCGAGGTTCCTTCAAAAAATGATTTCTCTGTCGGCGATGCCCGGATAAGCAAAAACTGTTGCAAAAACTCTACACATAAAGAATTGAGAATAAATTTAGTCCAAGAGCATCAATTTTTTGATTTTGTTTATCCGGGCATCGCCGACAAAGAAATCATTTTTTCTAGGAAATATTGTTTTTTTCCTTCCAGCCACCAACGAATCATGCATATTTTTGGTATGTCTGCTTAAATTGCCCTGATTTGAAAATGTTTTGGAACACCAAGTACAGACATATTATTATACATATCTACAAAATTTGGATACATCTTCACTTCTGGACTTACTTCTCATTAGACTTACTCAATCACTTTTACTTATCTATAAGCCCTTTTTAATGTTTTCACTGTTTCCCTCCATCACGATACGAATCAACAGATATGTAACTACAAAAATTACCCTAAACGGAGTGAATAGAAACTTTAGGGTCAGTAGAAACAATGTTACGTTACGAAACAAGTACAAGTTCAAAATCAAAACAAAACAGGAAAACCTAACCTTAAAATCTTCTGTGGAAAGTACGCGCACGCGCATACTGAAGGAGTCACGTTGAGAAATAGACGCAAGTGATGTGGTAAACCGCCGGTGATACATCACTTCTCTTGTTCGAACGATCATATCCGACGATTACCAGAATCGGCTCCCAGACCGAAACTGTCATAAAAAGTGTTGGGTTATGTGGTTATATTCATTTGTCTATTTTTTGAGGGGCGTTCGATAACATGGGGCGTTCGATAACATGGGGCGTTCGATAACATAGGGCGTGTTATGGACCGTCGATGACGTGCAACAAATGTCTGAGTTATTAAAGAAATCTAAACAGATGTTATATCTAACCCAAGTTGCTGCAATTTTGAAAGTGCTGTGTTAACCTCGTAACCTCTAATTGGGCATGATAATAAAATGACTTAATTAAAAAACCAAGACGAAAGCTGTTGTATGTTGTTTAGTAATATACCTGCAGCTATAATATCCTTTAAAACCATAGCAGTATTATTAACTTCATAAAATTCTTTTAGATGATTGGACAGTAAAATGAGCAACACATAAATGAATTGTCGCGAAATTGTTGGGAAATTCGCATTTTTTGATTGCTATATCATATGACTTATTCAAGTATTCTGTCAAACTGAGAAAGTTGCATGATTTGGATATAGCGTGAATGTTTGCGAAACTAAAATCAGTCACTACTGCTCCAAATGATGGCCATTTTCCTCGCTCCTCACAGAAACCATCTCAAAAATCGGTACTATTCTTTCAACGATTTGAACGGGTATTACGGCAGAGTATAAATAAACACGTTTATAGTATTCGAGTGGTTTTCTTATAACGCTTCCCGTCGCATCAAAATAAATTGTTGGAAGATGGTCGGAGTTTTGTTTGGCTAACATATGTAATTGTTCCTCACTGTATGTTTTCTGATTTAATTTTTCTCATTGTTGCGTCTGATTTGATATTTCTGAGATTTCCTGACATCAATATTTTATTTTTTTCTCTTAATATTTTTTCTCTCTTATATTGCAATGGTTTTATTTTGTCTAATTTCCTCTTCACGATTTCTCTCTCAACGCCTCTTACACAACCTGTCAGTTTACCCATATGGCAAAAATTTTTGGAAGAACTGTAAACTGTTAAACAATTTTTTGAAAATATTACTTTAAATTTCTTACTAGATTCGTGTTTACAAAAAGCACGAAATACTATTGAGTTGGTCTTTTTAAGATATTTCGAACTTTGAATAATAAGTAAACATGTATTATTTATTTCCCTTCTTATTCGGTTTTTATTAAAATATGAAGAGTAATAATAAGTATTTGGTTTTTTGTTATTTTTCATTACGAGATTCCAATATTTGGGTTCTATATCTACAGAACCTATCAAAAAAATGCAGTCTTTATAGGTTGATGGTGGCAGAAAAGTTTTATTTATTGTTTCTAGTGGTAGTGAAAGGTTGTTTTTATTTTCTGATGACAAATACAGTAAAATATTGGGAACCTCAATGTTTTCTGGTGTGATTTGAATGTTGCTGCTATTGTGGGTGTTTTCACTCATTTTTTCTTCAGAAATATGTGAATTATTATTATTATTCTTATCTGGAACATGAAGTACTTCTTGAAAAAACGTTTCACTATTGCTGCTTATCATTTCATTATTTTTTCTAGGTTTAAAAAGAATATTTGAATCATTATTTATATTGAAACTTAATGGCACAATAGGGGTTGAACGCCTTGGAGACTGAGTATTTTCATCGGTTACATCTCCCATTTCACCACATACAGTATGTGGTGAAATTGGTGATATCTTTTTATCATGAGAAAAATCATTATTGGAATTTTTGCTGCTAATTGACAAAGCAATCATTGGTGTGGAACACAAAAAAAGCTGAAAATGATGTGTTTCTCGGGGTTTTTCTTTAAGATCATCAGCACTTAATACTAAATTGGATTTATTATTTGTTGGGGTATTTTTAAAAAGAGATTTGCAGTGATAATAAATTTTTTTCCTATTTTTCAAACAGTTTCTGTGTCCTATTTTTTTGCATATTGACATGTAGAGTGGATCTTTTTCATTTCTAACATTTGAAATATCTTTTAAAGCAATATTTTAAACTGCAAAACAAACAGCGTAAGCATATAACTATCTACATAATATCACAGAATAAAATATATTTTACATATTAGCAATAATTATTGTGATTTTTTTTACATATCTTTGCTTGTACCTTCTTGGCGGAGTACCTAATTAGGTACACAAAAGTTCATATTTAGCCTTGGGGTAGAAATAAAGCACAGGTTGCCTCAGATATAGGTTCGATATTACCCATGGCGTATGATAAGAAGGAAGCTAAAAATCAATTTGCATATTATTATAAGCTTTGTTATTATTTTTTGTGTATTCAGGGTAGGAATGTGCGTATAGGGGTAAAGGAACTGCCTGCCCTGCCCTTACTGGGAAATTTTTGTAAACTGAAGAGGAGTGCAATAATTACAACCGGATACTTGGATTTTTTGAAGTTCTATTCACACAAAAGTAGATTAAAAAGTACAATGTTAAAAAGTCCGGATATATACGCAGATATAAGTGTTTCTAAAGTATAAAATGATTTCTGTTAACGAATGGTAAATGTGGCAACGCCAAACCTATATTGCAGATTTCTGTAATATCGGCTGCCCTGGGAGATTGCTATTGGGGGAGAAAAAAGGGAAGGGGGAATATGTCTTTGTCTTGGAGTGTGGCCGTCTGGCGAAAGGCTGTAAAAAGTGGCAGTGCAAATAAAATGTAATTTTTGATTGAAATTTTCGAGTATTTATTACAAAAAAGTGTCAACAACAATTAGCTGAAGCTTAGGAATGGTTCCTAACAATAAGTTCTCATAAAGTACCTGCGTGAAAATAGGCAGACTAATTTAAAACGCGTGACATATTATGCTTTAAAAAAAAACATAGAGCCAGACTCGTAATATTTTCGTAACAAGTGCGAAAAGTACCATTTATCCGCACGCGATTGCAGTTTGCAGTTAGCTGAACGACGCGAGGCGTGTGAACACACGCGTCCAACACTTTGTGTGCAGAAAACCAGCCCTTTTGCGACGTATTTCATACAAAATTTTATGTGATTCATTAAAAATATTTAAAAATTCAAAATGTTTGGGGTAGATGTTAATTCTCCCTCCAACACACAAGGGGACAGAACACTTGGGTTATGTCAAGAAAAACTATCTAACTGGTTTCAGGTAATTTATATTTATCGAAGGACCACAACCATATAGGCTGAATTTATTGCTTCCAGGAAAAGGTGTTTAGCCCAAAATTAAAAACCTACATTTCTTGAACTAATACGTTTAATATAAATTAAATATGTCCAGAGCTTTAGGGATTCAAATTTATTGCGTTAAATCAGGGTAAATCAGAGCAATATAAAACCACAATATAAAACCGTTCAAGGGCAACGGTCACCTCTTTCGTATCGCGATAATCGATCAAAAAATCAGAGCGAAGGGCAGCAAACTACTTGCTGAAGAGCTTAGCAGAAGCAGACTCTTTTCTTTAAAAAAATAAAAAATAGACTCCTAAACAATAAAAAATAGTCAAAATGATTTGAGTTTTCACAACACGTTAAAATGAACCACTTTTGACAACTAAAATCAATGTCAAAAAAATGTCATTCAGTTCGCTACGAAAAATATTGCTTTTCCCAACTGGTTACACAAATAACTATTACGCGTGTTAAGAATACAATATTTCCTTGGAGCAGATAATAAATAAAAAGATGATAACACAAAAAAAAATAAGAAAAAAAAAAGAAAATCGATTTTTTATGTTTTAAGTTTTATTATTTATTATTATTATTATTATTTATTATTAACAACAAACAATACAATATCACACATATGGTACAGCTTTCTAAGCTACGCAGTAGCTTGTCGAAAGCCATCAACAATATTTTAATATAAATTTGATTTTGAAAGATAACAAACTTAAATATATTTAAATATAGATATAACTTCTTAACAATTATTATAAATAAAAATAAGATAAGTTCAAATATAATTTGGAGTGGCTATTTCTTTTTGTTTTTTTTTTTTTTTTTTAATTTTATAGTATGCAAATTTTACGTTTGATATTATTCCAGTTATTTTTTATCCACTCATTAACTTTTTTCATATAAAATTGACTTTTGGTTTTTATTTCGAGTGGCAGAATATTATAAATACGTGGACCTATGAAGCTTACATGTCGCTGAGTAGCGCTTAGACTTGACCCCGGAGTTACCATACTCTCAGAGGTAATTAATCGTGTTATTATGCCGTGACTTATATTATTTTTGTATGTGTTAAATTATAACACTGCTTACATAAATTTGTTTGATAGTCAAAAATCCAGAGTCTCTAAAAATTAAGTCAGTAGGGTGCCTTTTTGGCTTTTTATAAATAATTTTAATTAAGCACTTTTGTAAAATTTCAATGTTGTTAAGTACATTTGAATATGTACTACCCCACACAGTTATTCCATACCTCAAAACAGACTCCACTAATGACTGGTAAACTATTTTAATTAGTTTTAAGGGCATGAATTCTCGTAGTTGATAAAATTTGTAGATCGTTTTCCTGACTTTTTTAACGATGTAGTCAATATGAGAATCGTATTTCAAATTTGAGTCTATGTATACTCCCAGATACTTACAATTTGTTTGGGAGTTAATTGATGGCTGGCACGAGCATGAACATGTTTTCTGTAGGCATTCAAGGGTATGTATTTTTAGGGCTGGTAAATTCAAGTTATGTAGGTAAAATTTGGATTCAACTTACCTACAAAATCCATTCAAAATAGTGTTCCTTGATGTAAATCGCCGATCAAAAATCAAAATTCCACGGAAGGCAGGATGCAGGGCGTTGAATGAGAATAAAGTAGTATCTCCTTCTATAAAATCGTTTAAAGCCCAATAAAAAATCTATTGTGGATATCCACTCCGTTCTCTGTACAAAATAATGGAGACTGTGGATCGAGCTGTGGATACACAAGGAGGAAAAACGCTAACACAGTAGCCCAAAACAGTTTAAGTTGGCACGCCAAAATAAAAATAATATCCTTACTCAAGAATTGTTAGAGGTAGACTACTATTAAGGTTCCCTTTGACCTTTTTTATATTTAGAATTTTTCTTTAAACGTAAAAAGCAGAAACCGAATTTTTATTCATGAGAAGAAAGTTTAACCCACGAGCCCTAGCGAGTGGGTTAATTTTCTTCGAATGAATAAACATTTTAACTCACGTGATGTATACAAAATTTTATCCCATTTTGTGAAAATTTCAAAAATAAAGTAGAAGAAAAAATGCCGGGAGTGAGTTAAAAATATTTTAAATCACTGAGGTTTCAGATTTTTAGTTGGGCAGAGTGACTTAAAATGCCGAGAGTGAGTTAAAACGTTTTTAAATCAATGAGGTGATAAACGTCCACTTACCTTTATTGTTATGCGTTCAATAATGTCATTTTTAAACGTCAAAATGGGATAAAATGATATAACACACTTCATATTTTAGTCCACTCGTTTTTGACAAATCGGCAAAAAATTAAATTTATACAGGGTGTTCCATTTGAAAAACCATAATGTAGGCTCATATGTCAGAAAATTGATAGTGATTTGTTTAAGATGTGACTTAAATACTAACTTGGCTAAACCCTACATTTTGTTTTCGTGTTTACCTTTGATATCTATCAAAACAAAAAAGTTACAGCGAATTGAAATGCATAGAGTTAAAATGTAATCAAGATGAACGCATGGTACTGCTCTAGGAGAAACACACAACATTCAGATTTGGATTAGATGCATTCGATTAGATTGAATTAGATTAGATTAAACTACACACTACTCACCGACAGAAAATTCGGGACAACCAAAATTTAGGACAAATTTGATGTAGGATAACTTTTTCTTCCATAGTCCGATTTCAATCTTTTTTTTTTCATAATGTAGATAATTGTTTCGGTTTTAATTAATTTTATTCAATTTTCAAAAATACAGTTTACATGTTGGAATATACCAGGAAAATAAAAAAGTATATTTTTTCTCTTAACTTTGTAACACTCTGTAGAGTAATTTTGCGAAGTAAGCTACACTGGATATGCTTTTCTGCAGAGTTTGATCCATTTTCAACATTTTGCTGTTTCATTGGTCTTGATATCTTTATCGGTTTCGGAGATATGAATTTTTGAAATAAACATTACACTTTTTGATCAAGTCTAAATTTTTGAAATAAACCTTACACTTTTCGATCAAGTCTATTTTTAATTGAAGCATGAAAGTAGGGGTTTTGAAAATTAGTACCTCGTGTTACCTCCTCTTGCTCTTATAACAGCTACTAAACGTCGATTCATTCCTCTAATCAGCTTTTGGATATCCTGTTGTGGAATAGCAGCCCATTCTTCTTCCAAAGCATTTCGAAACTGTTGAAGGTGAACAACTGTCCTCGGCGTTTCCCAATTCGTCTACCTAACATGTCCCATGCATGTTCTATGGGATTAATGTCAGGACTACGACTACTACGAGCGGACCAGCGCATAACGTTTATTCCAACCTCTTCTAAATATTGGGCTACTATTCTGGCAGTATGTGGACGGGCATTTTCATGTATGAAAACGAATTCGTTACCGATAAATTGTGCAAAAACAACAACATGTTCTCCCAGAATTTCGTCAATGTACCTCGGGCCAGTTAAAGTTCCTCGGTCAATAAAAACAAGTTCTGTTTGAGCGTCAAACGAAACACCGCCCCATATCACCTTCAAGAGTGGAGGCAAGATCTATTTTCAGACGAGTCTCGATTTTGCCTGAGGTCTCCTGATGGCCGAGAAAGAGTATAGAGGCGACAATTGGGAGAGATTTGCCCAAGGTACTTTTAGCGAAAGGGTTAGCTTTGGTGGTAGATCGATAATGGTATGGGGCGGTATTTCGTTCGAACGGAACTTGTTTTTATTGACCGAGGAACTTTAACTGACCCGAGGTACATTGACGAAATTCTGGGAGAACATGTTGTTTTTGCACAAATTATCGACAACGAATTCGTTTTCATGCATGACAATGCCCGTCCACATACTGCCAGAATAGTGGCCCAATATTTAGAAGAGGTTGGAATAAACGTTATGCGCTGGTCCGCTCGTAGTCCTGACATTAATTCCATAGAACATGTATGGGACATGTTAGGTAGACGAATTAGGAAACGCCGAGGACAGTTGTTCACCTTCAACAGTTTCGAAATGCTTTGGAAGAAGAATGGGCTGCTATTCCACAACAGGATATCCAAAACCTGATTAGAGGAATGAATCGACGTTTAGTAGCTGTTATAAGAGCAAGAGGAGGTAACACAAGGTACTAATTTTTAAAACCCCTACTTTCATGCTTCAATTAAAAATAGACTTGATCGAAAAGTGTAAGGTTTATTTCAAAAATTTAGACTTGATCAAAAAGTGTAATGTTTATTTCAAAAATTCATATTTCCGAAACCGATAAAGATATCAAGACCAATAAAACAGCAAAATGTTGAAAATGGATCAAACTCTGCAGAAAAGCATATCCAGTGTAGCTTACTTCGCAAAATTACTCTACAGAGTGTTACAAAGTTAAGAGAAAAAATATACTTTTTTATTGTCCTGGTATATTCCAACATGTAAACTGTATTTTTGAAAATTGAATAAAATTAATTAAAACCGAAACAATTATCTACATTATGAAAAAAAAAAAGATTGAAATCGGACAATGGAAGAAAAAGTTATCCTACATCAAATTTGATCTAAATTTTGGTTGTCCCGAATTTTATGTCGGTGAGTGTAGATAGTACACGCAATAATTTTGATCGAAAAGTTTAAAATATGATTTTCATAGTTTTATTACATTCAAGGCTATCAGCGAAGATCGAACGTTTTTTTTTTTTTGGCTTTTTAAGAATTGAGGAACTTATTCTTATTTTTTGCAAATATATCTACCATTTATAAACAAAACGAGCCTTGTGCAAACTTATTTAAAAAATTAATGATCCTTTGGAGAAAAAGAAACAGAACCACAACGAATCCAGTCACATTTTGGTCAACAACTACTTTATCATGTTATGTCTGGCGAGTCGTGATCGGGACCCAATGGAGTGGTAAGAAGCTTTGGAATGGCCCCTTGCCTATCTACTCAATACGTATACGTTAGAGTGAGATATGAGATCCAATAGATTTTCTGCAATTACTAGCTCTATCTCATTCTGGAATCAATTGACTGACGCAAAGCCAATTCCAACCTTCTCACTACTTCATTTTCAGCACCTCAACTTGCCATTTAAAACAATTTTTTCCCATTATCATGCCAATTTGGGAATGGAGAGTTTCGGTTATTCGGTATCTTCCAACTAGCGGTCGTGCCAGTTGCGGTAGGAACAATTTTCGTTCCACTTACAAATTTCACCCTTAAACATTTTGAAGACCGTAGGGGCGCAGCGGTGTGGTATTTTTTTTTATTGTTCTTTGTGATCTAAATAATGTCTAGTAATAATTTGAACCTGTCAGAACGGGCAGTTTTTGAGAAAAGTTAAAAAACATATTTCACCCTTAAAAATTTCTAAGACCGTAGGGGCGCAGGGGTATGGTATATTTTTTTTTATTGTTCTTTGTGGTCTAAATAATATCTAGCAATAATTTGAACCTGTCAATACGGGTAGTTTTTGAGAAAAGTGAAAAAACATATTTCACCGTATTTCACCCTTAAAAATTTAGAAGACCGTAGGGGCGCAGGGGTATGGTATATTTTTTTTATTGTTCTTTCTGGTCTAAATATTGTCTTGTAATAATTTGAAGCTGTCAGTACGGGCAGTTTTTGAGAAAAGTGAAAAAACATATTTCACCCTTAAAAATTTCAAAGACCGTAGGGCCGCAGGGGTATGGTATATTTTTTTTATTGTTCTTTGGGGTCTAAATAATATCTAGTAATAATTTGAACCTGTCAGTACAGGCAGTTTTTAAGAAAAGTGAAAAAACATATTTCACCGTATTTCACCCTTAAAAATTTCAAAGACCGAAGGGGCGCAGGGGTATGGTATATTTTTTTATTGTTCTTTGTGATCTAAATAATGTCTAGTAACAATTTGAACCTGTCAGTACGGGCCGTTTTTGAGAAAAGTTGAAAAACATTTTTCACCCTCACCCTTAAAAATTTCAAAGACCGAAGGGGCGCAGGGTATATTTTTTTTATTGTTCTTTGTGATCTAAATAATATCTAGCAATAATTTGAACCTGTCAGTACGGGCAGTTTTTGAGAAAAGTGAAAAAACATATTTCACCGTACTTCACCCTTAAAAATTTCGAAAACCGTAGGGGCGCAGGGGTATGGTATATTTTTTTTATTGTTCTTTCTGGTCTAAATATTGTCTTGTAATAATTTGAACCTGTCAGTACGGGCCGTTTTTAAGAAAAGTTGAAAAACATATTTCACCCTTAAAAATTTCAAAGACCGAAGGAGCGCAGGGGTATGGTATATTTTTTTTATTGTTCTTTGTGATCTAAATAATCTCTAGTAACAATTTGAACCTGTCAGTATGGGCCGTTTTTGGGAAAAGTTGAAAAACATATTTCACCCTCACCCTTAAAAATTTCAAAGACCGAAGGGGCGCAGGGGTATAGTATATTTTTTTTATTGTTCTTTGTTATCTAAATAATGTCTAGTAATAATTTGAACCTGTCAGTACGGGCCGTTTTTGAGAAAAGTTGAAAAACATATATTACACTCACCCTTAAAAATTTCAAAGACCGGAGGGGCGCAGGGGTATGGTATATTTTTTTTATTGTTCTTTGTGATCTAAATAATGTCTTGTAATAATTTAAACCTGTCAGTACGGGCCGTTTTTGAGAAAAGTTGAAAAACATATTTCACCGTATTGCACCCTTAAAAATTTCAAAGACCGAAGGGGCGCAGGGATATGGTATATTTTTTTTATTGTTTTTTGTGATCTAAATAATGTCTAGTAACAATTTGAAGCTGTCAGTACGGGCCGTTTTTGAGAAAAGTTGAAAAACATATTTCACCCTTAAAAATTTCAAAGACCGAAGGGGTGCAGGGGTATGGTATATTTTTTTTATTGTTCTTTGTGATCTAAATAATGTCTAGTAATAATTTGAACCTGTCAGTACGGGCCGTTTTTGAGAAAAGTTGAAAAACATATTTCACCCTTAAAAATTTCAAAGACCGAAGGGGTGCAGGGGTATGTTATATTTTTTTTATTGTTCTTTGTGATCTAAATAATGTCTAGTAACAATTTGAACCTGTCAGTACGGGCCGTTTTTGAGAAAAGTTGAAAAACATATTTCACCCTCACCTTTAAAAATTTCAAAGACCGAAGGGGCGCAGGAGTATGGTATATTGTAACGTTCCATAATCACCATTAGAGGTTTTACTAGCTTTGGGTTAGGTACTTGTTTTGAAACCGTTTATTTTCCGCCGGCTAAACTGGCTGTCTGCAAACAAAGGAAAATTAGACATAAGTATACGAACGAAATACTTTACTTACCTTATTCCAAGAGCTGGGGCTTCCTTGATTTGACTCGTTGAGTTGTTGTCATGGTGAGAGTAGGGATGGCTTTCTTTTTGCACTTCGGTATTTTCGGGGATAATACCACGAGAGCTTCAAAATTACCGATAATTTTTCACGATTGCGTGTTTGCTATAATTTCACGAGTCCGTAGGACGAGTGAAATTTGCAGAGAAAACACGCATGAGTGAAAAATTATCTGGTTCATTTTAAAGCTCAAGTGGTATTTGGAGGATTATTTCACGTACGAGAATGCAAAAAATATGGAAATAAATATGTATTAAACGATTTGAACATCTTAACAATCAATATAAATAAATGGTTGCTATCAGGAACCGTTTGTTTGTATCAAAAATTAGCATGACAACCATGTATACAATAACATGGGAGAATTATCGCTGTAATTCTCTCTAGTTAAACAAATGGAAAAGAGAATTTTCGCTGTAATTCTGAAAATCGTCACTTGCCTTATGGGATTTCTAACACATGAGTGGGATAATCTTTCTTATCTAGAAATATTTCATATATTGACTATAATTTTATAATACAAAACTTACCTTGGGATTTTCTAAGTTTGTTTTGGTTGGCTTGCTGATATCAATAATCATCAGCTGATTGTATTTGTACGTCATCGGCGCTGCGTTCGCGGGTTGACTTACACTAGATCGTATCGATTCGCCAAGTACCTACACGAAATACTCGGAACAGGGAACAATATTTTGAACTAGGTGCACTAAGTGCAATGCTCGAATTTGTTTCTACCCTATTAGTTCTGTTGCTACTCCATTGGTGTTGTTACTCGCTGTAGCAACCTTGTTTTCTCTTGACGTTATTTCGTGTGCATGGCGCATGTTCTCACCAGGTTAGGTTTCTTCATTGGAACCCTGACAAAAATCTTTCTTCTTCTCGAAACCTTCTAGAACCACCGACATCTTGTTCCTAGACCCATTTTAGAAATCCAAAGTCCATGTGCAAGTAAATTTTTGGCCAAGTGTCCATCCATTGTGGGATTTATTTTACTGAGCACACAAATAAAATAGTTCTGTTAAATTCGTTGGGGCTGCTTTGCCGGTGCTTTGTTGCACGTTGTTGGAACTGTTTTACCTGTAGTAGGGATTTCGTTGGAACTTTGGTAAGTTGGCACGTGTTGCTTACTTTAATTTGGGCTTAGTCTTTTTATTACTTCTTATAGGATTTCTTGCCACCCGGCAACTACGTTGTCCGAGTTAGGAGAGAGGCACCACTACAAGGATTTTTCAAGATTCCAAGTTTTCAAATTTCAAGTGTTGAATTCACAAGTAATTTAGACGAGGGGCCAATCCACGTAACGCCCGTGTCGTCGTTTTGAATTCGTATATCAAGCTTCGAGTTGAGGACTGCTTCAGCGAAGTTACAAGTTGCAATCCTCTTCCGTCAGGCCTATTCTGGTTTGAAACCCAGTCACGCAGTCACACACACACACACACAAGTCAACTAGAAGTAATTGTGAACGACGTATCAAGTAAGATAACTTTAGCTATTCTTCTTCTCGAATCAAGGGAAAATTAGAAAACTTCAAGTACTTGTCTAAGTTAGGTATTAACCGTAAGTGTACGGATCTTGTTTAATTGTTTATAATATTCAAGTGGGAGCTTAGCTCGCCAAAGTTTTACATATAAGTAGGTATTTTTGATTCCTAATTTATCATTATAGGAGTTGAACTTTAGGGTATTACTGATGTCAGCGAGAGTGAATAATTTATTAAATCTATGGGGTGCACCTTTTAATTGAAGTAACAAGTTTTCTTATCAGTTTATATTAAATTGTAGGTACCAACTACTCTCACATTTCCTGTACTATGTACTATTTGATTCATATAATAATATACAGGGTGTCCCAGAATATGTGGGCAATCTCTCGGATTTAGATAGAACTCGAAAAAATAACATGACAACTTCCTATAAAAAAAAATTCCTACGGCCCCCCCTACGAAGTTACGTGCCCCTGATAACTTTCAAAATACTTCGTGTAATTTTTTTTCTTTTAATATGATGGATACTAGGTTAGACTCTCCAAAATGGACCCTCTCAAACAAACTTGACCAATCTGGTTTGCCAGGGACGGACTAGCTTTAACGCAATAATAAAACTGAGGAAATATTAGTAGAAAGGATTAATTTTCACTTTCGCGAAATAAGGCCTAATATTGAAGCATTGTCGAAAGTCGAACAATATTTTATTAAAATAGGTATGGAATGCATAAGATTAGAAGGACTCATGTTCAGTCGACATAAAAAATTATTTAATAAAAAACCATTAATACACAAAAACAGAGTTTTCTCGAAACCAGCTCATTTTTTTGACATCGAATAAGAGTACCTTTTTTCTAGTTCAAGGTTGAAACAATCTAAAAATATTATTGCTATGCCTATATCATACAGGGTGTAAAAAAAATTAGCATTATTGTGTTAAAGCTAGTCCGTGCCTGGCAAACTAGATTGGCCAAGTGTGTTTGAAAGTGTCCATTTTAAGGGGTCTTATCTAATATCCATCATATTAAAAGAAAAAAAAATTACACGAAGTATTTTGATAGTTATCAACAAAAAAACGATTTTCAGAGGCGTCCTTTAGGGGCACGTAACTTCGTAGGGGGGGGCAGTAGGAATTTTTTTTTATAGGAAGTTGTCATGTTATTTTTTTGTGTTCTATCTGAATCCGAGAGATTTCCCACATATTCTGGGACACCCTGTATATCTACTCGAGTATCTACTTGAGTAAATGTTATTTCTGTCTTTCATTGAGGTGTTTACTATAATCCAACAGAACAAGAAATTACAGCCCTTAGAGTCTCATGCAATAACTTAGTAGGACTATTCTATTTTTGAGCTAGCCGGAGAATCCCTACTAAGTTAGATTATAACAACGAACGCTATATGCTTCCTGCATAATTTTAATAAATTTATTCATCATATCTGTAAACAGACCTGCCGTGTTTGTTTCTCGATTAAATTGTATCACCTTATACCGCCAAATTTCATAAAACTAATATTTTATAGCTTTATTATATGGCTTTCAAAACTTCATCGATAACCCAAGTCCCCGTTATCGCCCGGTCTTTTTCATTATGCTCACATTCTTCTCCTTTATTCATTGTTTCTCCACATTTATTGCATAAAACAAACATGAGTTTATTATTGATTCGATGCGGCAGTACAGGATGGTATAAGTTCTGTGGTGGTGGAATTTGGGCTTTGATTAGTCCTTCTGTTTCTTGCAAGTTCAATTCTGTGCAATCCCCCCCGGCGGAAATATCCGGTTGACCGATAGGAAATTTCCTGTACTTGCAAACCCAGGTGTACAGAGAGCATACTTCCAGGTATTTGATTTTTTCGCTATTTTCGGTTTTGTAATAGGTCGAAACAGGGGGCTTTATTTGAAATCGATCGCAAGTATCTGCGTACACGCAAAGTTGCATCAATTTGTTCGTATGCGCAACTTGTTATGTGCGAATAGCTTTATTTGAAATTGACATTGGACATGTGCATCTCTCTCTGCGTGCACGCAAAAGATGCACTCGCTCGCCGCGTTGCCAGTTTTCTTTTTATAAAATGTTGAAAATCCACCATATGAAAATGAGGAGTGGATTTTTGAATTTTATGATATTTTGGCTGACGCTGGCGTATATTTTGCGATGACATTTATTTATCATGATTTTTTGATGTTAGAATTTTTCAAAATATGTTTCATACTTCTTCATTACCAATTTACCATAAAAAAATTAATACTATTTCACCAAGCCCTGTTCCTGTAGGTTGGAAAAAGAGCTCCGCGAACGCCGATGCGGAGGAAAAAAGGCTTCTTGTCCCTTTTGTGAGAGAACCTTTACCAAAAAGTCAAGTAAAAAAATGTGACAGGAAGCCTCAGCGGTATTAAATAGCCCTCTTCAGCATCATAGGTCTTCAAAAGTAGCTCAATTTAGCCGAATTTTTTTTACGAAAGCCCGGTCACTACGGACAAAGGCAGGGCCGCCGCTAAGGTGTTGGCCGCCCGTGTGCAACTCAATATTGGCCGCCCCCTTCCTACCTGGGTTTCTTGATTCTATACCGGTGGTGGTTAAGTCCGCGGCAGGCGCTGCCGGAAGCAGAATTTTTTTCGGGTGCCTTTATTTTAAGCCTTCAAAAAAGCATTTGGAAAATCTTGTACGGCAGGGAAGGCAATGCTTCCCCCGACGAGCCGCCACGATAGGTACTAATATTTAACAAAATTTATAGAAGTTGCATATAGTTACTTTTTTCGTTGTTTGGAAAAAAAGTATTATCAGAGTGGAGTCTGCTTTGGCCGCCCCTATGGGCGGCGCACACTTTGCACACATGGTAGCGGCGGCCCTGGACAAAGGGCACAAGGGCATAGAATCACGGCCTTACTGCGAGGTTTTCGTTAAGAGGCCTGGGTACCTCTGGCGTAATTGAGATTCGATCGCAGCGCCTTTTATAGTTCACGAGTTACACTTACACACAATTTGGCAACACCGCTAGCTGCCGGCCACTTCGCCAGAGACTCCGCGACGCTCGGCTGGCTCTGTCTCAAAATATTCATGCAAAAGTTCATTGGCGCACCGTAGCCATATTCAAATTATAGAATAACCAAGGGCGGAGAATTTATTTGGTAAATGAAAAAAATTAACAAAATGCAATTCTTTTTTTAGGGTAGTAGCGCACCCTGGGTATACGCTAGTTCATCAATAAACTTTGTCGTTCAATTTCCAATAAAACCATTGTGGGATTTTTCGCACAGAAATGAGTGTGAAAATGTTGTCATTTTTTGACGTCTGCAAAAAAATGCTTTGCATTGGATGAGTTTGGTAACTATCCCCGTTATATGGTGTCAATAAGAAGAGCATCTCGGAACACAATTTCGTCTCGTATCGGCAGGTCTTTTGGATAAAGGGGGTCTATCAATTCGGGCAAAACAAAATTTTCATAAAAGCATTTCAATTTAGGAATACATTTTTCATTCCAGAATTGCAAGTCTCGAAAAATTTATAAAAAAATAATTATTTAAATAAGTAAGTTCCACAAAAGATAATATAGCAAGATACCTCTTCTACTACCATCCCATGAGGACTCCCAACTACAAAATAACACATCTGCTTATCAGCTATTGCCAGTTGGCCCTGGATTTGGTAGTAATAGTTATGATTCCGTTTCAAGTGAAATTCATTATCCACGAATTCAGCAAATGCTAATTTTTTTTCTTTGATGGCTTCCGCTGGATTCATATTACAGATGGAATATGGACATTTTATTTCCATTAATTGGGTATCACCAATTAATCCATCCGGACTAGCCCCTAAATAATAATTTTTCTTATCTATAAACAATCCACATTGAGAAATTTTGACTTTATATTTGTCTTCAAATTCAGCAATAGCGCGTGCTTCACTATCGTTGCCGTATCTTGTGGCTGTATTACCATGAAAGTTTCCATATAGCAAAGTTTTCACTGTGGTTGCTCTTGATGTTTGTGGACGCATCTTGCAAATTTTACCAAAATTTGAAGCTGTTATCCTAACCGCCCTTTCTTGGATCCAGCAGGGGTTGGCTGACTGCCCGATTGTGTTTCTGTCTATGCAGTGGATCTCCTCTGCAGTTTTCTTAAGATTATTAAGAAAATCTTCAGCTTTTTCCAAATATTCTTGGCTTTTGACGTCTAAAGGAATATAATTTGCATTTGGTCCATAATCTTTGTCAGTTCCCGCTCCAATTTTTTTTGTTGTTTTTTTTTTAAATATTTTTTTTTGTGTCACTTTTAATGCTATTTTTTTCTTCAATCCTACATATTTTTTTGTATAAAATGACGGACTATTACCTGTGGAAAGTGATTGGATAATATGTTATAATAAAATTTAATAATTATTTATGCAACAAGTGTGTAAAGTGAACCCTTTTTCACGAATGTGAATTTTGACGCACGAGTCGAAGGCCAGTGCGACAATCACATGAGTGAAAAAAGGTGCTTTACGCACGTATCGCATACAAAAATTTTTCTACTACCAATCAAATATGTGTAAAAAAATAGATTTGGACAAATACTTTACGCACTAGTGCGTGAAGAATTTTCACTTTACGCACTAGTGCGTGAAGTAATTTACCAGAAAAATGCCAAATTGACAGTGTTGACATCTGTCATTAACATTACTTTACGCACTAGTGTGTGAAGTGAATTACTTTAAGCACTAGTGCGTGAAGTGAAATTTTACTTCTTCTGAATAGTGCGTAAAGTGCGTACTTTACGTACGGTAGTAGAAAAAATAAATTTATCTCCCATTATACCTGTTGCAGTTTTATAGATGTTCCTGTAGTAATCCCCTTTAGAATTAAACGACAATGCTGCTGCCTCACATCTAGTTTGATAAGCACCCCGAAGAGAGAAGTTAACTCTTTTACCTCCGACGAACTTACAAACCACACTGTTGTAATGTTCTGCCAAATTGTTATCCATGTTCAATATAAGGCTACTCGTATTATCCAGCAATCTCTTTAAAGCCAGCATAATGTCGTCATAAATACCACATTCTTTCATAGCAGGAATTAAATTTTTTTCATTCAAATTATTACATTTGAAGTAATTTAATTCTTTGCATTTAGAATGTTCACCAAATACGTGACTAGGAGAATTACTTATATCTCCTCTCAATAAATTTATTTTTTCATCAATAGTATTATTTTCTGAGATTCGATATGCAGTGGCCTTTGTAATCGCTGTTCTTAGTCGCATAAATTTGCTAAAAATTTCTTTTCGTAAAGCCATAGAAACTGCTATATTTTTATTGCTTCGGTTTTTGTCTAAAATAGAAACCTATATAAATACATATTATTTTATCAACGCTTATAGGTCATAGATAGTAAATGGGTTCCAGATTTTACCGAGCACCTATTATTAAAAAAACTGTAGGTATAAGTACATACTGCATATTTCCCTAATTTTCTTAGCAAAATTCCGCAATAAATGATTTTTGCATTCAACTTTTTGGACCAATGTGTTTCCGTAAGGTTTTATTTGGATTAATTTTCTGTATACAGAGGAATCGCCATCTCCGACCATTTTGGTATATTTTAATTTATGCAGTTTTATGCTGTTTTTGAAACCTTCTGCTATGATGTCTGTCTCCATAGATGTTGATGTTCCTTGCCAATTCTTGTAACATTTGTGTATAGGGATATCTTGCCCTTTATTTTCATAATAAGAACATAATGAACAATATTTATTTCTTATACCAAGAAATAAAAGATTACCCGTTCTGTAACCTATTATACAAGCCTAAAATAAATATTCCACTCGATAAAAAAGGATAAAAAAGTTCGTAAAAATCAACAACAAAAAAATATATATATATTATATATATATTCACAGATATCTCAAGAGAAATTACTTACCACACCAGACATAGAATCATAATTTACATTGTAAGAGCGTTTAGCCCAAGCGCCATCAGTAACGACTGTGATACATGTAATACCGTTCTCATCTACGTCGCCTTCTTCTAGAGCTAACTCAGCTTCTTTGGCTGCGGCATTTTCCATGCATGTACATAGTGATTCTCTGATATATCCGCCTACAGATTCATGATAACGATTAAAGGTTTTATGTCATAAAAGGCATATTGAGAGAAGCTGCAAGCTCATTTATTTGCGAATATCCTATCCCAGTTGAAATGGCACCCAATACCATAGCTGAATTCGAGTTTATTGTATCAGACTTTTCATCAGTAGTGATTTGCCTAATACATAAACACATTTTGCACTCGAGGATAAATGTACTGTGTAGACCATGTCTTATTTCTCGAACTAGTTTCATATCAGCTAAAGTGCAATCATACAGTGCGTGTCTCTCTGAATTTAGAATTTGGCGAAATAGATGGGCAACATCAAATATTCTTTTTCCACCAATTGCGTCAGCTCCTACATAACTAAAATTTCATTTGAGGATAAATAATAATGTTTCGCAAATAAACATATTATGGAGTCCCCTAACTGGTGCCGCGCGCGTCAGGTCCGTATTAAGTATGTAAGTACAATTCAAAGTTTTCCGTTTTTATCTTAGAGCAGGTAAAGCGCTGTCCTATGGACATGAGGAGCAGGAACGCGCCATTCTGCTATGAAACTAAAGTGAAGCCAGTTTTTAGCAGGTATTTGTACACCAAATGACAGGTAAAGCATTGAATTAGCTATACTGTCATTATTTTGGATCTCAAAATACCTGGAAAAAATGACTTCATTTCCCAACTCCATGTTCTTACTCCTTCCACCAAAGAACTTAACTGCTCTAAGGTTTTTATGCCTAATATTTTTGGAAAAAATAAATTTTATTATTTCCTTTTTTGGGGGTTTTTCAAAAATACAAAAATTAGCCCCTTGTTCAGTCTTTGCTGAAAGACTCTGAACAGAAGCATCTGATGGGTGTGGTGCCAGTTCTGGGACACCCTGTAAATGGTTTGTGTAAAAATTTGTAAATAAGTAGCCTTTGAATTTGCTATTATGTAGAAACATACCTCGAATTATCTAAGTTTACAGAGGGTTCATCTTCAATAGTTTCTTGAATTTTTGATAAATCCGATAAATTGCTAAAAAATTATATAGAAATGAAAAATAAGCTTAAGTAGGAACCTTTTCGTCCTATATTTATATACATTATTAAATATCTTTATAATACATATACAAATTATCTTTGACTAAGGCCCGGTTAATTCATCTTCGTATAAACTTGCTGGTAACTATCTGCAAGATAAATTAACCAATCTACAATGCTATTGGTCGGTGGATAACTAGCCGACCAGTGGAATTTCAGATTGCGTTTTATCCGTAAGATTGCATTATTTGACAGTTTATTGAAAGGAAAATAAACCGTCCCTAAGGGCCTAATTAGGGACTGACTGGTAAACGTCTGGTTGTTACCTAGCAGGTACTTTTTATGCACTAGAGAATAGAAAGTAGGTACCTGCTAGGTAACAACCAGTTGGTCCATAATTTGACCCTAAAAGAAACAATTGATAGGTAAAGCTTGTCTTTTTAAGTAACAACATTTGTTTCTAATTTCTCTGTAATAAACATACCTCGAATTATTTAAGTTTACAGTAGGTGAATAAACCAGCTCTAAGAGAAACGATATAATGCTTGTTGTTTTTCAAATAAAAAAATCTGATATTTTTGTGACGAAGTAAATTTACCTTGTGGATTCCGCAGAATTTATCTCCATTGAGTTTTCTTTTGAATTTGATGGACCAGCATCAGTAATATTATTGTCATTGTCATTATTGTTATTGGTGCTGAAAATTTATAAAAAATATTTACCTAGGTACTTTATTGTTTATGATTTTAAAATATCATTTTACCATTGAGACAAAGTAAATTCAACACCCAAATTATTTCCGTCCTCAGAAGAAACCAATAACTGCAAATTAATTTTCCTACAAAAAATAGTTGAATAAAAATTCTGGAAATTATTACAATTAGACTACCTATATAGGTAATGTAATAATTATCTTCTACCATTTCACCTACCTTTTTTTCATAGCAAGTCGTCGATTTTTACGTTTAGTAGATAAACGTAATCTTTTCCTATCAGGCCTTAGTGAAAATTTACCCATTTTATTTCCAAAACACAAAAGGGAATGCAAAAACTCTTCGACGGCACGGGCCAGTCAAAACAATTATTCAGATAAGAATAAATAATATTTTATTCCCTGGATGGTTTCGAGGCGCCAGCCGGGGGTTGGCGGGACAGTTCCCAGTGTTGCCATGCCATAGAATATGTAGTTGCGATTACATGAATTGGTCCGAAATAATACATTTTTTTTATTTTTATGTTTCACAAGAAATTTACGCGTTTAACAAAAAAATTATATTGGTAAAAAATGTTAGTATTTTAACATAGAAATGTGAGAAGTATTTTATGTTCCAATCTTTTTTTTTTTGAGAGGTGACATAATTTTTAGAATTATTTTTTTCTATGAAAAATCACATTCCACTTTTCTGTGATTCATCATCTATCATCCCACCAAATTTCATTGATTTTGATCCAATACTTTAGACGTAAATTAAGACATAGTTTAACCCGTCGCACAGAGGTACCCAGGCCTCTTAATAACGTTATTAAAATTCATATTTATAAAAATCACCACAATATTCGAACTTATTTGAGTGAACGTGGAGTGAACTATCAAAATTAAAATAAATTGACGAATTGACATGACTTGCGTATGCGTAAATGGACTTGCGATCGGTATACCCCCATGTGCAAAAGTTGCGATTGGTGCAAAGTCATATCGCTAGCAGTGCATTTCAAATAAGCCGTGCACCAATTGCCAATCGCAAATGACGTTATTTGCGTGTACGCAAAGTTGCATCAATTTGTTCGTATACGCAACTTGTTATGTGCAAATAGCTTTATTTGAAATTGACATTGGACGTGTGCATCTCTACTTGCGTGCACGCAAGAGATGCAGACGCTCGCTGCGTTGCCAGTTTTCTTTTCACAAAATGTTGAAAATCTACCATATAAAAATAAGTGGATTTTTGAATTTTACGATATTTTGGCTGACGGTGACGTATATTTTACGATGACATTTATTTATTATGTTTTTTTTTTGATGTTTTGAGGTTAGAATTTTCTAAAATATTGTCACGCTTAGGTTGGTTGTGGTCAGCGGTGCCACCACTTTTACTTCGCTTGGCTGCGTCCACTAAGGGTTTATCTGAAAAGAGAGGATATGGGGGGAAGGAATACCACCACGAATATTTAATTTGTTTTATTACTAAACCTTAATTACACCTTATAGTTCAAGGAGATTTACCAAAATCCTAACACCGCAGATGTTCGTCCCTGGTGGACCATGTTTTCGATTGTCAACTCGAAATGTAAGAATGTTTAATGTTTAATGTAACCCAAGATGCACTAAAAGAACGGGCCCCCTAAGGGCATAGTTCTCGTAGGTCTAAACTTGGGGACGCTGTGACACGGCTGCTATAGACGAGACTTTCATCCACAAAGTTTCACAGTCTCGACTATACCTAGTCGTACCCAGCTAAGAAGGCAGGTCTTTAGGCTCGTACCTTATCAGGCATAAAGCAGTCCAGACCATCCTTGCTTTGCATTGCCGCAATGCGTGAAATTATATTGAAATTATTGCTGGCATAAGCAAAATCGGTCTGTTTTTAATAGTCCGGAGTGACGTCCTTTGGAAATTTACTTAATTTATGTAATGCGTGGGCTTGTGTACGTTTATGAGTTGACATTTGCCCCTCCCATGAAAGCATTGGTCCCCAATGCCAACGGAAGAACATCATACGGGTTTACAATTCAAAAACTTAAAATTAGAGCTCCTATTTCGTTCGGATCGTTGTCTTCGTCTGGGTGGTCTGTTATGGCTGTACTATCTTCTTATGTTCCATGTACTTCATGTAGGGTATTGTTCTGGAAAATGTGCTAGACTTCACGTGTGTGCTTGGTATGGTTTTGTGCCTACTTCTGCGTGGATAGTGCTTCGTCGACTGTCGTGGTGCTTTTGTCGGCTGTTCCACTTGCGGATTGTTTGCCCTAGTCGTGGACACTTGTAGTGGTTTTGTTGGCTGTAGCAGTTGTTTGCTGGCAGACGTGGTGGTTTGCGGACTGTTCACCTTGGTTGTGGACAGTTGTAGTGCTTTTGTCGGCTGTAGCACTTGTTTGCTGGCAGACGTGGTGGCTTGCGGACTGTTATCTGATGTTTGTGGTCCCTTGATCCTTGTTCCGCCCCTGGTTGATTTTTTCTGTTGTTGCCACTGCCTAACGATTTGCTGTAAAATATAAGCCTTGTAAGCGTTTTTTGCGACAATTATTGATTTATGCGTAAGTAGGTCATCAATTTTTTGTTGTTTGCTATGAACATGAATGGTGAGTCTAAGTTTCGTTCGTCTTTGTATTATTATTATTATTATTATTATTTTCTTTATTTTTTCTTCTCCCATTCCTCTAGACAAGTTTATGAGAAAGAGGATTTTGCGGCTACTGCATCGCAGGGTTCCCGAATCCAAGGTAGGTTTTACTATATTTTTCCCCTTTATGTTTGATATTCCTCCTGTGTATCTTTCCGGGACTTAGGTTCGAATTTGCCTGGATTAGGGTTTCCTCCGTGGACGTGTGGCCTCCTCCTTGTGCTCCTGGACATCATGTTCTAGACATACAGACCCTTGCCCGACATATTGTGTTTGTCACGTATGTTATAAGATTAAGAAGATCCTTAATATACATATATTTTTGATTATTTGTGATTTATTTTACTTTTGGTAACTCCTTAATAATAATGGTTTTCGTTTATTTTCCTACACTTTAAATTAAAATAATAATAAAATATGGTTTATGCACTCTCGTCTGAATCCATTCCCTTTTTGTTTTGAAGTACGAAAACCATATTTTGTATAATTTAATGTTAGCATCTTAGTTTCTATCCACAGGACCGTAGTAATTTATTATTAATATTTAAGATTTTTATACCTATATTATTCTATTATTTCCCCAGGTTCCCCTAACTTATTATAAAATAACCAGAATTATACTTTTATAATACAGATTATTATCTTCGTGTTTGCGACTCAGGCTTCACGTTCGTCAACGGTTCCTCCTCAGCCGTCGCCATATCATGATTTTCTATGCTGCTAGACTAATTTGCTTTAAATTAATTCTTATAACCTATGTGCCAAATACTACTGGTATAAGTGTCTAAGGGGGTGAGTCCGGACTCTATTCGCGCGGCTATTTTGTACAAATTAATGACTTTTATTCGTGTTCCTTGTTTTCGACGTCACTTGTGTGAGATTCCTCTGATTCTTCTAGTAGGTCGTCCAAAATTGGGGACTCTGCGGTCCACGGGTCGTAAAAGGGTAGTATCCTACTTACATGAACAGTGTCTTTTTTCTTCCCTCCAATTTTTTCTACTTCGCAATCTACATCACCTAATCTTCTTAGAATTTTATACGGTCCAAACCATCTCAATAATAGTTTTTCACTTCGGCCTATTTTTCTAACTGGGATAAAAATCTTAACTTTGTCTCCTATATCAAATTCTAGTTCCCTGTGTTTGCTATTAAATCTCACTCTGTCTTTGCTTTGTCTTTTATGTATATTTTCCGCTGCTGTATTCCTTATAGCTAGCGCCCTTTCTCTAAGTTGTAGCATATCTGTTTCCGCGTCACTATCCAACAGCATTGCCTCCGATGGTAAAGTCGGTTCCCTGGCGAAGGTCACCATAAATGGGCTTAGCTTTGTGCTGTCTTGGATCGCTGTGTTATAAGCAAATGTGACAAATGATACGTAGCTACACCAATCCGTTTGCTCTGTATTGCAATATACTGCCAGCATGTCGGCCATTGTTTTGTTTAGACGTTCAGTTAAGCCGTTACACTGTGGGTGGTATGCCGTAGTAAATTGATTTCTTATTCCCATGATCCGAGCGAGTTCCTTGACCATTTCTGATTGGAAAACCTTCCCTCTATCACTTAGTAATGTCCTAGGGGCTCCGTGTATCAAAATTATTTTCTCCAATATGATCTTCGCTACGGGGCCTGCTTTTCCATTTGGCAGCGCCGCTGTGATTGCATACCGTGATTCATAATCCGTAGCAACTATTATCATAGTTTTGCCATTGTTGCTTCTCCTAAAGGGACCAAGAAGGTCTATCCCTACTTTGTCCATTACGCATCCAACCTTTATTGGTTGCAACGGCCCTGGAACTTTCCTATAGGGTTGTCTCTTCCTTGCTTGGCAGTCAATGCATCCCTTAATATACTTTTCTATATCTTTTAACATCCCTACCCAGTAATATCTTTTGCTACATTTCTCGATTGTTTTTGTTAATCCTAGATGTCCTGATGTTGGAGCCGCGTGCATCTCCCACAGTATTTCTCCTATTAGATTTTTTGGGATCACTAGTAAGTTTTCCAATCCTTTGTTTGTATTGCCTGTTGCTACGTTTTTCCCGTGGACAGGCACCTACGCGTAGTTTTAATTTTTTTTAGACTCTTCGTACCTAATATTGGAACACAAAACGGAATTAATTTTTAAGCCTTGATAATCACACACAAATAAAACAAAGATAATGAAATCAGAGGGTCAAAATATATTTGGTCACTAATATGTACAATATTTACAAAAATGGTTCATCATAGGGGTTAGGGGTTGTTTTATGTTGATTGAATTATCAATTATCGTGAAAATATGTATAACCAAAATATTCAATTTTTAGTCCAAAGCCAAAATTAAGTACGGAGTAAGATAATCTCGTAATTATAATTATAATATTAAAACTTTTACGTTTCAAAAATTAAAATTAAACTAAACTAAAAAAATAGGTTTGTTGAAGAAATAAATTGTTTTAAAGAGAAATATGTTTCAATTAATCAAAGATGGTAAAAGATATAAAATCACTTATCTTTTATTTCCAAAACGTGGTGTGAAGATTCGTTCCAAATCTGTCGGTCGTGGATTACTATGTCCTCTACGAAACCAAACCACAACGATCCAAAATTGTAGCTCAAGATGTCTGGAACCTGCTACACTTCAATGACTGCATCCACGAGTGACCACAGATCAGAATCTCAACACCAAGGAATAGAAATGTTCCAATGAATACAATAAAGATGAACCAATAAAAGAAGTCTGTGAATAAAACACTCGAATAAGTTTCAGAATGCTGTCAAATGCTTTCAATATGAATAAAACCTTAGAAAACTTACCCTATAAAATATAGGACTTCATTCAAAATCTCTTTGACAAAAGGCGGTGTTGGTTAGGCTGTTTCTCCCGGTATATCCAGCTTAGCTGCAAAGATATTCACAATATCTTGTTACCCAGTTGTGAAGTTCTAATCTCTGCCCAAAATAATCCTTGGATGGATTCTCAAAATTCAGATTATTTTCGAACTTCTCACTAGTTGGAGATCACACTAACTTGCCAATATGTCTCTTCAAACTATTCGAATGGAATCAGAAGGAAAAAAAAAAAGAATACCTTTCACGAGTTGACGGTATAAATAGAAAAATAGAATTACCCATAATTCCAATCACCCTTCCGGTATACCTCATGCTGAAACTTTTGACCACCACAAAATTCCTAGATCAATTTGGACTTTAGAATCAAATTGAAAATTTCTCAGATCCGGAATAAAATATTTTCATGATTTCAATTTTTAAATTAGAACAAAATAATTTCCTAATGACTATGATTTTTGAAGAAGTTCCAACATGAAAGAAAAATTTAAAAGAAAACGAATTACAACCTTGATGATGCAATAATCTGGAAAAATCATAATCACTCAAAGATTCCTAGTCCGACACTGTCCTCAATCTTATTTCTGGTAGTTCCTTTTTGTTGCAAATTGTCAGCTCGGCTTCAGCACCTGCGCTTATAAAAATAAATAAACAATTTCCAAAGCAAAGGGTCGCCATTGTGACTTGAGCAGAAATCGAAATGTAAATACGATGGAAATTGAAACCAGTGGAACCAAGACGACAAACTCAGAAACAAAATCTTCACAGCATTGGAATAATTAGTAATAATGGTAAGTACGTTATATCTGTAGTGAAATGTATTTAGTAAATCTTTTGAATCAATACTGTTATTTCTGCAACATGACCTTAACCCTTATAATTTTCTTTTTTAGAGTAATTTCCCGTAGATACAAGGTGGAAATTATTACATGGATATGATTAACAACAATATAAGAAATGGATAGATCATCGAGCGACATTACAAACTACATTTTCAAGATTTTATGGGAATAAACAATGATGGTTACCAATTACTTAATTCGTGATAAATGATTATAATAATATGTTTTCCTTTGTTCTAGGTTAAATGAAATTAATATGGTTGATGCATAAGAACAATTATGGTTGTAATAAAAACTTAAATAAATTTAGTTGCTTAAGTACAAAATCCCTTGATGAATTTTTTTATTGATTTGTTCACCATTTAGTCAAGAAAATATTTATAATTCATACAATTTTAATTCCTATACTACAATAATAAACCCTTAAATTTCAAACCGTAACATACCCCCCTTAGGTCAATTAGATTTTTTTTTTTACACAGTCCCAGCGACCAAAAATTAACCATCCTTACAACTACAAATCACTAAAACTAAACAGTGGCTTAGTAACCCTTTTTGACCCTTTAGACTTAAATTACAATAGTTATATGCAAATAATATTCATTACACAAAATTTAAACTATTCACTTGCATAAATGAATAAAAAAATTTTTTTTTTTTTTTTTTTGAAGAAAAATTAACAAAATAAACAATAGGTAATAATAATATTAACTATAAAGTTATTCCATAGTTTTATCTAATTTTAAATCTTTAATATGCCAGTGTCCCTAGATTTGCCTCCTAAGTCTTCCAATTCATATACATTTATACCTAGTTTCTTTTTAATTTTATAAGGACCGGTATATTTTCTCCCCAACTTCGCTGAAAAACTTTTAGACGCATCTGAAAGACTGTATTCCTTTTTCCAAACTAAATTTCCAGGTTGAAATACTACTGGCCTATGTCTAAGATTGTACTGATGTTTAGTTTTATCATGAGCATTTATTAACTTTTCTTGAACAAGTTTTCGCAATTCAACAATATTTGTTAATTTTGACATATTAATTTTTCCCATATCACCATCTACGATATCTACAGTGTCAGATGTGTGTTTCTCTTTCTGTCTCGCACTCTCATACTCACTACCATCTTCAAACATTTCACATCCAAAATTAACAAAATATGGAGTCATACCTGTGACTTCACTTTTAGCAGTTCTGTAAGCACATGCCAGTTCTTGTAAATATTGATCCCATTTTTTCTGATTTTCCTCAACATAACATGATATCATTGTTTTAATGACCCTATTTACCCTTTCAGTAAAATTTGGTTCCGGATGATATAAAGGATTTGTGAGAAATTTAACATTATACTTATTTATTAACTTTTTAAATTCATTACTTTTGTATTGAACTCCGTTATCTGAACGTAAAAATTCCGGTACCCCAAATATAAGAAACATTTGTTCAATCTGCTCTGTTACTTTAGATGCTGTTGCTTTACGTAAAGGAATAAATAAAGAAAATTTGCTGAAATAATCTGAATAAACCAAAATATATTGATTATTTTTACTACTTCTAGGTAAAGGTCCTACGAGATCTGTAGCTACATACTGCCAACATCTTTCGACTTTCGGTTTGCTACCCATCATTCCTGCTTTCATTCTTTGCTCAGGTTTATGTTCACAGCATATCCTACATGCATTCACATACTTATTTATATCTGATTTCATACCAGGCCAAAAATATTTTTCAATTATTCTATTATGAGTTTTAAAAATGCCTAAATGCCCACCTGTAAGAGGATCATCGTGATATGTTTTTAAAATTTCTTTTCTTTTTGCTTTAGGTATTACTAGCTTCCAATTGTTACTACTATCCAAGCCTTTAACTCTTATATGTTTATAAAGTTTGCCATCATCAGATAGTCTCCAATTAGAAAATTTTAATGGGTTTTTCACAATTAATTGACACATTTTATCATACCACTTGTCTACTTTATCCGTATTTAGTGAAATATTAGAAAGTTCAGTTTTTAATTGCCTACTCAAACAATCTGGAACCATATGTTCTTTACCAGGTCTATGAATAATAGTATAATCGTATTGTTGTAAACGTAAAGCCCATCTACCTAAACGTCCTTGAGGATTTTTTAAATTATGTAACCAAAGTAAGCTATGGTGATCAGTTATTACTGTAAAATGAGTACCTTCTAAATAACCTCTAGTTTTTTCTACTGCATGGATGACTGACAAACATTCTAATTCCGTTACAGTAAACTTTTTTTCACTGTTTGATAATGTCCTAGATATATAACAAATTACGTGATCTTCACCATCATACCTTTGCAAAAGTACTGCGCCTAAACCATAAGAACTTGCATCACATTCTAGTATAAATTCCTGATCAAAATTTAGACGAGATAAAATAGGAGCACTAATTAAAGAATTTTTAATACTTTGAAACGACTGCTCACATTCATTTGACCAGAAAAATTTTACGTTTTTCTTTGTTAAATTAGTTAGAGGTGCTACTAAAGTTGATAAGTTTGGAATAAACCTACGATACCACGAGATCATACCCACAATCCTACGAATTTCTTTTGGTGTTTTTGGTCTTGGCATTTCTACAACCGCACTAACTTTATCTGGATCCACATGCAATCCTTCCCTATTAACTACATAACCAAGAAATTTAAGTTCACTTTTACAAAATTGACATTTATCTTTATTTAACGTTAAACCTGAGTTCGTAAGGCGCTGGAATACTTCTTTTAATATTGAAATATGAGTTTCAAACGTTGGAGTTACAATTATTATATCGTCTAAGTATTTAAAACAATAAGGTTCTAACTCTGGTCCTAAAAGTTTATCAACTAATGCTTGAAATGTGGCTGTGGTTAACAGTTCCTGTTGGCACAATACCCCTTACTCCTATTTCATATTCTAGTTCCTCTTTTACGAGTCTTTCAGGTTCAATCTTAAACATTTTTGTTTTGTTTCAAATTAACAGCAAAATTAAGGAAAACTTACACAAGGCGTTGAAAAAATATTAAACAATAATTAAGAGTGATAAAATTTGTTGAGAGAAAATAAAATAATGGTACGAATTGGAAGTAAAATCAAAGCTATCATAAATTATTATTTACCAAAATCCTTTGTTCAGCTTGAATTTGATGTCCTGGAAGGAAAATCTTCTGGAACTGATCCTTTTCACAATTTACGTTGGGCGCCAATTTGCTGCGTTTTTCCCGTGGACAGGCCACTACGCGTAGTTTTAATTTTTTTTTAGACTCTTCGTACCTAATATTGGAACACAAAACGGAATTAATTTTTAAGCCTTGATAATCACACACAAATAAAACAAAGATAATGAAATCAGAGGGTCAAAATATATTTGGTCACTAATATGTATAATATTTACAAAAATGGTTCATCATAGGGGTTAGGGGTTGTTTTATGTTGATTGAATTATCAATTATCGTGAAAATATGTATAACCAAAATATTCAATTCTTAGTCCAAAGCCAAAATTAAGTACGGAGTAAGATAATCTCGTAATTATAATTATAATATTAAAACTTTTACGTTTCAAAAATTAAAATTAAACTAAACTAAAAAAATAGGTTTGTTGAATAAATAAATTGTTTTAAAGAGAAATATGTTTCAATTAATCAAAGATGGTAAAAGATATAAAATCACTTATCTTTTATTTCCAAAACGTGGTGTGAAGATTCGTTCCAAATCTGTCGGTCGTGGATTACTATGTCCTCTACGAAACCAAACCAAAACGATCCAAAATTGTAGCTCAAGATGTCTGGAACCTGCTACACTTCAATGACTGCATCCACGAGTGACCACAGATCAGAATCTCAACACCAAGGAATAGAAATGTTCCAATGAATACAATAAAGATGAACCAATAAAAGAAGTCTGTGAATAAAACACTCGAATAAGTTTCAGAATGCTGTCAAATGCTTTCAATATGAATAAAACCTTAGAAAACTTACCCTATAAAATATAGGACTTCATTCAAAATCTCTTTGACAAAAGGCGGTGTTGGTTAGGCTGTTTCTCCCGGTATATCCAGCTTAGCTGCAAAGATATTCACAATATCTTGTTACCCAGTTGTGAAGTTCTAATCTCTGCCCAAAATAATCCTTGGATGGATTCTCAAAATTCAGATTATTTTCGAACTTCTCACTAGTTGATCACACTAACTTGCCAATATGTCTCTTCAAACTATTCGAATGGAATCAGAAGGAAAAAAAAGAATACCTTTCACGAGTTGACGGTATAAATAGAAAAATAGAATTACCCATAATTCCAATCACCCTTCCGGTATACCTCATGCTGAAACTTTTGACCACCACAAAATTCCCTAGATCAATTTGGACTTTAGAATCAAATTGAAAATTTCTCAGATCCGGAATAAAATATTTCCATGATTTCAATTTTTAAATTAGAACAAAATAATTTCCTAATGACTATGATTTTTGAAGAAGTTCCAACATGAAAGAAAAATTTAAAAGAAAACGAATTACAACCTTGATGATGCAATAATCTGGAAAAATCATAATCACTCAAAGATTCCTAGTCCGACACTGTCCTCAATCTTATTTCTGGTAGTTCCTTTTTGTTGCAAATTGTCAGCTCGGCTTCAGCACCTGCGCTTATAAAAATAAATAAACAATTTCCAAAGCAAAGGGTCGCCATTGTGACTTGAGCAGAAATCGAAATGTAAATACGATGGAAATTGAAACCAGTGGAACCAAGACGACAAACTCAGAAACAAAATCTTCACAGCATTGGAATAATTAGTAATAATGGTAAGTACGTTATATCTGTAGTGAAATGTATTTAGTAAATCTTTTGAATCAATACTGTTATTTCTGCAACATGACCTTAACCCTTATAATTTTCTTTTTTAGAGTAATTTCCCGTGGATACAAGGTGGAAATTATTACATGGATATGATTAACAACAATATAAGAAATGGATAGATCATCGAGTGACATTACAAACTACATTTTCAAGATTTTATGGGAATAAACAATGATGGTTACCAATTACTTAATTCGTGATAAATGATTATAATAATATGTTTTCCTTTGTTTTAGGTTAAATGAAATTAATATGGTTGATGCATAAGAACAATTATGGTTGTAATAAAACTTAAATAAATTTAGTTCCTTAAGTACAAAATCCCTTGATGAATTTTTTTATTGATTTGTTGTAAATGTTGCTCCACCTCAAAACGTTACAAATTTACCAGCTCAAATGCAAAATTTAAATTTAAACAGGGACATAAAAATATCAAATTGGGGTTTAACTTTTAGTGGAGAATCTGATGTTTTAGGTATAAATGCATTTCTAGAAAGGGTAAAAGAACTTTGTGAAGCACATAACGTAACAGAAAATGAATTATTTAAAAGTGCAGTAGAACTTTTTGAAGGGAAAGCTTTTATCTTCTATAGGGCTCAGAAAGATAAAATCACAGATTGGGTATCATTATGTGATTGCTTTAGGGATGAATTTATGCCAAGGAATTATAACGAAAAACTTTGGGAACAAATTAAATCTAGAACCCAGGGAGAAAAAGAATCTATGGCAATGTACGTCGCCTATATGACAAATCTTTTTAATAGACTTTCAGTTAAAGTAGATGATACAATTAAATTAAAAATTCTCAGGAATAACATTTTACCTTTTTACCAAAATCAGCTGGGATGAATAGAAATAGCGGATATTGATGAGCTTATAAATCTTTGTCGAAATTTGTATAAAGTGTCGTTTATTATCTTAAAATTTTTTGCTCTTCTTCTTGTCGCTATTGAGATATTTGTGTCATCCGGATTTTCTACTGCTCTTCTAAGTTCTTCTACCTCTTTATCTGATTTTTGTAAATTACTTATTTTTGTACTCCCTATTGCCAATGTTCTTATCTCTTCCTCTGGGTCGTCTTTTTTGCTGGCTGTGGCGAAGGTGGGGATTTCGTTCATTTCTCTCTCCTCTGACGGTGATAACGCTTTTAGTACTGGATTCCTAGATAGACAGTCCGCGTCGTTGTGTGTGCTACCCTTTTTATAAGTTACTTTGTAATCAAATTCTGATAGTTTTATTGCCCATCTCGCTAGTCTCCTATTATTTTCTTTTATTGAGTCTAACCAGCACAATGCGTGATGGTCAGTTACAATTTCTATCGGTCGTCCATATACTAGGTGTCTAAGATATCCCAAGCTCCAAACTGCTGCTAAAAGTTCTAGCTCTGTTATGGCATAGTTCTGTTCCGCCTTTGACAGACTTCTACTTACATACGCTACTGGGTGTAAATTATTATCCTCATCTTTTTGTAAAAGGATTGCTCCTATTCCATTTATTGAAGCATCGGTATGAAGGGTGCATCCTCTGTCGGGGTTGAATTGGCTTAGTAGTGGAGCTGTCGTTAGTTTATTTTTTAAGATGTTAAATGCCTCTTCTTGGTTTGGACCCCATTTGAAATTATTTTTTCTTGTTACCTCGTGTAGTGGTTTTGCAATTACTGAGAAGTTTTTTATAAACTTTCGATAAAAGTTGCAAATCCCTAAGAAGCTTTGTACATCCTTTAGCTTCTTCGGCCTCGGAAATTTTTTAATGATTTTCAATTTTTCCTCGCTTGGTTTTATACCTCTACTATTGACTATATATCCGAGCATTTTTATCTCTTCCTGGAGGTATGTGCATTTACTTGGTTTAAGGGTGAGATTTGCTCCTCTTAGTCTTTCGAATACCTTTCTCAACTTTTCAATATGTTCTTCTACGGTTTCTGAAAAAATTATGATGTCATCCATATATATTAATATTTCTTTCCATTTTAAGTCCCAAAAGACCATATCCGCGAGTTCTTGGAAGGCACAGGAAGCATTACATAATCCGAATGGGAGGACGTTGAATTCGTACGATCCATGTCCTTGTGCTACGAATGCCGTATATTGCTTTGATTTTTCTTCTACAGGTACTTGCCAATATCCTGAGAACATGTCTAAAGTGCTGAAATATTTTGATTTTCCCAAGTAACTTAATATGTCATCAATTTGAGGTAATGGATAGTTTGTCTTCTTTGTCACACTATTGAGTTTTTTATAGTCTACGCAAAATCTTGTTGCGCCGTCTTTTTTGGTTACTAACACTACTGGGCTTGCCCATGGAGAGTGGCATGGCCTGATGATGCCGTATTCCAACATTTCCTTTATCTGTTCGTCTATCTTTTCTCTTTCATGTTGTGATACCTTGTAAGGACGTCTTTTTACTGGTCTACCTTCTGGCTCTATTTCTATTCTGTGCTCAGTCAAGTTTGTTTTGCACATGTTTCTCGGAGATTTGGCAAATACGTCAATATATTCATCCAGAAGGTTTTGCAATTTCGTTTTTGTTTTATGGTCCCCTATGTTTTCCAAGTGATGATCTTCTCTTGTTACCTCTTCTTTTCCAATATTTAAAATGTTGCACTGTTTCTCTGTGGTCTCCTGATCTTCCTCTAAAAAGGCAATTGTCGTGCCCCTGCGTAGACTCGTTTGACGACTTGATTTGACTACTATGAATAATGATTCGCCTTCAGAGTATATATGTGATTCTATAGTTAGTGCTTTTCTGGCAAGCATATTGGAATTATAGATACAGCGGTATGTGATGTTTTCTCTGGTGTTTTTTGTTGAACTTAGTTCTATTATCCTTGATTCTTGTGTGGCCCAGGAGTGGTCCTCCTTTACACCGAGTTTCGCGTAGCTTGGGTGCTCATCAACCGTAATGTTACACAATATATTTTCTGGTACGAGCGTAGTCTTTCTGTTCTTGTGTATCCAGATTTTTATGTCTGTGCCCCTAAATACATTAGTGATGACCTGTTTCATCGATTGCCAAGTTTTACCTTTTAATCCCCATCCTTTTCGTTGTATGCTTATTGACTTGATTCTCTTTTCTTGTTCGTAACTTTTTGTTTTTTGCCAACATCTGTATAGATTTATTAATGCTGGGGTTTCTCTTGTAAATCTGATACACTGGAAAAGGGCTGTGTTATCAGCTTGTTTTTCTGTCGTTACTTGTCCTACCTTTCCTGGTGCTTTATTCAGATTTGGGAACATTTCTCTGATTTTGTCGCCTAATCCTCTTGTTTTCATATGTCTGTTTACCCCAAAAACGTGTAATGTGTTATTGATTTGTCCCGTTGTGTCTTCAATCCTATTGTTCATTTCTTCCAGTGTTATTTTTGATTTATTTTTCCTGAATCGTCCAAACTTGTTGCTCGGTGTTCGTTTTTGACTTAAGTCTTTTATGGCTATACCTGATGGTGTTTCTTTTTTTCTGACTTTTGTTTGATTTAGTGGCATTGTTAGTCCTTTTAATATGACATTGTTTCGGCTTAAATCGAGAATGGCCCGGTTCGTTTTCATAAATTCCATTCCCAGAATAATCGGGTATGGGACTCCATTGATTGCACTCATTTTGCATATGAAAGTTTTGCCTGCTATCTGTATTCGCTCTGTTGTTTCTCCTAGTACCGGTATTCTATGTCCCCCTGCTGTTATTAATATCACCTTTGAGTTTGTTAAAGCGTTTTTTCTAATCAAGTCTGCATTAATTATGTTATTTTGGGAGCCAGTGTCTATAATTGCCATTTGCTTTGTATTGTTTATCATAACGTTTAAAAAAGGTACGCCAGTGTTGCTGTGCCCTTCGGTTAGGATGGCTGGGGCTTCAAATTTCGCCATCCTTATGCGTTTGGTTATCTTTGTCTGCAGGTGGCTGCAAAGTGGCCATATTTTCCACAGTTGTAACACTTTTGGCTGTTTTTGGCATTTCTCGGAGGCTGACTGCTTTGTCTAAATTGATTTCTATGATTGTAGCTGTCGTTTGGTTTATTTGTCGGCGAGGTGGTGTTTTGCGTTGTCCCCCTGTTCTGCCATCCTCTTGTATTGTTCGAATTTTGATTCCTATATCTGTTATCTTGGTGCCCTGACCCATATCCATTATTATGCTGCGTTGGTCGAGCTGAGGAATAATTTGTTTTTTTTCGGCCAATTCTGTTGATATGGCGATGTCTGATTATACCCTTGGCTGCCGAATCTTCTCTGGTTAAAATTAGACCTTTCCTTTTGACCATTATAATTGTCCGTGTTAGATGCTCCGGATTTTGGGGCTTTATCTATTGTAACGGCTATTTTTGTCAATTCATCGATGGTGTCGGGGTTTCTATTTGGTGTATTAGTCAGCCAATAGTAGCTTGCCTGATATTGTTCATTCAATCCTTCACCAAATACATCTAAAAATTCCTTCATGTTCATATTGGCCTTATAATTGTGGTATAGTACCTGCAATTCGTATAAGTAATTTAACATGGATTCATTTTGAGCCTGTTTCCTTTCTTCAAATCTTCTCCTCACGCTAGAGCGGTGGCCCATGTCTTCGAATTCGGTTATGAAATCTTTACATAAGTCGACCCAACCGTTGTTTTGATGTGCCGTTTTGTAGCTCTGAAACCATAAATTTGCGGCTACGTCTAGGAAAGTTTCAAAGTAAGCGATTTTCACGCCTTCATCCCATCCATTCGCTATTGCTGTTCTCTCGTAGCTGTTGATGAAGTCCGTTGCATTGTTTTTACATGGGTTATAGGTGGGTGGACTTAGGAATTGTGGCATTACTGCTGTCCTTTCTGTTGTTGTTGCGTTTTGGATAGTTATATTTGCCATTGCTATTGTCTGTGCTATTGTTTCACGATTTTCGTCTTCTGACGATGAATCGTCTTTGCTTTCGTCCTCTTCGCTATTTATTGAGATGCACGTAATTTCGAGGTCTTCGTTTAGTTTTGTGTCCTCGTATTCTTGTGAGTTTTCTTTTTCTCCGCCGTCGCTATCGTAGGGTGCCTGTAAGTCGGCCTTTGAAGGTGCTCTTTGTAAACTTATTTCCGGTTGGAAAACTTCGTCTACCAAATCGTTTGTGATGCGGGTGCTTTCTGCGGCTGGATTTATGGGGGTTCCGGATTTTTCTGATGTAGTCTTTTTCCTTAAGTTGTACGTTGACTTGCTCATTTAGGGTAAAAAAAAAACAAAAAAAATTGATTCTTTTCAGTTTCGCAATTTTAATTCCTTCTCGGTAAATTTAATTATTTTATTTCATTTAAATGCCGAATAATCACTTTTTATTTTGGCCTCATTTCTTTTCTATGCTCGACGATGTAATTGCATCATGTTTTGGCTAAATATGTGGTTCACTTCCTATTTGGTTTTGCTTATGCAAGTAATACCAAAACATTTATTATCGAAGGTGTCGCAACTTAATATGGGATTTTTATTTTTTCGTGGTAGTAAGGGGATGAGGATAAAATAATTTTAGTTGGGGCTTCTTCGTCTTTGGTTCTTAGGTGCCCGATATTAAGATCAACACCTGGTTTTGCCCGGCGCCTCCACCATTTGTCACGCTTAGGTTGGTTGTGGTCAGCGGTGCCACCACTTTTACTTCGCTTGGCTGCGTCCACTAAGGGTTTTTCTGAAAAGAGAGGATATGGGGGGAAGGAATACCACCACGAATATTTAATTTGATTTATTACTAAACCTTAATTACACCTTATAGTTCAAGGAGATTTACCAAAATCCTAACACCGCAGATGTTCGTCCCTGGTGGACCATGTTTTCGATTGTCAACTCGAAATGTAAGAATGTTTAATGTTTAATGTAACCCAAGATGCACTAAAAGAACGGGCCCCCTAAGGGCATAGTTCTCGTAGGTCTAAACTTGGGGACGCTGTGACACGGCTGCTATAGACGAGACTTTCATCCACAAAGTTTCACAGTCTCGACTATACCTAGTCGTACCCAGCTAAGAAGGCAGGTCTTTAGGCTCGTACCTTATCAGGCATAAAGCAGTCCAGACCAACCTTGCTTTGCATTGCCGCAGTGCGTGAATTTATATTCAAATTATTGCTGGCATAAGCAAAATCGGTCTGTTTTTAATAGTCCGGGGTGACCTCCTTTGGAAATTTACTTAATTTATGTAATGCGTGGGCTTGTGTACGTTTATGAGTTGACAATATATGCTGACTTGGAATGCGTTTTAAAACCCCTAAAATTTGACGAACCAGAAAATAATAGCTATTCTTTCACTATAAATACCTACAAACATGAGCCGTATGCTTTTGCTTATTTCATTAAATGTTCATCTGATGACTCTCTATCAGTAGTAGATTACTATTTTGGTCTAAACGAATTGAAGCGCATGTCCATAGAATTTTTAATGATTATTTAAAACATGTGATTCTAATGTTTCTTCTAACAAATGAAGAAAAGTCTGAATTTGATAAATGTGATATTTGCAGTATTTGTAGCAAAAAAAATTATCCTCGAGATGAAATAGTAAGGGATCATGATCATTTAACTGGTAGATTTAGGGGTGGAGCTCACAGTCTGATCAAATGGACAAATGCATTTCTAATTATAGAATTGGTTTCCGCAGTAAAAACTGGTACTGGGGGGCCTTATTTGAAATTGATGCAACTTTGCGTATACGCAAATGACCTTATTTGCGATTGAAAATTGGTGCACGGCTTATTTGAAATGCACTGCGAGCGATATCACTTTGCAACACTCGCAACTTTTGCGCATGGGGGTGTACCGATCGCAAATCTAGCTCGCACACGCAAGTTGTGTTGTCAATTTGTCAATTTATTTCGATTTATTTTAATTTTGATAGTTAACTTCAAATAAGTTCGAATATTGTGGTGATTTTTATAAATAATATATGATTTAATAACGTTATTAACAACAATGGTCTGGCTCGTTTTGAACTAGCGAAGGCTTTTAACGAAAACCTCGCAGTAAGGCCGCGATTTTATGCCTTCGTCCTAAGTGACCGGACTTTCGTAAAAAAAATTCGGCTAAATAAAGCTACTTTTGAAGACTTATATGAGGCTTTACAGTGGCGCCAAGAAAAGCATCTTCCACCGAGCACCGTATAATACCGCTGAGGCTTTTGAAACATTTTTTTACTCGACTTTTTGGTAAAGGTTGGGGCGTTCTCTGACAAAATGGACAAGAAGCCTTTTTCCTCCGCATCTGCGTTTGCGGAGCTCTTTTCTCTATCTACAGGAATAGGGCTTTGTGGTGAATTGCTTATAAATACGAAACATATTAGGATTTTGGTAAATCTCCTTGAACTATAAGGTGTAATTAAGGTTTAGTAATAAAACAAATTAAATATTCATGGTGGTATTCCTTCCCCCCATATCCTCTCTTTTCAGATAAACCCTTAGTGGACGCAGCCAAGCGAAGTAAAAGTGGTGGCACCGCTGACCACAACCAACCTAAGCGTGACAATATTACAAATGGAACCTTTAACTGTTTTTGAAAATTTTAAAATTGAAGAATATTTTCTGGAATATCTTTGCCGTATCTATTGACTCTAATATCAGTTGATGGAATTTTTGTAAACAAATGATAATCATTTTTTTGATGTATATCTAGTTTCAGTTTTGAATTGAAATATACTAAACAACCATCACAAAAATATTTTTTCTACTGACGTTTCATAATAGCAACTTTTCGATTGTCATTTCAGTTTTGAAACGACATTCTTTTAGGCACTGAGTGCGTGAAAGTTACTTTTAGGCACTCAGTGCGTAAAAGTGACTTTTGAATGCGTAAAAGTGACTTATGAGTGCGTAAAAGTAATTTTTAAGCACTAGTGCCTAAAAGTGTCAATCATTATTCAGAAATAAAAAACAACACTAAACACATATTTGAATTTTGTTTTGTATTTATTATGAATATTGAAAATGGAATTACTGAATTGAACGTTTGGGTTACTCAAAACAGAACTTTGTGTTATTACCTACTTTCTAGGATTTTAAATATTGATGCCGAATTTTGAAAAGAAAATCGCATGAAAAGTGTCAGGTGTCAAGTAAAAGCAGGTGACAAAGATTTTGGGTGTAATCGACTTATTCACATGAAATAAAATTGTGTTTTTTTTATTATAAAATGCCAGTAGAAAAAATCTTGTATACAATACGTTACGAAACGATGTCTTTTAGTCACTCGACGTGTTGTCCAACTCGGCTTTGCCTCGTTGGACAATTTTCACGTCGCGTGCCTAAAAGACGCTCATTTCGTAACTTATTGTATAAATAGCTATTTTAATCTTTTTACCTGTAATTTGAGCTGCCACTAACCTTGACATATCCTTAATCCAACAATAATGACTGTTTTTACCACAGATTAACCCGTCCTGAAGATAGGAAACTCAGGCCTTTTTCCTTATCCTTGTCTTACTCATGCAGCGAGTTGTATGACTGCCACAGCATGGTGGCGCTAGTGTGCACTTCGGTGTGTCCAGTATTGTGGCAGTAGTCATGTGGTTCCCGCCTTTTTTCAAATAATTTGTCTAATCAATTTCATTTTATTATTAAATCCTATTTTTTGAAAATAAAACATTTCAGTACTATCTCCTTCTTTAACAGAACAGCCTTTAACACAACAGAAAACCGTATTGAAAAAAAAAAACACTAAAAAGTTGATAGGTCTTGTGCACAAATGACTCCTCAAGTGAATGTCAAAAATTGTAAATAAATAAATACCATCACTAAAACCATTTCCACAATGTTTACATGTAACATAAGGTCTCTTTTGTTAAAAACATAGGAAGTCAAAGTTTTACCAAAAATTGATAGAAAATCAAATAAAGAACACTAACACACATCAAACGGCTGACTAATGGCAAATATAATGACAAATTACATTCATTCACAGATGATATTTGCTTGTGGCTTTGCTATACTAGCGCCGCACAGCTTTGGCAGTCATGAAACTCTCATACGTGTTATTTTTTACACAGCTTCGAACGAACATTTTACATGGAAGTTTCCTATCTTTAGGACGGGTTAATCTGTGGTTTTTACCTTCATTAAAAATTAACAAATTCACATGTGTTGGCAGTTTTTTACTAGTATAATGAAGAGAACCTATCACTTCATGTTTAAACTTATTTTCTTCATAAACAGTTTCTAATCCGTATACGAACACATTGGTTGCCACGTCATACATATATGGGTGACGGTGATGTTTGCCGGTGGGCCGCGTCATATATATATCGGCGACATGGCCTGCATGCATAACTCCGCGCCAGGCCGCGTCATACAAATATAGGCGACGATCAGTGTATTTTCGATAGGGATTCTGAAAGGTGGCCCCCTGAGAAACATTGTGATATGCTTGGTTTTAGGAAATCTTTAAATTTACATATTCTACGGACATTGAAAAAAAATAGAAGGGAAAAGTGGGAAAAAAATAAATTTTTATTCAAAAACTGCCAAATACCATAATTCTAATAGCAAAACTTGAAGATCTTTCATGAACATCATCAGAAAAAATAATAATTGAAAGTGAAAAAAAAAAAAAATTCTCTACACTTTCTACTCATAATAAAAAAAAATAAACGACTCACAAACTAGGCAAATCAAAATGTTTACGAATGTATTGCATTGAAACATGGGAGACCACATAAGTAATAATTGAAAGTGAAAAAAAAAATTAAAATTCTCTACATTTTCTGCTTATAATCTGAAAAAATGAACGACTTACAAACTGGCAGGCCACGTCACCCATATAAGGGTGACACGTCAAAAACCTCTTTTGACAGTTGAATCACACAAAAGATATCAAAAAACGTCTAAAGCTAACGTATTTTGAAAGTCAAACTCAAAAAATCTCAAAAAAAGAATGTGGCCCTCTGGGAAACATACCCAAAATGGCCGTGGCACTCAATGTGTTAATAGATATTTGATTCAACACTTCAAATTTTTTTATGTCGTTCATCTTCACAGTCTATTCCTTCGAAATTTAGAATATTAAAGAAATTCGGATATGAACTCGTCCTATCACTGTGTTTTTCAGGTGGAAATAACGCACTTATTACACTCCATCCAAAACAATATTGGTCATTATTTTTAAAATTGATTACAGCTTTTCTTTACTTAATTTGTTTTGGTAAAGGAGTATATGAAGAAGCTCTAATAGGATTATACTTGTTAACATTAACGTCTAAAAACAATAGTTTTTTCCAGCGCCCATCCAGATCCATTTTCGGTGAAGATTGATACTTTCTCCTTGATAACAGACAAAAAACCATTAAAAAATTCTTCAATATCCGAAGTTGTCTTTATAATTTTGTTTTTAGTATCAAATGACTTGGTTTCAGTAGCTTCTTTGGAATGTAAAACATATTGATCAAATAACTCAACATTAATTTTAACAGCTCTGTGTTTTTTCACTTGTTCTGTAACCCATTTTATAAATTTACTTTTAAGTTCGTCACAAAATTGATCAATATTTATCAGTTTTTTTGATGAAAGCAACATAAAAGATATAATCCTACTTTCGAAAGCTGATGTTATAATTTTTCCACGATCATCATTATCATTTTTCTGAAGTAATGCAGTTTTATGAATGATCGTGAATGTGTACTAGCTTTATTTCTTGCATACCATACATCACGTTTCTTACAACGTCCTAGTATAAATTTTGGTAATTTCGATTGTTGTAAATTTTTTTGTGCATTACTTCCTTGTATTTTCGGTTTTTTTCGTAGTTGATCACTTATTTGGAAATCAGAATTTCTTTTGATAGAGATCTGGTCACTAGAACATGATGGTCTATATATGCACGATTCTCTTTTGTGTCTGTAAAGATTGTATTTTTGAGTAAAAGTTTTACTACAATCACTACATTGAAACATCTTGGACAGCAAATTTATTCTTCTAAATTCATATTTTCCATTTCTTTTGCTAATTTATTTGACTGTAGTCCCAAATTCACTATTCACTAAAAAAGGTTATTATATTTGTAAGGACAATGAGAAAGGTCTCTTTCTAACTCATTGTCTCTTATGACAAAAACCAAAATAGTTTTTTTTCTGGAAAACCGTTAGACATAAACCCATCGAAATTTGTATCATTGAAATCAGCAAAAGCAAAGCTTTTTAAAGAGCTATTAATATATAGAGTGTCCCATTGAAAAAAATCGGATTTTGGTCAACATTTTGAAACCGAGGCCCAATAGAAAAAAACTGAAAACGTCACTGAATTTTGCTTGAAAAAGTTCTTCTAGGAAGTTTTAACGGAAATCAGTTATTTTCATAAACAAAAAAGTTATGAAGATTTCACAGTATTGCTCAAAGTCGAGAATCGCCCTCTAGCGGCTAAACGGTTGAAGATATCAAAATGTGGATTCCAGCAATCAAAATTTCAAGAAATACGAGCCTTGAAGTGGGGAGTTCATTTTTTTGTATCTTGCTCAGAAATTGATGCTTCCTATTAAAACCATCCAAATTCGGACACCCTGTACATATGATCACAAAAATGTTTAGTACTTATCTTATATTGTAGCAAATTTCCACACAATTCTATCACTTGCTTAATTAAAAAAATTAATTCTGCATTATAAATTGAAGTACTTTCTGTTTGAATAAATTCATTTAAATGTTCAATAAAAAAAAATTGAAGTTCCGAAACTGTTGCCACTACTGACTTAGTGAATATTTGTGCTTTGTTAATCACCCACTAAACTAATTGAACAACTTAATGAAAATCGTATCAAACCGGAGAGTGTGATATACACTAGTCGGAGGAAGAAGAAGATGGAGCGGTGTATTTGGTAGGGTTAGGTGGTAGGGTTAGGAATAGGGGTATGTGGTGGGGTTAAGGGTCGGGGGAAGAATGATTCCCTAGGTGGAATGACGTCTTACCTTCCACTCTACTCTGGAAATCTCCAGCTACGATAAATTCTGCAAACACTTCCAACTGTTTTTTTTTTTTAACTGGACATGAAGTATCAGCTTTTTGCCTAAACAAATCTTTGGCCTTCCTCACAAGTTCGTTTTTACCTCGACCCTTATCAAATAATCCTAGAAAATCAATAATTTTGATTCTATCCTTCCTCGCAGAATTCACACAACACTAAAGCTAACAAAAATGGAGTTCACACCGCGCTTCGATAGCATTAGTGCAGTGTTAACATAGTGATTTACCCAAGTTTAAGCGTGTCTTTCAAAGTAAATGTGGTATCAGTAAGTACCTAAGAGCAAGCACTATACAAAGACATTACTTCTGTTGCATGAACTATTGATCAAAGGCCTTAAAAACCCCTAATAAGCGTTTGTAAACATAACCTCTGTTTTTTTTAAATTCAACGGCGATGTCTCCCTCCTCAGTTAATTGTATTCTATGCAGCAAGCGTATCGAATCTCTCACCGCTCGGATCACCTGTTCAGTATGTGTTTTGGATGCACACGATACCTGTGTCCGCGGGTCTGATCCTGAAGCATTCACGATTGCCACTGTAAGGAGCGTAACACCTGCATGGTCATGCCCAAAATGCAAAAATTTTAGCACTAGCGGAGCTATGTCAGTTTATCACTTTCAGGCTATTATGTCTCAACTGTCCTCGCTAAATACAAACATTACGTCAAGTGATAAAAAAATCGACTCTTGCGATAAAAAAATTGAGCAATTAACAACCCTAATTCATAGTCAGGGCGAATCTTTGGCGAAATGTGAACAAGACATATCGGCTCTACAAAACGAAAATAAAGTTTTTCGCGACAAGTTAGCCCAGCTCGAGAATGTGGCTCCTGCCGGTCCTTCCAACCTTGAAAAGATTTTGCAAGAATCAAAAGAACGTGAAGTGCGGCGGTCAAACCTAATTATTACCAACTTGGCTGAGGGTCAAAGTGACACAGCCGACGTCAAGAAAATTTCAGCAGCCATTCATAAAAGCATCGATGTTACCTCAGCTGTTCTCAACGTCTCTCGAATTGGGACTTCTAAACCAAACCAACCTAGACTAATGAAGGTCACACTAAATTCGCCTGACCTTGCTATCAAAACTCTCAAAAATAAATCCAGTATCGGCACCCATCAAAAATATAAAGACATTAAAATCCGCGCCGATGTTACTCAGAAACAAAATGCTTACTTCCAATCTTTGCGTCAAGAGCTTGAAAAACGAAAGCAGTTTTAGATATTTTTCAAAATACTATTAATAATGCAAGAGATTTGGACCCTAACGCGCCTTTTTATGTTTGTGGCGATTTCAACGCGAGAATTGGGAATACCAATATATTATGCGAGGAAGCGGTTGAGGGTTCAAAACTATTGCACCCACGGCTGTCCCTAGATGCTAATGTTAACACTAGAGGTAGACTTTTGCTAGATTTTGCATCAATTAACGATTTTTCCATTGTTAATGGGCGCTCGCAATCTGATTGTCCAGCCGAATATACTTTCTGCGCTTCTCAAGGTAACAGTGTTATAGATCTCTTTTTATCTAATTTTGAAGGTATAAAATACATTGAAAATCTATATGTTTTAAACGATATTCACGTATCTTCCCACTTTCCAATTTGTACAGAGTTGAACTTTTGCTTAACACAAACATACGAAAATAATATCGCAGAAAATTCAGTCGTGCGGTCGGTCCGCTCCCTGCCATGGAAGCAAGGTGGATCCCGCGCATTTGTACTTGCGATGCATTATTCGGACAAAGTTTCTTCTGCGTTTGCGAGAGCAGCAGCTATGCATACTGGTAGCGCGCCAAACGGCGTCCCGGCGCTCGAGACGCACAGTGTCGACGAATTTTATTTGAATTTTTGCGAGGCGATTTACGAGTCGGCTGACGCTGCAAATATGCTTATAGTCCCGAATAAACAGAAAGGGGCTCGAAATAAAATAAACAAACCGTGGTTCGATGCACAATGCAACGCACAAAAGTATGCTACATGGCAAGCCTTCAAAAGATTTAAGATATCACGCTATTCATCTATCGAAAAAGCGCACTACCTAGCAGCTAGAAAATCGTTTAAAGCTCTTATTGCACAGAAAAAACGTGAGTACAGTTTAAGGCTGGCCTCGAGGCTGGCAGACAGCCTGTGCAATTGCAGGGATACCAAAACCTTTTGGTTGACTGTCAAACCGCTAAAAGGTGTTTCGTGCAACTTTAACCTTAACAAGGATACCTGGGAAATTTTTTTCTCACAAATTTACACCGGGTCGTCGCCACTTCAAACTGGTTTATATCTTGGAACTTTTGATCCAATACTCGACACTGCTGTTGATAATAATGAACTTTCCGTAGTCTTGCATAAGTGCAAGAACGGCAAGTCCCCTGGGTGTGACGGTATATCATACGAGTTTTTGAAAAGCCTGCCGCAAAACTGGCAACTTTATCTCTGCAATATATTCACTAAGATACTTGACAGTGGCAAAATACCGAGTCTCTGGACCCAGGTTACATTTTCTATGCTATTCAAGAAAAGTACTCGTGACGATCTAAGCAACTATAGGTCCATCGCTTTGGTTAATTGTACACTCAAAGTCTTCACCCAAATTTTGCAGAGTACGTTATCATTGTGGCTTGAACAACATCCAATTATCCCTGAATCTCAGTCGGGCTTCAGAAAAAAGCCAGGCTGCATTGATAATGTCTTTGTTATAACTGCTTTAATTCAAAATCATCTTCGGCTTAAAAAGCGGAAAATATATGCTGCATTTATTGATTTTCGCCGCGCATTCGACACTATCTGCCACTCTATTCTGTGGTCAAAATTATACGAGCTCGGGTTTAGTGCGCGATTTATTTCCGTAATAAAAGACCTATATGATAATGCTTCTGTTAAAATTATTGCTACGGATGGTCAGACGAAATCTTTCAACGTAGACTCCGGGGTTTTGCAGGGGAATCATTAAGCCCGACCCTCTTCAGCGTCTTCATTTCTGATATTGAGAGTTTCTTTTTTCAGAGAGGCGCGAGCAAACAAGCGTCGGGACCGATCCTTAACATGACCTCCAGGGTGAGGTTGGGATCCTTCTCGCCAAGTAAAAAGCTATTTCAAACTTCTGTATTGAACTCCTTCACAGGCTGTTTACCGGTTTGGAGCTTGAGATATCCGGATATCGTAGAAAAAATTCAGACGAGCTACTTTAAGTCCTTATTATCTCTCCCGAGAAGTACCAGCTCAGCACTTGTTAGGCTGGAAGCCGGCGTTACACATTTATCTTTTTTTATATTTAAAATCACCTTAAACTTTTTTATTAAGTTACTTTTCATGCGAGATGAAAGATTGCCAAAAGTTTGTCTAAAGCGACTTATTCATCTAGATACCAACGCGCCTTCGCTCAAATATAACTGGATATCCCAGTTCAAAGACTGGTTCGTGGAAGCTGGACTTTTACACCTATGGACTCTTGATCCCTACATTTTAAAACGTAATCGATCTCAAATTTTGAATCTCTACCAGCAAAATTGCTCCGAGTCTGATATTCGCATGGCAAGAAATGCAACATACACCATTTTTTATAGCACGTTTGACTCTAGCATGCTCACCTATCCTAAGTACCTTGACTTTAAATGCGATTTTTCGGTTGCTAGATTAATTTGCCAAATTCGCACCAGTAACAAGTTTTTTTGCAGACTTAATATAAAAAATATATCCTATCAGTTCAAGCAGGAGGACTTATGTTCTGTATGTATTATGCAAGTAGCGGAAACATTTTACCACTTATTTTTTGTCTGTCCACGTCCACTATATAAACACTTGCGACCATTAAACTGGAGTGACGAAGACTTTGCTTTAGCTCTGGGTGACTTAACCCTCAACTCTGCTAAAGAAATCTATAACACTGTTGCAAATATTTTAAAGCTAAGATCATTCCTGCGTAACGAATGAGGTAATGATTGTATTAAATTGTGTAACATTTTTGTTTTTTTCCTTATTTTCCTAGTGATTAGTGATAGTGGGTACTTTTGAACTTTATTGTACTATATTTAAAAGTTTAATTTTTTATTTTTTTGGTTATTGGGTTTTCTTTTTGATAATATTATGCACTTTGTTTGTTTTACTAAAATTAAATTTATGCTTTTATGTGAACTCATGTTCATAAGAATGTATTTCTTTTGAGAACATTAAATAAATTGAATTGAATTGAATTGAATTGAATTGAATTGAATTGAATTGAATTGAATTGAATTGAATTGAATTGAATTGCAATTTCTTCTCCTGACTTTTCGAGCACTTTTAGAAATATATTCTTTTTAAATTGGTACTGTTCTCCAGTTAGATCTGGTTCGGCATTAGCATCTGGTCCATAATCTTTATCAAGATGATGCGCATTTGTTTGTTTTTTACTAAATAGCCTTTTTCTTTTTATTTTTGATCTTTTTATTTTCAATTTGTTAGCATATTTTTTTGTATAGGCATACATCGATATCTTGAAGGAGACCACATGTCTGCATAAGGGGAATATAATTTTCTTCTGAGTCTTTTCTGCTTCATTTAAAGTAACCCCTTTCTGCACATTTCTTATAATCCTCAAAAACATGGAATGGTATATTCTTTATGTCTGCAAGAAGATAATCCACTTTGCTTAAAAAATTTGTGTCTTGCTTCATCCTGTAATTCACTGCCATTTTAATGCAGGTCCTGAATCTGATGATCGATGCAGACACTATTTTTCTTAGTGAAGGTAAAACTGGGAAATTGGTAGAGGAACTTCTGGATTTTGGTACTAGGAATTCGTGACAATTATATTAATACATACTTATGTACAGATTGTTTAAAATTCCAGTCTTGATATAATGATATCGAGATTCCGAAAACTGATGGGAAGATATGCAGGGTGTTTGGTACATCCATAGATTTTTGGGGTCATTTGGGAGCTGTTTGACCACATTTACCCCTATGCAAAATATCATGTCGTTTTTGAAACATCAGCATTTTTAGATATTTTGGGAAATATTTGAATTGTTCCTAAAACAAACAGTTTTTTTGACTTCCACCTTTCCCAATTTTTTTTCCGATTTTCCTAATATGCACTCTTTTGGAAAAATACGGAAAGAAAAACCGAATAATTTACACAAAAATTTTTTTATGTGTTAAAATACATGGATTCAAAATATCTAAAAATGGCGATATCTCGGCGAAACTTTGCATCAGGGTAAATATGGTCAAACAGTTCCCAAATCACCCCAACTATCACTCATTGAAATATTCTTATTGATGTACCAAACACCCTGTGTATAGGGTCAATTGAATTATGGCCAGCGCTATTCATGTCTAAATAAATGCCATTTTTTGATCTAGAAAATTACGTTTATATCAAAACATCAAGGATTTTAATTAATAGTCGGTTTTTGGCTTATTTGAACTTTATTTCGAAAATAGCTAAATCAATAGCCAAGCTACCTACTGTAAACGCCTTAGAAAATTCAAAAATATAAACCCGAAATAAAACACGTAGTTGAACAACAAAAGTTTATTCAAGACTGTCCTTGCCGAGACAAACCTTTTACCTGCTTGCCTCGCACAGGCCCTTTCAAAAATATACCCTCCGCCAATATAATACGTCATCCAGAGGTTCTCAGCTCAATTTGCAGGGTCGTGGAAGGATGACGTCATTGAAGGTTCCACGTACTTTACAGTCGGCCGTACCTGACTACCTTCGCGTCCCCGTGAAGGGTGGCTTACCTTCATCTGTGAACAATAAAAAAAAAACAAAAGGTAATTAAACTTAAACAAAATACTTGATGAAACTATTCATCGTCAGAACTGCTATCAGATTCTGAGACATCAGTAACGAATAATTTCATCTTGTCAGAGGGACATATCCCTGTATATGCCTTTTTTGATCTTTTTGATCCAGGCAACTCGTCAACCACGTAACGGTCATTTTGAAGTATCTTCGTAATGACAAAAGGCCCTTTGAATCTAGGCTCGAGTTTTCTACTCTGCCCATCGTTCGATCCTTTTGCCTTTTGGACCAGCACCTGCTGACCTACTTCAAACTTTTTCGGCGAAGCATGCTTCTTATCATAACGCTCTTTCTGATCTTTCTGTTTGGCCTTGATAGTTTGAGAAACCTCATTCCTCATTTCACTCAATTCTGAACGTTCAGTTTCACACACTTCAGCTGACAAAAAGGCATCGTCAATACCTCTAGGTCGATAGCCAAAGAATAATTCATAGGGACTTTTCCCTATCGTGGAATTAATTGAAGAGTTAATTCCCCACTTAACTGTACTTATCGCCTCGTCCCAACGAGTTTCATCGTCAGTCGAAGCCATAAGCGATGAAAGAATCGAGCGGTACATTCGCTCAACTTCGCCGTTAGCCCTTGGTGTAGCAGTTGCACATAATACTCGCTTAATTCCTAAACTTAAGCAGTATTCAGTGAACTGTTTGCTCGTAAAAGCAGTACCACGATCGCATATTATCCGTCTTGGAACTCCAAATATCTCTATAATTTGGTTCAGATAATTAATTACGGGTGCCGTTTTCGTATTGCACAACGCTTTCAAAAATGTAAATTTGGTAAATCCATCTACGACAACAATCAGGTATTTGTTTTTCTTTCGACTCGTCACAAATGGCCCTAAATGGTCAATATGAAGAGTGTCCATCGGTACGGCGACCTTTTCTATTGAGTATAGACTACCTGGAGGTTTGCCTGAAGGGTTTTTATTATAGAGGCACCCTAGACATGAATTAATATAATTCTTGATATATTTTCTCATGGAAGGAAACCAATATCGTGTTTTGATCATATCCATTGTTTTGTCTAGTGCAAAGTGTCCTGAATCATCATGGTAAAATAATAAAATTCGTCTTCTGGCAGTTTTTGGAATAACCCATCGTTTTCCGTGGTCAGTTATTCTAAATAGGCGATTTTCTTTCAAACAATATTCTTTACAAATTTGTTTTTGTTCTTTGGAAGTTGGCGTTTGAGATAAGGTTTCAATTATTTTCTTGCAATGTTCATCTTGAAGCTGGGCGGCGAGTACCCAATCGTCTTCTTGGACATTAACTATTAACATCGCAAGCGGATTGTCCTCAGTTTCTGAAATATTCCTGCTTAACGCATCTACGTGGGCCATTTTAGTTCCTGGGCGATATTCAACATCAAAATCAAATTCCTGAATAGAAAGCCACCAACGTGCAATTCTTGGTATTAAATCTCTTTTTAATAATGTATGACGTAGGGAATTGCAATCGGTGACTACTTTAAATTTAATTCCAATCAAATATATTCTGAATTTCTTCAAAGCACATACTACAGCCAAAGTTTCTAGCTCGTACGAGTGGTATTTTTGTTCATCCTTGGTAGTAGCTCTACTGAAATACTGTACAGGTTTTAGTGTTCCTTCTTGTTGCCTTTGTAACAACATTCCTGCTAGACCAATTTTACTCGCATCACAGTGAACTTCAGTTTCGGCTTTTTGGTTATAAATTGCTAAAATTGGCCTTTCAATCAGTTTTTGTTTTAGTTCTCTAAAAGCGTTGTCTTGTTGCTCCTCCCAAGTGAATACACGATCTTTTTGTGTGAGAGCAGCTATAGGTTTCGCAATGCTCGCAAATTCCTTAATAAATTTGCGAAAGTAGCTTGTTAATCCCAAAAATCTCCTTACGTCATGGACATTTTTTGGTGCAGGAAACTCCGATACCGCTTTTATTTTATCGTATCCAGGTTTTACGCCTTCACCTGATATTTCATGTCCTAGATAAGCAATTTTTGTTTGTAGAAACTTGCATTTTTCCAGCCTAAAAGTTACTTCTGCCTTTTGGAAACAATCTAGTACTGTTGCAAGCCTTTCCAATCCTTGTTCAATAGTTTTAGATGGTATAATTATGTCATCTAGGTAGGCCATAGCAAAATCAAAACGAAGGGGTCCCAAAATCTTATTAATTGCATTCTGGAAGACTGTGGGAGCATTTACGAGTCCAAACGGCATTCTAAGTTACTCGTAGTGACCATCAGGTGTCACAAATGCTGTTTTAGGGATCGACTCTTCTTCCATAGGGATTTGGTGGTATCCCGAGGCCAAATCCAGAGTTGTAAAGAATTTGTATCCATGGAGGTTATCCAAAAGATCATCAATTCGGGGCAAGTTTGACACCATTTTCTCAGTTTTTCGATTGAGAAAGCGATAATCAATACACATTCTCAACTCACCATTTTTCTTTTTGACTAATAAAATCGGGCTAGCATATGACGACTCGCTCTCTCTGACAATTTCATTCTCTAGAAGTTCTCCTACAATTCCTCTGACTTTTTCACGTTCTGCGAAAGCCATTCGATAAGGCCGATACGTAACTGGCTTATCATCAGTAAGATTTATTGACATTTTTGTAATAGTCGCCTTACCGAGTTCGTTTAAAGAGGTAGCAAAACAGTTTCGATACTCGTTAAGTATTTTAAGTAAATTAGAGCTCTGATCTTCATTTAACTTGCAATTAATGAACTTTTCAATATCATTTCTACTAAATTTTTCTAAGTCCGAGGATTTTATAAGCAAACAGTTTTTTTCAGGAATATCACATTCTAAATTATCGTCTCGGAAGCAAGTGTAACCTCTAGCGACAACACTATTCTTTTTAAAGCTAATAGGCTGATTTGAAAAATTAAAAATGGGCAAATAAGGATTTTGTTTTTGGTTTATAATAGAAGGAGGAATAATATGCAAATTATTGGCCCAATTTCTTTGCTGAAAATCAATAAATATGTCATTGTTAATTGCATCGATATTTTCTACACTAATGTGGCCAACACAATTAGGCTGAATAGTTGTCATTTCTTTAGCAGTTAAATTCACCTTATTTGACAAAACATGATTAATTTTCTCAACAGGTAGGTTTTTGTGATTAAATAAACGTATTTGGTTTCCCCTGACGAGGACGGTTACGTTTTCATTATTCACAAAAGGTTGTCCCACAATAATGGGAACCTCCTGTACATAATCAGGTACTATAAGTGCCTCTACCTGAGCAAAAGCTAAATCCACCATCAACTTTATTGAAGTTTTAAAATTTACAATAACGGAGCCTCCAGCGTAGCGACATAAGCGGACCTGCGTCGGCTCCCTTTGTAATTTCAATCTTTGGGCGTCAGATTGTTTTATGGTTACCGCGGCACATCCTGAATCAACAAACCCTCTCAACGGCTCGTCGTCAATAAGACAATCAATAAAATAGCAAGTATCTGTCATGTGGTTAATATTAATATTAAGAAAATTGGCTAACTTACATTTTTCGGATCGATTCTTGCTGACTGTACAGCGATCCGCCTCATGTCCAAACATATTGCACTTTGAGCATATAATCTTCGGTTTAGGGCAATTTGATTGGTAGTGACCTTTTCCCTTACAATTGAAGCACTTGACGTGTGAAAGATCATGATGTTTGGGACGAGATTTTCTAATAGTAGACAAAGTGTTACGTAAATCACCCTGCTGGTCCCTCTTTTCCTGAGTTTCTGATGATTTTGCTTTCGGATTCTCATTTCTCAACATGAACAGATATTCTTCAAATAACGTTTCTGGAGTCGCGTAACGACCTGCGCGCGCTGCATTTTGAGTATTTATATCTGGAATACCATCAATAATGCATGACACTGCATTTTTACCGGATATTTGGCAGAGACGAACTAATTCCATCTTTTCAAAATAATATGCCGACATTGTTTCACCTGGCAATTTATTTCTTTCCAGCATTGCTCTTAGCGACTTGGCGTAATCAATGTGATCCGGGAAAGTTTTGATTATAAGCTCCTTCCACTCGGGCCAGGTATAATTTAATGATTGCAAATTGTCATACCAAGTTTTGGCCATTCCTGTCAAGCGAGCTTGCATGTGGTATATAGTGGTCACATCGTCCCAATGATTAATCACTTTGATTTGGTCGATTTTATCCAACCACCTTCTTGCCGTTACCGCCTCATTTTCCGGATTGAACTCAGGCACACAATTGGTTTGTATCGCCAATCTGGGGCCAAAGACGTTATATTTCTCTTGAGACATTTGCTCAACCAATGTCTCCAAACGTTTTACTCGATCTTCATAAACGGCTCGTTCCGAATCCAGAAGGTTCGTATTGTTCGTAATTCGAGTACTTCGGCTTTCGGACACACTTGGAATTCCAACATTTGGAACATGTACAAGAATCTGGGAAGGGCTTGGATTTAAATCTCTTCGATTTGCAACTGGTGTTCGAGGCGGCGAACCTAATTCGCGTCCTCTAGACCTAGACGCACGATTACGTCGATTATGACCAGCCGGATTCTTTGAAACTGCTAACGGAGGCGTGTACCTTCGCTCGCGATACGTTTTGCGGTTTCGAGTTCTCTTTCTCGTAGAAGAAGAAGAACTAGAACTGCTGGAACTGCTGGAGCTGCTATCCCGTTTCCGCTTATATTTACCCATTATGGATAAAACAAGAAAACAACACTTTAAACAAAAGAAACGCCGGTTTACCGCACACCTGAACTGTAAACGCCTTAGAAAATTCAAAAAAATAAACCCGAAATAAAACACGTAGTTGAAAAACAAAAGTTTATTCAAGACTGTCCTTGCCGAGACAAACCTTTTACCTGCTTGCCTCGCACAGGCCCTTTCAAAAATATACCCTCCGCCAATATAATACGTCATCCAGAGGTTCTCAGCTCAATTTGCAGGGTCGTGTAAGGATGACGTCATTGAAGGTTCCACGTACTTTACACTACTAAACCAAAGAAATGCGGATTTCAGAAGAACAAAACGTCGAGAAGTGGTCAACTGATCATTTTGGTTGAATCTTTCTGAGTAAAAAAATCTAGACTTTGCATATTATCGCTAGAATAAACCATGAACCAACAAGCCCCAATAAAAATCATCTCATAACACACCTACAAAACCCTTTTCTTGCGGTAATTTGATGATTCCCAGAACCCTCGATTGCTAGAACTACGCTAGAAACTAGAAAAAGACGAATTTTATTTGCCTACCTGCTGCCCAGCTCCTCTCATCTTATGCATCGTTGCCAGCGTTTGTCAAAATAACTTATTGTAAGGGATTATTTGATCGCGGTAGCATCGCATCAACGTACTTTTGGCCAAATACTTTGACGAAGCTTTTTGGACAAACCATTTTTTCTATATTTTTTATTTTTTGAATGTATATCTAAATTCATTATCCCTTTCACGTGATTAGGCCCAAATTTGAAAATTTGCATTTTTTCAAGCAAAAAAAAAACTAAAAATTAGAATTTGAAAATTCTGACCTAATGATCAATCAAATTAGGTAATTTTCTATGACTTTTACATAAAGCATTTTTTTTATTATGCATATTAACGTAGAAAAGTTTAACCAAAAAAATCACTGCTGATGATACCCCTTAAAGTGCAAAAGTTTTATTTTATTTAAGTAAATATTAGTAGAATTTTGATATTTTTTGAGCCACCCTGTATGCTGTTGGACTTGCAACCATTCTAAGTGCACCTAATATGATTATCAGACATGCACCAACTTTTGGCCTTGTTTGTATTTTGATGGTGCTATTACTAAAAAAAAAATCCCATATGTTGCACACTTAAGTAATGACACTGTATAAACGTGATTTGTGTTATCCAGAGCTGCCGAAAGACAAAAGTTATGATCAACTGTGCCAAATTCTCCAAAAACAATTTTGCATCCAAAAATGCAGTTGGAGAGAGAAAAAAAAGTTCTATGACCTTCAACAATGTCAGGAGTCCGTCATTGACTGGTACGCAAGAATTAGGAGCGCGGCAGTCAACTGCGTATTTGGAAACAGATTGAAGGCGGTGCTAAAGGACAAATTCGTTTCTGGCATAGCTTCCAAGAAAATATTCGACCGTCTCTGTGAAGAAGAAGAAAATACCAATTTGGATCGACTGATCACCTTGGCTCAAAAGATCGAAGATGTAGCGCAATCTGGCAACAATGGAAACGTGAACTATGTGCAAAATCAACCCTGAGCAGCATGGAGTAGCTCCAGCTGTCGAACATCTGACAGTGACAGTGACAGAAGGGAAAACTGGACAATAACAAATCAAAAGCTAAGTAAAATCTGTTTTTTTTTAAAAGATAAAAGTCAAAATGACATTCTGTTGGCAATACAACATAAAATTGTCAGTGCTTTCAAATTTTTTATGTAGAAAAGGCTTGTGCTGCCAACATAGTTACTAAATTTTTGACTTGGGGAATTATCTTTAAAGAAAAAACAGACTTTAAATTTTCTAAAATAAATAAATTTAATGATAATAAGGGGCATTTTTCGAAGAATCTCAATAAAAGTCAAAAATATGGTAACAAAAATAATCAAAACTTTGATAACAGATGTAAATCATGTGGTAATAATCATAAATCAATTTGTTTTTATAAAAATCATAATTGTCAAAGGAGTAAAAGGACAGGGCATCTTGAGAAAATGTGTTTTAAAAATAATACTAAAATGAATTTTGTGGAAAAGAGTGTAGAGGAGGAGGAAGTAGATGTACTTTGTCATGAGCTTTTCAATTATAATTCAAATAAGGCAAAATATTTAGTTTGCAATATTGATAAAAATAATCCATTTTTAATTAATGTAAAATTAATGGAAAACCAATTGAAATGTTAATTGATACTGGCAGTGCAGTCAGTGCCTTAAGCAAAACCATATATTGCAGTAAATTTTCTCAATGCAGGTTGGATCCCGGAGCAGTAGTGCTGAGAGGCTATGACGAAAAAACTTTCTGGCCCGAAGGAAGTTTGGAGGCAAATGTGGAGTATGGAGGAGTCGAAAAGTCGGTCAGGTTCTACGTTGTTGAAGGGGGAGGTCCGTGTCTGCTTGGCCGAGACTGGCTGGATGGTTTTAAGGTTAATATAGAATCAATTAACCACATAGCCGTGAATAATGCTGTGGAGAAAGTCATTGGTAAGTATCCTGAAGTTTTCAGTGATAAATTGGGCAAGTTAAAATCATGTAAAGTTAAACTATATTTTGCGAGAGGATGCGAGACCAATTTTTATAAAGTATAGGAACCCACCTCTAGCGTATAAAGGATTGATAGAAGAAGAGCTAAATAATTTATTGTTAGAAAATGTTATTTCGCCAGTCACAAATAGTGACTGGGCAACACCAGCAGTACCCATTTTGAAGAATAATGGTCAAATAAGACTGTGTGGCAATTATAAAATGACAGTTAATAAATTTTTAAAAGAATATGTATATCCACTACCACTCATTCATGATCTATTTGCTAAACTGAGCAATGGCCAGAAATTTTCAAAAATCGATTTAAGCAAAGCATATAATCAGTTGGAATCAGATGAGGAATCAGGCAATATTTTGACAATTAGCACACATAAGGGTCTTTTTAAGATGAATAGGTTACCTTTTGGGATCACTACAGCTAGTACCATTTTCCAGAAGCATATAGATACATTATTCCAGGGCATGGATGGAGTGTGTAGCTACATTGATGATGTTATAGTAACAGGCAAAGATGATAGGGAACATTTAGAAAATTTGGAAAGGGTAGTTTTTGTGTTAGCAGAAGCAGGGTTAACAGTGAGAAAGGAGAGGTGCGAATTTTTCAAAGACAAACTAATGTATTTAGGTCATAAAATCAGTAAAGAGGGACTTAAAAAGTCTGACGATAAAGTCAGGGCGATTATAAACGCACCTAGACCAACTAACATTCAAGAAGTTAGGAAATTAGCAGGATTAATTAATTATTATCATAAGTTTGTTCCAAATATTGCACGAACATTACAACCAATTTATAAGTTGTTGCATAAAGAAAATTGTAGATTTGAGTGGAATAATGAATGTAAGAATGCATTTCAGGAAGTAAATGACTTCTGATAACTGTTTGGTACACTTTAACCCCAAGCTACCCATAGTTCTGACTTGTGATGCAAGCATTACAGGTATAAGCGGAGTATTAAGCCATATAATAGACGGTGAAGAAAAAATGATTGCATGTGTATCAAGAACATTAAATAAAACTGAGGCAAAGTGGTCCACTTTGCAACATGAAAGCCTAGCTATATTTTATTCAGTAAATAAATTTTACCACTATTTAGCAGGAAACAAGTTTACCATCAAAACAGATAATAAGCCGATCATATCATGGCTGGGGGAGCACAAAGAGTTACCCACCACCATGGCTTCAAATCGTTTATTGCGATGGGCAGTATATCTATCAGATTTTAATTATACTTTGCAACATATAAAAGGTCAAGATAATGTCATAGCAGATTATTTAACGAGAGCACCTTCACCTGTAAAATACATATCGAAAGAACAAACAGGAAAAGGAATATATATAAACTTCACAGAAATAGTGAGCTCATGGCCAATTAACAACAAAGAGGTGAGGAGGAGAACTTTGGAAGATAAGAAACTCAGCCAAGTATTAAAATTCATAAAAAGAGATCAATGGCCAAACAAAATAACTGAAAATGTGAGGCCATACTACCTAAAGAGGAATGAATTGACTGCACATAATCACATCATTATGTGGGGACACAGAATTATAATTTCCAGATGCCTAAGAAAACAATTGTTGGATGAATTGCATACGGCACACTTTGGAATAAATAAACTAAAATCTATGGCAAGACTCAAGAGAAGTGATGATGTACTGGCCTAAAATAGATCAAGAAATAGAAAATTTGGTAAAATAATGTATGCCATGTTTAATGAATAAACAAAACCCTCCAAAATCTTTGACACCATGGCCAGAAGCCACAAAACCATTTGAAAGAAAACACATTGATTATCTGCAACTATATCAAACAATGTGTCTACTGATGGTGGATGCATATAGTAAATGGCCTGAAGTTTTTCCAATGAAGTCAACGGATGCATTGCAAACAGAGGAAAAATTGAGAGAAACATTTGCACGCTTTGGTCTACCACAGGTATTAGTCTCAGACAACGGACCACAATTTGTGTCAAAGCGATTAGAGCAATTTTTCCAGGGCAATGGTATAAAACACTTGACATCACCACCATATCATCCTGAAAGCAATGGATTGGCAGAAAACATGGTAAAAACCTTCAAATCCAGAATGTAAGTATCCTTGGAAGATCGGAAAAACGAAGGTAAACCACTATCAACACTCATTTCAAGATTTTTGCTTACTTATAGGAACTCAGTACATCTGGCAACTGGAGAATCACCAGCCAGAAGAGTCTGATAGAGAATTGAGAACCAGGCGAAGCATACTGAGGGAAAAACATACAGAAAACACAGAAAAGTCAGAAGAAAATAAAGAATTACAGCAAAAGCAAGAATCAAAGAAAAGAAAGTATGAATACGGAGAAGCAGTGATGGTAAGGGACTATAGGATGCAAAACCAAACCAAATGGATACCAGCAAACATTCGAAAGAGAATTGGGAAAAATGTCTACCTTTGCAAAATAAAATCAAACCAAGTCTGGGAAAGACATCTAAACCAGATCATCTCTCGTGGATCTGAGGTGGATTTGGTTCAAGGATTTTGAGTTTTGGTAGGAAATTTATGTTATTAGTGACGAAAAAAAATATGTATTTTTGGGTTATATTATAATAGATGTATAGAGTTAAGGAGATCAAATGTGATATTTATTTTATATATTAAACTAGCGGCCCGCTCCGGCTTCGCACGGGTGTAAAATATATAGCCTATGTCACTCACTGGAAAAATGATTAAAATCGATCCAGTATAGTTTTGATTTATTCATTACTGCCCGTGGCCCGCACGCGTTAAATTTGGAGTAAAACAATTCCCCTTTCCCTATACCATGAAGATTTCCTGCTATCTTTGGAATATCTAAATTCATAGACTACATTTTTACTTATTTACTTTTTACATTTTTACCTATTGATTTTATTTTTACAATTAATATATTACAGAATCAACAATGTATTTAAGGTATTTAATTGAATAAGGATTAATGCTGTATTGGTTAAAATCGCTTCCTGCGTTTGCTATGTAAGCGAAAGAAATTTAATTATTTATGACATCACATTGGAAACCTCAAGAATAACAGTATTTCTTCACCATTCAATGGATGTTATTATACATATAAACCTTCCTCTTCAATCACTCTATCTATTAAAAAAAACCGCATCAAAATCCGTTGCGTAGTTTTAAAGATTTAAGCATACATAGGGATATAGGGATATAGGGACAGAGAAAGCGACTTTGTTTTATACTATGTATTGATGTTTTTAACAAGGACAGGAAATTTAGTGAAAATGTTATAGTTAAGATATTTTGTTCTTGTAATGTAGTATTGTATAGATTTTTTTTTGAGGAGGCAGAGAGAGAGAGACAAATTTATAGAACTGGAAGATAAACATTGTAAAATAAGAATGTTCAGATCTTGTTCAAACTCATGGTTCTGTTAAATAATAAAATGTAATAAACCAATATGTGAAAATTGTTAGGGATATTAAGAAAGGACTAGCAAGTTTAAAAGAAAGCAGAATTTATTATCTCTTGTTGAGCATAGGATGAAATTTACAATATCTTACTATTATATAATGATGTTGATAATTGGTCCTTAATTAAGCAGGGGAGAGTGCAGTGTCCCGAGAAATTGATTATTAATATTGGCAACACTGCCTTGCAAATTATCAAGGATACTACAGAGTATCAAGGGCTGGCCTCTCTCCTACCACGACCATCAACGAAGCAACACGTACTCGTCTCTACTCTCTACCAAGTCAACCCTGAAATAATGGCATAATCAAAAATTCATTAACTTGTCCAATAAATACGAAAATAAGTAACGTGCCTTATTATAACCACAACCACTCCAACACTCAGAATTTAATAATATCCTTCTTGGTTTCTAGATGCCTTTAATTCGTCGTTTTTATCTCGCATAGACAATAATAAACTCAGAATTTCATATTCTTTTTCATCTTCTAGCAAAAAAGAATGCTGTTTCCATATCCATTTTTTAATCACTAATCACTCATTTTAAAATACACAAACCACTGGTATACTTTTGATGTAGACGTTATAAGCAAAGTATGTGACCGTAACGGCTGGCCGTCGGTCGCTGCCAGACGTTGCCGCGGACCGTAAACGCTGTAGTGGAGTAAAAACACAGGAAAAAGTCGCTTTCTTCTCGATTTTTTTTTTTGAAGGTCCAACCACATGAAACCTATGCAGGATGATCGGTTATGCTCTTGTGCATCTAAAATGGCTAATTACGACTTTTTTCGTGGGGGCAGACATTTTATATCTCAAAAATGTGACAAATATGTCAAAATGTTATTTTCGTGTTTTTTTAAACCCACCACTCGATAACTCCGGAACTAATAAACCTATCAACATTTTTTTTTTTTTTTAATCGGTAGATGACATATGAGCGGTAATAACCGTGTTAGTTTAAATCCCATAGTGACTCAATTTTTTTTTGGAAACTGGATTGAACTTCAAATCGTACTTTAAGTGCAGCATGTTTTTCGGTAAGCGAGAAACTTTTTTATTTGAACGAATTTTGTCATAGTATCTGCGTATGATATGACGACAGAGTATCAAAAAAGTTTTTTTTTTAAAATCAACCATCTGGACGGCACTGGCGAATGTGGAGATTTTACTGCGGATTTGAAAGTTGGTGCTCGAAAGGTTCCAAAATTTAAATAATTTATTAAATCTTCTTCAAATAAAACGGCATTAGTAAATTATTCAACCAACTATTTCTTGGAAAGGGGCCTTCTATACTTAGCAATGAGAAAAAAATAATAATAGCAGGATTCAAGAATGCCGAAAGTTGCTTTCTGCTGACCAAAAACGGTAAACCACAAAATTTAAAAAATTTAATAGCAACCAAGAAGAAGCTGATACGAGGATAATTCTTCACTTATCAAATGATTTTTCGACTTGCAAATCCATTCTATTAAAATCTATTATGCTTATATCTCTGTAATCGTAATCACTTGTCCTTTTAATTTTTCTATTTTTTTTTTATATTTTTATATTTTTGTTTGTATTGTAATTTTGTTATGTGCAATCGAGTGTTCCATCCTGAAAATCTCGCACTATTCTTTATAATTCTGGCCACATAATTCTTTAAGTACCTACAAGGTATGTAAACTTCATTTTTTTGTCAGCCCTTTTTTGATGTTCCTAATATATATTTTAGCCCTGATGAAGTCCTAAACTTTTGGGCGAAACGTTGGCAAAGACTTAACAGGCCTTTTATTTTTTGTCCTAACCGACGAATCACCCCTTTTCATTGGATACCGATAGGACACGAACTACTCTTAATAATATAAGTAAAAAATTATTAGCTGTTCATTGTCTTACTGGTTGCGATACAACACTATCTATATTTATGTAACAAGCTGTAAAATGAGCATGTTTTTCGCACTAAATGTAGAGATGCTTTTTTTTTAATTGAATAGAGCTTCCTTTTTGCACTGATTATTGAAAAAATATGATTGATTTCAATTAATGAGGTTATTATTATATAAGTCTAAGTTAATATTAAATGGCGTGGGAATGTGGCAAACCCATCGCCCACGATTCCAAAGTTCTTCGGCGATCGGTAAGTTGTGACGGGATCAGGCTAGTGTAATCTGGAAGCACTTAGTGTCCATAGTGACAAAGCAGCACGGAGGCGGCGAATAGCGTGATCGCCGTTCTGTTCAAGGATTGGCTGTAGAACAACTCGTGATTGAGCAACGCTATTCAGGATCCGCACCGTTCACCCTGATAGGAAGGGGCTAGAAAAGGTGCCCTAAATATAGCCAGTTAACTACTGCCCGACTGGATAACCGCGTCCAGAGGGTGCACCCCATGCGGTCCAAACAAAACAAAGCAAAATCAATCAGTCTTCTGTCTTCACTTCCTAAAATTCTTGAGAAAATAATTCAGGAAAAGCTCAAATCCTACATTATCTTGATAGCATTCTACGTGATGAACAATTTGGTTTTCGTTCATATCACTCTACTTAGATTCAGCTTGCCAGGTTGGTTGAAGAAGCCAGAAGTTTCCATGTCAAACTCAACAAAAATACCTTCTCAAATGTCAGACCTATAGAAGCAGGAGTTCCTCAAGGTTCTGTTCTGGCTCCACTGCTCTATAATATTTACACGGCGGACATCCTTAATAATCCTCATACTAAAATGTCCATCTACGCAGATGACACTTGTATTTACACTTCACAAAAATACTCACATCACATACATAGACGACTACAAGCAAAATCAAAATATCTGTATCCACAGATTTTACTAGAATGGAATTGCAAGTCGAAAGATCATTTGATAAGTGAAGAATTATCCTCGTATCAGCTTCTTCTTGGTTGCTATAAAAAAATTTAAATTTTGTGGTTTACCGTTTTTGGTCAGGAGAAAGCAACTTTCGGCCTTCTTGAATCGTGCTATTATTTTTTTTTTCTCATTGCTAAGTATAGAAGGCCCCTTTTCCAAGAAATAGTTGGTTGAATAATCTACTAATGCCGTTTTATTTGAAGAAGATTTAATAAATTCTTTAAATTTTGGAACCTTTCGAGCACCAACTTTGAAATCCGCAGTAAAATCTCCACGTCCGCCCGTGCCGTCGGCGTCGCCGACAAGCAAGTACATCGCGCGCTCTCGATATTCATAACGTTAATCAAGGATAACTAGAAAACTATTTGTTCCAGATGGTTGATTTAAAAAAAAAAAACTTTTTTGATACTTTGTCGTCATATCATACCACATACTATGACAAAATTCGTTCAAATAAAAATGTTTCTCGCTTACCGAAAAACATGCTGCACTGTACGATTTGATGTTCAATCCAGTTTCCAAAAAAAAATTGAGTCACTATGGGATTTAAACTAGCACAGTTATCACCGCTCATATGTCCTCTGCCGATTAAAAAAAAAATATGTTGATAGGTTTATTAGTTCCGGAGTTATCGCGTGGTGGGTTTAAAAAAAACACGAAAATAACATTTTGACATATTTGTCACATTTTTTGAGATAAAAAATATCTGCCCCCGCGAAAAAAGTCGTAATTAGCCATTTTAGATGCACAAGAGCATAACCGATATCATCCTGTATAGGTTTCATGTGGTTAGACCTTCAAAAAAAAATTTGGAACATTTTTATATCGTTTTTACTCCACTACTGGACGTCGCAACGAAATCCAACCTTAACGGAGCTTGAAATTCTCATTTTATAGGTTTGGGCGGTTCATCCTGGATAAAGGATAACAACAATTTTGAGAAGATTTTAGTTGCAGATTTTTGCATTGTGGCTTCCTCAGAGCCGAAGCAGCTGCTTGAATTTTTCTTTGTTTTGAAAATCTGCCAAGTTCAATATCATGCAAGAGGCCCTTCATCAAGTTTAACGTTGTAGGTATAAGACCCAGCTCTGGTTAGGGCAGTGCAAACCTTGGAAACGCAGCTTTTCTTGACGAAATTTTTCAAATCGATATAAGACCTTTTAACTCCAGCAAAACTCCAACTCTTGTATAGAATTGACTTTTTAGTTAAATGTTTGAACCAACCTCCGATAATTTTTTATGCACTAATTATTCGAAATTTATGAAACTAGTTGCCAGATTTACGCTTCTAGTATTTATAAAGCAATTAAAGGTTTAAATTCAACACCGTTTTTTCCTGTTTGCGCCCAGCGAAGCCGTCATACTCTTAGTTAATTTTTGGACAATCTGATAAATTTAGTCTAGGAATTATATAGGTTTTCACCAATTTTGATTACATTTTCTATTAAAATACATACAATTTGATGAGGCCCTATATTGACGTATGAGTATGAGTGTTAAAAACTACACCCCAAGTTTACCTGCAATTATTTAGGAATTTTTGGTGAAAGAATTAATCGAATCAGGCTGCTAGATCGTGAATTATTTAACAAAATAGTTAGTCGTGCGCAAATAGCAGGAAAAGCAGCTTTGCTGTCCCGGCTCCAAAAGAGTTATGATATAGTTGAGTCATTTTTTGAATTTTTTTAAAACCACCCTTTTTCAACCCTGGGGTTGTTAGTTGGGTAATGGGTTATGGTCTAGTCTAGAGTGTTTCTTAATTTTCTATTATATTTTTTTGTTACATAGGATTATCAATAATGGCAATTTTTTTTAAATTAAATTTGTGAGGGTTTGATCATTGTTTTTTTAATTTTTATTTTTATGGATAACGAACGTTGATAATTTATAGTTTTTGAAATTAAAATTATTTTAAAATAGTTGGTTATCAGTGTTGCCAGCGAAAACCGCAACTCTTGGCTAGACTCGCTAATTAGTTTCGAATTAAACTTTTAAACTAATTTGTGTTTTTCAGATATTTTATAATTACGTCACTAATTATTCAAATTGTTTTTTTTTGCAAACATGTAACAATGTGATCTTGTTGTTGGTACAAGTTAAATAATACCATCCTGCAGTAAACTTGATTTCTCGTTTTGGTGTCTTGTTTTACAAAAAAAATTGGTTGAGGAACCTTTTCACTTTGATGAAAAATGTTTTAAGGATAATTTAAAATTATTTCGTGAGTTATCAGTTTAATGATGGGGGCAAAACCGCAAGACTCGATTGGTATATTGTTCATTTTTAAATTAAACTTTTAAACTAATCCATGTTTCTTTGTTCATTTTATAATTACGCCAATAATTATTGAAATTGTTTTTGCAAGCGTGAAAAAATTTTGGTCTTGATGTTGCTGTCGAATTTTTTGCAATAATTGATTGACACCTCTGAGAAAAAAAATAGGTAGGATCTTTTTTCGATAACACAATAGTAATTAGTATCTTTTTTGGTTATAAATTATGAACAATATTCTTTGGGGTGATGTCTGGGCACATGAATAATTCTCCTAAGCCGATAATAAAACTTGTTTTCTCTCGAGACCTTTTTAAATTAAACTTTAAAACTAATCCAAGTATAAACCAAATCCTCGTGTAGTTTTTGGCTCAAGTATAGCCCCGAACGCGAATATTTCCCTGAGCCGATATCAATCGACGATGCAGACCAGTCGATGCATACCTGGGCGCTGGAAAGGGGATGGGGCTTATTCCTGGAAATTTTACCCGCACTCCAAAATGGTCCGAAAAGTGACAGAATGGAAGGACTCATTTTCTTATGGAGATTTACATGGGGGCTTGCTGTTGAAATCTTGTTGCACCTTTACTAACCACCTATACAATTCATATTGTTCATATATTTTTTTCCTATAATTTTGAATAGACATCCAGTTCAGAAAATTTGTGTTTCTCTGTTGAGTTTAACCCTATTACAGCATGCGAAATGGTTGTGTTCTGAGTCAAGCCAGGTTTAAAATAAGGTAATTTACTGTTGGCTAGCCTGTATAACTGTGGGATATTTACGGAGTTGTGTAGGGGCCTGGCCATTCGTAATTAAGGCCATTCCTTATTGAAAATGTATTAATATTTCTATAATCTTGTCATTGGATTGGCACTTTGGTGAATAATTGCGTGGCGTCCTATTTTCCACCTCTCGAACCCACTTGTGCAACTGAATAACAGGGCCACCACAAGTGTCATAGCGGTTTACTCTGTGAACTTTCCTCAGTTTAGGCTAGTCTTTTAAAAGAGAATGAAAGTCACGTAAACCTCATAACTTCACGAAGAAGTTTAGGTTACAGTTGTCTCATATTTGCTTGTAATATTAACAAAATGCATGATGCCTTGAAATCCGGACTCTAGTCATTATTAACCAGCATTCGCCCCTCTATACTGGTTAGTTCTCGTTTCCCTGTCTGTTATTTATTTCTAGGTCTGGCGTCTCTACATCTCGAATGGTAAAGCCTCGCGACGTGCGACGTCGTTACAACCATGAAATGATTATCCATTTTGGTGAAAATAAAGCTTGTATAGTCGTCTATTTGACGTCGCGCCTTAACGTCAAGACATCAATAACGACGTTGTTAGGACGTAAAAGTGCTGCTTGGGCAGTATTGACCGACTGAAATATTCACAACTTTTCTGATGTGATATCCCTATTTAGAGGCCAGCGAATTCAATCGGATCAGACTCTTGTGTGTGAGCGCTTGCTTCGATGCCTGAGTACAGACTGAGTTATAAATATTGAAACCACTGTTTAAGTAGCCACCGCCGGTTTGATTAAAAACCACGACCATATTTCTTGAGCTCTAATCTCACTTTGATCTCTTCTCCTTTGAAATTAACCGGCCTTGCTTCTTGATCAAGTAATTGATTGTTTTATTATCCATTTTCTTTCTATTGAAAGGTAGATAGATCAACTTTCGAGGATCTATTTTAATTCTATATCCAGAATTCACAGCTGGTGTAAACTCGTAGATCGTGTGGGACGGATAACTAGTGTAGTAGGAGCCTGAGACGATGTTGCACTTAATCCTTATAGTCGTCACTGATATAATCTCTACGGGCAGATCGGATTCGTGTAAATAATTCGCCTGCAGAGATTTTCCTGGAAATCCCAAAAGTTTTCCAATACTATCCTTGGGCTTGAAATTAATATCGTATATGCACTTTAGCATACACCTTAATGTTTTAGTGTTTGGTTTAAGAGAAATCACTTCCGTTGAAGTTGTACTTGATTCGTTTAGTAGATAGGCTTCAAAATCGGGAACCTCGTACGATACAGTTGGAATTTTCAATTTCTTTTCCTCTCCTTTCTCGATAGAGTAGAACTTGTTTCGGCCTGGTTCAAAGTTGGGAATAGAATTCCAAGTAGTGAGTGAGATGAGAGCTATAGTGAGTAGCTAGAACCAGGATCGAGCTCGATAGGTGGAGTAAAGTCAACGGTCAAGCAACTGGTTACTGGTTTGACCTTTTAACGTGAATGTCTAACATAACTGCACTTTAATAATCTTACGAGCTGCCTGAAGAGCTGAATCAATAAAGTCTTCTGTTGCTCTCCCACGATGCTTCACTTGATTTCTAATATAAGAAACAACGAAGGATTTGAAGGTTTCAATATTTTCGGTCGACCCATACCGAGTTTACGTTTAGCTTTCATTGCAGTAGTTTCGAACCAAGCAGCAATCTTTTCGCCGAAACTGGAATATTTAGCCTTCACTCGTTCCCACAATTTATTCGAAATAATCGGAGGACTTAATTGAATCATACATATATTATATCGGGTCTTCAAAAACCAATCAAAGATTGCTATGGTTTTTTAAACGTATGTCCTAGCAATATTTTTCTTTAATTTTGTCAATGAACTTTATTGTCAAAATGGCATGTCAAAAATCCTGACCAATAAAGAAACAATAATGCGACGTACGTTTTTGTAGTCAAAGCAATCTTTGATTGTTTTTTTTTTTTTTGAAGACCCGATATTAGTACATGAACAAATAGGTCAAATGCTTATAAAAAACGTTTTTAGGTAAAATTTCATTGCCAACAATATTCATTACTATGATTTTTAACCTTTAAACAACGAGTTTCGAGAACATTGAGAATAAAACGGCACCAAGTACGAGTTAAGGAAAATAAGGGATGTTGCGAACAATATTCGGAGGGGAACTTTTTGCGGTTTTGTTCCTACTCCTATATGTGAACATCAGATCCATGCACGTGAAATGAGAACTTTTTATTTTTTTTCTTCTTAAAAGTAATTACTATTTACGCGTACTGTCAGTCGAATTCTATTTTAGAAATCTATTCGGAAATGTTCGACTTTCGTTAGGGATATTTGCGATATTTGGTAGTCGCCATAGAAATAAAGAAGAAAAGAAGAAATAATTAGGATATAACTCAGAAATGTTTTGTTTGTTAACTTAGAGGTTGATATCAATTTTATTTTAATTTGTATTTGGATAGTTAGTACTATTTTTGAGTGTATCAATGATTATTAATAAAAGTTTGGAAAATGCTACCTCGCACCTTCTTCTGGCAAATCAAGAAGAACGAACGGGTCAGTTAAGTTAGCCCCCCCGTCCACTGAATTTTTCTAAATGAAACATATCCCCTAATTTTGCTCCCATTTCGCTCCACCAATTATAATTTTTGGTCCACCACAGTGGAGTGACTATGTGACCTATTGAGTGGGGGGAGGGAGCAAATTAACGCTATCCCCCCCAGTGATATTTTTGAAGTTTTTTTATGCTTATTGTATTCTCCAAGTTTGGCTCCATTTCGCTCCATTTCGTTCCATATCGGCGAGTTTTGCTCCATTACCAGGAATGAGGTACCAGAGCTCCCAATAATCTCTCCCAGCCCCCCCAGTGAAAACTTATGCTCATTTTATTCTCCAAGTTTTGCTCCATTTTCCTCCATGATCGGCAAGTTTTGCTCCATTACCTGGAATGAGGTACTAGAGCTCCCAATAATCTCTCCCAGCCACCCCAAACAAAATTTCGAAGTTTTTTAATGCTCATTTTATTGTCCAAGTTTTGCTCCATTTTGCTCCATTTTGCTCCATGACCGGCGAGTTTGGCTCCATTACCTGGAATAAGCTATAGAGCTCCCAAAAATCTCTCCTAGCCCCCCCACCCCAGTGATTTTTTTTTTAATTTTTGGTGACACGCTATAATCGAATTCTATTCAAAGAACCAGTGCAGAACAAAATATTTCTATCATTGTTTGTTACATAGTAGTAGAAGGAGATACAATTACACGTGTCCACTAAATTAACCAATAGAATTGCAACTTTGCAAAAAACAAAAAAAAAAAAATACATATATTTAAGGCTCTAAACCAGCAGTTTATACATTTATGTAGGCATAGCATAATGAACTTGTGCTCCTCTCTTATCTCTATCAAATTTAAGAACCTGTTTTTTTTCAGGCTATAATTTCATAATAAATCTACAAACATGAAAATTGTCTTTTATTTTAAAAATCCAATGCGCTAAGTTACTCTACGATTACTGCGTACTGAAATTATTTTAGTCTTTTTCTGGTAGCACATGAAAGAAAAGGATCAAAAATATATATATTTTTCCTCAATTGGTTTTCAGCCGGATTCTCCCCCCCACTTATTAGGCCACGTACTCTCTTTGGTGGAGCAAAATGGGAGCATTCATTTAGAAAAATTCAGTGCCCCCCCCCCCACTTAACTTAACTGACCCAGAACTTTTTTGAAAATGTCTATTTGGAGAGAATAGTGATGAGAAACAATAGTGATCCTTTTGCTTTAACAGATAAACAATTTGTGGGTTTGATTAAGCAAATAATTCATCTATTTTCTATAATAGACAAGCTGTGAAAAGGATTTTTACTTCACTTAAATTTATTTGTAATAATGTCGGTATGAATCTCTGCGTACTCCAAAAATCAATCTCGAGTGATCTTGGGTAACACGCATCTTTCTTTTATCCATTTTTTGTAAATTACCAAAATAATCCAAATAAAAAATTAAAGAAAAGTCGATCGAAGTTCATTGTCAATAAATAACTGAAATTATAGGGTAGCAAACACAATTACACAAATGCACAATCTTGACGCAGAGGGCATCTTTTTTTTAGTTGTCTCACCCTAACTCATTTTCGATGATGCAATTCGATACCTACGAATTTTCGTTTCCAGGTGATTCGCCGCGATTCTACAAGCAGGGTAGAAGGAGCACATTAGAAATCTGTATCAGTGCCAACTTTTCGGAAGTGATGTCACTTTTCTGAGCGAAAATATCAATCAGGTTCCCCTATCTGGCTTGGATCAAAATGAGAAAGTATAAAAAAGTAAATATATACGAACTATAAATACATTCGACTGTAAAAGATGAAAAATATAATTAGGAAACAAATGGACGGCATGTATGCTGACATCAGTTTATCATTCTAGATCAATAACATAAAACGGATTGTCCAACAGAAATCTATCCACAAACCGTATTTCTCTTGATACACGAGTCTTTACTTACCAGTAAGCCTTTCCAAAAGACTATCAGGCGTAGCATAACGTACTTGTGGTATTTTGCAAGAATTTAGAGTATTAGAAAATCTTGTATCTGGTGTATCATGGAATAAGTTTGGATCGTTCCTTATATATTAAGGAAGATTAATTGAGCTAGTATTCGCCATCAACGGCTTACAAATTTCTCTAAATTGGGCATTATTCATGCAATTAGCTAAATCAGAAATCCATGCTGCTTTGTCGCTTAATGTAGGAGCCACAAAGTGAATTACCACCTAGAATATAATAAAAGTTATAATTTTGTAATTGGAATAAAAATGTTTTTTTTTTTTTTTACCGGGGTCACCAAATTTTTACTGCATAGAACAACAACTTTAAAATCTCGACCCTGGTAAGAAGTATCTTGTTCAGTTGTCACCGAGGAAGCAGATTCGCATGGTCTGTCTGAAATGAGAAAACGATTAGTGTCCAAGGTTTTGATATTAAAACTCAAAATGGGAATTCAGTGTTTTTTTTTATCGGTGTCTCGATGCAACTTTCCATCGCTGCCCCTTTGCAAAAAAAAAAAAAATAGAAACCTATAAATATTTTTCAAAAAGCGTGTCCAACTTACCTGGTAGTGACAATCAAATGGTAACTAAACAAAAAGCACTCTCTCGCAACGTCTTTATCTGACCGACGAAATGATTCAATTTTTTTAAAGGTGACTCTTTCTTTTGGCTTTTCAATCAAAATTTGTATTAAATCACCTTTTCTCACAAAAGTTTGCTCGACGTCTAATAAAATGTCGCAACCTTCAACAATCATTCGTTCTACAGCCAAATTTTTCCGAAGGTTTTCGGTTTCTGAGACTTCATCGTGTATTTGTTTAGATAAATTCTCAAGTTGAGCTAATACTGCTTCTAATGTTTTTCTTTCGACATGTTCAAGTGGAGTGTGAGCCAGAAGTTCGCGAAGGGTTCTTATGTATCTTGGAACCTAAAAAGGAGTTTTCATTTTTGGGAAATTTTAAAAACGTGTTCACTAATTACACTTTGCATAGGATAATTCAAAAACGTCTCCAAAGATCTGCATTTACACATTGGCTTGGATTCTAATATTTTCAAATATGCGGCAAATGGTTGGATTTTCATACATTCAGTTAGTACTTGTAAGGAATAGTGATGGTTCCGGACATATTCCTGGTAAATATTTAACTTAGGAAGAAGCATGGTCAATAATAAATCACCTAGAATACAAGTTATTTAAATATTTAGGTATGAATGAGATCAAGTCTGTACCTAAAACCAATGGAGGACTACTCTCTAATCTAGCAGTTAAACCTTCCAGAAAAATCTGATGCAACAAAAGAAGAGCCTCGCTATTCAAACAAATTGAATTGCCATCATCGAGAGTGCACGAAGGTTTCTTTGAAGAAGCAGCCATTTTCAATGGTCTTGAAAAGCAAGTTATCAATACTTCTATTTGTTGAACATATTGTTTTTCGCCTTCAAGAAATTCTAATACACAAGTGTACCTTTTTCTGAGCCCTTCAGAAAGGGGGCTTTTAATATATTATTCAACAACCTGTTTCCATTTTCTGCGACGTAACCATCCATGAATGAAACTTTGCATTTTTCTCAGTTTAGCCAATTTTTGTTCATCGTCTTCATATAGGCAGGCAATATGAAATTACTGCATTTTGTCCATTTTTACAAAGAAATAAACCATCAACCAAAATATCTATTTTTTGTCAAAGGTTTACCTATTCAAGGTAAAAGCGGGAGTTATGGAAATACTTAACTCCCTTGGGAGTTATGATATCCTTAACTCCCGCGCGGGAGTTATGAAATCCTTAACTCCCTTGGGAGTTAAGACCCTGTTTATGATTATCGTAACCAAGGTATTATATGGTTATAATAGTTCAGTAGGAAATAAAAATAATAATGGTAGCTGATATCCTGATAATATTATTGTTTCTCCTTATTACGCGCCTCATAACTCCCTATTCTGTCCAAACGGTATCTTGATGTCTCATTAGACGATGGAATGTAGGTACTTTGTATTTATTTCTCAACTCTACCTTTTTGTCTAAAAAATAATATTCCTAATGAGTTGATTTCTACACTAAACGCTTGTATTGAGATGTTTGCTTCTGGAGAATATTCTGTTTACACAAATAATGTTTTAGATAAAAAATACCATGGAAGGTTTTCTAAAAACTTTTTGTCGCTTTTAAAAAAATGCTCGTCATACGCAATACGTTCAATACAAAAGTTTACATTAGCTCTAGGGTTCATATATTGCTCATATTTATCGGTTTTGAATTATTATTATTTATTATTAAAGCTGGCTCTAATAAAAAGGGAAAGAACCGTTGAACGTTCTATTTCTAACATGGTTCATACATGTATGAACGTTGAAGAATCAGGATGCCTTTTCTGCCTATATGAAGACGATGAACAAAAATTGGCTAAACTGAGAAAAATACAAAGTTTCATTCATGGATGGTTACGTCGCAGAAAATGGAAACAGGTTGTTGAACAGTATATTAAAAGCCCCTTTTCTGAAGGGCTCAGAAAAAGGTACACTTGTGTATTAGAATTTCTTGAAGGCGAAAAACAATATGTTCAACAAATAGCAGTATTGATAACTTGCTTTTCAAGACCATTGAAAATGGCTGCTTCTTCAAAGAAACCTTCGTGCACTCTCGATGATGTCAATTCAATTTGTTTGAATAGCGAGGCTCTTCTTTTGTTGCATCAGATTTTTCTGGAAGGTTTAACTGCTAGATTAGAGAGTAGTCCTCCATTGGTTTTAGGTACAGACTTGATCTCATTCATACCTAAATATTTAAATAACTTGTGTTTTAGGTGATTTATTATTGACCATGCTTCTTCCTAAGTTAAATATTTACCAGGAATATGTCCGGAACCATCACTATTCCTTACAAGTACTAACTGAATGTAAGAAAATCCAACCATTTGCCGCATATTTGAAAAGATTAGAATCCAAGCCAATGTGTAAATTCAGATCTTTGGAGACGTTTTTGAATTATCCTATGCGAAGTGTATTTAGTGAACACGTTTTTAAAATTTCCCAAAAATTAAAACTACTTTTTAGGTTCCAAGATACATAAGAATCCTTCGCGAACTTCTGGCTCACACTCCATTTGAACATGTCGAAAGAAAAACATTAGAAGCAGTATTAGCTCAACTTGAGAATTTATCTAAACAAATACACGATGAAGTCTCAGAAACAGAAAACCTTCGGAAAAATTTGGCTGTAGAATGAATGATTGTTGAAGGTTGCGACATTTTATTAGACGTCGAGCAAACTTTTGTAAGGAAAGGTGATTTAATACAAATTTTGATTGAAAAGCCGAAAGAAAGAGTCACCTTTAAAAAATTTGAATCATTTCGTCGATCAGATAAAGACGTTGCGAGAGAGTGCTTTTTGTTTAGTTACCATTTGATTGTCACTACCAGGTAAGTTGAACACGCCTTTTGAAAAATATTTATAGGTTTCTATTTTTTTTTTTTTTTGCAAAGGGGCAGCGATGGAAAGTTGCATCTAGAGCCAAATGTTGGAAAAATACCCATGAGTGAGGCTAGTTTAATTGAAGAGCCAAATGAAGAGTCCACCCTTGGTGAGTTCCTATTGCTGCCACTAAAACAAACCTTAAACTAGAATATTTTGAACTTTTATTTGTGTTATAATTCAAAATTGATTAGGCTTAGCGTTTATACACCGATAAAAAAAAACACTGAAGTCTCATTTTGAGTTTTAATATCAAAACCTTGGACTCTAATCGTTTTCTCATTTCAGAAAGACCATGCGAATCTGCTTCCTCGGTGACAACTGAACAAGATACTTCTTACCAGGGTCGAGATTTTAAAGTTGTTCTAAGCAGCAAAAATTTGGTGACCCCCGTAAAAAAAAAAAAAACATTTTTATTCCAATTACAAAATTATAACTTTTATTATATTCTAGGTGGTAATTCACTTTGTGGCTCCTACATTAAGCGACAAAGCAGCATGGATTTCTGATTTAGCTAATTGCATGAATAATGCTCAATTTAGAGAAATTTTTAAGCCGTTGATGGCGAATACTAGCTCAATTAATCTTCCTTAATATATAAGGAACGATCCAAACTTATTCCATGATACACCAGATACAAGATTTTCTAATACTCTAAATTCTTGCAAAATACCACAAGTACGTTATGCTACGCCTGATAGTCTTTTGGAAAGGCTTACTGGTAAGTAAAGACTCATGTTTCAAGAGAAATACGGTTTGTGGATAGATTTCTGTTGGACAATCCGTTTTATGTTATTGATCTAGAATGATAAACTGATGTCAGCATCCATGCCGTCCATTTGTTTCCTAATTATATTTTTCATCTTTTACAGTCGAATGTATTTATAGTTCGTATATATTTACTTTTTTATACTTTCCCATTTTGATCCAAGCCAGATAGGGGACCCTGATTGATATTTTCGCTCAAAAAAGTGACATCACTTCCGAAAAGTTGGCACTGATACAGATTTCTAATGTGCTCCTTCTACCCTGCTTGTAGAATCGCGGCTAATCACCTGGAAACGAAAATTCGTTGGTATCGAATTGCATCGTCGAAAATGAGTTAGGGTGAGACAACTAAAAAAAAGATGCCCTCTGCGTCAAGATTGTGCATTTGTGTAATTGTGTTCGCTACCCTATAATTTCAGTTATTTATTGACAATGAACTTCGATCGACTTTTCTTTAATTTTTTAATTTTTTATTTGGATTATTTTGGTAATTTACAAAAAATGGATAAAAGAAAGATGCGTGATACCCAAGATCACTCGAGATTTATTTTTGGAGTACGCAGAGATTCATACCAACATTATTACAAATAAATTTAAGTGAAGTAAAAATCCTTTTCACAGCTCGACTATTATAGAAAATAGACGAATTATTTGCTTAATCAAACCCACAAATTGTTTATGTGTTAAAGCAAAAGGATCACTATTGTTTCTCATCACTATTCTCTCCAAATAGACATTTTCAAAAAAGTTCTGGGTCAGTTAAGTTAAGTGGGGGGGGGGGGGGGGGGCACTGAATTTTTCTAAATGAATGCTCCCATTTTGCTCCACCAAAGAGACTACGTGGCCTATTAAGTGGGGGGGGGGGGGGAGAATCCGGCTGAAAACCAATTGAGGAAAAATATATATATTTTTGATCCTTTTCTTTCATGTGCTACCAGAAAAAGACTGAAATTATTTCAGTACGCAGTAATCGTAGGGTAACTTAGCGCATTGGATTTTTGAAATAAAAGAAAATTTTCATGTTTGTAGATTTATTATGAAATTATAGCCTGAAAAAACCAGGTTCTTAAGTTTGATAGAGATAAGAGAGGAGCACAAGTTCATTATGCTATGCCTACATATATGTATAAACTGCTGGTTTAGAGCCTTAAATATATATATATATATATATATATATATATATATATATATATATATATATATATATATATATATATTTTTTTTTTGCAAAGGTGCAATTCTATTGGTTCATTTAGTGGACACGTGTAAATGTATCTCCTTCTACTACTATGTAACAAACAATGATAGAAATATTTTGTTTTGCACTGGTTCTTTGAATAGAATTCGATTATAGCGGAGTTACAAAATATAAATACTTGGTGTCACCAAAAATTTAAAAAAAAAATCACTGGGGAGGGGGGCTAGGAGAGATTTTTAGGAGCTCTATAGCTTATTCCAGGTAATGGAGCCAAACTCGCCGATTATGGAGCAAAATGGAGCAAAATGGAGCAAAACTTGGACAATAAAATGAGCATAAAAAAACTTCGAAATTTTGTTTGGGGTGGCTGGGAGAGATTATTGGAAGCTCTAGTACCTCATTCCAGGTAATGGAGCAAAACTTGCCGATCATGGAGGAAAATGGAGCAAAACTTGGAGAATAAAATGAGCATAAATTTTCACTTGGGGGGCTGGGAGAGATTATTGGGAGCTCTAGTACCTCATTCCTGGTAATGGAGCAAAACTCACCGATATGGAGCGAAATGGAGCAAAACTTGGAGAATACAATAAGCATAAAAAAACTTCAAAAATATCACTGGGGGGGATAGCGTTAATTTGCTCCCTCCCCTCCCCCTACTCAATAGGTCGCATAGTCTCTCCACTGTGGTGGACCAAAAATTATAATTGGTGGAGCGAAATGGGAGCAAAATTAGGGCATATGTTTCATTTAGAAAAATTCAGTGGACGGGGGGGCTAACTTAACTGACCCGTTCGTTCTTCTTGATTTGCCAGAAGAAGGTGCGAGGTAGCATTTTCCAAACTTTTATTAATAATCATTGATACACTCAAAAATAGTCCTAACTATCCAAATACAAATTAAAATACAATTGATATCAACCTCTAAGTTAACAAATAAAACATTTCTGAGTTATATCCTAATTATTTCTTCTTTTCTTTTTTATTTCTATGGCGACTACCTAATATCGCAAATATCCCTAACGAAAGTCGAACATTCCCGAATAGATTTCTAAAATAGAATTCGACTGACAGTACGCGTAAATAGTAATTACTTTTAGGAAAAAAAAAATTACAAAGTTCTCATTTCACGTGCATGGATCTGATGTTCACATATAGGAGTAGGAACAAAACCGCAAAAAGTTCCCCTCCGAATATTGTTCGCAACATCCCTTATTTTCCTTAACTCGTACTTGGTGCAGTTTTTTTCTCAATGTTCTCAAAACTCGTTGTTTAAAGGTTAAAAATCATAGTAATGAATATTGTTGGCAATGAAATTTTACATAAAAACGTTTTTTATAAACATTTGACCTATTTGTTCATGTACTAATATCGGGTCTTCAAAAAAAAACAATCAAAGATTGCTTTGACTACAAAAACGTACGTCGCATTATTGTTTCTTTATTGGTCAGGATTTTTGACATGCCATTTTGACAATAAAGTTCATTGACAAAATTAAAGAAAAATATTGCTAAGACATACGTTTAAAAAACCATAGCAATCTTTGATTGTTTTTTTTTTGAAGACCCGATATAATATATGTATGATTCAATTAAGTCCTCCGATTATTTCGAATAAATTGTGGGAACGAGTGAAGGCTAAATATTCCAATTTCAGCGAAAAGATTGTTGCTTGGTTCGAAACTACTGCAATGAAAGCTAAACGTAAACTCGGTATGGTTCGACCGAAAATATTGAAACCCTTCAAATCCTTCGTTGTTTCTAATATTAGAAATCAAGTGAAGCATCGTGGGAGAGCAACAGAAGACTTTATTGAATCAGCTCTTCAGGCAGCTCGTAAGATTATTAAAGTGCAGTTATGTTAGACATTCACGTTAAAAGGTCAAACCAGTAACCAGTTGCTTGACCGTTTACTTTACTCCACCTATCGAGCTCGTTCCTGGTTCTAGCTACTCACTATAGCTCTCTTCTCACTCACTACTTGGAATTCTATTCCCAACTTTGAACCAGGCCGAAACAAGTTCTACTCTATCGAGAAAGGAGAGGAAAAAAAATGGAAATTCCAACTGTATCGTACGAGGTTCCCGATTTTGAAGCCTATCTACTAAACGAATCAAGTACAACTTCAACGGAAGTGATTTCTCTTAAACCAAACACTAAAACATTAAGGTGTATGCTAAAGTGCATAATATACGATATTAATTTCAAGCCCAAAGATAGTATTGGAAAATTTTTGGGATTTCCAGTAAAATCTCTGCAAGCGAATTATTTACACAAATCCGATCTGCCCGTAGAGATTATATCAGTGACGACTATAAGGATTAAGTGCAACATCGTCTCAGGCTCCTACTACACTAGTTATCCGTCCCACACGATCTACGAGTTTACACCAGCTGTGAATTCTGGATATAGAATTAAAATAGATCCTCGAAAGTTGATCTATCTACCATTCAATAGAAACAAACTCGATAATAAAACAATCAATATACTTGATCAAGAAGCAAGGCCGGTTAATTTCAGAGAAGAAGAGATCAAAGTCAGATTAGAGCTCAAGAAATATGGTCGTGGTTTTTAATCAAACCGGCGGTGGCTACTTAAACAGTGGTTTCATTAATTATAACTCAGTCTGTACTCAGGCATCGAAGCAAGCGCTCACACACAAGAGTCTGATCCGATTGAATTCGCTGGCCTCTAAATAGGGATATCAAATCAGAAAAGTTGTGAATATTTCAGTCGGTCAATACTGCCCAAGCAGCACTTTTACGTCCTAACAACGTCGTTATTGATGTCTTGACGTTAAGGCGCGACATCAAATAGACGACTATACAACCTTTATTTTCACCAAAATGGATAATCATTTCATGGTTGTAACGACGTCGCACGTCGCGAGGCTTTACCATTCGAGATGTAGAGACGCCAGACCTAGAAATAAATAACAGACAGGGAAACGAGAACTAACCAGTATAGAGGGGCGAATGCTGGTTAGTAATGACTAGAGTCCGGATTTCAAGGCATTATGCATTTTGTTAATATTACAAGCAAATATGAGACAACTGTAACCTAAACTTCTTCGTGAAGTTATGAGGTTTACGTGACGTTCATTCTCTTTTAAAAGACTAGCCTAAACTGAGGAAAGTTCACAGAGTAAACCGCTATGACACTTGTGGTGGCCCTGCTATTCAGTTGCACAGGTGGGTTCGAGAGGTGGAAAATAGGACGCCACGCAATTATTCACCAAAGTGCCAATCCAATGACAAGATTATAGAAATATTAATAAATTTTCAATAAGGGCTGGCCTTATTTACGAATGGCCAGGCCCCTACACTACTCCGTAAATATCCCACAGTTATACAGGCTAGCCAACAGTAAATCACCTTATTTAAAACTTGTCTTGACTCAGAACACAACCATTTCGCACGTTGTAATAGGGTTAAACTCAACAGAGAAACACAACTCAAATTTTCTGAACTGGATGTCTATTAAAAATTATAGGAAAAAAATATAAGAACAATATGAATTGTATAGGTGGTTAGTAAAGGTGCAGCAAGATTTCAACAGCAAGCCCCCATGTAAATCTCCATAAGAAAATGAGTCCTTCCATTCTGTCACTTCTCGGACCATTTTGGAGTGCGGGTAAAATTTCCAGGAATAAGCCCCATCCCCTTTCCAGCGCCCAGGTATGCATCGACCGGTCGCGCTACCTCACCAGACGCCGCCGTCGAGGTAGGGTCATTGGCTGCACATATAGGCGACTTGGTACCTGATACAAGGTACCTAGTACTGATGAAGCCGTAACTCGCACCTCGCTCTCTCGCTCGCATACCTCATACCTCAAACCTCATATCTCTCTTTCACTCTCATATCTCATACATAATCATTTGTCCCGCGCACCTACTGCATCGTCGATTGATATCGGCTCAGGGAAATATTCGCGTTCGGGGCTATACTTGAGCTAAAAACTACACGAGGATTTGGTTTATACTTGGATTAGTTTTAAAGTTTAATTTAAAAAGGTCTCGTGAGAAAACAAGTTTTATTATCGGCTTAGGAGAATTATTCATGTGCCCAGACATCACCCCAAATAATATTGTTCATAATTTATAACCAAAAAAGATACTAATTACTATTGTGTTATCGAAAAAAGATCCTACCTATTTTTTTCTCAGAGGGGTCAATCAATTATTCCAAGAAGTTCGACAGCAACATCAAGACCAAAATTTTTTCACGTTTGCAAAAACAATTTCAATAATTAGTGGCGTAATTATAAAATGAACAAAGAAACATGGATTAGTTTAAAAGTTTAATTTAAAAATGAACAATATACCAATCGAGTCTTGCGATTTTGCCCCCATCATTAAACTGATAACTGACGAAATAATTTTAAATTATCGGGGATAATACCACGAGAGCTTCAAAATTACCGATAATTTTTCACGATTGCGTGTTTTCTATATGTTCACGAGTCCGTAGGACGAGTGAAATTTGCAGAGAAAACACGCATGAGTGAAAAATTATCTGGTTCATTTTAAAGCTCAAGTGGTATTTAGAGGATTGTTTCACGTATGAGAATGCAAAAAATATGGAAATAAATATGTATTAAACGATTTGAACATCTTAACAATCAATACAAATAAATGGTTGCTATCAGGAACGGTTTGTTTGTATCAAAAATTAGCATGACAACCACGTATACAATAACATGGGAGAATTATCGCTGTAATTCTCTCTAGTTAAACAAATGGAAAAGAGAATTTTCGCTGTAATTCTGAAAATCGTCAGTTGTCTTATGGGATTTCTAACACATGAGTGGAATAATCCTTAAAACATTTTTCATCAAAGTGAAAAGGTTCCTCAACCAAATTTTTTTGTAAAACAAGACACCAAAACGAGAAATCAAGTTTACTGCAGGATGGTATTATTTAACTTGTACCAACAACAAGATCACATTGTTACATGTTTGCAAAAAAAAAAAAACAATTTGAATAATTAGTGACGTAATTATAAAATATCTGAAAAACACAAATTAGTTTAAAAGTTTAATTCGAAACTAATTGGCGAGTCTAGGCAAGAGTTGCGGTTTTCGCTGGCAACACTGATAACCAACTATTTAAAAATAATTTTAATTTCAAAAACTATAAATTATCAACGTTCGTTATCCATAAAAATAAAAATAAAAAAGACAATGATCAAACCCTCACAAATTTAAATTCAAAAAAATTGCCATTATTGATAATCCTATGTAACAAAAAAATATAATAGAAAATTAAGAAACACTCTAGACTAGACCATGGCAGGTATTCTCGTTCGCCAAAACGCTCACCGCTTTTCAGTCGCTCGGCACTTTCAAGGTAAATTTGCATTTAAAGTGCCGAGCGACTAGAAAGCGGTGAGCGTATACGGTGAGGCGAATACCGGCCCATAACCCATTATCCAACTAACAACCCCAAGGGTTGAAAAAGGGTGGTTTTAAAAAAATTCTAAAAATTACTCAACTATAACATAACTCTTTTGGAGCCGGACAGCAAAGGTGCTTTTCCTGCTATTTGCGCACGACTAACTATTTTGTTAAATAATTCACGATCTAGCAGCCTGATTCGATTAATTCTTTCACCAAAAATTCCTAAATAATTGCAGGTAAACTTGGGGTGTAGTTTTTAATACTCATACTCATACGTCAATATAGGGCCTCATCAAATTGCATGTATTTTAATAGAAAATGTTATCAAAATTGGTGAAAACCTACATAATTCCTAGACTAAATTTATCAGATTGTCCAAAAATTAACTAAGAGTATGACGGCTTCGCTGGGCGCAAACAGGAAAAAACGGTGTTGAATTTAAACCTTTAATTGCTTTATAAATACTAGAAGCGTAAATTTGGCTACTAGTTTCATAAATTTCGAATAATTAGTGCATAAAAAATTATCGGAAGTTGGTTCAAAAATTTAACTAAAAAATCAATTCTATACAAGAGTTGGGGTTTTGCTGCAGTTAAAAGGTCTTATATCGATTTGAAAAATTTCATCAAGAAAAGCTGCGTTTCCAAGGTTTGCACTGCCCTAACCAGAGCTGGGTCTTGTACCTACAACGTTCAACTTGATGAAGGGCCTCTTGCATGATATTGAACTTGGCAGATTTTCAAAACAAGGAAAAATTCGAATAGCTGCTTCGGCTCTGAGAGGAAGCCACAATGCAAAAATCTGCAACTAAAATCTTCTCAAAATTGTTGTTATCCTTTATCCAGGATGAACCGCCCAAACCTATAAAATGAGAATTTCAAGCTCCGTTAAGGTTGGATTTCGTTGCGACGTCCAGTAGTGGAGTAAAAACGATATAAAAATGTTCCAAATTTTTTTTTGAAGGTCTAACCACATGAAACCTATACAGGATGATCGGTTATGCTCTTGTGCATCTAAAATGGCTAATTACGACTTTTTTCGCGGGGCAGACATTTTTTATCTCAAAAAATGTGACAAATATGTCAAAATGTTATTTTTTATGTGTTTTTTTAAACCCACCACGCGATAACTCCAGAACTAATAAACCTATCAACACAGTGTTGCCACAAGCAATTTTTTTTTAGAGGCAGCTGATGTGGGGAAAACGAGCCAAATTCATTTGAAACGAGCTATTTTACGGCTCGGCATCATCTCGCTAGATGGCAGCGTCAACGACATGAAATGACGTTACATGAAATAAGTTTTAAAAAAAAAACACAATTATCGTTTTTTCATACATGTTTATAATTTTCTATCAACATCATGATAAAAATTTAAAAAAAAAACAATACATAATATGTAAATTCTTGAATTTCTAATATACAATCGTGAGCATTGAAACTAAAGTGGGACACCCAACCGAGAGATCTTTTCATTTTTAGCTATTTTGGTAAATGGTAAATCAGTATTTTTTTCACATTACAACCTGTCATTACCGCGGGTATGCAATCGCCCGTTTTACAATGGGAAAAATTGGGTGTTCCAGTCCCAGTTCCAATGCTCACGATTGTAATTAATAGATATATGTAAAATAAAAGGACAAGAAATACCTAGTTATTTTTTGGTATTGATATTTTCTCTAAAATTTCTTTTTAATAAAGAAGGATTTGGAGTCCACGAGTAGCACCTGTCATTTTTCACCAACTCTTTGGCATGTAGAATGTTGGAGCAAGTTTCAATATTTAGGCGATTGCGCACTTTTGTTTTTAACAAAAACAATTGTGAAAATATTCTTTCTGCGGCTGCGGATGAATGCGGTAATGCTAAAATGCCTTTTACAAAATTACTTAAATTGGGGAACATTAGCACGTCTAAAGCGTTTTTAAACTCAAAGACATTACCCCAAAACAATTCCATGTCAAAATTTTTAGTTTCTGCAATATTCTGCAATTCTGTTATATCTGGTAACATTCGCCATTCTGCATTTAATTTTTCTTCATCTAATACTAAATCGGGAAAAAAATTTTTACAATTAATTATGATACTACTAACTTTGCCAGACAAAGCAGTTTTTGGATCAAAACAGGAAATAAATGATAAAATTGGATTGTCAAAATCAAACCGATCTTTAATTTGTTTTGCTAATTCAATATAGAAGTCCAAACATTTTAATTTAATGGCTTCAATATCAGAGGTTTTTAAATTAGGATTTTGATCTAATAAAACTTCAAGTTCATTGTATTGGCAATGTCAAATATGTAGCTTAAAAAACAAAAATATAATTTATACATAGGGTTTTTTAAAGATTCTAGCAGGTTGTTGCAAACATGCAAGTTTTGATCAAAACATTCATTTGTAAAAAACAGGATTAATGCTTCCCAATTTTCTAACACTCTCTCTACTGCTGCTTGTAATGACAGCCATCGAGTTTGCGCTGGGTGTAGAAGTTTATGCGGTTTAAGTTGGCAAAATACTTGGCATTCTCCAAAGTGGTCAATTCTTTTGGAACTATTAGAAAAATAGTTGTACAAGTCCCTAATAAAATCTTCAACGCTATTTGGCAGTTTATTGGCTGCTGATGATGCGCAAAGATGTATCGAATGACAAGTGCACCCTAAAAAAAAAACATATTTGGCAAAATTTCCCGGAAACGTGCTTGCACTCCCGTTTTGTTGCCTTTCATGACGGCAGCATTGTCAGCAGCCAGGCCAATTAAGTTTTTAATGGGAACAATATTTCTATTTAGATATTCCTGTATTGCAAAAAATATAGATTCTGCGGAAGAATTGGTAATTTTTAATAAGCCAAAAAAACTGTCATCAACTTTTTTAGTATTCTCATTGAAATACCTGGCTACTAAGACAAGGGACTTTTCTGTGCTAATGTCTGTCGTTTCATCAATAATTAATGAAAATTTATTTGTCTTTAACACATCCGAAATATTATTAAGCTGCTCGATACTTATGCATTCATTGGTTATGTAAGTCGCTTTGGTACGAGAACAATTTATATTTTTGGCGATTTCCGAATCAGGACACACACTCCTTATGAAACTAGGTAAGTGGTCAGCTAGCATAAAAGGTAAATTGTGTTCATGTAAACACACACAAAGTTTTAGTTCCGCTTGTTTAACAAGTTGATGTTTTCGTAAAACCTTTTCGTCGTTTAACATCGTTGTAATTTTTGGAGTATTTTTTGACTTCGTAACATTCCTCTTATGCAGGTCTGTATCTGCATGTCTTTTAATGTCAAACAAACTGCATTTTAAATACCTAACACATACTGTACAAAATATTTTGTTAGAAAGATTTTTTCAGGTAATGACCAACGTGAATACAGGGACACTACGGTCCCTGTTTGGGAATCGGCCCAAGTGGACTCCACTGCTCAGTGGGCCGATTCCCAAACAGGGACCGTAGTGTCCCTGTATTCACGTTGGTCATTACCTGAAAAAATCTTTCTAACAATTTCCATTGCCAACGAAAGCTCAGACCAATCAGTGTAGTTCAACGCCGGTAGGGGTATTTGCCCTCGGAGTAGTTGTTTCTGACTGGTCAACGAAGTTCAAAATATTTTGTCTTTTTCTTTTCTCAACCAAGGATATCTTGCAATCCATTTTTCTTGAAATTTGTGCCCATATATTTTTTTTTTCTTTGGCTGGGGTTCGTTGGTCGATTCAGATTCCGATTCAATTTCTTCTATATCTACTCCTCCTGAATCTACAATGGGTTCTTGTATACTCGGGCATCAGCACTTTGAATGCCACTATTGCTACTACTACTAGGGCCTGGCTCTGGCTGCACCTCAATTTCTTGACGCTTCGTTTTTCTTATAATAAGCCTTCAAGATGCAAAATTATTTTTTAGGTAATAACGTGTTTATATTTAGGTACTTACTTTTCGATTGTAGGATTTGTAGGTACCACTCTCGATTCTATGATAGGATCTTGTAGTTGTGTTCTCCGAGCGCTCAGAATTTGAATTCCATTACCACTGCCACTACCACTGTCATTATTGGTATTGGTGGTATTGGCGATACCACTAGGGCCTGGCTCTGGTTGCGTCTGAATTCCTTGTTGCTTTGGTTTTCTTATAATAAACCTTTAAAAATATAAACAGAAGCACAATTTTTAAGGCATGGAATAATATGCGAATATATTTACTTACTTTTCCATTTTTCTCTCTCTTTAACTTTTACCAACAAGTCCAACAACAAACAAAACAAAATAATAAAATAATCATGTTCAATATTTATTAACCACAACCAAACTTGAGCAAACAACGCAAAAACTATCAAAAATTTTATAAAAGACGAAAGATGATTGATGAAGGCGAAGCGTTGAAGCATGAAGTAAGTAAAGGTGTTGACAGCTGAATGCGATTGGCGTGCGTTCGCGATTATGTTCTTTGAGCCGGGCCACGCCCTGTTCGGCGTGGGTCGGGTTTGTTCACGAATCGCTCCATTTATTAAAATTAAAATCAAAAGCTTTATGTTTCTATGGTACTCCAACCCAAAACCGTTCAAATATTAAACAAATTTATCTGACCGAGTCTAAAAAGAGCCAAATTTGATAAAGAGGAGCCAACGAGCAGCTCAGTCCGAACGAGCCAAATCTGGCACGAACGAGCCACCTGTGGCAACGCTGTATCAACATAATTTTTTTTTAATCGGTAGAGGACATAATATGAGCGGTGATAACTGTGCTAGTTTAAATCCCATAGTGACTCAATTTTTTTTTGGAAACTGGATTGAACATCAAATCGTACAGTGCAGCATGTTTTTCGGTAAGCGAGAAACATTTTTATTTGAACGAATTTTGTCATAGTATGTGCGTATGATATGACGACAAAGTATCAAAAAAGTTTTTTTTTTTTTAAATCAACCATCTGGAACAAATAGTTTTCTAGTTATCCTTGATTAACGTTATGAATATCGAGAGCGCGCGATGTACTTGCTTGTCGGCGACGCCGACGGCACGGGCGGACGTGGAGATTTTACTGCGGATTTGAAAGTTGGTGCTCGAAAGGTTCCAAAATTTAAAGAATTTATCAAATCTTCTTCAAATAAAACGGCATTAGTAAATTATTCAACCAACTATTTCTTGGAAAAGGGGCCTTCTATACTTAGCAATGAGAAAAAAATAATAATAGCAGGATTCAAGAATGCCGAAAGTTGCTTTCTGCTGACCAAAAACGGTAAACCACAAAATTAAAAAAATTTAATAGCAACCAAGAAGAAGCTGATACGAGGATAATTCTTCACTTATCAAATGATCTTTCGACTTGCAATTCCATTCTAGTAAAATCTGTGGATACAGATATTTTGATTTTGCTTGTAGTCGTCTATGTATGTGATGTGAGTATTTTTGCGTAGTGTAAATACAAGTGTCATCTGCGTAGATGGACATTTTAGTATGAGGATTATTAAGGATGTCAGCCGTGTAAATATTATAGAGCACTGGAGCCAGAACAGAACCTTGAGGAACTCCTGCTTCTATAGGTCTGACATTTGAGAATGTATTTTTGTTGAGTTTGACATGGAAACTTCTGGCTTCTTCAACCAACCTGCGGGCCGATCCTCGAGCCAGGGAGTAGAGCTCCTCGAGAGAACACATTTTTTGTCCTTATCATTCTCATTTACTTTTCGATTACGTTGACAAAGACAAAACATTCGTTCTATCGGGGAGCTCTTCTCCCTGGCCCGAGGATCGGGCTTCTGGCAAGCTGAATCTAAGTAGAGTGATATGAACGAAAATCAAATTGTTCATCAGGTAGAATGCTATCAAGATAATGTAAGGATTTGAGCTTTTCCTGAATTATTTTCTCAAGAATTTTAGAAAGTGAAGACAGAAGACTGATTGATTTTGCTTTGTTTTGTTTGGACCGCATGGGGTGCACCCTCTGGACGCGGTTATCCAGTCGGGCAGTAGTTAACTGGCTATATTTAGGGCACCTTTTATAGCCCCTTCCTATCAGGGTGAATAGTGCGGATCCTGAATAGCGTTGCTCAATCACGAGTTGTTCTACAGCCAATCCTTGAACAGAACGGCGATCACGCTATCCGCCGCCTCCGTGCTGCTTTGTCACTAAGGACACTAAGTGCTTCCAGATTACACTAGCCTGATCCCGTCACAACTTACCGATCGCCGAAGAACTTTGGAATCGTGGGCGATGGGTTTGCCACATTCCCACGCCATTTAATATTAACTTAGACTTATATAATAAGAACCTCATTAATTGAAATCAATCATATTATTTCAATAATCAGTACAAAAAGGAAGCTCTATTCAATTTAAAAAAAAGCATCTCTACATTTAGTGCGAAAAACATGCTCATTTTACAGCTATTACATAAATATAGATAGTGTTGTATCGCAACCAGTAAGACAATGAACAGCTAATAATTTTTTACTTATTAATATTAAGAGTAGTTCGTGTCCTATCGGTATCCAATGAAAAGCGGTGATTCGTCGGTTAGGACAAAAAATAAAAGGCCTGTTAAGTCTTTGCCAACTTTTCGCACAAAGGTTTAGGGCTTCATCAGGTCTAAAATATATATTAGGAACATCAAAAAAGGGCTGACAAAAAAATGAAGTTTACATACCTTGTAGGTACATAAAAAATTATGTGGCCAGAATTATAAAAAATAGTGCGAGATTTTCAGGATGGAACACTCGATTGCACATAACAAAATTACAATACAAACAAAAATATAAAAATTTAAAAAAAAATAGAAAAATTAAAAGGACAAGTGATTACGATTACAGCATATAAGCATAATAGATTTTACTAGAATGGATTTGCAAGTCGAAAGATCATTTGATAAGTGAAGAATTATCCTCGTATCAGCTTCTTCTTGGTTGCTATTAAATTTTTCAAATTTTCTGGTTTACCGTTTTGAAAGAGAAGATTATTTTGTTGTTATTGTAAGACAGGTGATGTGAAGATAACTACAAAAAATTCCACACAATCAACTGAAAGACGCAGAAGTCGACAAAGTCTTAACGATCTAGCTTGTTGTTGTAATCAACAATAAAATAGATGTATAGTTGATTTGACAGTCAGTCATTTCCTTCACATTCACGTTAACGGGACGTAGCAGTGTTTAAGTGCCGATTTTTTCCCGCCCATTGAGTTGGATAGAACAAATCGATACGGATTGGCCCTTTTAGGATTCTGCACATACAACTATATCTTTAGTGTTGATGAAAGCAACAATGCCTCTGAATACAGTAAAAGCGGTAGTCCTAAAATTTCACATGTAACTATTCCTCCTGGAGCATACGAAATCGTCGAAATCGAGCGTGCTATAATTGCAGCATTGCGAGCATCCTCGAAAGATGGTGATACTAATCTATTTTCGTTGAGAGCTAATAATAATACGTTGAAATGTGAATTGAAATCCAAGCTTGATGTCGATTTTGGTGTAGTGAATAGCATCGGTAAGATGTTAGGATATGAGAGTGGCCCGCTGGAAAGCGGTGTGAAACATGAATCCGTATTTCCTGTAGACATTATGAAAGTGCGAATTATACGTATAGATTGTATTATCACTTCGGGAGCCTACCTGAACTCTCGTGAGTGTCACACTTTGTGTGAATTTGACATAGAAGTTGAGCCTGGTTACAAAATTACAAAAGAACCTCAAAACAATATTTATTTACCCGTAAAGCCTGATGGACGTCAGTTCATCGACAACATCACATTACGTATTTTGGATGATCAAGGAGAGCTGATAGACTTTCATGGAGAGAAATTCATTGTGAAATTGGAATTGAAGAAAATTCTTGTGTAATAATGGGGTTTTGCTACAATCGTCAATTGCACAGATTTCAATCTATTCAAAAATCTGTTGAAAATACCAATAAAAATAGGAGAGACACCGAGGAAAGATTCACTCGTAGCTCGAACTCAAGATCGATAACACATTCGCAGCAACTGTCCGCAAAAGATCGTACCTTTCTGGAATTAACCTGTGGTATGAAATTGAAGCCGAGAAAGTAAAAATGATGGCTAGCAGCGACAAGATTGATGTCTTTACAGGACCCATTCTTGACAATTCCATCATAAGTTTACAAGAGCACACATATAAACCGTATGGCTCACCAGTTTTCCAAAATTCTGATGAAATTCTTAGTCCAGTTCCTAGACATAATATTGCACATATCCGAAAGTTATATTTATATCGAAGGAAAGTTTAAGCCCAAAGATCTCACTAAAAAGTGCTACCTATCAAATAATGCACTAGCCTTTCTGTTCGACGTAATTCGCTACGAAATGGCGAGCGAACAGGTCGCAGTTGTTCGGAAGCCTGGAATAACCACAACCCTGAAAACAATGACGTCCTTTGGAGCTTCACAGTTGAACCCCCTTCTAACATGTAGGTGGGGATTGACCGAGAATAAACAACATATCGTCGATTCTACTAGTCACGTGTTTTCTGGTAAATTACCCCTAAAGTATTTAATGGGTTTTGCCGAGGACTACACGAAGGAAATCTTCAACGTCAAGCAGGAGCTTATATTAATAATTGCTCGCACCTTCACCAACTGCTATATCGGCGATGTGGAAGCAGACATATTAGACGATACTCATAAGTTGAAAATAGTGTCACGCATGAATAAGGGGGGTGAACGTGCCAATATTCAGATGGCTTACCGCAAATGGGACCTTTACGAACTCCCTACTTTGCGCAAAACTTCGTCAGATGTTTGGACTTTGAGAACTACTAACAGTTTGGAGCGACCACGCTTTCTCATCATCGGATTCCAAAAAAACGAAAATTGTGATAAGATAGAAAAAGACGTCACAGAATTAACAAGTGCGGATATAAGCGATATTCGTCTATACTTAAACTCCACAGTATATCCGTATGAAAGATGGAATCTAGAATAAAATTCCAGAACATTCTATTCTAGAATAAAACAAGTTATCCAATTTGTGACTTCACCGGCGTGTTTGGAACTTCGAGCAAAGACCAGAAAAGATATTTGAAGAAAGTACGAGGAAAATTCTAGAACGTTCTGTATATGCCTACCACAAGACAACAAGCAAAAATGGACGAACAAAAAGTTGAAGAACTTCTGCGCAAAATGTTGGAACTTCAAGAGACCAGACGACAACAAGAAAAACAAGACGAAGAGTGTAACATTTGAAATGTCACAAGAACATATTTAATTGTTCTTAATTAATTTCATATATTTGAACTCATTTAAGATTCTATTTCGTACACCTGGCGACATCTATGATTCCTCTGACTAGTTTCCTGACCTAATACCGAAAATTATATTATCAAAAGGTGGTTTCGATTTGCTCACTCCGGTACTCGGAGTGACTCCATTCGCACTCCCGTCGAACCGAACTAAGGTTCTTCATAAGAAAAACCCGTAGCACTGTCATTTTTATAATTTCGACAGGCTTGACAGAGGAAGAAAGACACAACCACAGTTTGATACTTTTGACTTTTCTTTTCGATTTTATAGTTAGACTGAAAAGGTCGTCATTCTTGGCCATCGAGCCCAAAATTGGATGAGTTTAACTAGCCAGAGGAGTGAGTAGTTGTGCCAGCTGGAACGTTTCCTGAAAAATCAATAGATTGTTGATTTTTGTGTAAATTTTTGAAAGTGAGGTTAATTATCTGCCGTTGAGGTATGTAAACCCTTCTACCCTTTGATGAATGTGAGTCCTTATATTTCTTCATTCCGTTCAGGCAATTTGGGAGAGTATTAAAAATCCACGCCTACACTTCTGGGTGAAAATTTGACGAATTTGAGACCATGCGGTGCTGTATTTCCAAAGCAAGTCTGGGCCCCCTCTACAAGGAAAGTTTTGTCCTGTAAGAGATTGATCCCCGACCATTGGAAGATTGCCTTCAGTCAGTTTGGTGCTTCTGGATCTCAAATTTATGAAAATTTCCAAGGATTTCGTCCAGGCTTGTATAATTACTTACCTATGGGTCCCGTTTATGTGCCTTATTAATTACAGTTTCTTGATATTATCTCTTTTCTACCGCTCCCTATCGATTACCTTTATAAGCTAATTATTATCTTTATAATATATAGCTAGAATAGCTAACTACAAATTGAATATAATTATCCATTCAATTAATTAATCATTACCATAATTAGATTTTTACTTTTATTATTGTTTTCTCAATAATTATTTATTTTCAATAAGTAATTATTACAATTAATATAAATTTTGTTTCCTCTATATCGAGTACTAATCGATATAATATAAGTGGGTTCATTAATCTTTGAAAGGTTGATTTAACTTCTAATTTCAAATCAATAATGTGGTAGTTTTACAAGATGAACTAATGTAAAATCTTTAGGTAGTCAAATTTAAGTTTTATGGTTACCTATTTTGAACTTTAAAGGTAAGAAGGTAAGAGCTCTTCCGGAAACCGTGAAGCCTTGATTTCATGTAGCAGGTTTTTGATATTTATAACTGCCTAAGGATTATTTATTACCTTTCTGCATTGAATAAATTGTTTTCTATTGATTTGATTGACTTTGAGTCAAAAATTAAAGGTTAATGATATTGTGACTACATCATTTATACTTAGGTGAATTTTATCATGGGTATCTATTGATTGTTTTTAAATTTCTATCTTATTATACTTATATTAAGTTTTGCTTTAAAGGTAGGATTTTTAACTATCCGGCATTGCGGTATGCGGTAGCGGTGTGCGGCTTTGCGACGTGCCGGTGAGTTGTCTACCATGTTATAACATCGAACTGTTTTGTTACCATGCGATATGCGTCAACGGCACTGCGGCGTCGCAAGCTGTCTTTGCGGCGTGCCGCTGAAAAACTCGAAAATGTTTTTCGACGACACCGCAGTAGTGTGCGATACCCCACGACATGGCAAAATACTACAGTTTTGAGGCTTTGTTGTTATATACCTTTCAATTGCATTCAAAATATAGTAAAACAGGTCACGTGAAACTCTTAGCTTTGCTTTAAATTGAGTTTTACTATCATTAAGTGACGTTTCAATGAAAATACGCTTTGTTTGATATTTCACTGAGATTTTCAGAACAGTGAAATACAGCTTCTTCTTCTCCATCTTCTTCGAACAAGATAATCGCAGCAATAGTACGACGGGTAGCTGATTCCATTCTTTGATCGCGACTTCAAAGATATTTGCCTGACAGTTGAAAGACAAATTTACCGCCAACAGCATGCGGTTTGCGATATCCGCAACATCGCAGTACCGCACACCGCTGCCGCATTCCGCAATGCCGGATAGTTAAAAATCCTACCTTTAGAGAGCTGCTTAGTGATTTTTTTTAAAAAAAACTTGGATACTAGACAATAATTTTCTTTGAACCAAGGAAAAAAAAGTTCGCCATATTGTCACAAATTTTAATGACATCTAATTAATAAATAATTGTGTTTAGTTCCAAAGCTTCTGTTTTTATTGAATGGGTTAAATGTCAGATAGCTATTGGATTTTGGATATTTTTTGTTTCTTTTCAGATTTTTGCATTTATCTTTTCAAACAATAACTAATTGTTGGAATAGTGCCTAGTTTGGCTATTCCTTGGTAATCAAAATAATTTTTACAAACTAGTGGCGCCCTCTCTCTACTGTACCAACACCGAGGACCACCCCATGCTAAACAACCACTGAGCAATAGTCGAGCACAGATTATGAACATTCTTTTGTTTCGACAAAAGAGCGTTACAAGAGGCCAAACGACAAAAAGAAATACAAGACGAAGAACTCAGGCGACAAAAAGAAAAACAAGAAGAAGAAGCTAGACGACAACAAGAAGAAGCTAGACGACAACAAGAAGAAGCTAGGCGACAACAAGAAGAAGTTAGGCGACAACAAGAACGGCAAGAAGACCTTGGAAAACTGCAGAAGATATTCCAAACCATACAAGGAACTGTCGCTAACCTAGACCAGAAGATTGAAACAGTTAAAGACGATGTGCAAGAAGTTAAACACGACGTCCAGGAAGTAAAAACTGAAGTCAAAATCGATGTTCGAGGAGTAAAAGCTGAGGTCAAAGCCGATGTTCAGCAATTAAGACTAGAAGTTGAGGACCAAGTTCAAGCACTAGAAGATAAGATGCGTAGATTAGAAATACAGTCCATCAATCCAGCTAGTGTTGGAGCATTCTCCAGTATGAAGATAAAACCACCAACTTTTGACGGTTCAACGTCCTGGACCATGTATATTCGACAATTTGAAGCTGCTGCAAATACCAACGGATGGAACGATCAAGAAAAAGCTACAGCACTAATAGTGGCGCTACGAGGACCAGCCTTAGATCTTCTTCAGTCAATTCCTTCAATCTACCAACAGAATTACCAGCATCTTAGTCAAACTTTAGAATTGCGCTTCGGAGACCATTAGAGACAAGAAGTATTCAGAACTCAAGTTAAATCAAGAGTTCAAAAACCCGGCGAGAGTCTACAAGAATTCGAATCGGAAGTTAAACGGCTAGTGAGTTTGGCGTTTCCTGCAGCTGGGGAAGACATGCAGGAATGGTTGGCAGTATCTGCGTTTATTGATGGTCTCAGAGATTCCAAGATCCAGGAAAACCTAAGAATGTCTAAGTTGAGACAAAGTAGCGAAGCCCTTGTCCGAGCATTAGAACTGGAAGCAATATTTGGTGCCTCACGACCCAGAATACGAACAGCAGTAGCTTCGAAACTAGAATGAGTAATTTCATGGAGAGAATGGAGAAATTGTTACTAGAAGATAGAAAAATGGGAAACGATTCCAGACAAACACCAACCCCGAGAAACCGAAAGAGTGCTACCGGTGCCATAAGCTTGGGCATATTCAACGAGATTGTAGAGAAAGGATGTCCTCTTCATCAAGGGATCGTTTCCAACGCTTTTCGAGATCGAGAGACGCCAGCCCTAATATTAGACAGGGAAACGAGAACTAACCAGTATGGAGGGGCGAATGCTGGTTAGTAATGACGAAGCCCCCAGGGTTGTTTACATAAAATCATTGGGCAGTCATTATAGAGGATTAACATTCGAAGGACAAATTAATGGAGAATTGAAAACCATCACTTTTGATACGGGTGCTGAAGTTTCCATAATAAAAAGAACATTAGTCAAGTCTCGGGCAATCCAACCGCTCACTAGAAACCTGTCACTACGAACAGTCACAGGCGATTCGGCACCAATTCAAGGAGAAGCTATGGTTGAGCTTACTTTTGGATCTACCACCTTCAGGCACAGAACATTAGTCGCCGATATAGAAGATGATTTTATTTTGGGAATGGATTTGATCGGCCAACATGGTTTCTCTTTTGATCCTTCCATGAACATACTTAAATTTGGTAATGAAGAAATTGTCCTAACAACACAAGAAGAATCCGAAGCCGTTAAGATCTTGGCTACAACCCCAGTGAGGATTCCTGAAAGTACTGAGAACATCATTTGCGGAAGATTAGAAACCAACCCTGGGTACTGCGTTGGACTAACACGTAATTTCATTGGAGATAAACCAGAAAGGTTTCTTGTTGGAAAGACTCTAGTAAGAACAAATGGAGACATTATGATAAGAATTGGCAATGTTTCTTCCGAAACAGTAAGAATAAAAGAAGGAGACATTATTGGAGCTCTCGAACCAGTGAAGCAAATATCGAACTGTGACCTACCAGATAAGCGACGTTTTGTGAAATCCAAATTGAATACAGACACCTTGATGCAGACTTTGGCGAAATCATGGAAACATCTCGATCCAGATAGACTTCAAGAAGCCACAGATTTCATTTTGAAAGGAGCAGACGTATTTGTGATGGACAATCAAACCGGACGAACCAGCTTAATTCAACACAAAATTGATACTGGATTGGCACACCCAATTGGACAACCACCACGACGTATGCCAGTAGCTAAGCAACAGGAAGTGGAAAACCAAATTGATAAAATGCTTCAAGAGGGAATCATTGAAGAGTCAAATAGTCCATGGTCCGCGCCAGTAGTATTGGTTACGAAGAAAGATGGGAGTCTTAGATTTTGTGTGGACTACCGAAAGCTTAATGACGTCACCAAGAAGGACAGCTTCCCTCTCCCAAGAATAGACGATACACTAACAACTCTATCGAGCTCCAAATGGTTTTCCACATTGGATCTCAAAAGTGGATACTGGCAAGTGGCAATACATGGCGATGACAAAGAGAAAACTGCCTTCAGTACCGGAAGCGGGCTATACCAGTTTAATGTAATGCCTTTCGGATTGTGTAATGCTCCAGCTACGTTTGAGCGACTGATGCATCTTGTTTTTCGAGGCCTTACATGGAGAACTTGCCTAGTATATTTGGATGATGTCATGATTATGGGAAATTCGTTCCAAGAACATCTCAATAACCTGAAAGAAATTTTTGACCGCTTCCGGAATGCCAACTTGAAACTCAATCCAAATAAGTGTTTCCTATTTCAAAAGAAGGTGGAATTCTTAGGTCATGTGGTATCTGAAGATGGCATACAAGTTATGGAAGGGAAGATAGATGCTGTCAGGGATTGGCCACGCGACAAACATGAACTAAGGAGTTTTCTGGGATTATGTTCTTATTATCGAAGATTTGTGGAAGGTTTCGCCAATATAGCTGCTCCGCTTCATCGATTAACGGAAGAAAAATCAACATTTAATTGGACCCAAGAATGCGATTCCGCATTTAGAAAATTGAAAGGAGCATTATGTACGAGCCCAGTGTTGTCCTATCCTGATCAGAAAGGCATGTTGATTTTGGACACAGATGCAAGTAACACCAGTGTTGGAGCTGTCCTTTCACAAATCCAAAATTCACAAGAACATGTCGTGGAGTACTACAGCAGAACGTTATCAAAGCCGGAACGAAATTATTGTGTCAACAGAAGAGAGTTGCTTGCCATAGTAAAAGCAATCGACCATTTTCATAAGTATCTACGGACGCAAGTTTCTAATTCGAACAGATCACGCAGCTCTAAAATGGCTTTTAGAAATGAAAACTCCTGAAGGACAGCTTGCTAGATGGATTAAGAAATTGCAGCAATACGATTTCCAAATTAAACATCGACCTGGAAACCTGCATAAAAACGCTAACGCTCTGTCTAGACGGCCATGTAAAGAAGATTGCAAACATTGTCAAAGAATCGATATACATGAGAAAAACACTAGTTCAGCTGTAAGAAGAACGGGCCTGATCGTCGATGACAAATGGACTAGCAAGCAAATGAGAGAAGATCAGGAGGCAGACCAGGACATCGGGAAAATTCTACATCTTAAAGAAATGATGAATGTAGGCCAGAATGGGGGGAAGTGTCAAACAAAAGCTTGATTTACAAGGCGTTGTGGGCCCAGTGGAACTCTCTGGCCGTAGAAAATGGTTTGCTCAAAAGAGTTTGGGAAAGTGCCGATGGGAAATCCACTAAGAGCCAACTGGTTATCCCAAAAGACCGAGTGGAAGATGTATTAAAAGAAATACACGACGGAACCTCAGGGGCACATTTCGGAGATAACAAGACTTTGGACAAAATTCGGTAACATTTTTACTGGGTTCACTACCATGAAGACGTTTAAAGCTGGTGCCGAAAATGCAACATCTGTGCTACCAGTAAAGGCCCTAAACTAAGATCTCGGGGGCCCATGAAACAGTACAACGTTGGTCTTCCATTTGAGAGAATAGCGATAGATGTAGCAGGACCGTTCCCAGAGTCAGAGCGTGGTAACAAATACATCTTAGTTATCATGGATTACTTCAGTAAATGGCCAGAAGTTTTCGCTATTCCCAATCAAGAAGCCATCACTGTTGCCCAGGTGCTAGTGGACGAAGTTTTTAGTCATGATGTTGTGCCACTAGAGTTACATTCAGACCAGGGACGAAACTTCGAATCTGCCATCTTTAAGAAAGTTTGTGAGATCATGGGCATTCGTAAGACAAGGACAACACCTTTACACCCTCAGTCTGATGACATGGTGGAACGATTCAATAAGACCATAGAGGAACACCTGACAAAAGTGGTCGCAAAGAACCAACGAGATTGGGACAAGCATTTGCCTCTATTTTTAATGGCTTACAGAGCGGCTGTTCACGATTCAATAGGTGAAAGTCCGGCTAGAATTGTTTTTGGAAGGGAACTCAGGTTACCTTGCGATCTGATGTTTGGAGTACCCGAAGAAAAACGAAGAGAAATCCGAGATTATGCCGACGAAGTAAGGGCACGACTTCTGGGTATCCATGATTTTGCTCGGGTGCATATTCAACTAGCCAGTGACCGAATTCGGTCGGATTTCAAGAAGGTGATTTAGTGTGGTTGTATAACCCAGCAAGGAAGAAAGGAGTATCGCCGAAATTCTCTTCAGCATGGGAAGGACCCTATAGAATAATCAAGAGGATCAATGATTTGGTTTATCGAGTCCAGCGCAACACCAGGAGTAAGATGAAAGTTGTACATCTGGATTGGCGAAATATCATGGGCGTGAAGTTGATCGGGACTTTCAACCTTAAGAGGAGGGCAGTACGATATCGTTAACGCCAGGCCAGAAAAACGGCGTCCGCCAGGCTGTCAAGAATCTAGCGAATTATTCTACTATAATCGAGAAAATAAGATTATCCTGTGTGTTCTAGATTTTACAGGAATAGATTTAGGGATATATAAAGGCGGCTATTGCTTTGTAGTTTAAGTTAAAGTTTGACTGTGATACGAGTTAAATAGTGATTATTGCGAGTTGTAGAGTTTAATTGTTGAGTTAGTTATTAAAGTAATTAGTGTCAGAGTGTATTGTTAAGTGGAATAAATTATGGCTGTGTTAATTGGACTTTGATTTTTGGAATAAACGAAACGAACGACGAACCCAAGATTTCTGTCAGGCAACCCAAAGTCGTGACAGTATTTACAAAATCACGTGTTTTTTATTGACTGCAGTCGATAACCGGAAGCCGTAAAATCCTCCACAGTCGACGTGAAGATAGAATTTCAAACTAGAAAAAACAAATTTCCAAAAGACTCTAAAGTTTATGCATTAATAATTCATGACACCTATTTCAGTTACAATATGTTGAATGGTTCAGTAGCAAATAGATCTTTGTATTAGTTTTCATGTTCATTTTGAAATAGATATTTTTTGATGTAAGCTTCCATCTATTTATATAATAAACGTATGTATAAAACACAGTTTTGTTTTCATATAATCCTGAAGAACTCAAGTAGATTTTTAATCACATTAGGGAGGAAAATTATAAGCTCACGGAGCCAAATTCATGGTTTCGTCTCGTTGAGAATTATAAGGATGGTTGAATATTAATAAATTCTATGACCAGGTTTATTAAGTCGATAATTATAATATTTGCTTTGTTCTGTACCATGTTTTATTCAACTAGGTATATAATTTATATTCAAGAAAACTCCGTGTCTTATAAAATAATTTCTTTAAAGAAGGAAACAGGTAGAAAGGCACATATCAAAACATCATCACGTTTGCCTTGTTAATTTATTCAACCCACGAGAAAAAGTGAATATCTCAGTTTATGGAAATATAATATCGGGTTTTCGAAAAAAAAAAAAAAAAACGGTTGAAGATTGTTATGGTTTTTAAACGTATGTCATGGCGATATTTTTCTTTAATTTTGTTTATAAACTTTAATGTTAAAAATCTCACCAATAAAGAAACAATAATGCGACGTACGCTTTCGTAATCAAAGCAATCTTAAATTGTTTTTTTTTTTTTTTTTTGATTCAGATCGGAGATGGACGTCGATCAAGAGATTCTCCCACGGTATCGAAAAATTTCTCAGGCCCAGGTACCCCCGTGGTTCAACAATGTTCTACATTTGCGATTTCGTGAAGCGTTGTCGCCGCGAAACCATATTCGCGATTTTCATGTCGCGAAACCATATTCACGGTTCCTATCCGCGAACAAAACCGCGAATTATTCAAATTTACATCATTTTTGGGTTAGTTAGGGAACCATACCACAAAAAATGGAAGTCCTTGATAATCAGTTTCCAGGGTTCTGGAATATTAACCCTGAATTTGTCAAACTCGAGGTCGTTCATGGTGGAAGGTTGAGGTAGTTTGACATTCAGATATGTAAGAGTGGGATGGTAGTACAAGTGTTGCCAGTGTCGATACGTTCGTACTAGATCTAGTACAAAATCTAATCATCTAGTACAAAAGTACGCTGCAGTCAATTTTAGAACGTTTTTCGAGTTTGAGTTTAAGAAAAAATGCGTGTCCAACAACAATAATAAAGCATTTTTAATTTTTATGATGTGGATTTGGTTAGCAAGCACACATTGTTGACGTTGGCGTCGTTGACAGCATTTGACAATTTTCACATTTGACTAACAAGCTAAGCCACCTTATCGCAAACGCTGATCTGATTAACGAATCACCAGCTGCTGTATGTCGACTCTAGACCCTCCGTTAGTGGTGACGTCACAAAGAGGTGTTGTGAAGTTACCACTGATGGAGCGATTTCCATTTGTTAAAAAGTGTGCAGCGATTGTGTTCTTTTTCTACAAGCAATTTAAATAAAAATTTGAGGATAATTTGTTTCTAGTACAAATTTTCACAATCTAGTACAAAAAAAAAAAATACCACTGGCAACACTGGGTAGTATTGGTATTAAAAGTTTGGAAAGTTTGACTAAGAAATTATTTTCATTCGCCATCATGTGTGCGCAACAAGATAGACCTGGGAGCAGAGGCTCATCCATTTTCAGCGTTGAGACAGAACAAAACAATGAGGAATTAGATCTTCTAGAAATTTTGAGGGATTTGCAGGAATTCGAGGAACTACAGGACGAAGAGGCTCGTCGTCAGGTAGAGCCGGACTCGAGCAGCGACTGGCCTGAACCAGTTCTGGAGCCAGAACAGTGTTTGGGTCCAGCAGATTCAACTAATGACTGATTAATCATGTTAAGTCAGTAATTGTGTATTTACGATGATGAATGCTACATACGCCCCTGGAAATGAAATGGTTCTTTTTAAGGCCACAAAAAGATTTATCGTAGTTAGTTGGTTGCAACTCTGTATCCATATATTGTTGTAAATTATGAACAATATCAGGTGCAAAGTTGGGACCATAGGCACATTCCCACGGTTTGTTTTGAATTTATGAACATTTAATTTGTTTAAATTATAATTTATTCAATTTAAATGGAAAATCATTTAACTGTGAGACTCAAAATCATGTGTGTAATTCGAGGGCAAAGTAGAATTATTGCTTTCACGAGATAGTCACTCGGTTAATCGGCAATGTATCACTTTGCGCTCTTGATAGTGTGCTTTTCCATGTTGAAAATATAGATTTTTCGCGCTTGCAATTCTGCTGTTTAAAAAAAAAACAGTTGCATCATGCAGGAAATTCTAACAGAAACTGTTTTCATTTCAAACAAACACAAAAATATATCCTTGAAAACAGTTTTTGTTAGAATTTCCTAGATGCAACTGTTTTTATTCAAACAGTAGAATCGCAAGCGCGAAATATTTATAGAAGAAGCGCATTCTTAATACACAAATAGTTATTTATTTTATGTGTATTCACAAAAGATAAAAACGCATTTGCTAATGGGCACCTAATAGGGGAATAAAACGATTTATTTGGGCATTTCAATTTTTATTATATAATCCACAAGACAAAATTTGATTTAAAGTGCTTTTTGTTAGACTTATTCGATAATGTATTAGATTATTGAATAAGTCCGTAACGAGGTACCAGACGTAAACTGAGCTCTTTTTCGTACCTCATGGATTTTTTTTTGGGAAAACGAAATTTCAAACAAAAACCCAGGTATTTACAAAAATCTACATCCTAAAGGTAACAAAAATATATACACTAATTATCACTATTTAAAAAGTTACATCATAATACTAACTAAAATATACACTACCTATCACTAAAAGTAAAAATCTTGGACAAGAATGCTAAATTGTTTTTCACCTTGGAGATATCGGCTTCGGAATTAATTATATCGTTTCTGGCTTCCGAAGCGTTCTGTTCATGATACACCAAGTCACTTCTACGTCTCTCTAAGGCATCATTCATGTCGGACAATTGTTTTTTCAACGCACTCACAGCTTCATTCGCGCGCGTAAAAGCGTCTATTTGTGATGGCGTAAACCCGCTCCAATCCGGCTGTAGAAAAGATTTCGCGGATACGGCAGGCACACAAGATTCCACAGATTCGACACCCGTAATCTTTTCCACAGCCCGCAACGATTTCCTATGTTTACCTACACCAATAGCGGATTCCGCACACACATTGTTTTTTGTAGCTCGCACCCGTTTCTTATGTTGAGCATCGCCGATGATTGGTGATAACTTTTCATCATTATCGTCCGATGGGGATATCGGCGGTGGCGACATTTCACTCTCCACTGGCGCGAGCTGAATTGTGGGTGATGGCTGTGACACCACACTAGGTTCCTCTATCACCTCAACATTGGCAATGGTTGGGACAGTCTTTTTGGGATGGACGGGGTTTGATGTTGTTTTTCCCCGTTTTCTTGCTTTCTGTGCATCATCATCAACCGCCTCGTAAAACATCCGCTTATTGCGAGCAACTTTCGAAGGCATTGTCAATGCTTTCTCAAGCTTACTCACGATTCGCGGCCTAATGACGACATTGGTTAATACGCGCACTTTTTCCCGTCCACCCCGCTGCCCATTTTCAACTTGATGAAGGAAATTGGCAATCGCCTCATCACACTCCGCGTCACAGCCATCATTTAGGGGATCCTCAACATCTTCGGGTCGCAGGTCGTTCGATGGTTCATCTATGAGGGTTTCGATGTGCACACAACCATCGTCCAATAGTTCGTGTTCGCCAAGGTCGATGGTTGGCAGATCGTTGGGTGAAAATTCCACACCCCCGATCTGATGCAACAGGTCGTCCAGAAGATTCTCAGGAACCGACTGGATTCCTTCATCGAGATATTCTTTAGCCGACTCGTCCAAAAATATTGCATCGAACTGCGAGACCGAATCCATTTTTTTTCTTCTAGTGGCGTGAAATTAAAAAACCGTCTACGAATAACTGGTCGTCACAACTAATTTAGGGTCTGCAAAAAGAGTGAAGAAGTTCTTTCGAAAATAAATTTCTCCCACCAGACACCTACGATTGAGGGTTGAATTAATCGTCAAAAGCAAGGTCGGTATTTCAGGGACAGGTAGAAGGACAGGTGTAAGCCCTTTTTAACATTCTACTCGCGGTGAGAAAAACACTGGTCCATCTTACGATCAAAATATTTTTTCAACCATGTAGAGACAAATAGGTGAGATAGGTGTGTGTTCAAAATATAGACAATCATACCTACTTAACCTACTCTAATCTTGCAGAAACTGATGCTATATTGCCACATATTCTGTGACCTAATGATTTTCATGAAAATATCGTAGGATATGAAATAAGGATAATTTACAATTGATTACCGAGGCACGTTTTGCAACTTTCTCGTACCCGTAATTTTTTGTACTAAATACATTGTATAACTATATAAAACAAAATAAGTAAAATGAAAAAATAAATAAATAAATAAATAAATAAATAAATAAATAAATAAATAAATAAATAAATAAATAAATAAATAAATAAATAAATAAATAAATAAATAAATAAATAAATAAATAAATAAATAAATAAATAAATAAATAAATAAATAAATAAATAAATAAAAGAAGTGTCAAACTTCGAAAATCTCTTCCAGTCCATAATCTTCCCCGATGGTACCCATTACAGAGGCTGCGTTGCCACGCTGCACAGCTAAGCTGATCCTCTGAGTGATGAAGCTAAGAGACCGCTGACAAGGGATCTTGGAAGCAATCTCTTGGACCAACCTCTTAGCCTCATCGCCCCAAGGACCCAATGTCTCTATGGCGATGGGAACAAAAACAAAGCGATCCTCCAGCTCTTTATATTTGATATGTTTTTTAGATTCAGCAAGTAGAGCAGCTGACCCAAGTGTTCTGTCTAGATAGGATTTTGCCAAGGTATGGCTACATGTTGCATCCCAAATCAGTTGCTTTCCCTGTTTCCATGGGATCAAAGTCATTCCATCCGCTCTCTTACCGTCATTTCTACAAATGCCGAGCGGCTCTAAAACTGCTGGGTGTTCAGCAGAAATCAAAGCACGCTTAATTATGTCATTGATTTGACTATGCCTGGAAGCACGACCTGCACTATTTTTGCAGCTAAGCCCATGCGCGCCATATATAATGTCTGCCCAGCGACTCTGTGTCTACGGGGCAACGGTAAGGGGAATGCAGTTGTAAAAAAAAATGGCTGATTTCATTCATAAAATACCCAGCTGTGTGCGGAATTTTTTGGAAGTGTTATCGTGTTGCAACTCCTACACGAAAATCGAAAATGACCAAACCCCCGCCACTGGATATTTCAATATAAATCGATATTCCAAGATGGGAGGATACAATGACGGAAGCCCTGGCCAATAGCGAGACGTAAGGTGACGTTAGCCCATTGACAACGACATGGTCCCGTGGCAACGGCCATCCTGCCAAAAACTCCACCAATCAGGTTCATCCAGGCCGGATGCTTGCCAAATTGTCAAAAACTGATGGTATCTTCAGAAAATGTTTATTTTTTACAACGGACAAAATTGAAGAAATCAGTTATTAGAATAAGAATAGATCTAACAACCACGTTGAAATATTTAGCGTTTTATTGGTATCTATATTTTGTTATTAAAAAATGGATTTTCAAATGAACTATACTTCATGCCTGGTATTTTCTTTTTTTAATAATTAAACGTGACAACATGGCACATTTACGTCCGAATTCCTTCCGTAGACTCAGATCCGCTGGGCAAACAATATCTACTGTTTCGCCGCAAATGCAGGGGTGCTCCACAGCCACAGGCAAACCAAGTCTAATTGCAATTGATATTCGGAAACATGTATTATCAAGCTGGTTTCCCAAGGAAGCGGACGGAAGAGCATTGAGCCATGCACTGGATTCAGGAGCTTGAAGAGCTAGGAGCCCGGTCTTCATTTGTTTGACATTCAGACCAAAGTTGTTGTTTGCGAAATTGACACATTGAAAAATCAAAATCTTTTTGTGATTTTTTAAATTCTTCAGGAACGCAACTTAAATTTGAAAGCGAAAGCCATTTTTCAGTGCATAAATCAAGGTCTAAATCACAGAAATTTGAAATATTTTCAGGCAAAATACTATTAAGTAGTTTAGATGAATCATTAATGGAGCCCAAAAAAGCAGATATTGATAATGTACTGGCATCCCTTATTCCGAGGCCGCCCAATTTTACGGAAAGTGTACTTTGGCTCCATGATTTTGAACTGATCGGACAATTCGTAATATCCTGAAGACAGTTTTGTAAAATAGTGTCATATTCTTCTAATGATTCCGGGTTTTTCCAACAAGGAACACATCGCAGTAAATATGAGATTCGAGGTATAGAAAAAGATGATTTTAACAGAAAGTAGGCCACATGTGAATCAAGTAATTTTAGTTTATCACGCATTTTGTTAAGAAAATTGATTTTATCTTTAACTTTCAAATTAATTTGCTCAGGTGAGAAAACGCATCCGAGCAAATTAAAATTGGAAATTGGAACTTCTAATAAATTTGAGGCAATATCGTGAAAATCGGATATTATAGATGAAGGATTTGATGATATAGTAGATATTTCGCATTTATTAAAATTTAGAGAAAGGCCGATATTTTGACTGTCAGAAATTAATTTTTTAAAATTTTCTAAAACATTTTCGGGATCTCCTGCCAAAGTGCCGTCATCCAAGTACCACAAATTTAAATCGAGCGAGTTTATAGAAGACACTATGCTGTGAATTGCCAAACAAAATAATGGAGGACCCAAAGGATCTCCTTGTTGGACGCCCCGTCTAGAGAAGATATTTTCTTTGCCATATGAAAGAAAAGTTTTATCGCTATAACATTGATAGATAAAATGAAAATATTCAGGAAGATATTCTTTGACTTTCATTAAAATTATATTTCTATTTACCATGTTGAAAGCATTTTGATAATCAATTTTTAAAATAATTTTGTCAGAAGAATGAGGAAAATTGAGGTACCTCCGCATTGCATGGGCAGCTGCTTCCGTACCACATTTCGTACCAAATCCTAAATGAAAAGGTCTGAAAAGGCTTCCTAGTTTATCATAAACTCGAGAGCAAATTATTTTAGCTGCTAGACGACGAAGGCAGAGTCCGACTGCAATAGGACGTATACCTCCACTTTTTTTGTTAAAAGCGCAAAGGTTTGCGCCATAAAAAATTAAGCGTATATCTTCTGGTATAATATCAGAAAAAAGATGATTTATGAATAACCAAAGAGATGATAATAATTTAGAATTTGTACCAAGTTTGTAACCTACTAAATCTTTGAGGTGGCGTGGTCTAAGGGAATCGATACCACCGGAGGAACCAGGACTGAAAGAGAAAACGGCGTTTTTTACCTCTTTTTCAGTTACACTTAAAGAATTTTGATTAGAAATATTTTCGAAAACTGGAATTTTATCGCTAATATCTGGATTTGGATGTTTTTCTTTCAACTTTAAGAGGGTTTCTTGATTTTTTGGTGCAAAAGTATCGTTTGACGTCAATATTCGGATAGCAAAAGAAAAGGGCCGATTTTTGTATGCAGGGATCACATATGGCATATCAGACAATCTACTGAATCCACCATCGGGAAACATGGATGACAACAAAGGTGACATTTAGGTATAAGATCTGGTGGTATCATATCACCATCAAATACCGTTACATGTCGATGTACCTTCTGTTTCCTATATCTAAGTATTTCGAAATATCTCTGCCATCCAAGCCACGAATCATAACATCTCCTACACGTTATCAGATCATTATGATCCAATCCGGTGACAGGGAAATCAATTCGTTGCCTGAAATAGAAGATGATGAAGCACCTTCCTTCGATGTTACATGAAATACCTTCATCTGCCAAAGTTGATGCTCTTTGCTGTTTCAACAAGAAATGTGCTCTCTATATGCTGCAAACCCTCTCATATAATAGTGTACCAAGACAAATGAAGGCCACGCGTCAACTCATGGCTGCGCACACACGAGGTCGCACAGCAACTCAAGGCCAAGGTCGTGTGACGTCAGAACATTACTAGGTCTCTTTTCAAGGCCAAGGCTAAGGTCAGGGACGTGACGTCATAGGAGTAGGGGGTGAGGAGAAGTCCGGCTTTGAAGACTACTAACCTTATAATTGAAAAATTGATTGTACTTTTTTATTCACACATTACATTACTAAAAATAAATTCAGAAATACTTAATTAAACTACACTAAATAATTGAATCTATCATCCAGCACCTTATTCTGCCATGGAATCTGACCAGCAGGTAAAAGAAAAATAGTATATTCTTCAACGAGCATCACGAGAATGAAAATTCAAACACGAGCCGAAGGCGAGTGTTGGAATTATTCGAGTGAATAATAGCCATTATTTGCGAGTAGAAGACTAAGAAATAACAATCATCAAGAGTCTAAACCCGCCTTAATTTTTTTAAATTGAGAGTTTCGTGATCTGACAGTAGACGTCAGTCATGTTTTGTTTGTATTGTCTCGTTGCGGCCCGTGTATTCCGAAAATACGGAGAATTTGATTGGTCCACAGGCCGTGGATTCCGGTTTGGAATCCACGGGGCGTGTAGAATTCGTATCATTAATCAGTTCAATATCGAGCAAGAATGAATGTATTATTTAATGTTCGAAGAGAAAATCCTTTAACAGATCCCTGGTATTATAGAGAATACCTCCAGCCCTATTTGCTGCCAAACGCCCAACTGACTGAAGATGATCAACTCCTTGCTTCCAGTCTCCCAAATTTTCCTCAGAATCTACAAATCCAGGAGGACAATATCTGGTGCCATTTTTCTTCTCCAATTTCTTTTTCACGTAGTTGTGGAGGCACACCATAGCCTTGACAAAATGGTCGATGTTTTTGACATCAGCTTGGATGATTGTTTTTAGAAGCCTCCATCTATTCACTAAAATTCCAAAGGTATTTTCGATACACCTTCTGGCTCTTGACAATCTGTAATTATAAATTTTCCTCTCTGCATCAAGATTTCTTCCTGGATAAGGCCTCATTATGTAGGTTCTCAATGGAAATGCCTCATCTGCAACCATTGCAAATGGCTGTATAATATTACTGCCCATAATTCTTCGAGGCTGAGGACATTCATGCGGTTTGCATCAAACAGGTTGCCAAATAAAGAGTTTTTAAAAATGCCACCATCACTCTCACTTCCGTAGGCGTGTGGATCAACCAAGTTGAAATTATATTTAGCATCAGAGGATGCCAAAAGAACAATGCTGAATGACTTCTTCATATAATGCCCTATACAATTGGGAAAGTTCCAAATACCCTGAAAATCAGCAGCAATTCTTTGCCAATCTTCTTCTGTAGATGGAGGTTTTAAGTACTCTTCAGCCAAAACGTCCCAAATTGCTTTGGATGTCTCCACAACTATCTAATGGATCGTTGAGTGGCCCATATGATATGTCCATGCAATGGTTTGCATAGAAGATCCTTGAGAGAAATAACTACAAAATAATTAATGTCAAAAATTAATTTTATGTTTATTTTTAATTGTAAATACTCACCGCAAAGTTAGTGCTAATCTTTCCTCAGCTCCTATTGAATTAGGCAATCTTTTTTGTTTAATTAATTTTGGAGCAATTTATTAAAAGTTGTAACATCCATCGTCGTGTATTTAAAAAATTGCTCACCATCGTTTGCCTTCATTGCTAAAAGGTAGGTTTTATAAAAACCAAGCTTTTTCCTTTGTCTGTTTATAGTCCAAGAGCCGGAAATATTAACGGGTATGCGATCGTTGCAATGGATAATTTCTACATAAAACAATAGTTCATAGTAACCTTTAAACCAAATGGATGGGTTGCCTTGATTCTCATGGCCGTAAAGTTGTTTTATAATAAGATGCGTTTGTTAATTTTACAAATAGAATAAAACCATAAGCGCAACAAATAAGAAGTACCTTGCGGTGGGGGTTCTCATCATATGCGGTAAACACTTTATTATCACACTTTCATGTTTCTTTTTTTGTCTAAAGACCTACAGCCGTATGCAAAATCCTCTTCACATAAGAACTTTAAAAGTGACTTTGAGAGCTGTCACTTTCAAAAATTTGTATTCAGCAAACAAAATCGCGCGCTCGACTTTCAATGAGGGTTGCCATCATTTCCGGCCATCAAAATCGAGGCAACCCTATATATTATTTGAGAAGACATAATAGAGAATATATCTACCAAATTTCAGCTATTGCAACGATAACAACAACAACCCTCAAAAGAAAAATAACTTCATCGAATTCTAGGTCTATTATTTATCCAACACTATTAAGTCAAAGACTATTCACGAATGAAATTGTAAACAAACAACAAACAGACAAGATGGTGAGTTGACAGTAGGCAAATGACGCATTGTTTCCTATTGGCGGAAAAAAACACCGTCGTGCGCATACGTTTACGTTGCGTTTAACTATGAATTGAATTTGATTTCTTACGTTCTTATGGCTAATTCTTATGGATACGGATACCGATAACTTTATGCTTGCGGAACTATGATTCCAGCTTACTGACGATGAATATGAGAGGGCTCAAACAGGTTAGTGAGTTGTTACGTTACCTGTATAATTTCATAAAGAGCTTTTTAAATTTCAATTTTGATGAATATTTTAAAATCAATAGTTCCAGCAATAATTGTTTCAGACATGGTCTTTGCAATAAGACTGCTCGAGGAAAACTGCGAGTCTAGCTCAAGTAGCTCAATAAATTCAGCAGATGCAGATGCCTCTCTCTCTCCGCGAATTAATTCTGCAGATGATAGCTTTGGTGATAATGAATCTGACACTAAAGAAAACCATCATATTTGGACAGAAGAATCGACAATTTTTTTTGTGTGCAATTATAGAGGGATATATGCACGAAACAGTAGCATGTTGAAAAAAACTTTATGGGAAAAAAATGCTTTTGTAATGAAGAGTTCAGCTAGGGGATTCCATTTGCTATCGAGTACACGAAATCGATTCGCTTTTGTACTCGATACTAAAAACGATATCGAGGAATCCGGAATTCCCATTCGAAATCGTTTTCACCAACGAATAGGTCGGTATCGAAATCCGTAGCAACCGTAGCAGACACGCGCATTTTATGTAAATTGTCAAGGGTAGGTTATGTTATTGTTATGGTTATGCATTTATATTTAATAAATAAACTGTGTCGTGTCATCGTGTCTAAATTCTTCAAATTAAAATATCAAAACATTAATTGTTCCATAGTGCTCAGCAGATTGGGTTACTTTTACTTACTTTAAATATTCCATCCTAAAAATTAGGTAACTTGAATTAGCATTAGTATAGCAGTAGCTATAAATAAAGATGCTTCCAGTAGTTGATGCTAGAATTCGAAGAATAAGGCGAAGGGCCGAAAATAGACGCTTAATTTTACATAGGCAAAGACTGAGAGACCGAAGTAATCTATTTGACCTTCCGGAAGTACATTTTATTGAACTCTATAGGCCGGTATGTAGTGGATACATTACACCCTCACCTTGTGAACTCTATAGGCTCAATATAGAAGCTGCCCGGTATGTTGTGGATACATCACACCCTCACCTTGCAGATGGAGTTCACAACCATGCTCTGCCAAATTTTATCAAGCTTTTTGCTTTTATGCATCTGGGTCATACCAACGAGATATTGTGCTTTCATTTAATGCCAATAACCCTTTATAATTGTGCGCCTTCTCCGAAAGTTTTTTCGTGATGACCTACGCAATTCATTTACAATCGCTCTTTTTATAGGGCGGATTCCATATCTATTCAACGAATGTTCAATAACTACTGATAATTATAATATTCACTACACTTTTAATAAACTATAACCTCTTTTCTTAATTCTTCAATGTTTGAAAATATTTCATTGTCATGACCTCTGTGGCCAACTGTTTTTGATGCGCACGGAAGTCACAACCGATTTACAAGTTCTTTCGGTTTATTCCAATTAACATACTCTATTCGTCACTTGGATAATAACTTCTTTGATGGTATTTTGCCACCCTTGGTGTGAAGCATACTACCTTGCGTTGGTTTAAATAATGGGTCTAACAATTCACTAAATTTAGGCCACTTTGATGTTCTAATTTTTTACCACTTTCAAATCATAGTTCAAAGCATGAGTACGCTTCAATATTTCACTGTATGTTTTCAAAGTATTATCCGATAACTTTTAGTCAAATTTTCTAGAACTTTTTTTTTTTTTTAAGTTAATCATACAATTCATTACTTCCTTTGAAAGATCCGATTTTTTCATTATTTCTCCATAAATCAATTACCAGAATGAAATTTTGCTTCTGCATCCCCAATGAAATATTTGTTTTTGTGTTTTCTCTCTGTCAACGCTCCAATTTTGAACAATTCTATAACAAGCTCGCAGTAATATACCTATCAACCATATGAGGCTGCATCTTTTAAAAATTCAGACGAAATCCCAATTCCTATACATTTTCAAGATTTGGTATTAGATGTGTCTGAGAGCTTCATTTACATCGAAGGGAAGTTTATCCCTACTGATGGAACTAAAAAGCGTCATTTATCCAATAATGCACTAGCATTTTTATTGGATGAAATCCGTCTCGAAATGGGTGGTGAACAAATTTTGGAACCCGTAAGCAAGGGTTTTTGTGGAAAATTACCATTGACATATTCAATGGGTTTTGCAAAAGACTACCAGAAAGTAATATTTAATGTTAAGCAAGAGTTCATACTTATTATTGCAGGCACATTCAATAATTCCTACATAGGACAAGTAGATGCAAATATTACAATAGATAAAATTGAGTGGAAGTTTCGACACTTAGTTCCAGAGGATCGGTTGAAGTTAAAAATCCTATCTCGCATTAACAAAGGTGGAAATAGTTCTGCAGTTCAAATGGCGTTTAGATCGTGGTATTTTTACGATTTACCATCTTTGCAACAAACACAATCAGATGTGTGGGCCATACGAACTTCAACTAGTCTGGAAAGACCTAGGTAAATAGTTTTGGGCTTCCAATATGCAAGTTATTCAGGCAATCGGGAGAAAGATGCGACGCTGTTTACTTCAGCAAATGTTAGTGATATCAGGGTATACCTAAATTCTTCAGTTTTTCCATATGAAAGATGGAATTTAGATTTTGCCAAAACTTTATTCACTCCAGCCTATAATAGCTATGATCAATTTCAAAAAGCGTATTACGGAAGAGAATGTAGTGATCCCATGATGGATATTGAAGAATACATGCAAAACCCAGTTTTTGTAATAGATTGTTCTTATCAAGAAGAAGCAATAAAAACCTCAACTGTGGATATAAAATCTGAATTTTCTTCGAGAAAAACGTTTCCCAAAGACATTAAAGTGTATGCAGTTGGACTTATGCTCTGAAATGCATTATTCTTTGAAATATAATACTTTTACTCCTTTCCAAACCAACGGATGTTTTCTAAGTGGTTTAGAAATATGTAATAAAGAGCTGTAATAGAATTTTACAAAGAAAATACCGCCCTTCTATGAAAATAATGTATTTCAATCATCCTTTTATAGAGAGGATTATCCTTGTTGTGAGAGGCATATGGAACGATACTATTCTAAAGCTCAAATTTGTCCTATTGTAACATAGAAATCCATCATTCCAAAATTGCACGGGTGTCTACTTCACTAACTTTTACTGGGAAGAAATGGCATCAAGCTCTAATTTTTTTTTTTTTTTTTTTTCACAAAGAAAACCTCCTTTTGTCCACTTACATTGCTTGAACCAACATCTGTATAGGTGTCAACCATTCAGGGTATGGACAAGGCAACACTGTACCAATTCGCATCTACAGTGTCATTACTTAAGTGAGCAACATATGGAACTTTTTTTTAGTAATAGCACAGTCAAAATAAAAACAAGGCCAAAAGTTGGTGCATGTCTGATAATCATATTAGGTGCACTTAGAATGGTTGCAAGTCACACCGCATACAGGGTAGCTCAAAAAATATCAAAATTGTAGAAATATTTACTTAAATAAAATAAAACTTTTGCACTTAAAGGAGAGTTTTTTTAAAATGGCTATTATTATTAGTAATGTTTTAACTCGTTAAAAAAAAAATTGCAACATTTTAAAGTTGTGTTGAATATCATTGCAACAAACATGAATTTTGTGATTCCATAAAAAATCAAAAATCTAAGTTAATTTTACAAATATACTTGAATTTGAACAAAGTTATGTAAAATTGATTTGATTTTAATTAATTTTTGAAAGTATTAAGGGCGGAAATATAAAATAAAAAAAATATAGAAATTATAGATTTTTTTAGGAGGCTATGTTTTGGTATTTAGGCATAACTTTTAATTCCAAACAACTTTTCTCTATAACGTTTTGCTGAATTTTCTAAAATAAGGGTACTTTACAGTACAGCTTTGATATTGTTTAAGCTACCCTGTATGCTGTTTGACTTGCAACCATTCTAAGTGCACCTAATATGATTATCAGATATGCACCAACTTTTGGCCTTGTTTGTATTTGGGTTGTGCTATTACTAAAAAAAATCCCCATATGTTGCACACTTAAAAAATCACACTGTATATGTGATTCCAAACAGATAACCCCCACCCCATCACCTATAACTTTTTTCTAAAATCAGAATATTTCTCATTATTGAATCCTCCGGTGGCCCAATTCTTAAATATTCTCACATACGAAATTTGAAATGATTTCGAATGTTGGAGAAAAATGGAAAATGTGAAAAAATGGGGGTTTTCTTGAACTATTCAAAAACTATTTTCTTGGAAAATATGAAGAAAAAATAGATAAATTTTCTGAAATCAAAAGATTTGTTGAGTTATTGAATTGCCCTCAATACCTCAATAGGGATGTTCACAAAATGAAAAAATCCCGTTTAACAATCATCAAATTATTAAGCATCGTTTCTTAAGTAAATTTACAAAATTTTACGAAAATCAGAAAATTCTTTCTATGAGAAAAACGGAGACTAAATATCAATATTCGTTTAAAAGCAAGAAACGCTCGCTGACGTCATAATGTGTAACGAGTTAGCGCGCGCAAATACAGTGGCGCTACTTTCTACTTGGATCAGCCTTTTGTGACGTTGCTTCTGCGATTTTTGTTGGCAATAAAAAATATTAATATTATTATTACTATAAGTGTCTTTTTCTTTCATATGCATTTAGATAAAGATACTGATGAACTAATTGGTGATTGAATGTTAGGAAGCACCCTGAAAAGTGAACTCTATTAATTGTCCAAATACTTTTTACAATGAGCGTAAGAGAGACAAATACATTGTAGGCAATTATTATATCGTAAATAATTCCGCAACGTGACGTCACAAGCGCTACTCTCGCCGCAAGGGGTCGTTTTGCTAGCCTCGCTAATTTCGTTTTTTTGTTTTCGATTTATTAGAAAAAATTAAGGGTTTCTAGCTGTTTTAACGTTTAATACGTGTTTTGTGGACCTAGAACCACCACTTTTTATTACAATTGAAAAATAGTGAACATTCCTATTCTTGAATAATTTTGTACTTATATAAAATTTGAAGTGATTTTGAATGTTGGGGAAAAATGAGAAAATGTGAAAAAATGGAGATTTTCTCAAACTCTTCAAAACTATATTCTTGGAAAATACGAATAAAAAATGGGTATCTTCTCAAACTTTTCAAAACTTGTTGCAGTTCGCATATTTCTTACCTTAAAAGTTTCATTCTATTTCATTGGAAACTATTGGGTTTTAAAAATTTCCATTCCTTTGATTTTCAGGACAAGTGTTTTTGTTTTAAAATTTGATATTTTATTTAAATATACATACATTTAATACATAATACATAAACTAACCTAATAATGAATTTTATTTCTATATATTACATTAAATTTCCTATTTCCTAATATCTATGGAATTAAATTATTATTAAGTTATTAATAACAATTTAATTCCATAGATCCATAATACTATTTTTAAAGTCTATACTATTTTTATTTAGATCTTCCAATCTTTCTTGCTTCACCTGTAGATCTACTTTTAGAAGTTCCGTTTGTTCTCTGGTCTCTAAAACTTCTTTTGCCGCTCGCTCTTCCTTCTGCCTAGCGACCTCCATTAGTCTTTATACCTCCACCACATCACACTGCAGGAGGTGTAATTGTGTGTCAAAGACCTTCTTAAATTTCCGAGTCTCCATAATGAGTTTTTGATGCTCCGGCATCTGTAACCTTTTTCCCAATATGGAGACCCTCCTAATTTTTTTTTAATAACAATCTTTGGGCTTGTCGTTTGTGGAGGTGGTGGAAGAGGCGACATCACTTGGGCTTCAGGTTGGGCTTCAGGTTGGGCTTCAGGTTGGGCTTCAGGTTGGGCTTCAGGTTGGGCTTCAGGTTGGGCTTCAGGTTGGGCTTCAGGTTGGGCTTCAGGTTGGGGCTCGAAGACTGCAGAATTGTTGGGCTTCAGGTTGGGGCTCGAAGACTGCAGAATTGTTGGCATCGGCGGCTCCAATACTGTAGTATTATCCGTGCTTGGCTTTGCCGGCTTTAACCAGTGTTGCCAACCTTTTGGAATTGAAATACTCAATTTGCAAAATAAAAATACCCAAAATACCCATATGAGAAATACATATAGACGCGAAAGTTTTTTCGGAGGCAACGCCCAAATACTTATATCTTAAGCCTTTAAAAACATTTATTTTTCGAGTACTCGCCGAAAAACGTTTATTTCAAGCCCTTAAAAAAATAATGTGTGCATGGGATTCGCCGAAAAACATGGATAACTCCAGAGAAGCCCCAAAATTTTGTTAAGAGACCTTGCTATGTGTTCTTTTGCATGAAACGTTCTCTCTTCTCTTCTTTCGAGATGGTATCTAATTGCTACGGGACAACCTTTTTTTGAAAAAATTCCGAATTCTGACGTCACAAATTACAAAACATAACCTTACTTTATTGAGTTAAGCTTGCGTCTATCTAATGTATCAAAGTGAAGTTGATCCAAGGTTCCTAAAGTTAACAGGTTGTCTGGTAATGGGTAATTTGATGACACATCTGGAGTGTCTTATCGAGATTTGCATTATGTTTAGGCATACAGATGACATCATAAAAGTTATCAGGCAACCTACCTCTCTCAAACAACCTTGGACTTTATCAACATTCAACTTGTCAACATTCAACATGTCAATGTCAACAATGTCAACCTGCTTAGGTGCGTTTGTGACTCGTGTTCGCTTAGTCAGAGTTCGTTGGGCCGTTTATGTTCTTTAGATTGGTTGGCTGAGTTCAACGTGTAAAACGCATGACGTCATGGCATGGACGAACGCCGTTTGATGATTAATGTTATATCATATCAAATTACCTAAATATGACCTTAAAACTTTTTTTTACCCAATTACTCAAATAAGCATTTCGAGGAAAAAAATACCCAAAAATTGGGTAATTACCCAGCGGTTGGCAACACTGGCTTGAACACTGCAGCATTATAGACTGTAGCCTGTAGCAGGATTGAGGGTTTGTATTGGTGAAGTAGCTTCATTTCAAAATATAATCGGATTATTTTTGACTAACTCCTCGAAATCATCGAGGAGGTTTTGGGTATCCTCAGGAGTACCCATATTAGCGTCCAGGATTACACTTGAAAAAAGGTCTTATTTATTTTTGTTTGTATTGGTGAAGGAGCTTCATTTCGAAATATAATCGGATTGGTTTTGACGAACTCCTCGAAATCATCGAGGAGGTTTTGGGTATCCTCAGGAGTACCCATATTAGCGTCCAGGGTTACACTTGAAAAAAAAGGTCTTATTTATTTCAAATCAGTTTTTTCACAAAATATACATATAGGTATAAATATTAGTAAAAATGAGATTTAAGAACAAATTGAACTCTGGAAACTATAATATCACCGTGTCTTCGTGGAAGATACTGAGGGCACTGAATTTTATTAGTTTTTTGAAATTTTTTGGCGAAATAATGTCCTGAACTTAATTTTTTTTTAGAGCATAATGCACATATTTCTTATAACAATAATAAGCAACAACAGGCACCTGATGATTATTTCTCATATGTCAAATTAGGTAGTTTGGTTTTACTGAAGGTTTTATAAAACAAATTATCGTTACCAAAAGTTTTATAATATATACTGCAAACACTACCAGTTTCCAGTTTTTATAAAGGTGATTGACAACACTTCTATATAACTAGGGGTATTCTAGATATATGAATGAGGTTACGGTAATCTTTATAAAAACTGATTATAAATACTTTAGTAACGGGTACTAAAAGTTTTATGAAAAGGTGATGGAAACAGTTACATCACCTTATTATATACCTGTAAGTTATAGTAAGCTTATAAATACTTTATAAAACTATGTTACCATAGGATGCAGATTATAAAGTTTGGAAACCTTCTTATATACCTTTGTTACTATTATATACCCATTATATAACTTGGCGTTACTATAAGTAGCGAAAATGTTTATTGGGGAAGGCTCATAAGAGAAGGGTAAATCGATTTGCAATGAAATCAACTTATGTGGCGGTTGCCTAAAAGTAGTGAGAGCAAATAGAGAGCACATTCGAGGGGAAATATTTTGTGCCATTTGTCAAAAGCATCGAGCTCAAGGACATTAATGTCATATTCAGCGTGATACAAAAAAACGCAGAACAGAGGCCATTTTATTCATCTTTTACGATGTGGAAACAATGCAGGAGAAGCAGCTGGAAGTCGGAAGTTACGAACACCAGCCAAACCTGCTGGTATTTAAGCAGTGTTGTTCAGAGTGTTTAAATAAAAACAAAAATAATAACAACATTTGCAATACTTGTGGTGTTCGTTTACAAGTTTTGAAAGGTACAAAATGTATAAACGGCTTTATGATTGACCTTTTAGAGATTCGAAAAAAGTTTAAACAAGTTATAGTCCTTGCCCATAACCGCCAAGCCTTTGACCACCAATTTGTCCTCAATCATATTCTCGCCGAAACGGATTTATCTCCAGTGCCTATAATGCACGGAACTAAAATCATATTGATACAAATTGAAAACGTGAAATTTATCGATTCGTTGAATTACTTTCCGATGAAATTGGCGGTGCTGCCCTCGGTGCTGCCAAAAACTTTGGGCCGAGAAGAAAATTTTAAGAAAGGGTACTTTTCAACACATCGGAAAATCAGGACTATGTCGGCCAGGTGCCTGCCATCCGATACATGTATCCGATTCATTGAAAGAAGAGGATCGGGAGAAGCTTTTAATTTGGCACGAGGCAAACAGAAATGAAATTTTTGATTTCCAAAAAGAAATTGTCGACTATTACATTTCGGACGTCAATATTCTTACAGAAGCCTGCCATAAATTTAAGAAGCAAATGATGGCAACTACGAATGTCTGCCCATTTAGCGAGGCCACAACAATAGCTTCGACCTGCAATAAAGTATTTCGAAGAAACTTTTTGAAGACAGGCACAATGGGAATCATTTCCACGATAAGCAATCTAGCATTGCTTTGAAAAGCGCGCCGCTAAAGGACTAGAGGCGGTTTTACCCGGCCGAAAAGTGGATGGTTTTTGCGAGGGTGCCAATCAAGTATTCGAATTTCACGGGTGTTATTATCACGGGTGCTGGAATTGCTGTAAAACAAAAAGAAATGACCCATTACACAAGGACCCCTCTTTAACGCTAGGGAGCCGCTACGATTCTACGGTGGCGAAAAAAGAAAGGCTCAGGGAACGGGGCTTTGAGGTCGTAGAAAAATGGGAGTGCGAATTTAGAAGAGAGATGAAATTGAACCCCGAAATCGAGCTTTTCATAAGAGCTCATGAATTGTTTTCTCTGGACACCGTCGCCGGCGCTCCCCTTAACCCTCGCGATGCTTTTTACGGTGACCGTACCGGAAACTGTACAACATATTACAGGGCTAAAGAAGGAGAAAAAATCAAATACCTGGACGTTTGCTCTCTTTACCCCTGGGTATGTAAGAACGGAAAATTTCCTATTGGCCACCCGGATAATTTCGTGGGGAGAAATTGCGCAAAATTGAAAACAGAAGGATTAATCAAAGCAAAAATTTTACCGCCGCAGAACTTACCATCCGGTGCTGCCACGGAAGATGAACAACAAACTAATGTTTGTTTTATGCAATAAATGTGGAGAAACCATGAATAAAGAAGAAGAATGTAATCACATTCAAAAAGACCGTGCGATAACAGGGACTTGGGTTATCGAGGACGTTTTAAAAGCTGTCGAAAAAGGCTACAAAATTATGGAAGTTTATGAGATTTGGCGTTCTAAGGTGGTTCAATTTTGTAGGGAAACAAACACGACCGGTCTGTTTACGGAAATGATGAATAAATTCATTAAAATGAAGCAGGAGGCATCGGAGTGGCCAAGAAACTGCTCCACTCAGGAGGAAAAGGATCAATATATCGAAAACTTTTTCGGAAAAGAAGGCGTGAAATTGGAATACGAGAATATTGCGAGCAACCCCGCTTTGAGAGCCCAAGGCCAAGTTGATGCTAAACTCGTTTTGGGGTAAATTTGGACAGAGGGAAAACATGAAGAAAACTTTGATCATAAACCAACCTGCCGAGATGTTTAAGCTATTGAATAACTCCAGCAAAACCGTCAACTCTATCATTCCGGTTAATGAGAAAGTTGTGGTAGCGAATTGGGAATTTATTGAGGAAGCCTCGCAGCCGTTATCATCCGTAAATTTTTGTTTTGCCGCCTACACTACTGCACAGGTCCAGCTCAAGCTCTACAGCTATCTGGAATTGCTAAAAAAGCGGGTACTCTACTACGACACAGATTCTGTCATATTTTCGCAAAAAGAAGGTGACTGTGAGCCACCTACTGGTGCTTTTATTGGCGACATGACAGATGAATTAGAGGGTTATGGAAGTGGAAGCTTCATCAAAGAATTTGTTTGTGGCGGACCCAAAAATTATACCTACAAGCTATATGCAAGTGAAGAGAAAGTGGTTTGTAAAGTTAAAGGCATTTATTTAAACTACAATGCCTCTCAACCCGTTAATTTCGATACAATTAAAGGAATGGTACTAAATAATGCAGAATAGCCGGTGCCCATCACCTCAATCAATTTCCGTCGAACCAAAGAACACAGCGTGATAACGAGGACAGAAACAAAACTGTATAGACCCAATTCTACGAAAAGAATTTTTTGTGACGATCATTCCTCTGTTCCTTTTGGATACAAACACACAAAAAAAGAAGCAAGAAATAATTTAAGTGACAGCGCAGCCATATTAATGCGGGTGTGGGCTCTATATGGATTGAAGAAGCAATTATTAATAATGAATGAAATTATGCACAGGGGGAGTGATGAGGATTTTAATTTTTATAGGAAATGGATCTACCCAGACAAGTTGTTGGTCATTGCATAAATCAATTGAAGTTGACGCGATAACTCAATTTCAGCGTTGCTCAAACCAAAATGAACAATTTCTGTCCCAGTTAAATTTTTTAGGTGAATTGCTTTCTTAGGTATATAAATGCGTGCAACTTTCGCAAGACGTGGCCTCCATTGATATGCTTATGGCTATACCTACGGCATCAACCAGTTATTTCTTCCAATTCCTTTCAGCAAACTACTGAGCCTAATCATTGTTAAAATAATAAGATAGGTCAAATAGACTCTCAGAAAAAGCAGATCTGAGAGCGTGCACTTCGGTATTCAGCCAGACGTTTTTTTTTTTTTTTTTTCTCGGAATTATTTTCCAGTTAAGAACTAGACAAATCAAATTTTTCAACTGGTATGACAATTCTGTCTTATTTTTACAGATAAAGGGTATGGTAGCAGAGGAGACAGGTCAAGACAAGTTCTTGTTTCAAATTTGGGGTTGGGCGTGACGTCGACTGGCTGAATATCGGACCAGTTCAAACCTGCCTGGAATAGAACCGTTAGGTGGATATAAAAGAGGGGTATGTTGAAAAATTTGACATTGTCCAGAGTTCAACAACAACAACTACTATTCTTGAAGCGTATACGAGCATCATCCGGGCGAGCAGAAGAAGAAGAAGAATAATAATAAGTGAATTGAAGTTGAGTTCTGAGTGGTGCAGTGAAATTTCTTGTGACTTCGGTATTTTTATAAACAAAGGTAATTAACCAATTTAAATTTTCCTTTTTTTTGTTTTTTAATTTGATCCTATTTAATTATGTCTCTCGCAAAAGATTCCTTTGAAAAAATTAACAGTTAATTAATTAATTAACAATTAAACATTATTATTATTGGGTATATTAATTATTTATGAACGAAAAGGACAATAAAGAAATGAAATGTGCATAGTAGGTTTATAGGTACCTACTCCGTAAAAAAATCCATGATTGATTTGTGTTCGCGTAAGAGTCGTAATGAAAAAATGAGCAATTCGTAGTTTAATATCAATTTTTGAGAAAACGGTTGGAGATAAAGGTACACATATTGGTATCAAATTGAAGATAAATAAACACTTCAACGGAAAACGTCACTAGATATAGGGTGTCCCATTTAAAAAATTAGCGTAAAGCACAATGGTAAATATCAATATTTGAATAACTATTTTGATCACCCTGTTTAAAGAAACCCAAATCTTAGACTATTGCGAGATAAAATGATCCCAGCTGCGTACTTCCATACATTTTTACAAAAAAAAAAAAAATAATGGTGTAGATATTAAAATTTAAGTGGTATACTGATTTCGGTAAAATTTCTCTAAAATATTAATAACTTGGCAACGTCGCATTTGAGGGCATTAAATATTTGGGGCTGAAAAGACAGTCCAGTGAGGCTCTAATTTCGGTGGAAAAATATAGGACATTCCATATGAAAAAAAATCAAATTATGTACCATGCTTTTTTGGGACACCCTGTATAAGCCTAACTAATTTTGAAATGTAATTCCTATAACCCCATTAACATCCCACCTATTAATTTTTTTATCCGCTTAACGATGTAGCCGCAATCGAACACCGGAGTATTAAATGGACACCCTTTATATTATTCTTACAAGGGTATTCGTCTATGAACCCTTCTCCCCTCCTTTCTAGCCCTAAGTTCACAGTATTTAAGCCCAAATATCAATGATGAAACTCATCAGTTTGTGTACACCTTCAACAGTGAAAGTATAGCATGAGAAAAATGATTACTTCCAGTGTCAAACAGCAGAACAACCCATCACCAAGTTTAGTAAATCCTGATACACCCAATGAAATATCGAATTCGCCTAGTCACGTGAGTCAAACAATACATATATCAGAGGTCCCTATCGAAGAACAAAGCGAAAAATCATCCCCGATGTTTAGTCAGGAAGGACAGCGTTGGGATTTGGGCGAGGAATGGCAAACCCCACGAAGACCGTCATCAATATTTTTCGAGGAATCTCAACCATTTTCTTTCGATACTTCATTAAGCCAAGAAGGACAGGGTTGGGATTTGAGTGAAGAATGGCAAATCCCGCGAAGACCATCATCAGTATTTTTAGAGGATTCTCCGCCATTCCAAGAAGGTCAGCGTTGGTATTCAGGTGAAGAATGGCAAATCCCGCGAAGACCATCATCAGTATTTTTAGAGGATACTCGACCATTCCAAGAAGGCCCGCGTTGAGATTCAGCTGAAGAATGGCAAATCCCACGAAGACCATCGAGTGAAGACTGGCAAACCCCACCTAGACCATCATCACCATCTTTACTAGATCCTCTACCATATTTTTGTAATGTTCCACCCAACATGTTTCCTACTGACGAAGTCTAAGATTCAAAACAAGAATTTCAGTTTGTTTTTGAGACTTTTGAATCTATATTAATCATGCTCTGTACTCATACATATAATAAATATAAAATAAAACAAAATATTACCAAATACTTGTTTATTTATAATCCTTATATTTTACAGCTACTTAAAACTAGTATACCTATATTTAAACAATATCAGACTTATCTATCCACGAGTTAAACTGACTCGGAAAACCTAACCATTTAACACATAATTGTTTTTTATTGTCTTTTTTACGTTCACGAAGAACTTTTTCAACTAAATAAACATCTGGGCTTCTGGTCTTCTGCACCTCAGCTTCATAGAAACAACCTTTGATTGGTTGACAATCCACGGATTCCAGGTGATATGTAGGTGGATTGGTAACGCTAACTTTCACTACCTTAAACAGTTCTGTTGACCAAGACGGTGTATATCCTTTGTCCAATATACTCTTATATTTGCTTATTCGCACAATATCCACCAGACGAAATTTATATTTTTTAGGCATCACCTTGATATGATTGTACATGTTCAAATCAGTATTTTTTTTGACATTGATGGGTTTCATGCCGATGGTTCGATGTTTGGTGTTATTATAGGTTTTCGTTATTGCTGGTAAAAGATGTAACCATTTATTGGATCCTCTAGCGGAGAACTGCTTATATAGATTATTTTTGAGAGTTCTTATAACCCGCTCTACAATTGCTGCCTTCATCGTACTATAAGTTGAATAATGGTTAATATTGTGTTCCTTCATAAGAGCTCCAAAATTCTTATTATAAAATTCCTTTCCATGATCAATTTGTATATTTACGGGTGCGTATGCAGCTTCTTCTATTATACTTTTCATCGCCCTAGTAACTTCGGCACCTGTTTTGTTCTTGATAGCTCTAGCGTATACATATTTGGATTAACAATTGATGCATACCAGAATGTAGCGATTCCCTTCATTTTCATCAGCAAATTGTTGCATTTCTGCTAAATCTATTTGCCATAAGTCTTCATAACCCTTAATAATCGTTCGTCTTCTAGTATAATTTTTCCTCACTGCTTTATGAAGTTCTCCAACGATTTTAAGTTTTTCATCGCTAGGTTCCATATCTAGTCAAGGGTAGCGCTTCTCGTGGCATACTTATGTGACGTATACTTTGCTCAGTAAATTATACCCTCCTTACGAAGCTCTTCTATGATTGAAATAATTTCGTTATCATGACCGGTAGGTCCTGCTGCCTTAGAACTCCACAATAAACGTAATCTATTCACCAACTCCTTGGGCTTATTCCAATAAACATATTCGGGACGTTGACATGATAAAAGTTTTTTTTGTGGTATGGTAGATTTATTTTTATTTTTCCGAATGCCTTCGCCCAGTTTCGTTCCTTGTATCAGAGATTTATGATTTGCCAATATTTTTCCCATCTTGTTTCCCTCAATCCAAGAGTTTCATCATAGTTGCGGTAAGCGGCATTTGTTAATTCTAAAATATCTTTGTAATTTTGCCGTACTGTTGGTATCATATCACCCACTCTATCCAATACTGGTGGTCTTTTTAAAAACAGCAAATCGTAAAGCTCGCTGCTTCCATCGAATATGGCAATGTTTCTCGATCGATCATTATATAATGATACACCCCCCCCCCCCCCCCCGGAAAACGTACTTCCTTGTTGCCGATGTACATCATATTTTTTTATCTTACCGTAATGTACCCCATAAACGGTATCATGCAGAGATGGTGTTGTTTTTAGGCTGCTCAAAAGTGTGCCAAGATATCTCGTAGATTTTGTAGAATTTTTACCGCTAGAATGGGTGGATAATGTACTGGATTTACTTGATGATGGTGGTGTTTCGAATAATTGTTCCTTTCTCGATACATCTATCGGTGTAGATGTTTGTAATGATGCTTTTGATGGTGTTTTCTCAAATATTTCTATCGGGTTAATCGACGTGCTTGCACTCTGTTTTCGTGGTTTGCTTTGTACAGGGTGTCCGAATTTGGATGGTTTTAATAGGAAACATGAATTTCTGAGCAAGATACAAAAAAATGAACCCCCCACTCCGAGGCTCAAATTTCTTGAAATTTTGATTGGTGCAAACCGCATTTTGATATCTTCAACCGTTTAGCCGCTAGAGGGCGATTCTCGATTTTGAGCAATAATGTGAAACCATCATAACTTTTTTGTTTATGAAAATTATTGATTTCCGTAAAAACTTTCTAGAAGTACTTTTTTAAGCAGAATTCAGTGACGTTCTCAGTTTTTTTCTAGTTGGTCCCAACTCCGAGATATTGACCCAAGTCTGGTTTTTTTCAATAGGACACTCTATATTTATATATTATTATAGACTGTGAGATAGGGGCTGTTTAGTGGAGTCATTTTTTCTTGTCTGGCATTTTGAGGGCTGAATGTGGTTACTAAGCTGATGAGAATATGGGTGATTTTAATGCCGGCCTCCCGTTCGAAAATTTGCAGAAGAAAAAAAATGATTTACATGAAGAATTTTTTTTTAATGATCATGATCATCTCAAGTTTTCTGGCTTTTAAATAAAAGATTGACATTGATAAATAATTCACCCATGAAAAATACCAGATGCTTTTCAATAGCTGAAAAAGTGGGGATGGGTGTCAACTTCCAAGAGAAGAGAAAAGAACCGTCCGCGTGTTCTTTTTGTCTGGCAATCGAGAGATTGAAAGGTTTTGTTGTAAAAATAACGCTGAAAAATCGCCAGACGGTAATCACAGTTCGAAATCAAGTTTTCCGGCGAAACGTTCTGTAGACATTTCGAACAGGAGGCAGGCATTAAAACCACTTATATTCTCATCAGCTAACTAGCCACATTCATTCCTCAAAATGCCAGACAAAAAAAAATGACTCCACTAAACAGCCCCTATCTCACAGTCTATTAGCTCAGTAGAAAGCTCGGCTTTTTCTGATTTCAATTATATAAAGTTCGAGGGTTTATCTCTAATAGTTTTCGAGAAAAAAAAAATTATTTCGGTTTTTGTCATAAGAAGCAATGTGTAAGAAAAGGACTTTATATCTGTAAGGAAACTGAGAAAGGTCTCTTTCTAACTCATTGTTTCTTATGACAAAAGCCGAAATATTTTTTTCTCTCGAAAACTGTTAGAGATAAACCTATCGAAATTTGTATCATTGAAATCAGCAAAAGCAGAGCTTTCTAATGAGTTATTAATATATAGGGTGTCCCATTGAAAAAAATCGGATTTTGGTCAATATCTTGAAATCGAGGCCCAATAGAAAAAAACTGAAAACGTCACTGAATTCTGCTTGAAAAAGAGCTTCTAGGAAGTTTTTACGGAAATCAGTTATTTTTATAAACAAAAAAGTTATGAAGATTTCACATTCACAGTATTGCTCAAAATCGAGAATCGCCCTCTAGCGGCTAAACGTTTGAAGATATCAAAATGCGGTTTGCACCAATCAAAATTTCAAGAAACATGAGCCTCGGAGTGGGGGGTTCATTTTTTTGTATCTCGCTCAGAAATTGACGTTTCCTATTAAAACCATCCAAATTCGGACACCCTGTACATTTGGCTGCTTTCTCTGTTTTTGCTGTTTTACATCATTAGAAATAGATGTTAATGGCTTAGTGATCGGTTCATAAAATTTCTCCAATTCGAATTTACTTTTCACCGTCTCAAATTTAATTTGTTTAAATTTTTTTCTGACAGCATCTGTAACAGCTATCAGTTTACGTTTCGAATCAAGTTCTTCATTCATGATGTTGTCTCGGTACTGTATACATATGAAATGAATAGCATATGTTTTTATTCTACAAATATATAGCTGTCGAATCCTTTGCGATATCTTCCTGAATTTAAACCACTAGCTTTGTCAATAACCAGGAATCCATATTTATTGTCCCAACACTCGGAACACATATCCTGGAATTGTGTGAATGTTACATCAGGAGAAACATGATCTGAGAAGATATGTCTCAAATTCATTTCATCTTGTTTGAACATAATAATTAAGTTGGCATTATCACGTACAAGTTGTTTAGGAACTCGGGAATAGGTTTGCGCTAAGTAAAAAGCATCCACATTTTTATGTCGACCCTTACAAAAGTATGACATTATTATATCTTGTTTTTCACACATGACATCATCAAAAATGAAAACAGAGTTTGGTTTAGCATCCGATGGTTCCACAATGTTGGATGCATCACTAAATGTGTAAAATCCCATTCTCTTGATAGGTGATATAATTTTTCTCAAATACTCATATTTCGGTTGGTATAGTGACTTTGAATAGATGTAAACGTTCTCGAAACGTAATCCCAAAGGATGAATAAGCATTGTGATCATGACATTAGTTTTCCCACAATTTGACGGTCCGATCAATAAGCCTCGGATAGAACGTGGAAGCAATGGCCCATGTCTCCGGTATTCCTTCTCCGCATGTCCAGATCCAACTTTTTCATCAAAATTGGCGATATTAAATTTTTGTTTTAGGTTAACAAAACACAAGTGACTAATGGCATTGAGCAAGTGATTGCACCTCAAGAAATTATATTTCCGAAAACATTAGTGGCACAAAACAAGCGAAAAGAAACCTTTATGAACAGGTTTGGTTTTCCTGGAGTGATAGGATGTTTAGATGGGACACATGTGGCCATATTGAAGCCAAGTCAAGAGGGACATAATTTTTTGAACAGAAAATGATATTATTTTTTGAATGTCATGGTGATTTGTGATGCTGATTTGAAAATTCTGAGCATCAATGCTAATTTTCCTGGTTCTAACCATGACAGTTATATTTGGAGACAATCGACAGTGAGAAATTACCTCTTTGAAGAATTTCAGGCCAACCGATTGAGGGGTTCATGGTTATTGGGAGATTCTGGATACATGTTAGAACCAATATTGATGACTCCTTTCTTGAACCCTCCTGAAAACTCACCAGAAGCGAGGTATAACTCACATCACACATGAGCTAGGAATCCAGTTGAGCGGTGTATTGGTGTGTGGAAGTGTAGATTTAGAGTCCTGCTACAAGAGAGAACTGCAAGACATGCACCCGAAGTTGTTGGTTCAATTTTTAATTCATGTGGTGCATTGCATAATTTTTGTCTAAGATTTAATGGGCCTCTTCTGGAAGAACTACTAATTGACAATGAGCATTTTGTGCCTCATCAAATGTACAATGTACCACAACATTTTCAAAGACAAGGAAATAATGTCAGAAATAATATTGTTAATCGATATTTTAGACTGTAATATATACAGTTAGTAAAAATTACTGCAACACTTAAATATCTTCAAAACGGCTTAAGCCGCGTTCACACAATTTGGAATCTGACAGTTTTCAGGCATGCGGAATTCAACAGTGCTATTGGCAATAAACATCCGATCGAATCGGCAGTTAAATTAATAAGGTTAAATACCGGGTCCTCCTTTCCTAAGCAGCTAGTTGACATTATGTTCTAGTCTGGGTCGTCCAAATCCTTCGCCGTCTAATTTAGTTGAAGATCAAGAAGTTTGTACCAATACTACCAATAATATATCCCCTAGTTTGGATTCTCCTAATCTTCTACAAGCTAACTTAGTTGAAGATGATAGTGCTTGTACCAATAAAGCATCTTCTAGTTTGGGTCGCCCTAATCTTTCCCCAGCTAACTTATTGGAAGAACAAGAAGCCTACACCTATAAAACATCCTGTAGTGCGGACCGTACTAATATTCTACCAGTTAACTTAGTCGAAGATGGGGATGCTTGTACTAATAAAGCATCCTCTAATTTGGGTAGCCCTAATTTTTCTTCAGGTAACCCTTTGGAAGATCAACCTATAAAGCACCCTGCAGTACAGACTTTTCTAATGTTCTACCAGCTAACTTAGTTGAAAATGTGAATGCTTGTACTAACGAAGCATCCTCTAGTTTGGGGCGCTCCAATCTTTCCCCAGCTAACTTATTGGAAGACCAAGACGCCTACCCTCATAAAGCATCCTGTAATTCTGACTGTCCTAATGTTTTACCAGCTAACTTAGTTGAAAATGTGAATGCTTGTACTAATGAAGCATCCTCTAGTTTGGGGCACTCTAATCTTTCCCCAGCTAGCTTGTTTTAAGACCAAGAAGCCTACACTTATCAAGCATCCTGTAGCTCGGACCGTCCTATGGCTCTACGTTTTCAGAGACTAGAAGGGAAGAAGTATACTATATCTCCAATACATAGTGGCGAAAGTGATGTGGATGATTCCGATGCTGATCCACATTAAAATAATTCGACTTCAGAAAGCGATATGGACAGAGAAGGAAATTCCAAAACAATGATAGAAGATGTTGCAAATCGGGAAGAAAGTAAGAAGAAAGGCAAGAAAAGAAAAGCCAACCCTGAAGCTTGGAGTTTTAAAAAAGCCAAATATATAGGACACTTTGGAAAGGCCTATACATCGGCTTTAAAGAACAAAAAGAAGTTTTATGAAAGAAAAGTCCGTCCTCCCTGTGGAGATAAATGTAGGTTACAGTGCAACAAGAAAATAAATGAAGATGCAAGAAAGAATACTTTTTTGAGCTATTAGCAGCTTAGCGACGTTCAAAGACAGAGAGAGTTTATTGTAGCGCATACTGATTATATTAAGCCGAAGTATCGCTATTCCACTACCCAAGATTATAGAAGCATGAACTGCGCTTTTTATTTTAACATTAACGATAGCCGTGTACGGGTATGCAAATGTTTTTTTGAAGCTACACTGGACTTAAATGACAGGCCAATCCGCACTGCTTCAAAAAAAAAAACCGAGAATGGATTTTTAGACACTCAACTGTGGACCCTAGGATAAAAGAAAGCGTGAGAGCTTTCATAGATAAAATACCAAGGGTTGAGTCACATTACCTGCGAGCTCAAACTAAACGGGAATATACTGAGAGTGGCAAAAGTCTAGCACATCTTCACCGTGACTATAAAGAAGAAAGGCAATCTCAACAGCTGGGTTATGCCAATTCTGTGATATTCAATCGAATTTTTAATGGAGAATTTAACATAGGATTTCACTCGCCTAAAAAAGATCAACGCGATCTATGCGAATTTTACAAAAATTCAGACGAGCAAGGCAAACTGAAGCTTCAAGAGTCCTACGATCTTCACCTCAAAGAAAAAGTATTGTCAAGGAAAGCTGAAGGATGCTGATAAATTGAAACAAGATGGTGCACATGTCGCTGTGTATGATTTTCAGGCAGTAATGCCGGTGCCTCTAGGACTGGTTTCATCTTTTTATTACAAATGCAAGCTAAACTGTAACAATTTCACAATAAGTGATTTAAATTTGAAGAATGTAGACTGTTACTTTTGGAATGAGACGGAGGGAGAACGTGGTTGCCATAGAAATTGGAAGTTGCGTTTTATATTATTTATATTATTTAAAAGAATTAAGCGAAATCGCCGAAAATTATAATTTGGATGTATTACTATATTCAGATAACTGCTCCGGCCAGCAAAAAAAAATATATATATAGTTGCTGTGTCGACACTTCGTATTTGCAGTATCGTTCATAAATTTTTGATTTATGGTCATTCTCAGAACGAAGGAGACAATGTTCATAGCATCATCGAAAAACAAATAAAAAGGCATCTTAAATCTAATCCTTTATACGTTCCCGAGCAATATGCAACTCTAATTAGAACAGCAAAAAAGTTGGTATTCCATATCGCGTCCACGACATGACTTATGAAGACTTCTACGATTTGTAAACTTTGCAAGAAGAATACGGGAGCAACTTTTCGATAAATACCGAAAACGAAAAGGTTAAATGACACGATAAAAAAATGCTCAGAGTGGAAAAGCAAAGCCCAAAAAGATTTTTTTAGTGACAATAAAAAAAGAGATCTTGAAGAACTTGCCGAAAAGAATATAATTCCTAAATTTCACTATAACACGTATTTTAAAAATGTTTTATGGCCACTTGCACCGTTAGTATAACAGTAGTTTAAAATGTAACTATTAGTTATTTCTGAATTTTGGCTTGCACCGCAATTTAAGCCATGGTTAAACTCGTCTAAGCCACTGTTGAACTAAGCCACCGATTTTGGAGGCTTAAATCGGTATAAACCACAGTTAGTACGAATTCTAACCTAAAAAAAACACAAAACAGTGTATGTAACCTCAAAAGTCAAAAGATTACTCTGTGCGTATTCCGACAAAAATTAATTAGTTTCTAAAAAATGGATTTTTGGGAAGACGACATATTCCTAGATGATGATATGGATATATTAGATATAGTTGATATGGGTTTTCCACGAAGGGTATATGATAGAGCCGACCACTTCCACAACATTGGTAATCTCACCTTTTTCAAGAGATTTCGTCTCTTGAAACCAACCGTAATTGGCATATTAGAGCGAATTGAGGAGGACCTGGAGTTTCCTCATGATTTGTAAGTGCACTAAACCGAAACAATCATTTTACAAAAGTTTTGGTCAGGTTAAGTAGGTAGGTATGTGAAGTGTAAAACGGTGTTTCAGGAACCACAGTGTGTCTCCAATCAATCAGCTACTAACGACTTTGCGATTTTATGCTAGTTCTGGACATCTATCGGCTGTTGGCGACTTTATTGGCATGCACGAATCAACAGCAAGGAGGATAGTAGCCAAAGTCTCATCAGTTTTGTCAAGACTCTACCCTGAGTTTGTGAAGGAACCGAGAGCAGAAGAGTTTCTCAGAATCCACACAGAGTTCTACAACATCGCAAGATTTCCCAGAGTGTTAGGGATAGTGGATTGTACCCACATCCGAATAAATTCACCAGGTAATTATTACAGTGTTTATAAGCCTTCAAATATCTATATGATAATACCTCACTTTCCTGCCATTTTTTAAAACTTATTATCATAATTGATCTATCAATAACATTTATAACCCGAAGGGCTGTTTGAAATGTTTGAATATGTTCTTCATTTGGCAAATATAGAGGCACTTAGCTGAAAATGTTACATAAAACATCCTATTAAAAAAGTTTTTTAGTGCTTTTATGATCACTCTACAATTGCTTCAATCTGATTTTTAGGTGGCGATGACGCAGAGGTTTTTCGCAATAGAAAAGGGTATTTTTCTATAAGCACACAAGCTGTGACTAATGCTGATCTAAAGTTTTTAAATGTAGTAGCTAGATGGCCAGGATCAAGCCACGATAATACAATCTTCCTCAACAGTAGAATAAGACAAAAATTTGAAACAAACCATTTTCCCAATTCCATTTTGTTAGGAAAGTACCTAGAGGGCTGGTTTCTCAATAGCAAGTCAGCCCTGGGTTAAGCATAACTCCAGGGTAAACATAGCAACTGGACACGCTTACCCTAAAGTCAAAACCAACCCGGAGGTGACTAGCTATTGAGAAACTAACCCAGTGTTTTAATTTGTAACAGAACAGTAATAAATTGACGTCAGCGGCCACATATTTTAATAGTAGGTACCACACTATTACAATTTCTGCTACACCAACATGTTTGCCAAACTGTGCAATTGAAGGGGTTAGAACCAAAACGGTATAAGTGACATTTGCAAAAAAAATGAGTTAAGTGCATATTTGGGTACATAAAACTCCAATTTGTTCCATGGCAAAGCGAACTAAGTGATTTTTTGACATTCAGCGCCATCTATTGACAACTAAAAATTGCATGTAAACAGAAATCTTCGATTCGCTCCAGTCAAAACGGTCTAAGATCACTTATGCCATTTTGCCTCCAAACGAAATCTATATTTCCTTAATATGCAAAATGGTCCAAGATCACTTGGATCGTTTTGACGTTAGATATTTGTTGAATATTTTAAACTGTTCAATACGCAGACTGTCTGTTTTGGCAGGGCCGGACTGGCAGGCCGGGCGATCGGGCGCAGCCCGATGGGCCGGGTGGGTTTTAGGGGCTGATGGGCCGGTCGGTTCTGCGACGATCAACCAAAAATTGGATCGATCAAAAATTAAATATAAATAATAAATAAATTTTTACACACTACCGCTCTAATTCGACGTAGAACCGCGCGTTCGGTATTTTGATCCGAGTTCTCCGAGCTTGAATTTACCGTTCCAATCGTTCGATTATTAAAAAGTGTGCTCACTGCTCGGTGTAGGGTGTAGGCTCAATCGCGTTCGTTAGGATTTCGAGCGCTCTGATACTCTGATCTCCGCCTCAATACAATACCGAACGCAAGCTAAAAAGGCAAGCAGTGACAAGAACAAGAAAGTTTGAATGTAGTAATCAGCCAAGGCCCAAGCCTGCCGCTTCGTCGTACCAGTCACCGCTTGATAATATCTTTCATCTTTCCATGAAAATCCACGAAAACCATTAACAAAACTGGACTCCGCAGCGTACCTGATTACCATAAATAAATTATTTAAGGTAAGCAAAATTTTTGTTGTTGTTTGAGTTTGTTGTAGTTTTAGTTTCAATATTGGCCCTTGGCTTAAATCATCTGTGTGTGTGTGTGTGTGTCTGTGTAGGTTATAGGTTATGTTTGTGTATGTTTTTAAGGTTTTCACTCTAATTAAATTTCTTCGATGAATTTCAATTTCAAGCGAATGACCAAAATAAATGTATTTACCGCAGTAACTTAAATGTAATTAACTTTTAATTTTTATTATTTTCTTTCAGTAAATATGTTTGGTGGTAATAATAATAGAGAAAATGAAAAAATCAAACAAACGAAAAAAAGAAAAGGAGGTGCGGAAAAGGAAAGGGAAAAAAAGAAAAGACTTTTGGATAAAAGCGCGGAGAGTTGCCATACCATATCAGAATTATTTGCTGCAAAACAAAGATTGGTGAATTTGCAAAACGCCAAAGATAACGAGGCATCAAAAAACAAAGAAAGTGTTGATGCTCTTGAACTAGAAAACAAAGAAAACGACATTTCTCATTCTCAAGAATTTCAAGAGGCACCTACAAATACAACTTCAAATTCAAATGAAGAGGCAACTGATGAATTGACTCCTTTCGAAATGGTTGAGCAAAACGTAGTATCTCTAGCTTCAGCTCCTGTTAGTTCTTTTCAAGAAAATGTGAATGCAAAAGCCAATGATCAACAGGAAGAAATCAGCGAAGGTGAAGATAGGGACCAGGTAGAGGTTTGTTCCTTTAAAAAACCATCAAACCTAAAAGAGCTGCAACTGTTCCTAAACAGCCACCCTCAACAACCCATTGACCTTGTTGAAAGTAATTACAATGCCCGTTTAATATATTTCAGAAAATCTGGATCTAGAAGAACATGGGTAAGTTTCAACAGTTCAGAAAAAATGGTTCACTGTTGGGTGTGCTTAGCTTTTGGTAGAGATACTGGGGTGAATAGTTTAGCTGCTGGTATTAATTATTCTGTAAAACATATATACACCAGACTTGAAGAGCATGAATCAACTAAAGGCCATATACTCAGTACCGAAGCTTACTTAATACATAAGAAAAACAAAGATGTGCATAATTTGCTTTTTTCAAGTGCTGCTGCAGAAAGAAGAGCTAAATTAGAAAATAACAGGAAAATTCTAGAAAGGGTGATCGAAACCATAAAATTAGTTGGAAAACGTGGTCTAAGCTATAGGGGCGATAGCCAGAATGAAGCGGCATATTCCTTGCTAAATGAGAATATAGATCACGGAAATTTTCTAGAAATTGTCTTAGTAATTTCAAAATTTGATCCGTTATTGCGAAAACATATTGAAGAAGTTGCGGTAAAAAGTCAAACCCGTCTTCAAAGAGTAGGAAGTCATTCAAAAGGCAGAGGTAATTTGGTAACCTTTTTGTCAAAGTCAACGGTCAATAACATAATAGCTGCAATATCAAGCCTTATTATGCAAAAAATTGCGATTGAAGTTAAAAATGCCAAAATATATTCTATACAAATTGATACTACTCAAGATATAAATGTAGTTGACCAATGTTCTATAATTATCCGATATGTGAAAAGTAATAAAGTACATGAGCGGTTAATTAATTTAATCAATTGTACTTCCAGCAAGGGAAAAGATATGTACGAAATGGTGGCCTCATGCATATCTCAGTTGGGGCTTGATATCACTTACTGTATTGGTAACTCAACCGACGGCGCAGCAAACATGCAAGGGCAGTACAATGGTTTCACAACATGGCTGTCAAAATTCTCTCCTGGCCAAATACATGTCTGGTGTTATGCACATGTGCTAAATTTGGTGATAGGAGACGTGACAAAACTGACAGTTCCGGTTATTTCGTTGTTTGGACTCCTAAATAAATCAGCCGTCTTTGTGAGAGAATCGTATTTAAGAATGAATGTGTGGAAATCAGCGTCAACAAGTAGTTTTTTGAATGTAATCGGAGAAACCAGATGGTGGTCCAAAGATAAGGCACTATTAAAAATTTTTGGTGATAGTAACGGGATCTTCGTGCAATTATGCGAAACATTTTATGAAATAGCAGAATCTCAGAGCTTCAATGCAGAGGTACGATATACAGCACAAACTCTTCTTGATGGATTTTTGAAGTATGAGACGGTTATTACTTCAATTTTGTTCAAAAAAATTTTCATGCTAACTTCCCCACTTTCGAAGTATCTGCAGACGTCAGGAATGGATTTGTTACAAGCCTACCGCATGGTCGAAGATACGATAAAAACCCTCAAAACATTTTCTCGAGAGTTTGATAAAGTCGTGGTAGAAACGGAAGAATTTATACTCAAAGTGAATGGGCACTTTATGGAAAAGGAAATTCCGCTGGAGGTCAACAGAGAAATGTGTGCTAGAAGGAGAACACGAAAAAAGAAATTCCACGATGAAAATTGTGAAGATGAAGCACTCCAAAATCCAGTGGACAAGTTTCGAGTAGAAGTTTTCAATGTCACTATGGACAAAGTAATTAATGTCTTAGAAGCTAGATTTGGGAAGCATAAAGAATTGTATGAGGACTTCGAGTGCTTTCACCCTTCAAATTTCTCTAAACTTCAAAGTTTCTCGACAAACATTCTCCAAAAAGTTTGTGAAAAGCTAACCAAGTTTTATCCTGATATCATAGAAGATAATCTACAAATGGAACTTTTAGATTTTGGTTCCAAGTGGAATACGTTATCATCAGCATTGCCAGAAGAAAGAGAAAATACCAAAGAAGAATTTATACAAGATGAAGCTGGAGCAGAAAATAACACTTCGCATAAGTTCTGCAAAAACTGTATTAGTTGTTGTTACTATGTTTTGCAGAAATACAACTTATATGCCGAGGCATACCCTAATCTAGAAAAAGCTTATAAATATTTACTTACTCTTTCCATTTCTCAAGTAGCCTGTGGAAGGTCGTTTTCCAAATTAAAGTTTATTTTAAATAGATTAAGAAGCTGTCTGACTCAAGACCACTTAGAGGCTTTCATGCTTATGTCTTGCGAAAAAGATATTTTAATGTCTATTGAAAATAACGAAATTGTGAATTATTTGACAAATCACTGTAAAGGTTTAAGGGAGCAGCTCATTTAAACCTGCTGCCGTCGCTGCTGAGCTGCTTTTACTATTGTAATAATTTTTTTTTAAGAGGTACAGGGTCTTCCAACGAGGACTGAACAGGGGCTTATTTTTGACCTTCCTTGTATTTTTTTAAAAATCCAAAATAGTCAATCGATGTATTTTTTTCCGTGGAACTCGAAAACGTCACCAAAAAAACATTTGAACCAGAAACAGAAGAGTTACGATATAGACAGGGTGTTTTTTAAATGGAACATGCCATTTTTTATACGATTTTTGGAAAAAATGTACTTCTAGTATGGTCAAAAATAAGCCCCTGTTCAGTCCTCGTTGGAAGACCCTATACCTAATTTTTGAATCATAAACTTTTGTTCCTCATTTACCAAATGTGCAATTGTTGCACAATTAAATTGTGTGGTAATTAGTTAATTAGAATCTATTTTGTTCCTCACTTACCAAATGTGCAATTGTTGCACAATTAAATTTTGTGTTAATTAGTTAATTAGAATCTATTTTGTTTTTCATACGTTTTTATATTTTTTGTTTTATACGTAATATAGGAATTTATTTTGTTTTTCATAGAATTTTATATTTTTTGATTTATACGTAATATAACTGTTCGACTTGAAGATTTTTTTCTACATAAAAAAGGGCCGGTTTGAATCATTCGCCCGGGCCGCTTCGAAGACCCAGTCCGGCCCTGGTTTTTGGCGGGAAATTGCGTTTAGTATGGTGATTTTTGTCTAGTGTGCAATAGTGTGATTACGATTTACGATTTTTGAATACAAATTGTGAGAGTTAAAGTGTTCAATAATGGATGAAAACGAGGAAAATATTTCAGGTAAGGTTTGTTGTTAAACTTTTTTTAACTAACACTAGTATTAAGCAAAAAATTGAGAGAAATCGCCCAAATTAGCAAAAAATATTTATTTGTCAGATTCAGAAGACACTGCGACTGATACTGATCCCTATGAAACAGATGAGGACAGCGAATATTTGCCCAATTCACCTAACAGAATCGTTGAAGCTGGAACCGACGACACAGAAAGTGAGACTTCTAATAATGAAGAACATGGTATGCAAGCATTGATCACTTGTTTTATATTAATAAAGTTGAAAACTCTATATTTTTTTCAGTGACACCAAGGAAGGCTAGAAAAAGAAAACGAAACGAGAACCAGAAGCAGAAACGTAAGCGTGCGAGATTAACTGGACAGCAGTACGTAGCTTTAAATGGGAAAGAAATTAGGAAGAGAGAACTAAAACCATACAATCATCGATGCAGATACGGATGCGATAAAATTGAGGAAGAGCGGAGGAAATTACTGTTTGAAAAATTTTATAGTTTGCAGTCATATGATCTACAAACACAATATTTAGCCTCTTGTATAACGAAATCTGCCCCAAAAAGACCTAATAGAAATGCAGTTTCACAAAAACAATTTACAACAATAATAACTCTTATGGGCACACGAGTTTGTAAAAAGTTTTTCCTGAAAACCTTTGATATAACCAATAGAAGATTTGGAATAGTTTGTCAAAAGAAAAATGCTGATGGGTTTACTGACACTGATAAACGAGGACATCACGCCCCAAAAAACAAAATTGACGCAGTTACCAGAAATAATGTAATAACGCATATTAAAATGTTTCCCCGCTATAAAAGCCACTATTCGCAGTCCCAAAATGGTAATACAAGCTATCTTCCAGAGGATTTATGCATAAGGAAGATGTATTCATTATATAAAATATGGTGCAATGAAACAAAAAACATTCCCCCAGTTAAAGAATCGTATTATCGAAGTGTTTTTTGTAACGAATTTAATCTTAAATTCCATAAGCCCCACTCAGATACATGTCACACATGCGATCGTTTAAATAATTTGATAAACAATAGTCCTGATGAAAACATTAAAACGCAAAGCAAAGCCGAGCTAGAACTTCACCAAAGGAAAGTTGAGAGTGTAAAAAATGTCAAAAAACTCGATAAAGAGTACGGAAGACAAAATCCGGATAAAGTTCGGGTGATTTGCTTTGATCTCCAGAAAACATTACCTACTCCTTTTCTTTCAACTAATAAAGTATTTTACTTACGTCAATTGTGGACATATAACCTTTGTATTCATGATCTAGTAACTGGAATATCCTCTATGTACATTTGGGATGAAACCATCGGCCAGCGAGGATCACAAGAAATAGGATCATGCTTAATTAAGGTACCTTATATTTTAAGACAAGTTCTTCTTATTAGAAAATTACTAGAACCTTTTTTTTCAGTACATTATGACCTTGCCGCCAAATATTGAAGAACTTATTTGCTACAGCGACCAATGTGGAGGCCAGAACAAAAATAAGAACATCACAAAATTGTTCATGTTTCTCGTTCAAACCACAAGTTTGAAAATAATACACCACAAATTTTTCGAATCTGGACATTCGTACATGGAATGTGATCGTTCATTTGCCCGTATTGAAAAAGCTAAAAAAAAAGCTTTAAACATCTTTATTCCAAAGAACTGGTCCGAGCTAATAAGAAACACGTCAAATAAATTTCAAGTTATTGACATGAAGCAGGAGGACTTTCTCTCTTTTGACTACCTTAATAGTATTATCACAGATCCTAAGAAGGATATGGAGAAGAAACCATTAAAGTGGCGACAGATAGTATGGTTTACGTACAGAAATGAAGATTTTTTCTGTTTCTTGTTCAACCAAACTAGAAATCCAATTTTTCCCTCGATTCACTCTCAAAAATGTTCTGCGCTTCCAGTAGGAAGACCAAAATTGTCCATAAAAAAGTTATTGGAAAAGTCTCTTTATTCGACTACGTTGAAAATAAAAAAGGCTAAATGGGAAAATTTGATTCAACTTCTGCCGTACATTCCTCCGATATACCACGATTTTTACCAAAAAATGCCCCATGAAGCAAAAGTCTCGAACAAGAAGACAAAGGGAAAACCAAGTGGTTCAAAAAAAAATGAAACACAAAATAAAGCTGAAAAAGAGACACAAAATGAAACTGAAGAAGAAACACAAAATGAAACTGATCAAGAAGACGACGTAGTACTATCTGACGACTACGAAGAATACTGAAAGTACTTGCGATTATGATAAGCATACTAAAATCTTCATGTTTCTATTATGAGTTGTATTTTCCTAATAAAACTATTGCTGAATTTTTGTTTTGCTTCCATCGTTTAAAACCATAAGGGTCTAAGTAGCATTAACAAAAAAAAATAAGAATATTAGCAAAATTTTATAATCCTAACAAAAAACAGTTACATATTACGTATTAAATAACATCAAAAAAATCGTGAAAAAATATCTACAGAATTTACAGTAAGCAACTAACTTCAACTTCAAATATCTCAAAATGAAAAATTTGTCGGTTGGACCCTTTTGGTTCTCACCCCTTCAATTGTAATATACTTACCTACAACATTTTTTAGGAGATCGTGGTTACGCCCAGAGGAATTATCTGTTAACGCCATTGGCTAATCCTGTTAACCGCGGCCAATTATTATACAATGAATCTTTAATAAGGACAAGAAACTCTGTAGAAAGAGTTTTTGGGATATGGAAAAGACGATTTCCAGTCTTAGCTTATAGGCTAAGACTAAAACTGGATACAGTTTTATCCATTATTCCTGCTGCCGCAGTCCTGCACAACATTGAAAGACAGATGCATGAGCCAGAGCCGCCGATACCAGCTGATATTAATCAGGCAGAGCTTGAATACTTGATAGAAGAAGGCCAAATTCCTGAAGTTCCTGTTGCCCAAGAGCCTTTGAATTTTCAAAACCAACTCATTCAAGCATATTTTGCAAATTTATAATTATTTGTTTTTATGGAACTCGAGAAATATAAATCTACCCATCAAAATATTTATGTGAAAATGTTGATAAAAAATATTTATCAATTATGAGAAATAAAACTGTCTTCTTGAAAAACTTGCTTCGCTTTATATCAAAAAAATAAAAGCTTCTTGTAATAAACAAAAATCATAACATCTTGCTAAGTACTAAATGCAACTGAAAACATAAATCACAACATAGGTAGTAAGTTTTATTAAAAACCACTAAGGAACTAAATCATCAATCAGCAACTCTAAAAACAAACTGAAAACTTTTCCCAATCAAGAGGGATAGAATTATTTATATTAACTGATACTACTCATAATAAGGATGCACCATCAATGTTCAATGGCACAATTTCATTTTGCGATGCTTTTAAAGAAAGACTTGACAGGATTATAATAAAATCGTGAAGCAAAGGAGCAAAGAAATTATGAATAATTAATAATCAGGTCGTTTAAGCTTATTCAACCTTTCCTTTTCTACTAAAACTTGCAGATCCAGCAGTTCCATATCTTTCTTATGTTTATCCTTCGAATGATCTAATTCTTGAGCTAGCCGTTTTTTAGTGAAGTCAGCAATCTTCAGACGCATATCCATCAACTGATTGTACTTCTCAGATACCTCAGAAGAGGTTAGTGCTTTCACCTGTACGATGATTGGAAGCAGGAGTACTTCGATTGAGCCGATTTTTGTTGGGAGTTACTTGTTCATGTGTTTCTTTGCCAGTACTTCCTTCCTGTTCCTTTTTTCTACTGGGAATATCTGAAAAAGGTTCACATTTTATTTATTGGTATACTCCCAGATAACACAATGTGCGTCAATGTGCTCGAAAAGTTTCGGCCGACTTTAGAGAAAATAGTATTTCAATGGTAATGCTTTGGAAATATGTTAAATATGCGTATAATAAAACAAACCAAATCAAAGTAAGCAAGCAACATCGAAGAAATGCTCCTATTTCAACTTTTAAATTGAATGATCTGTAATGTGCAGGAAAACCACTGCAAAACCGCATAATTTTAGTGTGCGAATTAGCGGTACGCTAACAGCACTCCCTGAACACTTACCAAGGTACCGAAAGAGTAGAGTCTGCTCTGAGTGCTCTACCTGCGCTGCCTGAGAGCCTGCAGTCGGCAGTGATTAATTATAGGTTTAGAGATACTCCGATCGTGCAGGTGGTGCACCACAGAGCTGCAACCCCCACCACACATATCAAATGTGGGAAGGAAAGGGATAAAAAAGCGACAAGAAGGCAAGCAGAAGCAAGGAAGCCTGAGCCGAAACTGCCGGCTGCCGCCATTGCGCCATTTTTAATGTTTGCATTTTTAATGTTTGCATTTTTGGGCATTTAGTTTCGTACGTGTTTGGGTTCTGTGCGTGTTTTCGGTTTCACTGGAAGAATAATGAGTTCCAAAGGGTAAGTGAGTGATAATTATCAAATATTAGTTATGGGTTAATCCAAACTATTTCGTTCTGCGCTGTATGTGGTGCTTGTAGGTGGTAATGCATGCGTGGAGGGTGTGTTTGTGTTTTCACTGTTTATTTAACGAAATTCTGCAAAATCGTTTCAATTTTTTAAGGGCCCATTCGACAAGATATTATTGCAAAAGTTCATTAATAAGTCTTTAATTGCGCATCTTATTTTCTCATTTGAGCCACGTAGGTACCTCCTGTACTTTAATAGTTTCCAAAAACCCCATTAAACTCATTTCATTTGGTTCCCTCTGTGTCTCATCTGTATAAGAGATTTTAATTTAAGTATGATTTCTTTTTCAGGTAGGTACCAGGAATAGCGAAGAAGAATTATTTAGACTGTGCTTTCCTGGGATAAGAGCACAATCTCGAGCACAATGCTATATTGAGATATTTTAACAGAACCCCTAAAAAAACCAAGAAAACGAAACTTCAAGGCATATTGGATACAACTTACCAAGAGGTCTTCTTCTATAACATCCTCATCCATGCTTTCTCTATCTTGGGCATACTCATACACAATTTCAATGTCATTACGGGGCTGTTCAGATGGCTCTGCCTCATCACCACTCGAAACATCGCCACCATAGGGTGTTTCTAACCCAAAAACTGTTTTTTTATTAATTATCGATAAAAGAACATCATCAAATGCTTCATCCGGTCTAGGTGGTGGTAAGCCTCCACCAGTTTTTTACTGTTCCAGTTTGGCATCAGCAGCCTTCTTTCTCAATTCTTTTTTTTTTTATTTCCATACAGCCTTTTGATACTTTCTTTGGATCTATACACACCTGCCGTGGACGAAGCATTAACCTCAGCTGTGATTCTATCCCAGGCAGCATTCTTCTCAGTATTTGTATTTTTATCTGTTTCTTTGTTTTCAATAATGCTTTTGTATTTGGATATTATATCAATGAGATGTGATTTTTCATTTTGTAAAAAATTTGACGTTCGCACCCGTTTCGCACTTGTGGAGGTTGAATCCATTTTTACTTATGAGCACTTTTTTTCGTTAAACTGCAGCAAAAACCGCAAAAAAATCACAAAAACAGAAAAAAAAAACCGGCGACCGGCAAAAAAATTATGTACGAAAATAATTCCTCTAACCTCAAAATAAATCTGACTGAAGTTAGGTGTTAGTACCAACCGATTTTAATTTGACAAAAATTCCCCAAATTGATAAGTTTATTTTAACCAAGTACCCTTAAATTACCGTACAAGTGATTGCAATTTAATCAATTGTTTAAATTTTAACAATGTGTTATTTTAAACAGTGAGTTAGCGAATACGGTGCAAGTGGGCATTAGAGAACTAATAATTCATTGATAAAAATTTTTAAATTGATTTTTTTAACGAATTTTTCTGCAGAAGTGATTTTTTTTTGTGTGCATTTAATTTGAGTTAACATGAATATTTTTTTATTAGCAGTTGATTTTTATTTTTCCCAGTCAAAAATAAATGAAAACGTCATTTCTCAAAAAGCTTGACACTATGAAAAAAATATAAAAAATCAAAAGTGTCATATTTCCTGATTGAAAAGTCAAAAATGTCTTAAGTCAAAATAATTTTGATATTTATTTTCAAGTAAGACTCTCAAAAATGTCACAACTTAATATGTTGGTTGATAGGTGTTAATGAAGATGGTTGACCAAAAATGCGAACCTAATCTGTCTTCTTATAACAAATAATTTTAGTTTCCAGCCTAAAAACAATGTGTTGTTTTTAGAACAATTTTTTGCGTTTTTTATAAAAGTAGGTTTTTTGAGTTGTGTCACTGTTGTAGCAAGAGTGCGATATGTTAAATGAAAAATTATATTCAAGTGAAAACATGGAAGAGCTGATTTCACTTGTCTTGGACATTATCCACACTGAAGGTTATGACAAGGAAACGTTTTAAAAAACTTGCGCCTTACCTCACATTGGTCCCAATCCTTGGACTAGTCCAACCGATATACTTGCTGAATCAATTCGAAGATTTAATGATGATGGATTCAGAGAGTTTATTCAAATAATACTTGCTAACTGCACTGAGAAATCTAAGATAAGTATTCTGTCGAATTATTCAATCAATACCACAACTTACAAATAATATTATCCAAAAGGCAACATTCGAGTGAAAACATGGAAGAGCTGAGTTCACTTATCTCGGACATTATCCAAACTGGACTTATGATAAAGAAACGTTTCTGAAAACTTGCGTCTTACCTCACATTGGTCCCAATCCTTGGACTATTCCAACCGTTATACCTGCTGAATCAATTCGAAGATTGAATGTTAATGGATTCAGAGAGTTTATTCAAACAATACTTGCTAACTGCACTGAGAAATCTAAGATAAGTATTCTGTCGAATTATTCGATACCACAACCTACAAATAATATTTTCCAAAGGGCAACATTCAAGTGAAAACATGGAAAAGCTGAGTTCACTTATCTCGGACATTGTAACGATTGTTACATTATTGAAAATATATATTTTCCAAAGAGTTATTGATCTTGACACTATGATGATAAAAGGTATCTTAAAATCTAGTGCTGTAGATTTGAATCTAGTTATCTGTATTCCAATATTATTGATACTGCTAAATTACAGAGTTCTTCCCATATCTATATTCATTGACCCATTTTGATACTTGAACTATTTTCTTATCTTTTTTTTCGCGGCGAATAGTAAGAGATACAAATATTAATAAACTCAATTTTTGGAATCGCTGTCAATTGCTCAGGTGATTAGAAAAGGCATAAATAGGTTAGGGAGATAAGGATCGTGGCTTTTTGGTGTTTCGAGTCTTCAGGTAAGCAGAAGTGAATTTTTTATATCTTTGAACATCCATCAGACTTTTTAAGGTTTTCATAGTTTTTTGGTTTATTTGAATAAAGAAAGGTTTCTTTTGTATAGTCAGATAAATATTTTCGAAACTTATCTAGTTATTTTCTAGATGAATCAGATTTTCTGACATTTTCTTTTTCGAACAGTGTGTGACATTTTCATGTAAGGGAATTTTGGAAAATCAATTAGGAATGCACTCTAATTTAATCTTTTCATAGATTAAATATATATATCGAATTTTTCTAGTGTATTTTTATTTGAATTTCTAGAGAAAGTGTCACATTTCTTGTCACCTTTTTCTGTCTGTGAATTTGAGTTAATTGTTCATTTTAATTTTGCGAGGAAATTTAGCATAATTCCTAACTCTTCTATTCTAGAAACCTAATTGAATTTATTTGAGAATTGGCTAAAATTTTCTTATATAGATCGGCTCAAATTGGCAAACAAACCCTACAGGTTTTAAATTAGAAAATCTTGGACTGTCGTGGATGTAATTATCTTGATTTTTGCCTGAATAATTTACTTTTGCTGCCTGCTGCCTGAATACTTGAAAGGCCATACCTACCTACCTTTCCTGATCGATATATTTATCTTTGGTGATATTAAATATACCAGAATTATCTTTATTATATTTCTACAGATCACTTACCTTAATAAGTGTCTTATCTATTATCTCCTGAATCGTTGTTTAGATTCATATTATCTTAATTGTCTTGAATTTTAAAATATAATTTGAAGTTTGAATTCTGTCTTGTATAACAATGGTATATAATTATACCCATTGATAATTTGACTATTATAATTTTAGAGGTTACAGTTTAAACTTGAGAAATTGTATTTAGATACCTTTTAATTGATGAAGGTGATTTTGTAAAGTAATTTAACATTAATTATTATTAATATTGGTAATTGCTTTTTTCGTTCATTTAACCTTAGTTCTTATATTTCTGGTCTAATATTATTCTTTATATTTCATGTATCATCCATAAAATTTGGCTGAAGAAATCGTGCTGACTAGGCAAGTGTCAGACGAGTGTTCCACTACTGGATCCTTAGTTGAGTCAGTGAAGTCCTCCAACGTCAGAAAACCAATAGTCGACTCGTTTGTGTCTACCAGTCTAACTACTTATAGAACTAGTGTTGGCCACACATTTCACCAGAACATATTGGAGCACAAATTGAGAGACCTTCTACAAATTGGTGAATGAGGTGAAGAGCTCTGAAGGATCCAGCTACCACCAACTTTTCTGTGGACATAAGATAAGTGCCAAAATTCGATTTTGTAAAGACCAGAATATTTGTAACTTCAGGCATTGTTACGAGTAATTAAGTCAGACAATAATAATCGTTTGATTTTATTGTTTTAATAATTTAATTATTATTTTTTTTTACTTATTATAGATTTTGTAATTATTTGATTTACAAGTTTCTTTATAATTAGATTTATACATTGTTTATGGTGTTTTATTTCTTGCAATATTCTAATGAAGCTGGCAATGAACCTACAACCCCTGGGTTTGAGTTTCATTGGCGCCCAACAATTTTTATGTGGTTTACATAATTAAAAAGCTGGTTTCATTAGTTTTTCTGCGGGAAATAACTTTGTAAGCAATTACTCAAGTTTTTTCTGGTCGTTACATTGTCTTTGAAAATATTTTAAATTGCAATAATTTTTTTACCTGATTTGACTTTACTATTTATTATCTATATTGACTTTATTATCTATATTTGAATTTTTTCTATTTAATTTTTCTTAAAAATATCTCCCATAATGGACATTAACAATTTAAAAACGAACGAGTTAACTTATGAGTTGGAGCTGAGAAATTTTGCTAACGCTGCTCAGTTATCTGTTGATGAAAAACGTAAACTTTTGAGAGGTTGCATGAAACAAGAATCCTCGAATCGTAGTTTTGTTGATCCTACAAACACTAAGCCATTTGCAACTGATTTAAAGGGTGCATATGAAACTTATGCTGATTTGGTTAAGGCTGTTGATAAATTCACTGGAATAAGTAGTGAGAAAAAGAAAATTGAGGATAGATTAACGCATCTTTCTAATCGTATTAATAGATTCATAGTCGAAAATGATCAACAGATTACTGAAAAAGCGAGTTTACAAACTCATGTTATTTCTCTAGAGGGGGAATTTGAAATGAAATTAGACACTTTGCAATTTTACAATCAAAACCCAAATGTGCAAACTTCCACTCCTACAGCTGTTTCTGCTAATATAAACATTCCTCAAATTCAGAATCATAGCCAACCATCAGTGCTACCTTATAAATGGAATACTTATTTCACTGGTTCAACTGACAAAGAATCAGTCATGTCATTTTTGGAGAGAATTGAGGAGTTGAGAATTAGCAGAAATGTCAGTAGGGATGACTTATTTCGTTCTGCATGCGATATATTTAAAGGTCCAGCCTGGACTTGGTTCTCTACAAATAGGCACAATTTTAGCAACTGGGATGATGTAGTTGTCAAGCTCAAGTCTGATTTTTTACCTTATTTTTACGAGCAAGACTTATTACGAGAAATTTCGAACCGTACAATGGGCAATTCTGAAAGAGTAACGTTATTTATAGCTTCTATGGAAAGCTTGTATCATAAATTATCTATTTTACCTGATGAAAAATCTAGAGTTGACCAAATCCGTAGGAATTTACTTCCATATTATATAAACCAACTTGCTTTACTCGATATAAACACGATTTCAGAATTGTCTAATCTGTGCAAAAGGTTGGAAGAATCCAGATCTTGGTCAGATAGATACAAAGCTCCTCCAAATAGAAGAAATGGTCTTTTGGAACCTGAACTTAGTTCCATTTCTAACGATTATTTGACTAGTATTGATGCAATTCAATCAAACAACAATTTATCTAATTCTAGAATTTCTCGTTCCTGCTGGAATTGTGGCAAGGCTGGCCATAATTATAATACTTGTTGGTTGCCTAGAAAATTTTTTTGTTATGGCTGTGGTAAAAGAGATGTTGTTAAATCAAAATGTAGTTCGTGTTCAAAAAACTTGAATGTGAGTGGCGGTCGCCAACAAACCGAGGCTGTCACTGTTTTACCTCAAGAGACTCCCTCAACTTCGTCAAACCAAAAGAACAACAACAATTCCAAAAAGAAATCGAAATCCAAGTAAAACCTACAAATTTCACTAATTATACTGAGTGGAAAAATTGGCTTATCTTTGTTAAAGATTTTTATAATAAAAAACTCAGTTTTGTTTATCCAATTTTTTCTAAAAATAACGACGACACCAGACCTTATCTCTCTGTTGATATAAATAATATAAAAATGTTGGCCCTAGTAGATAGTGGTTCTAATAATTGTATTTTGGGTTCTTCAGGTTTTTATTTGTTGCAACAATTAAATCTAAATATTCAATGCGATTCTATTTTGAATGTGTCTACAGCTGATGGCAAAAAACAAGATTATCTTGGGTTTGTTCATTTACCTATTTCAATAAATAATGTCTGTAAACAAGTGAAAGTTTTGGTCATACCCAGTGTCGTACACGAATTGATTTTAGGTGTAGATTTTCTTAAACTTTTTAAAATTACTGCCAATTTTCATAATTCAACTTATGATATTAATTTACAAAATAATTGCAGTACAGTTAATGTTATTTTCGATCATGATGATCTAACACTATCTCAAGAAAATAATTTACATAAAACAATAGACTTATACAAGAGTATTGACGCTGAAAATAAACTTGGTTTAACTAACATTATCTCTCACGATATCGACACTGGAGATTCAAAACCAATAAGAATGAGACAATACCCATTATCACCCAAAATGCAAGAACATCTTAACAGAGAAATTGATGAAATGCTAAAGCTCAATATTATTCAACCATCCCAATCACCTTGGTGCAGCCCTTTGTGGCTAGTTGAGAAGAAAACTGGAGAACACAGAGTTGTTCTAGATTCTAGAAAAATCAATCAAGTTACCATCAAGGATTGTTATCCTATGCCAAGAATTGATGCTATTTTAGCAAAATTAAGGGATGCGAAGTATCTCAGTTCTCTTGATTTGAGAAAAGCGTTTCATCAAATACCTTTGGAACCATCTGCTAGACCAAAAACTGCTTCTGCTGTTTACGGTCGGGGTCTGTTTGAGTACAAGGTAATGCCATTTGGTTTGATTAATAGCGCAGCTACCATGCAAAGAGCTATGGATATTATTTTGGGTCCAGCTTTGGAGCCATTTTGTTTCGTTTATCTTGATGATATAATCATCGCCACCTCTACCTTCGAGAAACATTTTAAAATTTTGCAAGAAGTTTACCACAGATTATCTGATGCAAACCTCACTATTAACCTCAAAAAATGCAAATTTTGCAGATCTTCTCTGAATTACCTTGGTTATATAGTAGACAAAAACGGTTTGCATACAAGTGAAGAAAAAATTGCAGCGATAAATAATTATCCTATTCCAAAAAATACTACCGAAATAAAAAGATTACTTGGTTTAGCTGGCTGGTATAGACGTTTTATTAAAGATTTTGCCTCAATTTCATCCCCTATTACCGACCTATTAAAAGGTAGGAAAAAGGGACAAGCAATTGTTTGGAATGAAGAAGCCAATCAGGCATTTATGAAAATTAAACATCTTTTAACCAATGCCCCAATTCTTGCCAGTCCTGATTTCTCTAAACCTTTTTTCATTCAAACTGATAGCAGTGATACAGGGATGGGCGCTGTTCTTTTTCAAGAAGAAGAAGGCTTTGAACATCCAATAGCTTATGCCAGTAAAACTCTAAATAAAGCACAGAGAAAATACTCAGTTTCTGAAAAAGAAATGCTAGCCTTGATTTTTGGAATAGAAACTTTTAGATGCTATGTTGAAGGCACTTCATTCACTGTTATTACAGATCATGCTGCACTTGTTTGGCTACATAGCATTTCTAACCCTGCTGGAAAACTTGCAAGATGGGCTCTAAAGCTGTCTCAATATGATTTCAAAGTTATTCATCGCAAAGGTTCTCTAAATGTAGTGCCTGACGCGTTATCTAGAGCGACTCAATTGGATTCAGAAAATCCAAATATCTCTAATACCTCGGTTATCGACATTTCTACCTTACAGCCTGACAAATGGTATTCTGATATGATGAAAAAAGTTTCTGATTCACCAGATCGATTTCCATCTTTTTGTATTAAAGACAATATTTTATATAAACATTTCCATAATCGTTTTTGTATATCTAGTAATCTAAATGAATGGAAAATTGTTATCCCAACCAAAAATCGTTTGAAAATCTTAGAACTTTATCATGATAATCAATGTGCTGGACATTATGGCGTTTCTAAAACTTTCTCAAGAATAATTTCCTTATATTATTGGCCTGGAATGAAAAATGATGTTTATCGTTATGTGAGAAAATGTGAGATTTGTCAGGCCAATAAATCACCTAATAAAGCAACACCTGGACTTATGGGTGAGGGTAGAGAAATAAATTTTCCTTTTCAATGCTGTCTGCTGATCTCTTGGGTCCCTACGTAAGATCGAAACAAGGAAATAGATTTGTTTTGGTAGTAGTGGATTGGTTCACAAAATTCGTTTTCGTCCATCCTATGGCGACTGCGACTTCCAAACAAATTATAAAATTTATTGAAAATCAAGTTTTCTTGACTTTTGGTGTACCTCAAATTTTTGCTTGTGATAATGGTCCCCAATTTATCAGTAAAGAGTTTAAAAATTTCTTGAAAAGTTATGATGTTCAGAAAATATTCTATAACTTAAGATATCACCCCCAAATTAATCATACTGAGAGGGTAAATAGAGACATTGTTCGTTGTATTAGATCCTACATTCATGACAACCATAAAGATTGGGACTTATGTATTCATAAAGTTGGCCAAGCTATAAGAACAGCAAATCATGAAGTAACTGGTTTTTCTCCATCATTTATGACTTTTGGCAGAAATGTACCAACTTCTGGATCTTATTATGGTAAAATTGAATCTGAAAATAATAACTTACCCAAAGTAGGAAAAAGAGATCAGCATATTGATGATTTGAAGGAAGTTCCTAATCTTTTTGAAGATATTCGTAAAAGAATAAAGAAATATCATGATAAAAATGCCAAATTTTATAATCTCAGAAAGAGAGATGTTTCTTATCGGGTTGGTGACAAATTATGGAAAAGAAATTTTACCTTGTCTAATGCTGCTAATGATTATACAGCAAAATTTGCGCCTAAATACATCCCTTGTATAGTACACAAAGTTATCTCTGAAGTTTCTTACAATTTGAGGGATAAAGATGGAAATGATCTGGGTAATTGGCATATTAGTGACTTAAAAGAGAATTTTGCTGATGATGATAATAGCGAAATTAGTGATGATGAATGAAAGTGTTTTGAATAGCTCAAGATAATTTTTTTTAATGAGTTTTTCTTTTCAATAAGTTCCGCTCTGCAGGATGGGCGTTTGGTTGAGTTGTGGATAGTTTGCTTAGCGCGAAATTTGCTGATTGTTCACATCTCAATCAATGAATAGAATAATTTTGCACCGAGACCTTGGTAGTGGTAGAAATCCACGAAGTGCTGGGGTATTGTAGCCTTCAGTTACTTGCCTTTTTTTTTATGGATCCTCTAATATTCTCTTTGTATCGTTTTACAAGTTTAAGATCATAAACTATGATTAAGCAAAACTTAATGATGTAATTCAATATTGGTAGGGGTATTTGCCCTCAAAGTAGTTGTTTTCATTAGTTATGATTAATCATACGTTTATTTTTATCTGAGGTCCATATTAAATTACAGAATTTATCTTTGAAATGTAATGATAATGAAAATGTAAAATTTTGATTGCCCAATATCTTCGTGACGTAATCCAATATTGGTAGTGGTATTTGCCCTCAAAGTAGTTGTTTTCATTAAGTTGCGAATCGTTATAGATTTTTTATCTTCTATATCGGACACTTATCTTGAGTTGTTTATTCATTGCATTCATCATATTCTGTCTACATATTTAGGTATTTTATAGGTAACATTTGGTTGGAACTTTGTCGCTAACTTTATTTAATTTTGAATTTTTTAGATTATGCCTTAGGTGGCTATATCTTATTTTTACGTTGGCGAACGTTAAGCGTCAATAAACAGTCTTCAAAATTTTTTGCTTTTTACAGGCTAAGTGGTGACAGGTGTCGGTGGGTTAAGGGTTCACCGCTGTCTATAGAGGCGGGTGCCCCTAGGGACAGCAGACGAAATGGAAGGGTGGGCGTCGGGGGGTATCTGTTGGGACTGGTAATCCTGGTGGGACGTGTTTCGTCACCCTCACTATATGGATACCAAATGTCGGGCAGATGCTACTGCGTGCCACCTCAGCTCCATTTCGCCTATTAGGCTTTTGGGATCACTGGCAGTGCCATCACTTGGAACACCCTTTCATTTTATTTCGGCCAAAAAGACTGTTTTGCTGCATTTAAATGTAGTTTTTAGCTGGTGGTGCTATAACTACCCCCTTTGTTTGGTGGGCCATTAGGGCTATCTTTTCGTTTCTTTTCTTGTGTATGTCTCAATTCTTTTTCTTTGCCCACTCTTTGTCTTTCTCTTCCCAAGGTTGCATTTGCTGCTTTTCGGTGGTGTTCTTTATAAGGCCAGTGAACGAGATTTCCTGACGCTTCGAAGGTTATGCAACTCTGGCTTAGTTTTCTACCTTTCATCATTAGAAACTATCTATATTGGACACTTCTGCGGGGTTGACAATGTTGCTTTTGGAAGATTGAGACAAAGTATCTACTATTTTAATTTTAGTTTTAATTTTTCTGAGCTTATTATTAGTGATTACATGGGTATCTACGTACTGTTGTTATTAAAAGTTAGGAACACGGTTAGGAGGTAAAAGTTTTTTTGCATTCTGGAGATAACTCTTTCTAGGTGTGAAAAGTTTGTAGACTAGTCTCCAAACTTTTCTTACCGGGTGGAAGGGATATGTAACGATTGTTACATTATTGAAAATATATATTTTCCAAAGAGTTATTGATCTTGACACTATGATGATAAAAGGTATCTTAAAATCTAGTGCTGTAGATTTGAATCTAGTTATCTGTATTCCAATATTATTGATACTGCTAAATTACAGAGTTCTTCCCATATCTATATTCATTGACCCATTTTGATACTTGAACTATTTTCTTATCTTCTTTTTCGCGGCGAATAGTAAGAGATACAAATATTAATAAACTCAATTTTTGGAATCGCTGTCAATTGCTCAGGTGATTAGAAAAGGCATAAATAGGTTAGGGAGATAAGGATCGTGGCTTTTTGGTGTTTCGAGTCTTCAGGTAAGCAGAAGTGAATTTTTTATATCTTTGAACATCCATCAGACTTTTTAAGGTTTTCATAGTTTTTTGGTTTATTTGAATAAAGAAAGGTTTCTTTTGTATAGTCAGATAAATATTTTCGAAACTTATCTAGTTATTTTCTAGATGAATCAGATTTTCTGACATTTTCTTTTTCGAACAGTGTGTGACATTTTCATGTAAGGGAATTTTGGAAAATCAATTAGGAATGCACTCTAATTTAATCTTTTCATAGATTAAATATATATATCGAATTTTTCTAGTGTATTTTTATTTGAATTTCTAGAGAAAGTGTCACATTTCTTGTCACCTTTTTCTGTCTGTGAATTTGAGTTAATTGTTCATTTTAATTTTGCGAGGAAATTTAGCATAATTCCTAACTCTTCTATTCTAGAAACCTAATTGAATTTATTTGAGAATTGGCTAAAATTTTCTTATATAGATCGGCTCAAATTGGCAAACAAACCCTACAGGTTTTAAATTAGAAAATCTTGGACTGTCGTGGATGTAATTATCTTGATTTTTGCCTGAATAATTTACTTTTGCTGCCTGCTGCCTGAATACTTGAAAGGCCATACCTACCTACCTTTCCTGATCGATATATTTATCTTTGGTGATATTAAATATACCAGAATTATCTTTATTATATTTCTACAGATCACTTACCTTAATAAGTGTCTTATCTATTATCTCCTGAATCGTTGTTTAGATTCATATTATCTTAATTGTCTTGAATTTTAAAATATAATTTGAAGTTTGAATTCTGTCTTGTATAACAATGGTATATAATTATACCCATTGATAATTTGACTATTATAATTTTAGAGGTTACAGTTTAAACTTGAGAAATTGTATTTAGATACCTTTTAATTGATGAAGGTGATTTTGTAAAGTAATTTAACATTAATTATTATTAATATTGGTAATTGCTTTTCTCGTTCATTTAACCTTAGTTCTTATATTTCTGGTCTAATATTATTCTTTATATTTCATGTATCATCCATAAAATTTGGCTGAAGAAATCGTGCTGACTAGGCAAGTGTCAGACGAGTGTTCCACGACTGGATCCTTAGTTGAGTCAGTGAAGTCCTCCAACGTCAGAAAACCAATAGTCGACTCGTTTGTGTCTACCAGTCTAACTACTTATAGAACTAGTGTTGGCCACACATTTCACCAGAACATATTGGAGCACAAATTGAGAGACCTTCTACAAATTGGTGAATGAGGTGAAGAGCTCTAAAGGATCCAGCTACCACCAACTTTTCTGTGGACATAAGATAAGTGCCAAAATTCGATTTTGTAAAGACCAGAATATTTGTAACTTCAGGCATTGTTACGAGTAATTAAGTCAGACAATAATAATCGTTTGATTTTATTGTTTTAATAATTTAATTATTATTTTTTTTTACTTATTATAGATTTTGTAATTATTTGATTTACAAGTTTCTTTATAATTAGATTTATATTGTTTATGGTGTTTTATTTCTTGCAAAATTCTAATGAAGCTGGCAATGAACCTACAACCCCTGGGTTTGAGTTTCAATACTATATTCAGATAACTGCTCCGGCCAGCAAAAAAATATATATATAGTTGCTGTGTCGACACTTCGTATTCGCAGTATCGTTCATAAATTTTTGATTTATGGTCATTCTCAGAACGAAGGAGACAATGTTCATAGCGTCATCGAAAAACAAATAAAAAGGCATCTTAAATCTAATCCTTTATACGTTCCCGAGCAATATGCAACTCTAATTAGAACAGCAAAAAAGTTGGTATTCCATATCGCGTCCACGACATGACTTATGAAGACTTCTACGATTTGAAAACTTTGCAAGAAGAATACGGGAGCAACTTTTCGATAAATACCGAAAACGAAAAGGTTAAATGACACGATAAAAAAATGCTCAGAGTGGAAAGCAAAGCCCAAAAAGATTTTTTTACAAAAACTCTTATGAGGATGCAACATTAAAAATGGTTAACATTTCTAGAGGAACAAATACCAGAGGCAAAGAAAACTGCGAACGCAAAGTGCGTGTGGTCACAGCCTATGCTAACAGAATTCCACTAAGTGACAATAAAAAAAGAGATCTTGAAGAACTTGCCGAAAAGAATATAATTCCTAAATTTCACTATAACACGTATTTTAAAAATGTTTTATGGCCACTTGCACCGTTAGTATAACAGTAGTTTAAAATGTAACTATTAGTTATTTCTGAATTTTGGCTTGCACCGCAATTTAAGCCATGGTTAAACTCGTCTAAGCCACTGTTGAACTAAGCCACCGATTTTGGAGGCTTAAATCGGTATAAACCACAGTTAGTACGAATTCTAACCTAAAAAAAACACAAAACAGTGTATGTAACCTCAAAAGTCAAAAGATTACTCTGTGCGTATTCCGACAAAAATTAATTAGTTTCTAAAAAATGGATTTTTGGGAAGACGACATATTCCTAGAGGATGATATGGATATATTAGATATAGTTGATATGGGTTTTCCACGAAGGGTATAAGATAGAGCCGGCCACTTCCACAACATTGGTAATCTCACCTTTTTCAAGAGATTTCGTCTCTTGAAACCAACCGTAATTGGCATATTAGAGCGAATTGAGGAGGACCTGGAGTTTCCTCATGATTTGTAAGTGCACTAAACCGAAACAATCATTTTACAAAAGTATTGGTCAGGTTAAGTAGGTAGGTATGTGAAGTGTAAAACGGTGTTTCAGGAACCACAGTGTGTCTCCAATCAATCAGCTACTAACGACTTTGCGATTTTATGCTAGTTCTGGACATCTATCGGCTGTTGGCGACTTTATGGGCATGCACGAATCAACAGCAAGTAGGATAGTAGCCAAAGTCTCATCAGTTTTGGCAAGACTCTACCCTGAGTTTGTGAAGGAACCGAGAGCAGAAGAGTTTCTCAGAATCCACACAGAGTTCTACAACATCGCAAGATTTCCCAGAGTGTTAGGGATAGTGGATTGTACCCACATCCGAATAAATTCACCAGGTAATTATTACAGTGTTTATAAGCCTTCAAATATCTATATGATAATACTTCCCTTTCCTGCCATTTTTTAAAACTTATTATCATAATTGATCTATCAATAACATTTATAACCCGAAGGGCTGTTTGAAATCTTTGAATATGTTCTTCATTTGGCAAATATAGAGGCACTTAGCTGAAAATGTTACATAAAACATCCTATTAAAAAAGTTTTTTAGTGCTTTTATGATCACTCTACAATTGCTTCAATCTGATTTTTAGGTGGCGATGACGCAGAGGTTTTTCGCAATAGAAAAGGGTATTTTTCTATAAGCACACAAGCTGTGACTAATGCTGATCTAAAGTTTTTAAATGTAGTAGCTAGATGGCCAGGATCAAGCCACGATAATACAATCTTCCTCAACAGTAGAATAAGACAAAAATTTGAAACAAACCATTTTCCCAATTCCATTTTGTTAGGAAAGCACCTAGAGGGCTGGTTTCTCAATAGCAAGTCACCCCTGGGTTAAGCATAACTCCAGGGTAAACATAGCAACTGGACACGCTTACCCTAAAGTCAAAACCAACCCGGAGGTGACTAGCTATTGAGAAACTAACCCAGTGTTTTAATTTGTAAAGTTGCAACAGAACAGTAATAAATTGACGTCAGCGGCCACATATTTTAATAGTAGGTACCACACTATTACAATTTCTGCTACACCAACATGTTTGCCAAACTGTGCAATTGTAATATACTTACCTACAACATTTTTTAGGAGATCGTGGTTACGCCCAGAGGAATTATCTGTTAACGCCATTGGCTAATCCTGTTAACCGCGGCCAAGTATTATACAATGAATCTTTAATAAGGACAAGAAACTCTGTAGAAAGAGTTTTTGGGATATGGAAAAGACGATTTCCAGTCTTAGCTTATAGGCTAAGACTAAAACTGGATACAGTTTTATCCATTATTCCTGCTGCCGCAGTCCTGCACAACATTGAAAGACAGATGCATGAGCCAGAGCCGCCGATACCAGCTGATATTAATCAGGCTGAGCTTGAATACTTGATAGAAGAAGGCCAAATTCCTGAAGTTCCTGTTGCCCAAGAGCCTTTGAATTTTCAAAACCAACTCATTCAAGCATATTTTGCAAATTTATAATTATTTGTTTTTATGGAACTCGAGAAATATAAATCTACCCATCAAAATATTTATGTGAAAATGTTGATAAAAAATATTTATCAATTATGAGAAATAAAACTGTCTTCTTGAAAAACTTGCTTTGCTTTATATCAAAAAAATAAAAGCTTCTTGTAATAAACAACAATCATAACATCTTGCTAAGTACTAAATGCAACTAAAAACATAAATCACAACATAGGTAGTAAGTTTTATTAAAAACCACTAAGGAACTAAATCATCAATCAGCAACTCTAAAAACAAACTGAAAACTTTTCCCAATCAAGAGGGATAGAATTATTTATATTAACTGATACTACTCATAATAAGGATGCACCATCAATGTTCAATGGCACAATTTCATTTTGCGATGCTTTTAAAAAAAGACTTGACAGGATTATAATAAAATCGTGAAGCAAAGGAGCAAAGAAATTATGAATAATTAATAATCAGGTCGTTTAAGCTTATTCAACCTTTCCTTTTCTACTAAAACTTGCAGATCCAGCAGTTCCATATCTTTCTTATGTTTATCCTTCGAATGATCTAATTCTTGAGCTAGCCGTTTTTTAGTGAAGTCAGCAATCTCCAGACGCATATCCATCAACTGATTGTACTTCTCAGATACCTCAGAAGAGGTTAGTGCTCTCACCTGTACGATGATTGGAAGAAGGAGTACTTCGATTGAGCCGATTTTTGTTGGGAGTTACTTGTTCATGTGTTTCTTTGCCAGTACTTCCTTCCTGTTCCTTTTTTCTACTGGGAATATCTGAAAAAGGTTCATATTTTATTTATTGGTATACTCCCAGATAACACAATGTGCGTCAATGTGCTCGAAAAGTTTCGGCCGACTTTAGAGAAAATAGTATTTCAATGGTAATGCTTTGGAAATATGTTAAAAGTGCGTATAATAAAACAAACCAAATCAAAGTAAGCTAGCAACATCGAAGAAATGCTCCTATTTCAACTTTTAAATTGAAAGATCTGTAATGTGCAGGAAAACCACTGCAAAACCGCATAATTTTAGTGTGCGAATTAGCGGTACGCTAACAGCACTCCCTGAACACTTACCAAGGTACCGAAAGAGTAGAGTCTGCTCTGAGTGCTCTACCTGCGCTGCCTGAGAGCCTGCAGTCGGCAGTGATTAATTATAGGTTTAGAGATACTCCGATCGTGCAGGTGGTGCACCACAGAGCTGCAACCCCCACCACACATATCAAATGTGGGTAGGAAAGGGATAAAAAAGCGACAAGAAGGCAAGCAGAAGCAAGGAAGCCTGAGCCGAAACTGCCGGCTGCCGCCATTGCGCCATTTTTAATGTTTGCATTTTTAATGTTTGCATTTTTAATGTTTGCATTTTTAATGTTTGCATTTTTGGGCATTTAGTTTCGTACGTGTTTGGGTTCTGTGCGTGTTTTCGGTTTCACTGGAAGAATAATGAGTTCCAAAGGGTAAGTGAGTGATAATTATCAAATATTAGTTATGGGTTAATCCAAACTATTTCGTTCTGCGCTGTATGTGGTGCTTGTAGGTGGTAATGCATGCGTGGTGGGTGTGTTTGTGTTTTCACTGTTTATTTAACGAAATTCTGCAAAATCGTTTCAATTTTTTAAGGGCCCATTCGACAAGATATTATTGCAAAAGTTCATTAATAAGTCTTTAATTGCGCATCTTATTTTCTCATTTGAGCCACGTAGGTACCCCCTGTACTTTAATAGTTTCCAAAAACCCCATTAAACTCATTTCATTTGGTTCCCTCTGTGTCTCATCTGTATAAGAGATTTTAATTTAAGTATGATTTCTTTTTCAGGTAGGTACCAGGAATAGCGAAGAAGAATTATTTAGACTGTGCTTTCCTGGGATAAGAGCACAATCTCGAGCACAATGCTATATTGAGATATCTTAACAGAACCCCTAAAAAAACCAAGAAAACGAAACTTCAAGGCATATTGGATACAACTTACCGAGAGGTCTTCTTCTATAACATCCTCATCCATGCTTTCTCTATCTTGGGCATACTCATACACAATTTCAATGTCATTACGGGGCTGTTCAGATGGCTCTGCCTCATCACCACTCGAAACATCGCCACCATAGGGTGTTTCTAACCCAAAAACTGTTTTTTTATTAATTATCGATAAAAGAACATCATCAAATGCTTCATCCGGTCTAGGTGGTGGTAAGCCTCCACCAGTTTTTTACTGTTCCAGTTTGGCATCAGCAGCCTTCTTTCTCAATTCTTTTTTTTTTATTTCCATACAGCCTTTTGATACTTTCTTTGGATCTATACACACCTGCCGTGGACGAAGCATTAAACTCAGCTGTGATTCAATCCCAGGCAGCATTCTTCTCAGTATTTGTATTTTTATCTGTTTCTTTGTTTTCAATAATGCTTTTGTATTTGGATATTATATCAATGAGATGTGATTTTTCATTTTGTAAAAAATTTGACGTTCTCACCCGTTTCGCACTTGTGGAGGTTGAATCCATTTTTACTTATGAGCACTTTTTTTCGTTAAACTGCAGCAAAAACCGCAAAAAAATCACAAAAACAGAAAAAAAAAAAAACCGGCGACCGGCAAAAAAATTATGTACGAAAATAATTCCTCTAACCTCAAAATAAATCTGACTGAAGTTAGGTGTTAGTACCAACCGATTTTAATTTGACAAAAATTCCCCAAATTGATAAGTTTATTTTAACCAAGTACCCTTAAATTACCGTACAAGTGATTGCAATTTAATCAATTGTTTAAATTTTAACAATGTGTTATTTTAAACAGTGAGTTAGCGAATACGGTGCAAGTGGGCATTAGAGAACTAATAATTCATTGATAAAAATTTTTAAATTTATTTTTTTAACGAATTTTTCTGCAGAAGTGATTTTTTTTTTGTGTGCATTTAATTTGAGTTAACATGAATATTTTTTTATTAGCAGTTGATTTTTATTTTTCCCAGTCAAAAATAAATGAAAACGTCATTTCTCAAAAAGCTTGACACTATGAAAAAAATATAAAAAATCAAAAGTGTTAAGGAAGATGGTTGACCAAAAATGCGAACCTAATCTGTCTTCTTATAATAAATAATTTTAGTTTCCAGCCTAAAAACAATTAGAACAATTTTTTGCGTTTTTTATAAAGTAGGTTTTTTGAGTTGTGTCACTGTTGTAGCAAGAGTGCGATATGTTAAATGAAAAATTATATTCAAGTGAAAACATGAAAGAGCTGATTTCACTTGTCTTGGACATTATCCACACTGAAGGTAATGACAAGGAAACGTTTTAAAAAACTTGCGCCTTACCTCACATTGGTCCCAATCCTTGGACTAGTCCAACCGATATACTTGCTGAATCAATTCGAAGATTTAATGATGATGGATTCAGAGAGTTTATTCAAATAATACTTGCTAACTGCACTGAGAAATCTAAGATAAGTATTCTGTCGAATTATTCAATCAATACCACAACTTACAAATAATATTATCCAAAAGGCAAAATTCGAGTGAAAACATGGAAGAGCTGAGTTCACTTATCTCGGACATTATCCAAACTGGACTTATGATAAAGAAACGTTTTTGAAAACTTGCGTCTTACCTCACATTGGTCCCAATCCTTGGACTATTCCAACCGTTATACCTGCTGAATCAATTCGAAGATTGAATGTTAATGGATTCAGAGAGTTTATTCAAACAATACTTGCTAACTGCACTGAGAAATCTAAGATAAGTATTCTGTCGAATTATTCGATACCACAACCTACAAATAATATTTTCCAAAGGGCAACATTCAAGTGAAAACATGGAAAAGCTGAGTTCACTTATCTCGGACATTATCCAAACTGGAGGTTAAGACAAAGAAACTTTTTCAAAAACTTGCGTTTTACCTCACATTGGTCCCAATCCTTGGACTAGTCCAACCGATATACCTGCTAAATCAATTCGAAGATTAAATGATGATGGATTCATAGAGTTTATTCAAGCAATGCAAAATGAGACCATAAACGCTATTTCCGAAATGTTTTCAAATTCTAATCAACAACGTATCGTATAACGAACTTGTTTTGAATAGTTACTGACCATTTGATAGCTGAATTGCCGAAAGATATTATTTTGAACTTGTTGACCACTGCGCTAAAGAATATTCACGGTTTGGATAATACCTAGGATTTAAAAAAAAAAAAAAACATTAGATGTCCGTTCAGCTCTTTCGTAATATCTAGGTATTATCCAAACCCTGAATATTCTTTACCGCAGTGGTAAACAAATTTAAAATAATATTTTACTACTCATAATTTCAGTCTCAGTTGACGTACGGTTTAGCTGGATGGGATGTCATCAGAGACTGCTACTTAACAGAGATTGAGGTATTGTAAAAATGGGCATAAAAAATTATTTTTGATAAGAAGAGAAGGTATCCCACAAACTTGCTAAATAAAGATGCAAATGTACTCGACATTAGGCAATTATACTTTTTTAAAATAATAGTTTTTATAAATAAGAAAAAAATTAAACTTGATGATATCGCTCACTGTCACAACACTGGACATAAAAATGATCACGTGAACATCTCAAAAACAAGGAAAGAAATCTCCCATAGAAATTTTGAATATTTGGCTCCTAAATTCTTTAACTTTTTACCAAATAACTTGAAAGTACTTATACATGAGAAAGTATTTCAAAAGAGATTTAAACAATGGATATATACTATAGAAAGAACAGAAATATTAAACTTGTTTAAAAACTAAATAGTAATAATATTAAGGATATGTAAATGAGTAATCTGTTGTGTGTAACATATATAAGAATTGTGTCGTTTCTTCTCGATTGCGAAAACCTAGACTTGAATGTGACTTTAAAACCGATGGTGACCTGGCACTAACAAGCTTTGCTTCTGTGCGTAATTGTTTATTTATTTGTACATTTATACTATCTTGTTGAATTTCTTATTTTTATTATTATTATTTTGATAAATAAACTATTATTTATTTATTTTGTTAAGTATTTATTTAATGGAAATTGATTTTGATTTTGAATTTGCCTTGGAAATGCTGAAAAAAATTGAAGGAAATTACTTTTCCAAAATGATACACTCCATTTGTAATGTTTGATTGATCCTGAAGGAAGGACTTTCAGCATTGTCTGTGTGTGTGTGTGATGTATTTTTTTTTGCTTTGTGTTATTTCAAGTGATATAAGGCAACATTTTGACAAGAGGATAGTTGTTAATTTTATTTTAAATCGTTAATATTTTGTTTAATTTCTAATTCACATTTCAATTTATTTATTTTTATTTTGAGGTAATTCCATAGGCGACCTGTTGCCGCGCAAAAATAGCGTTATTGTATAATCTATTCGCAATCCGAAGTCCGAGCTAAAAGTAAAATTTAAACATTTTTATATGTCTTTGGGAGGTTATGATGACAAACTGAAAAATAGCAGAGCAGGACTGAAGCATATTTTTATACTTTGAATAAGGAACTTTTAATACTGTTGAAACAATATTCTTACTTTTACTTGGTAAGGCAATATAAATATACAGGGTGGGGACTTTAACTGGAACTAATTCGCTAGAGCCTTCGGATAAAATATGCGGACAAAACGCAAAAACACGTCGATTAAGATTTTTTGCTTAAGATTTTTTTTACATAATTTTTTTTATACAGGCTGTTCCTAGAACAGCTGTATGGTTATCAACTTTATTTTTTTAAATGGTAGCCCCTGTATATTATGACATTTCTGGATTCTCTGGAAAATTCTAGACATATTTCATGTACAATGTCATATACCTATCTCCAACTGTTTCGGAAATATTGACAGTTAAAAATTGACCTTTTTGCATCTTTGACAGCCTGTAAAACTTGAACGGTTAATTTTACAGCAAAACGGATCATACATTCTTATCTTAGTTTTTCATAAACTAGCATTTGACACCAACTTTGAATTTAATCCATGATTAAAAATTCCGCTCGAATTATTAATCTCAGGTTAAATTCAAAGTTGGTGTCAAATGATAGCTTATGAAAATCTACGATAAGAATGTAAAATCGGTTTTGCTGTAAAATCAACCGTTTAGGTTTTACAGTCTGTCAAAGATGCAAAAAGGTCAATTTTCAACTGTCAATATTTCCGAAACAGTTGCAGATAGGTATATGACATTGTACATGAAATATGTCTAGAATTTTCCACAGAATCCGGAAATATCATAATATATAGGGGCTGCCATTTAAAAAAATTAAGTTGAGAACCATACAGCTGTTCTTGGAAAACCCTGTATAAAAAAATTAATGTGAAAAAATCTTGAGCAAAAAATCTTAATCGACGTGTTTTTGCGTTTTGTCGACATATTTTATCCGAAGGCTCTAGCGAATTAGTTCCAGTTAAAGTCCCCATCCTGTATGTACAGTGAGTATCAGCCAAATGGAATAAATTCGATAATAAATAAATGGGAAACTTTTCGAAAAAACGCTCGAACACGTTAATTTTGTTTTTTTGCTTGAGATTTTTTCACACCAATTTTTTTATACAGGGTGTTCCGAAAACAGCTGTACCGTTATAATTTTTAGTTTTTTTAATGGTACTCCCTGTATATTATGACATTTCTGGATTCTGCGGAAAATTTTGGACATATTTCATGTACAATGTCCTATACCTATCTACAACTGTTTCGGAAATATTGACAGTTGAAAAATGACTTTTTTGCATCTTTGACAGACTGTAAAAGCTAAACGGTTGATTTTACAGCGAAACCGTTTTCACATTCCTATCTTAGATTTTCATAAGCTATCATTTGACAGCAACTTTGAATTTAACCGGAGATTAATATTTTAAGCGAAATTTCTAATTATGGATTAAATTCAAAGTTGGTGTCAAATGATAGTTTATGAAAAACTAAGCTAAGAATGTATGATCGGTTTTGCCGTTCAGGTTTTACAGTCTGTCCAAGATGCAAAAAAGTCAATTTTCAACTGTCAATATTTCCGAAACAGTTGAAGATAGGTATATGACATTGTACATGAAATATGTCTAAAATTTTTCGCAGAATCCAGAAATGTCATAATATACAGGGGGTACCATTAAAAAAATTAAAGTTGATAACGGTACAGCTGTTTTCAGAACACCCTGTACAAAAAAATTGATGTGAAAAAATCTCAAGAAAAAAAACAAAATTGACGTGTTCGAGCGTTTTTTCGAAAAGTGCCCCATTTATTTATTATAGAATTTATTCCATTTGGCTGATACACACTGTACATAGTGTCCACTTAAGTTCGCAGCATAATATGGGAAACTTTTTTATTATCAATTTTACGAAAAAAAGTTATTCTTTATAAAAGTTCCTGCTTCTTGAAAAAATAATATTAATCTACTAAAACTTGAAATAGCATGTACAGGGTGGTCAAAAACTAGAAAAGTATACAGGGTGTTTCCTAAGTACGGTTCGTAACTTCAGGATGTGATTCCTTACAATATTTTAAGAAAAAAAGTTCCCATTAACATGTGTCCGGAAATGCGTAGTTTCTGAGATATAGGAAGTCAAAGTTTTAGAAAAAAATCGTTTTTTCAGCTCAAAAATCCATTTTCCAATATTTTTTTCAAATTTGGCAGGTCTGTTTGTGATAACGAAAGGTATCTTTTGACTGTAATATGACTTGTTGAATCTGGAAAAAATATCAAAGGTTTCAAAAAATAGTGACGTGCCATTTTTTTTCTACTTTTACCGTTTTTTTAACAAAAAATTCTGTCTATTTTTCCATTTTTTGACCACCCTGTACTAGGTGTTTGTTTATAACTGGAACACTCAGTAACTTTCTTATATTATTGAAAATAAAGGGCAAGTTTAAGCTGGAAAATTTCTTGGTAAATTGCAACCTTAGGCGCTACAATGATATTTTTTGTCGTCATAGGTTTACAGGGTGCGCCAAAATGGTATTTTTTTTAAATGGAATGCCCTGTATATTTTTATTACCCAAATAATATGTGACAAGTTTGTGAAGCTAACTTTCTGAGAATTTCAAAAATGCAAAAATATACAGGGCGTTCCATTTGAAAAAATGTTTTTTTTGGCGCACCCTGTATACCTATGGCGACAAGACAAATCTTGTTGTAGCGATTAAGATCGTTGCAATTTACCAAGAAATTTTCCAATTTAAACATGCCCTTTTTTCTCAATAATAAAAAAGTTATTGAGTGTTCCAGTTATAAACAAACACCCTGTACAGGCTGGTCCAAATTGGACACTTTCTTATGGAAACACCCTTTATTTTTAGAGATAGAAAAAAATTGACCCCCCACTCTGAGGCTCAAATTTCATGAAATTTTGATTGGTGCAAACCGCATTCTGATATCTTGAACCGTTTAGGCGCTAGAAGGCGATTCTCGATTTTGAGCAATACTGTAAAGCCTCCATAACTTTTTTGTTTATGAAAATAATTCATTTCCGTAAAGACCTTTCGGAAGCACTTTTTCAAGCAGAATTCAGTGACGTTATCAGTTTTTTTCTGTCTGGCTTCGATTTCGAGATATTGACCAAAATCCGGTTTTTTTCAATAGGACACCCTATATAAGTAGAGTAAGATGGTATGTTCACCATCATAGGCTCCACCCCATGGGTGCGAGAGAGACAGCACTATACCCCGTCTCTGCGGGTGTAAGAGAGAGAGAAGGCACAATATCAGCACTGTGAATATCAGCCATCGCCAGCGCCCTCTATCCACCATCACGCGTACTATCAGCCATCAACTGAAACTACTCTTGTGAGACAGTAGCGCAACCTATCCTAAATCAATCGCACTACCTATGATTAGTTATTCGCGAGCACAGGAATCTATAATTTTCTTGTCTTTAAATAATTAAAAATAAAAAAAGGTCTTTATCAGCCGAAACAGCAATTAAGGTCAGGGTGAGGCAAGAGGGAACATCAATAAGGAAAGGTCAGTGCTGATCATCTGTACAAAAACTCATTAGGACTTAGGAATGCGACAAAAAGGTGTCATTGCCATGGGTAATACAGAATTAAACGATTCTAGAAAGAAATTATTTTTAATCACAGGTAAGCAGACCCACATCATTGAAAATATATATTATTCTAGTCGAAGGTATCTTGCATATTATTACAAAGTATGCCTGAGGTTATGTAAGAAATATAATATTTTTATCTGAAAAAATAAAGTCACACAAGCGCGAAATGGAGAAATCTCGTTATATACACTCTATTTTGTCTGTAAGTTTATCAACAAAGCGACCCAATTAAGTGTAGGACGGGGATTTTACCCAACCACCCAAAATCTACCTGGCCTGATGTAACCCCCTTTCTTTGTGTGTCTTCTGAAAAAATACGAATTGAAAAAAATAACTTTCTGTTCCAAAATAAATGTAGGTATTGTTAAGACAGAAAAAAAAAGCAATTTATTAATTAAAAATGTGCACTTAGCTACTAAAAAAAAAAACGGGTGGGTTTTAAATGGTTTCATTTCTACCGCCGGGAAAAGCAATAAATAATAGGTACGCCATAGCCTAGAGAAGGCCTTGATCTTGCAGGTGCAACGTACAAGCTTCCCTGATCAACGGCACCTATGTACAAGTTCAAACACGATTGAATTTTTGACGAGTTAAGGTGAGGGGGTGCTAGTAATGTATACAGACTACAGAGGAATGGGAATTTTAATCTCATTCAGCCTGGAATCGTTGCCAGGTGAAGAGTGACTATAGCACAGTTCTATACACAGAGCTAATTTTGAGCTTTTGATTTTTGTGTGTTTGTGAATCTACGATCTACTTTTGAAAAACCGTAAGTAAAAATTTCTATAATTATTTTTTAAAGTGTCCAAGCGCTTATTCCGATATCTACGATATACTTTTGAAGGCCCGTGACCAAAATTTCTATAATAGTTATTATTAAAGTGCCCAAACGCTTATTTTAATCCCCCAATAATTAGATATGTGCCAAAATACTCTATGCATTATGAAGTCCGCATAATTTTTTTTTTTCTAAATAGGATAAATTTAGAGGAATCGTACCTACCTATATACCTACATACCTATTTAAATTTTTCTCGAAAAGTATCCTTGCACCAATTACCTATGCGTAAGCGTTTCAGACATCCACAGTGAACCGATTACTTAACATTTACCTTTCACCTATGCACAAGCATCTAGACATGTGCGGTAGGTTTAGCATTAAGCATTGGACATACAGCTAAAGGTGGTTTTATACAGCACATAACCAAAGTTTTAACATAACATAAGAAATAAGATAAAATAAGACATAACATAATATAACAAATAAGAATTTTGTGGCGTTTATACAGAAAATAACATAACATAGGAAATAATTTCTAAGTAATCAGCTGGTATGTGTACTTATGAAAACTCTACCGAAAACACTATATTTGATCAAAAAAAATTATTAATTAATAATTTAGCAGAAACAGAAAATAAATATCGAGTTCCAAAAAATTACCAGTAGCTGAAAACAAAATCAAAAAAAATTTTTTTTGGGTTGGAATGTTTTGTTTACTAGCGTGCCATTGGACCCATTGGGGACATCAAGGAAGGAGCATGCACAGATCCGTTTTCACATAAAATAAGACATAAAAGTTAAAAGTTAACCAACTTTCTTATTTCTTAATTCTTATGTTATGCTATGTTATGTTATTTTCTGTATAAACGCCATAAGGGGTCTCCATAAGGTCAACTTTTTATCTTATGTTATGTTATTTCTTATGGTATGTTATGTGGCTGTATAAACCCACCTTAAGTGATCGTGTTCGGGGGTTTTCCAGTGTTTCTTAGAAACTACCTAAACACAAAGCGTGGATATGCAACAATAACCTCACTATGATGCCTCCAAACCTGATTCCTACATCATGTACTTGGATGCAACCAACTTGTATGGTGCAGCCATGTCCCAATATTTGCCAACGGATAATTTTAGATGGCTCGACTCTGATCAAATTAAAAATTTAGATTATTTAAAATTGAAGAAAGATTCAGACACTGGAGATATATTTTTGAAGTCGATTCAGAATATCCTGAAGATCTACATTATAGGCATAACGAGCTACCCTTCTGTCCAGAATCAGTTATTCCCAAAGATTCTTCCTCTAAAGTCAAAAAACTTATTCCAAATTTCCAACGTAAAGAAAAATACATCATTCATCTTCAAAATTTGCAGCAAGCACTTAGTCACGGTTTAAAAATAGAAAAAATTCATCGCGTTCTTTCATTTAATCAATCACCCTGGCTCAAAGCATACATTGACCTAAACACAGCAAAAAGGAATACCGCATCAAATAAATTTGAAAAGGATTTTTTCAAACTCATGAATAACGCCGTCTTTGGGAAAACAATGGAAAATGTGGAAAAAGGGGTAGATATCAAGCTAATCACCCATTGGGAAAATATTGGCAGGAAACCTGGAGCGGAAGCATGGATTTCAAAACCTCATTTTAAAGACGTCACTATTTTTGGTGAAAATTTAGTAGCCATTCATATGGGTAAACAGAAAGTTAAATATGACAAGCCCATCTATGTGGGATTTGCTATCTTGGACATATCCAAGACTATCATGTATGATTTTCTGTATAGCTATATCAAGCCTAAATACGGAGATAAAGCATCCTTACTCTACACAGACACTGACTCACTTATTTTAAGTGTAGAGACACAAAATTTTTATGATGATATGAGAGAAAATTTAAACAAATTCGATACTTCCAATTACTTACAGAACAACCCACATGGTCTACCTGTAAACCAATCAATCTTGGGAAAAATGAAGGACGAGTATGCAGGGAAGATCGTGTGGGAGTTCCTAGGTACTGGGGCGAAAGCATATTGTGTTAATGTGGAAGGAGACTTAACCAAAAAAGCTAAAGGCGTGCCTGATTACGTTACCAAAAAAGAACTTAGCATTTCAGACTACAAGACTGCGGTCGACGTAGAAGGTGCGCTTATTCATCGCCAGATGAATACTTTCCGTTCACATAATCACGATCTGTTTATCGAGCTGAGAAATAAAGTGACCCTGTCTTATGCAGATGACAAACGTTACGTTATACCTGGTACAGAGTACACGCTTGCATGGGGTCATAAAGATCTGGTTTTGTATAAGGAAAAGGAATCATCGTAAATTTCTGTAAAGAGCTCTCTTTCTTGCTTAGTTTAAGTTTTTTTGTTAGTTAAAAATGCTTTTAGAGGGCTAGAGTTTAAGATTACAATAAGACTATGACAGCTATGGGTGTTAGTACCTAGTAGTAAGTTTTTTTTTATACATACCTACTTAATTCGGTTGTGGAAGGTCATTATAGGCATAGCACATAATTGTACCCATATATTAAATTCATCTTGAGTAGTAGAATAGACGTTTGTGACCTTATTTTGGATTATTCATAATATGTATTTAGTATTAAGTCTATTTTATGTATGTAATGTTATAGATTTTTAGCCTATCAAATTTCTAATAGGTCACATTAAATCCACATTAAATAATACTTTATAAGATGCTTCGTTTTTTTTTTAATAAAACACAAGTTTTGGTTTACTTAGTTGTTGTTTATTTCATCCTATAAAAATATCATGCAGCTTATATTCATGAACTAAAACTAGATCGAAATGATTTTTGCTGAGAGCATTTACGTCATGAGCCCGAAAATCTGCTAGAGTCATTCCTATGCTTTCTTTATCACGCCATTAGCTATAAATGTAATTACCAATGTAGAAACCTGTATCACCCCAGCCATCGTTGCTAGTAAAAAGAAAATAGAAAAAGGTTCTCTGAGGTTTAAGTCCATTTGCAAATATTGAAGTTGATGAATGCATCAATGAGGAAATGCCTCCCATCGCGAATCCATTTTCAATTTTCAAAAACTACTAAGTAACAACCTATTTTGATCATAAAACCGAATTTTTTGGTCAACTTACAGGGATTTTTAGATAATTTCCAGTTTCTCTAGCTAGTGTATCATTATGTGAAGAAAGACTGAGCTTATTCAGCTAAATGTTCAATATATTATACAACGCATAGACATCGCTAACGCAGCAAACAAATAAATAAAATGTAGGATGAAAAGTCGACGTAACTGCAAATCTCAGAATTTTACAGGTAACGCAAAAAAACTAAAATTCTAATTGTCATGTTGCTAAGAACTTTATTACCGATCAACATGAATAAGAATGGTGTCATACTATAAAACAAAGAATCGTATAACATAGTTATAGCTTTTCTCCGATTAAAATTAAAAGTGAAATTTTTGGGGTTATGCCTTGTTTTATCAAAAAACCCAATTTGCAATTCATAGGACAAATATCTAGTAAAACATATGTGTGTAGTTACCTCTTTGTTTCACCAAAAAAACACAAGAAAAAATCATGAAAATAGTCCAAACTGACCAATACGTCGATAATCTCGAGGATCAGTACTATGGATTCCCGTCTAATGTAACAGGACGTACCTGCCATCTAGCCGTCAATAATACATCTACATCTATGGCGTTTTTTTAGTAGATAAATAGCAATATTTGCTATCGGTTTACGAGAACAGCTCGTTTTCTGAAAAAATTGCAGGTACTTTCATGTTTTATTGGAACATCGAATATAGATACATACACACCAACGTCACCAACCATGAATTCTAAATTAGGTAGGTACCTAACTATAGTCGGTGAATCTGAGTTCATTTGTACATATAGTCATACAAATCAAAACAAAAGTTCCTAGGCGTATTTTTGATTTAAAAAAATCACACAGTCAAAAAAAAAATAAGCACATAATGGTCTAAAATTTGGTTCTCAAAGTCTATTTTTATACTTTTTTTTGCTTTTTCCTTCTTTATTTTAAATATGGTAAAAAATTTCCCAAATAGAGTATAGATTAGATTAGAATAGATTAGTATTGGGGTGTTGTTGCACTGAGGCCTAAAGATCTATTGTGCCCCCCTGCTGAGGCTGATTGATTTGATGTGGATCTCAAATCATAGTACCTCGTCCAAAAAATAGAGTATAAGGGAGAAAGCCAAGACAGAGCACTTTAAGGATAGATTTGGAGCTTCCTCTGGGCTTAGAAGCAATTTGTGAAATGAAAATACGCCTACGAAACGATTTTTTTTTATGACTACCGGATTCAATCGGATGGATTTTAATACAATTTTAAACCAAAAAAAATACCTATAGGAAAGAATTTGTATGACTATATCTAAGAGGTCCAATTATACTATGTGACATAGAAATTGCAACAACCAGGAAATGTAAATATGTTTTATGAATATTTTTGGAATGAAGTTCAAGTTGAGATAAATATGAATAACAATCGATGACATTTTCAAGCAAATTAATTGAAAGGAATTCTTAACAATTCAATAGTGAGTTGCGCCTCCACGTAAGTTTTGACATTCTGAAACCTACGTTAGGCTTGTATACACCTATATAGGGCTAGAGACAGGCCTGTATAGCAATGGTAAGCAAGGGTTAGTTTGGGTTAGTTATAGGTTAGCATAGGGACCCCCACGTCGTTGGGTCAGTTACGAATCCTTCCCTAACTGAGGTTCTGGGGGGTCCTATGCTAACCTATAACTAACCCAAACTAACCCTTGCTTACCATTGCTATATACAGGCCTGTCTCTAGCCCTATATAGGTGTATACAAGCCTAACGTAGGTTTCAGAATGTCAAAACTTACGTGGAGGCGCAACTCACTATTGAATTGTTAAGAATTCCTTTCAATTAATTTGCTTGAAAATGTCATCGATTGTTATTCATATTTATCTCAACTGGAACTACATTCCAAAAATATTCATAATAGCTATTTATGTACCAAGGGGATTATGTAGATTATAATGCCCAAAGGCGAAACTAGCCCGAGGGCCTATGGCCCGAGGGATATATTTCGCCTGAAGGGCATTATAATCTTGAAATCCCCGTGGTGCATACAATGCTTTATTTTCTACTCAACACAATGTTTTTTCATCAATTTGTTATTAACAAAATCAGTTAAACTTGTGTGACAGAATATTGTTTTGTATTTTGACATGTACCTGTACCTGTGACCTGTACCTGTACCTGCGACCTGTACATAGAAACGAAATAAATTAATATATCTATAAACATCTCATAAGGCAAGGCAACGGTGGTGGTCCTGTGGGTTAACGCGCTGGACTACATGGGAAACATTGATGGTAGACCGGGTTCGAATCCTGGCTAGACCGAAAATTATTTTCGGTCAGACATTTAGTGGCTGCCTAGGGTAAAGTGCAAATTAATAGAACAACAACAACAAAAACACCTTAAGGTATTATAAGCGGGCGTTATAGATCATAACGCCCGCAAAAGCGGGCGTTATGGATCAGGTTGTTATAGGTGTGTTAACGTATTTCGTTTCCTAGGTATTATGGATCTATAATAGTAAAGTAGAAAATAAAACATATTTACATTTCCTGGTTGTTGCAATTTCTATGTCACATAGTATAATTGGACCTCTTAGATATAGTCATACAAATTCTTTCCTATAGGTATTTTTTTTTGTTTAAAATTGTATTAAAATCCATCCGATTGAATCCGGTAGTCATAAAAAAAAATCGTTTCGTAGGCGTATTTTCATTTCACAAATTGCTTCTAAGTCCAGAGGAAGCTCCAAATCTATCCTTAAAGTGCTCTGTCTTGGCTTTCTCCCTTATACTCTATTTTTTGGACGAGGTACTATGATTTGAGATCCACATCAAATCAATCAGCCTCAGCAGGGGGGCACAATAGATCTTTAGGCCTTAGTGCAACAACACCCCAATACTAATCTATTCTAATCTAATCTATACTCTATTTGGGAAATTTTTTACCATATTTAAAATGAAGAAGGAAAAAGCAAAAAAAAGTATAAAAATAGACTTTGAGAACCAAATTTTAGACCATTATGTGCTTATTTTTTTTTGACTGTGTGATTTTTTTAAATCAAAAATACGCCTAGGAACTTTTGTTTTGATTTGTATGACTATATGTACAAATGAACTCAGATTCACCGACTATAGTTAGGTACCTACCTAATTTAGAATTCATGGTTGGTGACGTTGGTGTGTATGTATCTATATTCGATGTTCCAATAAAACATGAAAGTACCTGCAATTTTTTCAGAAAACGAGCTGTTCTCGTAAACCGATAGCAAATATTGCTATTTATCTACTAAAAAAACGCCATAGATGTAGATGTATTATTGACGGCTAGATGGCAGGTACGTCCTGTTACATTAGACGGGAATCCATAGTACTGATCCTCGAGATCATCGACGTATTGGTCAGTTTGGACTATTTTCATGATTTTTTCTTGTGTTTTTTTGGTGAAACAAAGAGGTAACTACACACATATGTTTTACTAGATATTTGTCCTATGAATTGCAAATTGGGTTTTTTGATAAAACAAGGCATAACCCCAAAAATTTCACTTTTAATTTTAATCGGAGAAAAGCTATAACTATGTTATACGATTCTTTTTTTTATAGTATGACACCATTCTTATTCATGTTGATCGGTAATAAAGTTCTTAGCAACATGACAATTAGAATTTTAGTTTTTTTGCGTTACCTGTAAAATTCTGAGATTTGCAGTTACGTCGACTTTTCATCCTACATTTTATTTATTTGTTTGCTGCGTTAGCGATGTCTATGCGTTGTATAATATATTGAACATTTAGCTGAATAAGCTCAGTCTTTCTTCACATAATGATACACTAGCTAGAGAAACTGGAAATTATCTAAAAATCCCTGTAAGTTGACCAAAAAATTCGGTTTTATGATCAAAATAGGTTGTTACTTAATAGTTTTTGAAAATTGAAAATGGATTCGCGATGGGAGGCATTTCCTCATTGATGCATTCATCAACTTCAATATTTGCAAATGGACTTAAACCTCAGAGAACCTTTTTCTATTTTCTTTTTACTAGCAACGATGGCTGGGGTGATACAGGTTTCTACATTGCTAATTACATTTATAGCTAATGGCGTGATACAGAAAGCATAGGAATGACTCTAGCAGATTTTCGGGCTCATGACGTAAATGCTCTCAGCAAAAATCATTTCGATCTAGTTTTAGTTCATGAATATAAGCTGCATGATATTTTTATAGGATGAAATAAACAACAACTAAGTAAACCAAAACTTGTGTTTTATTAAAAAAAAAAACGAAGCATATTATAAAGTATTATTTAATGTGGATTTAATGTGACCTATTAGAAATTTGATAGGCTAAAAATCTATAACATTACATACATAAAATAGAAACTTAATACTAAATACAAATACATATTATGAATAATCCAAAATAAGGTCACAAACGTCTATTCTACTACTCAAGATGAATTTAATATATGGGTACAATTATGTGCTATATCTATAATGACCTTCCACAACCGAATTAAGTAGGTATGTATAAAAAAAACTTACTACTAGGTACTAACACCCATAGCTGTCATAGTCTTATTGTAATCTTAAACTCTAGCCCTCTAAAAGCATTTTTAACTAACAAAAGAACTTAAACTAAACAAGAAAGAGAGCTCTTTACAGAAATTTACGATGATTCCTTTTCCTTATACAAAACCAGATCTTTATGACCCCATGCAAGCGTGTACTCTGTACCAGGTATAACGTAACGTTTGTCATCTACATAAGACAGGGTCACTTTATTTCTCAGCTCGATAAACAGATCGTGATTATGTGAACGGAAAGTATTCATCTGGCGATGAATAAGCGCACCTTCTACGTCGACCGCAGTCTTGTAGTCTGAAATGCTAAGTTCTTTTTTGGTAACTTAATCAGGCACGCCTTTAGCTTTTTTGGTTAACTCTCCTTCCACATTAACACAATATGCTTTCGCCCCAGTACCTAGGAACTCCCACACGATCTTCCCTGCATACTCGTCCTTCATTTTTCCCAAGATTGATTGGTTTACAGGTAGACCATGTGGGTTGTTCTGTAAGTAATTGGAAGTATCGAATTTGTTTAAATTTTCTCTCATATCATCATAAAAATTTTGTGTCTCTACACTTAAAATAAGTGAGTCAGTGTCTGTGTAGAGTAAGGATGCTTTATCTCCGTATTTAGGCTTGATATAGCTATACAGAAAATCATACATCTTGTCAGTCTTGGATATGTCCAAGATAGCAAATCCCATATGGATGGGCTTGTCATATTTAACTTTCTGTTTACCCATATGAATGGCTACTAAATTTTCACCAAAAATAGTGACGTCTTTAAAATGAGGTTTTGAAATCCATGCTTCCGCTCCAGGTTTCCTGCCAATATTTTCCCAATGGGTGATTAGCTTGATATCTACCCCTTTTTCCACATTTTCCATTGTTTTCCCAAAGACGGCGTTATTCATGAGTTTGAAAAAATCCTTTTCAAATTTATTTGATGCGGTATTCCTTCTTGCTGTGTTTAGGTCAATGTATGCTTTGAGCCAGGGTGATTGATTAAATGAAAGAACGCGATGAATTTTTTCTATTTTTAAACCGTGACTAAGTGCTTGCTGCAAATTTTGAAGATGAATGATGTATTTTTCTTTACGTTGGAAATTTGGAATAAGTTTTTTGACTTTAGAGGAAGAATCTTTGGAAATAACTGATTCTGGACAGAAGGGTAGCTCGTTATGCCTATAATGTAGATCTTCAGGATATTCTAAATCGACTTCAAAAATATATCCAGTGTCTGAATCTTTCTTCAATTTTAAATAATCTAAATTTTTAATTTGATCAGAGTCGAGCCATCTAAAATTACCCGTTGGCAAATATTGGGACATGGCTGCACCATACAAGTTGGTTGCATCCAAGTACATGATGTAGGAATCAGGTTTGGAGGCATCATAGTGAGGTATGAATTTATTGTTGGCGATAGCCTTTCTTACGCTACACTGACTAACCCCTCCACGAATACCTCGTTTCAGGAAGTGTATCATGTCTATATCTGTCAGTAATTCCAACTCAATGGCTGTAGTTTTGAGAGCTGCATCAAAGGATAGCCCTGGAGCTGTATAGTACTGACAAGGATCTAGACCGTAGGTTGCTTCACACACTTCTCTGAAATTTTCAAAAACATCAGCTAGAATTAAAACGTCGGATTTTAAATAAATATCTGAATATTGACCCAAAGTTTCACATTTAAACAAATTCCATGGTTTCTGGGCACGCTCATAATCTTTTTGTTTTGATGGCCTCTTTTTTCAGCTCATTATAGAAACCATCAATCGATGGCAGTTTAATGTCGTCTAACTTCGAAAACGAGTCTACGTAAGAATACGGAAAAACACCCTTCTGCCGAATAATCTGGAACTCATGTTCCAACGGGAAATATTTTCTCACTTCTCGACATTGTTCTGGCTTCAAATTTTGTGATAGTTTATCTAGACTTGATGCCATAAATCGAAAACTGTCCAGGAAGCGTAACTTCAAAAATATCTGTTTTTGTTTACCTTCTTCATCAAGCTGGACATTGTCTACCAAAACATGCTTAGTAAACGAGATGTATCGCTCCTTATTTTGAGGGATAACATCTAATTTCTCGTTTTTTTGAGCCAATTCCTTGATAAACAGGTGGGAATCAAAATTTGACCCAGAGTGAAAGAAGATAGGAATGAAGCTTGGGGATTTAAAATTAAGATTACAGGCAGAGTGGGCGCCAGCACGATATTTGCCTGTGAGATGGCAGTGATCCCTCACTCTTTCATCTCCCACCTTAAATGGCTTTTCACAAATATGACAATTTTTCGACTCGCGAAACTCGATCTCTTGTTCCCGAGTTAGTGGATGCATTGACACTATATTTTTCATAAATTGATTATAGATTGATTTACAATCAGTCTCTAGCCATTCTACGAAAACTTTATGTGCATCAGGACCCCTGAATGTCTTGAAAATCGAATGAGAATCATCAAAGTCGCATTTAATGTAGTAGGCGAAAGAATAAGGGACAGCTCTGTGAGTTTTGACTGTATAGGAATGTTTGTGACCTAGATCTTTATCTGTAGTATCAACAGGCTCGATAATTGTTTCAAAATCGGCGTAAGCGACAAAAGGCACCTTTAATTTCTTTTCGAAATTTATGAATTTCAGAATATTCTCAGGAACCATTTCTCCGTATTTATTCTTCTTCAAATCTGTTGATGGCAGTTTAACTGAAACGTGAGCACAGTCGTGTTCTTGATGAGCTTTCAATTTTTGCTCGGTTGAAAAATACATCAAGCAACCATCGCAGAAGTGTTTCACATTACAATGTGAAGATAATTGACTCGAGATTAGGCGAGACAGGTTTCTTATTAAACAGTAGTGATTATTGCCAGAGTCATTACTAATTAATAGCAAATTCACATGTCTCGCTTTTCGAGATGTGGTAAAATACAACGGACCAACAACCTCAGTGATATTTCTACCATTTTCATATGTGGTATCCAATCCATATACATTGACAGAAATATCATTAAGTTGTTCAAACTTGCCGATATCATTCAGTTTAATAGGAAATGCTAGACCTGTGAACTTCAGCTTGTTCTCAAATGACAAATAATTCTTTACACTATTGGCGTTTTGAGTCCAATGAATTGGATGTAGGTGAGCCAAGACTGACCACATGAAACATTTTTGATCCTGGTTTCTGACGTTTAGAACAGCTCTCTTAGCATCTATCTCTTTTGGTAGCGGGAGATACGAGGATGCTTTTAGAGGATTCACCTTATTTATATCTACATCTAGATAGAGGAGTTTTTGGAGCGTCCAGCCTATAACAAAAGAAAAATGGTTTAGTAAGTATGTAACCACGAATAAAATAGTAATACATACCGCTTTCTTTTTCCTGGAATTCTGAACATTTTTTGTCCAGGATTGTTGAAAATTGTTGGAACAATTCCTCTAAATCGGCACCATCGCTCACCGGGAGGAATTTGGTATTAAACGACTTCACCTCTTCTAGCTCTTTGGCCTGCAGGAGAAATCGACCGAAGAGCTCCACGCCTACTTTGATAGGGCCAAATTTCTTGACCATATCACCAACCAGTTGAACGAATCTTTGGTGAAGGTGTGGTAGAAATTTATTCAAGCTCGTAGTATCCTGTTTCGAAGAGAGTCGGTATGTAGCAATTCGACACTTGAATGATGTTTTGACAAGTTGTACGCCTTCTCCCTGTTGAACACAGGTGTTGGTCCGGTGTTGGAGACTCCGACGATGACCAGCCCATTGACTTATCAAAATGTCCTGGGCACAGTCTTGACACCAGCGTGTAGTTGACGGCCCTGAAATCAATAAATCAGATTTAGCAACAACAAAAAAAAATATATAGTACAACAGTAGTTGTTAACTAGGAAAAAATATAATTCAACTTACCAGTAGCTTGATATAGTCTAGCACGCTTTACTATGGAAATTAGCGGATTTTCTAGTTGGCGTTTACAGCCCTTCGGTGCAGGGTGTTTTTTTTTTAGATGACGTTGGAGAGCCCCTTTGGAATTCAGGACCTCTTCGCATTGGTTACAGGTATTGGCTGCTACTCTGCAGTCTCCATGGCGCTTCAAAGCATCCTTCCTGGTGAACGATTTTGCGCAATATTCACATACAAACATTTTCTGAAACATATAATTAGGAAATTAATTATAAACATCGCATTTGGTAAAATTTAAATTATGTGCATGTGTTTAAAGCGATTGCGCATAAGGTGATTTGTAAGAGGAGCTAAAGTTCATTCATCTGACGTAAGCGTACTAAGATATTCGAATAAAACTTTTTGAAAAAAAAAAAATTGCATATCCACGCTTTGTGTTTAGGTAGTTTCTAAGAAACACTGGAAAACCCCCGAACACGATCACTTAAGGTGGGGTTATACAGCCACATAACATACCATAAGAAATAACATAACATCAGATAAAAAGTTGACCTTATGGAGACCCCTTATGGCGTTTATACAGAAAATAACATAATATAGCATAACATAAGAATTAAGAAATAAGAAAGTTGGTTAACTTTTAACTTTTATGTCTTATTTTATGTGAAAACGGATCTGTGCATGCTCCTTCCTTGATGTCCCCAATGGGTCCAATGGCACGCTAGTAAACAAAACATTCCAACCCAAAAAAAAATTTTATTTGTCACTCATTTGTAAAACGTCACTTATCAAGTCAAAACATAACCAGCGAAAATTGATTTTTACGAGCTACTGGCTCTACTGACTTGTAAAATTGACAGCTAAACTGTAAAAACTTTTTACAAGTCAGTAGAATTATTTAGTTTTGAAAAATCGGTTTTATCACAAGAATAATTGCTTGTAGGTACCTTCTGGGAGACTTTTCTGGTGATAAACTGTTGGCTACGACTGCAGCTTCATTAATAATATCTTGTAATAAATTCATTTCTGGAAAAAAATTGCAAAATGGAAATCTGTCAAAAAACCTATTTATAACTAGAAACAACGTCTTAACAACGTATCATTCTCATAGTTATACCAACTACCAAAACTTCTGTGAGAAAAAATCAAGGAAAAACATATAAATTTCAAATTTTTGTTATGTATTGATTTTTTATTTGTCCCTATATCTTTTACAAATGAGTAACAAATAAATTATTGTACATTATACGCCAGGTAGCAGTTTTTACTGGCTCTTGAAGGTGACAAGCTCGCCTGGTGGCTCGCTAGTCATTTCCTTCAATCGCCAGTAAAAACTGTTTTACCTGGCTAATAATGTAAAATACTATTTTTCTACTGACGTTTCATAATAGCAACTTTTCGATTGTCATTTCAGTTTTGAAACGACATTCTTTTAGGCACTGAGTGCGTGAAAGTTACTTTTAGGCACTCAGTGCGTAAAAGTGACTTTTGAATGCGTAAAAGTGACTTATGAGTGCGTAAAAGTAATTTTTAAGCACTAGTGCCTAAAAGTGTCAATCATTATTCAGAAATAAAAAACAACACTAAACACATATTTGAATTTTGTTTTGTATTTATTATGAATATTGAAAATGGAATTACTGAATTGAACGTTTGGGTTACTCAAAACAGAACTTTGTGTTATTACCTACTTTCTAGGATTTTAAATATTGATGCCGAATTTTGAAAAGAAAATCGCATGAAAAGTGTCAGGTGTCAAGTAAAAGCAGGTGACAAAGATTTTGGGTGTAATCGACTTATTCACATGAAATAAAATTGTGTTTTTTTTATTATAAAATGCCAGTAGAAAAAATCTTGTATACAATACGTTACGAAACGATGTCTTTTAGTCACTCGACGTGTTGTCCAACTCGGCTTTGCCTCGTTGGACAATTTTCACGTCGCGTGCCTAAAAGACGCTCATTTCGTAACTTATTGTATAAATAGCTATTTTGATTTTGTTTTCAGCTACTGGTAATTTTTTGGAACTCGATATTTATTTTCTGTTTCTGCTAAATTATTAATTAATAATTTTTTTTGATCAAATATAGTGTTTTCGGTAGAGTTTTCATAAGTACACATACCAGCTGATTACTTAGAAATGATTTCCTATGTTATGTTATTTTCTGTATAAACGCCACAAAATTCTTATTTGTTATATTATGTTATGTCTTATTTTATCTTATTTCTTATGTTATGTTAAAACTTTGGTTATGTGCTGTATAAAACCACCTTTAGCTGTATGTCCAATGCTTAATGCTAAACCTACCGCACATGTCTAGATGCTTGTGCATAGGTGAAAGGTAAATGTTAAGTAATCGGTTCACTGTGGATGTCTGAAACGCTTACGCATAGGTAATTGGTGCAAGGATACTTTTCGAGAAAAATTTAAATAGGTATGTAGGTATATAGGTAGGTACGATTCCTCTAAATTTATCCTATTTAGAAAAAAAAAAATTATGCGGACTTCATAATGCATAGAGTATTTTGGCACATATCTAATTATTGGGGGATTAAAATAAGCGTTTGGGCACTTTAATAATAACTATTATAGAAATTTTGGTCACGGGCCTTCAAAAGTATATCGTAGATATCGGAATAAGCGCTTGGACACTTTAAAAAATAATTATAGAAATTTTTACTTACGGTTTTTCAAAAGTAGATCGTAGATTCACAAACACACAAAAATCAAAAGCTCAAAATTAGCTCTGTGTATAGAACTGTGCTATAGTCACTCTTCACCTGGCAACGATTCCAGGCTGAATGAGATTAAAATTCCCATTCCTCTGTAGTCTGTATACATTACTAGCACCCCCTCACCTTAACTCGTCAAAAATTCAATCGTGTTTGAACTTGTACATAGGTGCCGTTGATCAGGGAAGCTTGTACGTTGCACCTGCAAGATCAAGGCCTTCTCTAGGCTATGGCGTACCTATTATTTATTGCTTTTCCCGGCGGTAGAAATGAAACCATTTAAAACCCACCCGTTTTTTTTTTGGTAGCTAAGTGCACATTTTTAATTAATAAAAATAATAAATTGCTTTTTTTTTCTGTCTTAACAATACCTACATTTATTTTGGAACAGAAAATTATTTTTTTCAATTCGTATTTTTTCAGAAGACACACAAAGAAAGGGGGTTACATCAGGCCAGGTAGATTTTGGGTGGTTGGGTAAAATCCCCGTCCTACACTTAATTGGGTCGCTTTGTTGATAAACTTACAGACAAAATAGAGTGTATATAACGAGATTTCTCCATTTCGCGCTTGTGTGACTTTATTTTTTCAGATAAAAATATTATATTTCTTACATAACCTCAGGCATACTTTTTAATAATATGCAAGATACCTTCGACTAGAATAATATATATTTTCAATGATGTGGGTCTGTTTACCTGTGATTAAAAATAATTTCTTTCTAGAATCGTTTAATTCTGTATTACCCATGGCAATGACACCTTTTTGTCGCATTCCTAAGTCCTAATGAGTTTTTGTACAGATGATCAGCACTGACCTTTCCTTATTGATGTTCCCTCTTGCCTCACCCTGACCTTAATTGCTGTTTCGGCTGATAAAGACCTTTTTTTATTTTTAATTATTTAAAGACAAGAAAATTATAGATTCCTGTGCTCGCGAATAACTAATCATAGGTAGTGCGATTGATTTAGGATAGGTTGCGCTACTGTCTCACAAGAGTAGTTTCAGTTGATGGCTGATAGTACGCGTGATGGTGGATAGAGGGCGCTGGCGATGGCTGATATTCACAGTGCTGATATTGTGCCTTCTCTCTCTCTTACACCCGCAGAGACGGGGTATAGTGCTGTCTCTCTCGCACCCATGGGGTGGAGCCTATGATGGTGAACATACCATCTTACTCTACTTATATATTAATAGTTCATTAGAAAGCTATGCTTTCTCTGATTTCAATGATATAAAGTTCGATAGGTTTATCTCTAAAGGTTTTCGAGAACAAAAATTATTTCGGTTTTTGTCATAAGAAACAATGTGCAAGAAAGAGACCTTTCTCAGTTTCCTTACAGAGATAAAGTCCTTTTCCAACACATTGTTTCTTATGACAAAAACCGAAATAATTTTTTTCTCGAAAACTGTTAGAGATAAACCTATCGAACCTTATATTATTGAAATCAGCGAAAGCATAGCTTTCTAATGAACTATTAATATATAGGAAGTCCTATTGAAAAAAATCGGATTTTGGTGAATATCTCGAAATCGAAGCCAGACAGAAAAAAACTGAGAACGTCACTGAATTCTGCTTGAAAAAGTGCTTCCAAAAGGTCTTTACGGAAATGAATTATTTTCATAAACAAAAAAGTTATGGAGGCTCTACAGTATTGCTCAAAATCGAGAATCGCCCTCTAACGGCTAAACGGTTGAAGATATCAAAATGCGGTTTGCACCAATCAAGATTTCATGAAATTTGAGCCTCAGAGTAGGGGGTCCATTTTTTTCTATCTCTAAAAATAAAGGGTGTTTCCATAAGAAAGTGTCCAATTTCGCCCACCCTGTACATGCTATTCCAAGTTTTAATAGTTTAATACTATTTTTTCAAGAAGCAGAAACTTTTATATAGAATAACTTTTTTTCGTAAAATTGATAAGTAATAAAAAAGTTTCCCATATGCTTGAGTGGACACACTGTATAATGCAATGGGGCAAAATAAAAATCACTGATAAATATAAAATATAGGTACTGTATTCAGCAGAACTTAACATAACATGGAAAATACTTAATTGAAATAACTGTAAACACATTAATTATTAATTAAAAAGAGCTGTACATAAATATTTAAAAAAAAAAAGCAAAAAAATGGTGGAGAGGAGAAAGTATTGGATAAGTTTTGTATAAGGTCAAAAGCAGTAGATATTAGAGAGTGTATCTCAAAGCTCAAACGGATATGGGCAGTACCTACATGTCGCACGACTGACGGATTGGAGATGGACTAAAAGAATTCACAAGTGGCGACCTAAAAGTGATAAACGCAGCCTTGGCTGACCTTCAGCTCGCTGGTCAGACGATATCAGGAGAGTTTCGACAGTGGATAGTGGACGCAACTAGAGGCTGAATGACGATGATGATAATCTTATTCGAGCCTTAGGATTCAAATGTCAAATTCTAGCTTCAATTATTCTCAACTTCCATAACTTTTTCATCAGAATCAGAATCTATCAAGCTTTCGGAATCAGAATCTGACTCTTTGCAGCGAATGATGATAGGAGAAATGTTTTCGAAGCTAGTGTTTCCCAATAATTTCTCCCAGTCCTCGTGTATTAAAGTTTCACAATGCCTAACAGTCTGGATTATAGGCAGACAAGGCCTTTTTCCATAAACTGACAACTCTGTTGTTCGATGAAGCCTCCTCGTTTATGTGCTTGTAAAAGTTCTTTGTAAACTCCCATGCCATCTTAATAGGATTATATTGACAATGGTATGGAGGTTAACTTCATGGCCATGACTACTTAGAACCTCATCAATCCCATATTTTTTGTTCCCTGCTTTGCTTACGAAATATGCTCTTACCTTGAGTTTTGGCTTTGGATTGTGAATTGAGTATGTTTCAACGGTATATTACCTATTCAAAATATAAAAATAGGCTTCAGTCCAACTCTGCTATTTTTCAGTTTGTCATCAAAATATGATTCATGCATAACCTCCCAAAGACATATCAAAATGTTACCAACTTATGAAGGTAATAAATAAAATAAAATTCGTATCAACTACCAAACTGAAAGGTGTAAAATCTACTTCCCGCCAAACATGTTATATCACAAAAACATCACGTAACATTTTTTTCAAGTAACTTTTGTGATGTTTTTGAAATCATATTGATATAATATTTCAAATCTCAACAATCTTCCGAATATTACATGAACACCTGAATTCAATATTGCTAACATATTTTCTTAGAGCCACAATAAACATTAGAAGCACATTGCTAAGATGTCACTATCATGTTCATAGTCATTCTTTTGTGACATTTTCTGAATCATATAATGTCACTGTTATGTTCATAATCATTGATAAAAATATAATAGTATTTTCTGATAATTTAAATCAATCTACTCTACTAAACAATATAATTTTATCATCGGCTTGACAACAATTGACAGTTTCATTTAGGTAGTGTAGTAGGTATTATAACCGAAAGAAAACCGAAATCAATCCAATTAGGCAATCCAACAATTTTTAGAACATTATATTGCATGCCAGATTCTGGCTAACGTCAGGGATTCCACCAAAAGTTTTATCAAATAACTACTTTGCATTTTGCATGTTTTCTAGATCACACAGCTGTTTGTCTACTCCCTGCGGTCATTGAATGGATTGCCTTCTGTTCTAATATCCTTGAGTCGCGGGCTGCGTTCGCTATTCAAGTCGGGCAGGGGCACCGATTTCCGTCTCAGCTCTTTTCACGCTTCAAACAAAGATAGAAACATTGAAAGTTACCGATCGAGTGTCTGTGAACGCTACCCTAAGTACCCTAACCTAAAATAATCCTAACTTGTCAAATGGCATGACTTGCAATTTTATTGCATATTTTTCGTAGTGATCCGTTGTTTCGAGTTAAAATGAGCTCCCCAGCAGAAGAAGTTAAAAAGGTAAGTGCCACTTTTTATGAAATGGCAATTATTACTACTGTAATATGAAATGAGGGGTTGATAATTATGTATTTTACAGTTCAGTTCAGTTCAGTTATACAAGCTAGGTTAGGTTATGGACGTTAAGGTCCTGTTTTATATTTGTCATTGTTGGAAAGCATCATTGGTCACGTTCCAAGGGACTCAACATGTTCAGTGATTAGTGAGCGACTTTGTTCCATCAAGTGGAATACACAAGGTAGAACAGTTTCGATTGGCCTAGAGCTGATTTTCATCTGTTTTTAACAAAGCCGCTCACTAAGCACTCAACATGTTGAGTCTCTTGGAACGTGAACATTCAATATCCAGTATCCAGTTAACCTTTACCCACCTACTCACATAAACTAATAAGGAAAAAGGAAGTAATCGAATAAGGACTAAAAATAAAACGCTTTGTATTTGCATAATATACTGGGGAATATTTGATCGGCTTTTTATTTTGTGTTCTTATCCAAATATTTTCTTTTGTCATTCTCTATTTGGAGGTCATTGATTTGGAGACACAAACATTTTTGTTCAATAAACATACTTAATATTATATAAACCAGACAAAAACTTTACCCCTCGGTTTACCCGACAATAAAATTTGAAATCGAGAAACTTCAAAAATACCATTGAAAAAATACACATAGCGTTTTTCGAAAAACTATTATAAACAAAAGTAAAACTAGTTTTTATAATTTTAATAATTTCATCAATAATTTTAATTAGGCTTCCCAATTAATTTTTCTAGACTCGGAAAAGAGGATTCCAATACTCCATTCGTCATGTGAATCGGATAATAAACCAAGAAAAAAAGAAATATAAGAAACAATTAAAAGTCCGACAGGAAAGTTGGCTCAAAAATCAACGGAATCTTCCAAGTACTTCACAAGCCATCAGTACTCCCCCAGATCCATTGCTTCTTCTCACTTCTTCCTCCCTTTCTTCCTCTGTTCCTCGTGCTCCTGATTTTAACACAGCTAATGATAATCAACACACTGAAATTAGTGATAAATTAGTTGAAGCTATTATTAAAAAGCCAGTTGATGTAATAGTTATTTATGTATCAAGGGAATTATGCAGGTGTTAATACCCCAGGGCAACGTTTGTGTCCCGAGGGCCTTCGGCCCGAGGGACACCAATTGCCCGTGGGTATTAACTCCTGATAATTCCCGTGGTACATAGATAATTTTATATCCTACTGAATTTACTGTATTCTGTCTATTTTTATAAAGGAATAAGCCATAAATCAAAATTTCTATTTTTTGTCAAAGTGTTACCTATTCAAGCTAAAAGCGGGAGTTATGGAAATCCTTAACTCCCTTGGGAGTTATGATATCCTTAACTCCCTTCCTTAACTCCCTTGGGAGTTATGAAAATCCTTAACTCCCTTGGGAGTTAAGACCCTGTTTATGATTATCGTAACCAAGGTATTATATGGTTTTAATAGTTCAGTAGGATATAAAAAATATTTTTTCTCCAGAGAAAACTAACTCTTTTTTATCTCATTTAAATACTTGGGCAGTCGATTGTAGAGTACCACAAAATACATACACAAAATTATTACATATTTTAAAACAAGATCTTGATCTACCAATTTCCATAGATGCACGGACAGTTCTGAAAACAAAAGAAGTTGTCCCATATGAAGCTCGTCATATGTTCCCTGGTTATTATTACCATTTTGGATTAAAGCAGTCTATTATTTCAGTGTTGGACAGATTTAACTTTACACCTCTTGTAGAATTACAGATAGAAATAAATGTGGATGGGTTACCACTTGCCAAAAGTAGTGGGAGTCAGTTTTGGCCTATTCTATGTAATATTGAAAATCTCAATAACGATTTTGTTTTCCCTGTTGGAGTTTATCATGGTTTTAGTAAACCCGTAGACCCCAACGAATTTTTAAAGTATGTTGCCGATGACTTTTTCCAAATTAGTAGTCAAGGTTTTAAATATAAAAATAAAGATATTCAGGTACGAATTACAAAAGTGCTTTGCGATGCTCCCGCAAAGGCTTTCATTTTGAACATTAAGAGCCACAATGCCTATTTTGGATGCACAAAGTGTTCTACAGAAGGAACCTTTGTGAATAACAGAATGACATATCCAGAATGAAATTCCCCTTTAAGAACTGATGACTCATTCAAAAATATGGTTGATGAAGATTTCCATAAGGGTATAGCGACATCAATGTTAAAGTTAAATATTGGGCTCGTTAGTCAGGTACCCCTCGATTACATGCACTTAGTATGTCTTGGGGTAACTAAAAGGCTTATACTATTTTGGGTGAAGGGAAATCAGTCTGTCAGGTTAAATCAAACACAACTCAATACCATTAATGATTCAATTCAAAAATTCCGAAAAGTTAGCATTGTGGAATTTGTAAGAAAGCCAAGATCTTTGAATGATATTGAGCGGTTCAAAGCTACAGAATTAAGGCAATTTTTATTGTACTATGGACCAGTACTTTTAAAAAATAATATGAGTAACTCATTATATATGCACTTTATGTGTTTACACACTGCAATGAGAATATTAACAACTGAGCATTTATGTCTCGAATATAATCAGTTTGCAGCAGACTTGCTTAAATACTTTGTAGAAAACTTTGGTGAACATTATGGTGTTGAATATGTTAACCACAATGTGCACAATTTAGTACACTTACCTGCAGATGTCCAGAAATTTGGACCGCTTGATAACTTCAGTTGTTTTAAATTTGAAAACTATATGCATACAATAAAAATGTCATTAAAAAACACTAAGTTTCCCCTACGACATTTTGTCAAGAAAATAAATGAATATAATGTATTTTCGTCAAAACCTTATAATAGGAAAGATATAGAACTTTCGAAGATACTTGACTTTAAGATCAGTGATAATGGGGAACATATAGATTATTTTGGATGTGTGCGTTTTCATGATATTCTTTTAACACTGAGGAAGCCAAATTGCTATTTTATTTTAAAAGAATCTGAAGTACCTGCAAAATTGGAAAAAAATTATGTTGAAAAAAATATAATTTTCATTGCATATAGAAAATTCATGTCCTTCACTAACTATTTTGATAGGCCGTGTCCTTCGAAATTATTTTATTGTGGCACAGTTGGTGAATTGTCAGATACAAGCGAAATTATTTCTTTAAAAGATGGTATTTTAACAAAATGTCTTATAAATGACAATTTTGTCATTTCACTTATACATAGTATGTAATTTGAAATTTTCGAGTAGGTACCTCAATAAATCCCCTGTTTACATAACCCATGCATTGGATATCACGATATTTTTAACATAACATACAATGGTAAGTGGCTGTAAGCTCGTGTATAGCTTAAGCTTGACAACTTCTCTACATGGAAAAATCTTGTTCGCAGGAGGTTTTCCTTCGGCACATCGGAAGGCTTGGAAGATATGTCAATTTTATGCTTATGTGATAACCAGCAACCTGATACTCTGAGGAATGCTTCACAAGTTCTAGTAATGCTTCTCTATAACATTGTCCGACAAAAATATTGGGTATTTCCACTTGTCCCTCATCCTCAACATGTTCTTTTTATGATTTTTGGTTATGTCAGTTAAGTGATAACCAGCAAGATGAGAGTTTCAGGAATGCTTAATAAGGCGTACTTAATTATCCGTCAATAAAATATTGTCCGTTGTTGGGTATTTCCATTTTTACCCTACCCAGGACATTTTGATGTACGATTTTAGGAAAACCTCCCGCGGACAAAATTTTTCCACATAGAGAAGTTGTTCGACTCTTCAAGCTTAAGCTATAAACGAGCTTACAGCTTGCTGGTAATCATTTTTTTTATGATGTATCAAGGACTATTACACTGATCCCAACAAATGAGCTTACTGTTTTCGACAAATGATCGACAAGCACATTACTGTGATGTACTGTGTTTTAAGTCATAAATGAATAGTTAGATAAAGGCCAATTTTTTTCACAGTATGCTGTTGTACATTTTACCAATGGAGATGTCTCTGTTATCCCCAGTAATTGGCTGATAAACAATACTCAATGTAAATGGCCTACCTCCTCAAGGGACAAAAGGACAATGATTGTCAAAAGGGTTAATGCTAAGGATGAATGGCCAGCTTATGAGTGCAATTTGATCGGAAGTTTTGGTAATTTTTTTAATTCATATTGTACAGAACATAATAATGAAAAATTGATAAATCCTTCGATAAATCCTAATAATTGGAAATTTCCCAAATCTGTTTTTTTTTATACAGGGAATGTATGGAGTATTCTAACTATCTGCTAAAGTTGCTGATTGCTATTTTTAGATGAATACGAGGAGGCCCTAAAAGCGGAAAAAAATTATGCAAAAACAACCACAGATGAAGAACAAATAATAGTAAAACGGCAGAAAGGAAAAAGACTGGTGAAACCAAGAAACAGTGAGGATTATGAATTACCGAACTTTTCAGCCTACCAAAAAAAGGATTTACCTTTACTTGAATGTAAGAAAGAAAATACGAATGTCAATTGCTTAGTAACTAATATTTTCCTCTAGCGGAATCAGACACCAATTCCGAGAGAGACAATAATGAAAACTTTCCAGATGTCATTGTGGTGCAAACAGGAGAAAGGGTACCTACTGAAGGAAAAGAAACTGAAACTGTTTCGGTTGTGCACATGGAAGCTGTTGATGTTGGACTGAAGGAACCTGAAACTGAGGATCTCAATCAGGGAATTGTAGATATAGGTTCGTATTCATACTATGTATTACTACTGTTTTGTGCACATTTTTTTTTCTATAAATTGGGAAAACTCAAGGCACGACTACCTTAATTGGCATTTAACAGCACTAAATTTTTGGCCTTATGAGGATCACTTACTTATGACATGCATAAACTAGCAGTAGTTTTGAAATGTGGTCTGTTTTAAAGTTTAGTCATTGTGAATAAAAAATTATTGACAAGGAAAATATCTTTAACGCAATTATTTCAGTGATTTTTGAAAAAAAAAAAAAAAAATGTTTTAATTAATCCGGAAATAATCGTTTTTGGAGTATTAACAGACATAAGTATGGCCTTTTTGGAAACACTGATCTGATTAACCCGATCATCAGCTTTTGTAATTTGTCTTTTTTTCAATCATGTTCATTAAAGAAAGATGGAACACAATCAGCTGATGATCGGATCAACCGGATAACAGGTTCTGAAAAGGCGTACTATATTAATATAATATCACCAATGTGAATTTAATTGTTACAGATCTCGATAAGACAACAGTCGTAGCAACAGACGATGACAAGATTCAAATGATTTTAGAAATTGCCGTTGAAAATAGGGCAATGTTAAAAATTCTACTGAAGCAACAGGATCAGAAAAGTAAGGAAACCCAGGTTGCAGAAAATCTGCACATCGACATTAGTAATATGTTGCCGTTACAGAATGTGAATAATCTTTTAGACTTCGAAAATAAAATTAAAGAAGATGAACATTTTTCTTTGGCTGTGGTAAGATATATTTCATTATTTTATATTTTGGATAGTGTTAGTTTCCATTGAAATTTTAGCTGCAAAAGCTCACATCAGTTGGGGGCTCTGATTACAAAAATAACACTAAGCGGATCATGGCTCTAGTTTTTTCCAATGACCTGGGAATGCTGATTTCTTGGACAGGACAGAAAGAAAATTTAAAAGTGGGCGATTTCACCTTGATCAAAGTTGTAAAAAGTAAGTCAACATTCTAAATTTTATAGCTGGTTTCGAAACTGTTCAAGCAAATTTTGTTCTTGCTTTAATGCCTTGATCCTTGATGTTACTGAGCTTCTTACTATGCAGGGAATCCCAGTCCAGAGTGAGCCATTATTTATGTACTTGTAACTTCTAAACCAGAGTGTGGCACAGACACCTGCAAATTTCACCATATTATGACTTTTTCTGGTCTAAAGTTTTTTTTTTGGATGTTCTGAAAAATAATTTTAACATTTAAACAGGGTTTTCAGAAAATTATCCTTTCTAGAAGCCGAATACCTGGCTTAAAATCTATCAGCATTTGAATTAGGCCACTCTCAGCTGGAACACTGTATTTTAATTTAAGTATATGGTTAAAATTGGAAATTTGTACTCTTTTCTAGAAGCATTGAGGAAAGAATTTCCTATGGTGACCGACAGAGAGTTTGAATTAGTGGTAGCCGATTGGCTCCGTTATTCAAAACAAAGGAAAAATAGAGAACACCACCTGTAATCTGCTAATTTAATAAGCAATTAACCAATGAACCTGTGAGCGAAAATGTAGTTGTCAGCAATTGCGAAAACATCGCATGGAAAACGACCAAAGACGAAAAACCAAAGATAATAATAGTAGTAGATTGGTGTTGGACAATTATATAAATATACAGGCATGCTCTTGAACCATAATTATTGTTTCATTTCCTATCCACGATTATGCGATGTAGATTTTTTTTATTGTTTCTTCTTCATCAAAATGACGAATTTCATCAGAGAGATTGATTTAGCCAATATTTGATGATTCCATTACAAATTTTGGAAGAAAACAAAACAGTTTATAGGTTTCCACAATTTTATTTATATGATACTTTAACATGTTCCACCAATGGTGATGCGTTCTTCAGACGGAATAAATAAACTAATGTGCTAAGCTAGAATATATTAGCACAATATAGCAGGTCCGTCTGAAGAAGGCACTGCGTGCTGAAACATGTTATAGTATCGTATAAATAAAATTGTAGAAAACTAGAAACTTTTTGTTTACTTTCCAAATTTTTAATGTAATCATTCATCATATCTCTTCAACGTTACAAAAGCAATATATTGGTAATATAAATTTTGTAACAAGAACATGTTGCCTCCATGTAACTGTAACATGGTAGCAATTTCCAGAAATATACTATGAGAAATATTAATAAAATGTATCAAAAAAAATATGGCATAAATGTGATTTCAATGTAACAAAACATCCATAAGATATTTCTTTAAATAATATTGATAGCATATCACAAAAAAAATATTACCTCAATGTTGTTGTTATATGAATGTAATATCTCGTGACATTCAATGTCACTTTGTGATATCGATAGTCGAGACATAAGCTATTGCATACATGTCACAATGACATCACCACCATATCTCGATTAATGTCACATTATCACAAAGTTATATAATTACAATATGAATGTAACAAGATTTTGTTTGGTGGGTTTTACTTTTGGACTTCGGATTGTGAATAGATTATAAATATTAGCCGCTTTCGGAAAGTGTGATCCGATTAATCGGTTCGATCGGATTAGTAATCTCATCGTTCGTAAAATGATCCGAAGTCGAGTACTCGCGTTCGGTAAGTGATCTTGTTGACCTGGTTTTCTCATATGTTTGTGATCTCGTTAACCCTGCTCTTGACATGGGTAGAAAATTAATCCATCAGCTGTTTGATTTATATGCTTATGTTTTATGTTTATTTTATATGTTTCTCTTCTGTTTGGTCAAGTTTTGTGTTTGAATTCTTGTGATTTGTTGTGTTTGGGGCAGTTTGGGGTGGTTTGCAGTGTGTTTGACAAGTCAAAGGTCATTGAGTCAAAGGTAAAGGCCTAACCTCAAATCGTTGAAGATAAACATTTTTCGCGGGTGCCGGCGATCGTCAATCCCAATCGTTCGGAAACGTTGAATAATCTACTCTGAAAACGAGCTTAACCGCAATCAGCTGATATTAACCTACTCGCTTCAGGATTCACATTTCCGAAAGCAGGTTTGTTTTCTAATTTTAAGCATCGTTCAAACTTGAAACATGTTTCCAACAGAAAAAACTATTCTATTACTCTTTCATTTACCCTCTCTACTGTCTCACTCGCTCCAGAAATATCACCGGCATCACCGCAGGTGTCTGCAAGTTGAAGTTGTCACTCTGTCACAATCAGTAAAAAGGATCATGTTGAAGCGCATTATTAAATTCATTATTATTGATCCATCGCGTTCGCGAAACATCTTTAAAGTTTATTCGTTCTATTTGAACATATCAATATTATTAATCATTTATTTAATTGAATATTTTCCTTTAAAAACGTAGTAGAAATTACGGTTGAGTTGGTTGGTGTTCGTTTTCGGGAATAAAAACGTGTTTTTCACAAACTAACATTTCTTTATTTTCCTTTCGAGTCTACCTACAGAGCTATCGAAGCTTTATGTGTTTGCGGAATCATTTTATTGTGTATTCCGGCTCATAAATTTGGCCCTCGAGCCGGATTGTAGAGACTAGAACCAGCAATAAATAATTATCAATTTGTTAACCAGTGAGGTTCTGGTAATTTTGGCGCGCGCCATCGTTCGTGCCTACCTGGAACCCCTCAACATAGACCAACCCTGGTGGCGAAGAGTGAGTGAAATGGGAATAGCCTCCTTGCGCAGCTATTTATCAATTATTGGATTTGTCAATTGAATTCATCGATTGGATTGGACTCATTGTCGATTGGACAATAAATTAATAACACAAAGATCAATGTCGGACTTTTCCATTATATTTTGTATTGTTTATTGTTGAACTTTACATTTTGCTACGATTAATTACTTGCATCCAGCAAAAAACTCTCATCAAAACGTTGATAAACGTTTAAATCATTGAATCACAGTAATCACGCGAGTTTTCGCACTTAGCATTTTGCTTTTTTCGTGGACTTTGGACTTTTTCTACAGTTTTTAATTTAATTAAAATACCTACATAATTTAAAATATTTTAGTTGCCAAGTTCTATTAATTTTGTCTTTTAAAATTTAATTTTCAAGTCTATAAGACTGTAATTAACTGTTTGTTCCATAGGCAGTAAGTCAGAAAAAAAATAAAAACGTTTGGTATCAATGTCTCAAGTTGACTTAAGTCCTTTCAACCAAAATATTTGTAACATAAAAATCTCCTGAGGACTTAAGTCAATCAACTTGACAAGTTTTTACAAAAATTGCATCATTTTCAAATTATTCGCTGTTTGTGCACGTGTCCAGTAGATTATTTTACATCAAAATGAGCCAAAGAAATAAAATTTTAATGCAATTAATTATAATAATGGTAAGTACTAGAAGTACAAAACTTAAACTAGCAGTAGTTTACTAATAAAATGTATTCAAATATTAATAACAAAAACCTAACCTATCTTTCCACAAACAAAGATTTGAAATTTTGCATTTATACCAAAAAAATCTATTTTACACAAGGATAATTTTATAGGAATGGAGCCTCAATATACTAATTCGATTACGTAAACACCAACTCCGACATTATCTCCAATTTCTCCAGATATTTTGGAATTAGATGATCGGTATTTGGTTAATGATTACTCGCAGTTGTCAACAGAAGAATGTTATAATAAATGTGAGTTTTATTATTATTGATAGATAGTATAATAATAAATTATTAATGATTACGTTTGATCAGTTATTTAAATATGTTTTTACTTAACAGAGGTTATTTTAATGACATTTTGCAGTAAAACCGGATTCACCTCTTCCAAAAAATAAAGACTATTCGACGGAAACAGTAAGTGAGACTAAATGTGCAAATTCGATGACGTCCTCGCCAGCTCCCTCATTGCCTCTCAAACTCGAAGATATGCTTCATTCAGATGATGATGATGATAGTGTCGTAGATAAAGATTATACGCCCGAAAAATCTGAAAGTGACAGCAACTCGGACAGCAGTGAGGATGACACTAATTCACAATTACTGCGCAGAAATCATATAGTGTCTTCAAATAGAAATGGTAAGTGAATGGTCCTATGTTTGATTGAACTTTAGTCTGATTTGTTTTTGACAGCAGCTATACAAATAATACCAGCAGATATTGACAAAACTGGACCTGGTTTGGTTTGATACAAGATCAAACACCAGCAACACGAATATCACTAGATACTGCTATCTTAGCTGGACCAAGTGGGTCAACCCAAGATAATGGCGTGGAAAAAAAAAATTCAAAAAACCTTTTAAAAAAATGGTCGAGGGTTGTAAGGAAGAACAGGACTAGAAAACTGCAAAGTGAACAAAGTTACGTAAAAGTCAACGGAAAGCTGGTTAATGCAAGACAAATGAAGCCCCTAAAGCAGTGTAGAAAAAAATGCTACTTGTTGCTAACTGATGACATTCGTAAGAATCTTTTTCGTGAGTAGGGTAAACTGGTCCATAGTGGGACGCGGTCCATAGTGGGAATTTCACTCTCCTGGCCATTTTTTCGTCGCGGTAGAGCTATGTTTCAGTGTGTGTGCTATCATAACAGTGCCGCCTCTGAATATCTTATTGTTTTTTCAATTGGTACAGTGCGTTTCGATGTATTGAAAATTCAGGTAAGTGATTAACTGAAAATTTTTATTTCCATGTTCAGTTTTTTTCGAATATTCCGCCGAAATGTATCCTTTTTAACAAGAATTTGGTATGGATATCTAAAACATACATAACCTCAATATTGTATAATTCTGTTTATACATAGCTCTACCACTTTGATAAAATTTTTGGTCATTTGTATTTTGATGCACAGTGGTCCATAGTGGGAAAAAATAAGCGGTCTCTACTGGGATGTGATAAAATAATGCGGTCCATGCCGAAATATGCAAAAACATGCTAAAAATTCTCATTCTTTGCAGAATTGAATATGCCGAGACATCCAAGATCCCAACTGTCAGCACTTTTTGAAAAAAGCAGAGAGGATCATGAAGTATATGCAAGGTCTATGCATTCTGCAGTGAAAGATGTTGTAGAAAACCAAATGACATTGATGAGTGCATCCAAAAAGCATGGTGTAAGCAAGTCAGCTCTACAGCGGAAAGTGAAAAAGTTTAAATTAGCTAATGAAGAACATGAAGAAAATACAAATGATTTTGAATTCGGACGAAGCCATGGTTTCAAACTCATATTTACCAGTGCCGAGGAGCAGCTATTAAGCGAGTATATAATTGAAGCTTGTGAAATGTGCTACGGCTTAACATTATTGAATACTCGTGAATTAGCTTACAAGTATGCCATTACTAATAATAAAACGGTGCCTCGAGCTTGGCAAGAGAAGAAACGAGCTGGAGTCGAATGGATGAATAATTTTAGGAAACGACACCCTATGTTATCGCTTCAAAAACCAGAAGCAACTAGCCTTGGTAGGGCGACCAGCTTCAACAAGCATAATGTGGCTACATTTTTCAACAACTTGAAAAATGTGATAACGAAACATAATATCCAGTCGAACCAAATATACAATTGTGATGAGACTGGTGTCACTAATGTGCATAAACCCGGGAAGGTACTTGCTAACATTAAACAAAAACAAATTGGAAAAGTGACAAGTGCTGAACGAGGCACATTAATAACAATGTGCACCGCAATATGCGCTAATGGGACTTATGTGCCTCCATTCTTTGTATTCCCAAGGAAAATATTTAAGCCTTTCATGCTTAGTGGAGCTCCTCTAGGATCAGGCGGCTCAGCTTATCCCTCTGGTTGGATGACAGGAGACAATTTTTTGAAGTATATAGAGCACTTTATCAAACACGTGCGATGCAGTAAAGAATTCCAAGTTCTATTAATTCTTGACAACCATGAGAGCCGTTACGATGTTCGTGTGCTGAATATGTGTAAAGATAATGGGATTATTTTATTAACATTGCCGCCCCACTGCAGCCATAAATTACAACCGCTGGACGTGAGCTGCTTCTTTCCATTTAAAAGCTATTATAATCAAGGAGTTGACGACTGGATGCTAAATCATCCTGCCGTACCTATGACCATTTATGATGTTTGTAGTGTTGTTGGTACTGCCTACCCTAAAGCATTTACTCCTGTCAACATTCTCAACGGATTTAAAAAAACAGGCATAGCACCCCTGAATTCCCAAATTTTTTCAGATAGTGATTTTATGTCATCTTATGTTACTGATAGGCCCGAAGAAAATGAAAATGGAAATGGTGACGAAAATAATGCTAACGAAGGTGTTCAGGATATGAAAGATATTCAGGATGTAGAAGATGTTCAGGATGTAGAAAATAATCAGGATGTAGAAGAACCACGACATGTCAGCCCAATCCCTGGCCCATCCAATATAATAACCCCTCAGCAAATCAGGCCACATGCCAAAGCTGCTCCTAGGAAAAACCTTAAGAGAAGCAGAAAGAAGCTACAGTCATCAATAATAACAGATACCCCCGTGAAAGATGCCATAGAGGAACAACATAAAGAAAGATTGGCTAAAAAAGCACTTTCAGAAGAGAAAAAGCAGAAGGCTAAAAAAGTTAAACGTCAAGTTTTTAATGACGACATTAGTTCGAACAGTGATGTTAGTGAAGAGATTTGCAACGATTCTAGCGATTTAGAAAGCTTCACATCAGAATATCAAGATTTGTCTATTCAAGAGCAGGACTATGTTATAGTAAGATACATGACAAAAAAAACTGTTAAACATTATGTTGGTCAGGTTATTAAGATAAGTGGAGATGAATATAACATCTCCTTTATGAAGAGAATTGTGGCCGGCAAATTTGTTTTCCCTGACAAACCCGATGAAGATACCTTAGTAGCAGAAGATATTTTACTAAAGCTGCCCCCTCCCTCCATTAGTGGAAGTACAGCTAGGGCTGCTCGCCAGTTTATGTTCCCTGTGAATTTTTCCCAATTTAAAATTGACTAGAAGTGTTTTTTATTAGAAATCCCACTATGGACCACTATGATTCCCACAATGAACCATGTAGTGGTTCATAGTGGGACTAGTGGTCCATAGTGGGACTTGTTGAATAACATTTATTATAAATAAAGGATTACTTGAAACTATTATTAGTTTGCTTCCTTACATCCATACCTATGTATAGGTACGCTTGTCATAATTTATAAACGCTCAATAAAGGTGCTATAAATTTTTGAAAAAAACCGTCCCACTATGGACCAGTTTACCCTACTGGTCATTAGGCTCTCGCGATAAAAGGGTAACATTCATAGCAAATCTCATTAATTTCAAAGAAGTACAGGTTTCTCGTAAAAGAAAATTAGATAGTTCAAAAAATCGAGATGCGACATACCGTCAAACGGGGCGAATCGGGACTAAGGGGTGAATCGGGATATTCGGATATTTATTAACATAAGCGGCAACCCTGTCTCGAGGTCAATGTTTTCAGGTCAGATAGTAGGTAAAAATCAAAGTAAACATGCTGGCTCTTGCATATATACCTTCAACCTGTTAATTAGAGACGAATAGTGAGAAAAATAAGTGTCTTAAAAAGTAAGAATAAAAAAACAGGTTTTTTATTGCTTTAAAAACCTTATGTGAAAAGCCCCTAAAAAATGAAATTATGAGTCTGAAATTTTTATGTCATAGTTTAAAGTGTTTTATAAACACTAAAAAAAATTAATTAAAAAAAAGAGGGGGGGGGGGAGATACGATTTTTTAAGGAAAAAATTTCACTTCAGGAGTTGTTACGTGTCTAATTTTCAGTCAATCAAGTTAGGAGATTGTTCGACATATTTTTGCTGCCTTTGGTCTTTTACTACCCTGTCCTTGCCTGATTTTGCCTAGCACTGAAAAAAAAAGCGAACTATTAGTATAAAATCTTTAATACAGTATCCGCCAAAATAAACAGTACTGAACATATAAATAATATCATTTAATAATTTGTATCATGCATATTTGTTCAAAAAAGGCATCAAAGCGACGCAAAAAAGCTTCATAACGATTTTGCAAATCATTGAAAATATTTATTAGGAGCGGTTGCTGAAATTTTTCTAAGACTTGTTTCAAACTTGAGCCTTTATTCCTTCCAAATCCGTATGACCGGAAATAGTGTTCTACTAAGAAAACTGTTTCTCAAGTTGAAAGATACATAATGACGAAGATTTTAACCTTAACTTAATGTCAACCTCATAACTAATTCCAAGTAATATGCGAAATATGATAATTGCAACTTGCGTGCGCAATTACTCAGAGCTCTAGATTTCGGTACTGTTTATTTTAGCGGATACCGTATATATTTCACAAAACAGTTTCAATAATTATTCACCATGAAGATTTCCACAGCTTCTGGCGATCTTTGAAAATAAGATTGATTTGAGATAAGATAATATTGTATAAAGCAAAATAATTACCACTTTTTTTGAGTTTTTACTATTTTGTTCTCTGTTCTGTGTTCTGTTCTGTAGGATTCAGGTAAATAAGCATTTGTTTCTCTATTTTTGCAGAGGTTTCCATTGTGCAACTTTGAAAACATCAGGTTTCCAGCCTAAAATAATAGGAAAATTTAGATAGGATTTGAATAGGAAAATGTAAACAGATATTGGTAGGGTTAGGAAATTGTTTAAATCAGACAATGAACTAAAGTCAAATGTAGCACCAAAATTTGAATATTGAGTATTGAATGCGCAATATGCATGAATTCGAACTATCCAAAGATAAATGAAAAATCCTCTAGAATTCGGTTCGTGTAACCACGTTCTAGTTTTCTTCTGATACTCCAAGACAGTTAAAAATTCTTATATGGTGAATTGGGAACAAAATAACATAAAGCTGCGACTAGTCTCAATCGATAGGATTTATGGTTCTGATGAACATACTAAAAGTCCCCAGGCCTTCCACTAGGGGAACATTGTCAAAAAGGCGCCGCCATCTTGGATTTTTGACATTTTTTGCTTAATTTACGTTTTACTCAAAAACTACCAATTTTTCGAGAAAATGTGAAGAGAGATAAATTGAAGAGCACAAAAAAATATTTTTGGACTTCCTGGGTACTACCCTTATGGAGATAGGAGCCAAAGAAGTACTGTCAAAAAACAATTTTTTGCCTAATTTTCATTTTACTCATGAACCACTCATTTTTTGAGAAATATAAGGCTGCGTTAATGGCCGCCATGTTTAAATTTAGTTTTTGAAAATGACGACTGCGTCACTCTACACATACGGTTCAATATTTTATTTTATGTCTGATTGACCAATAAAGTGCTATTTATAGAACAGTTTTGCGTCAATAAAGTAGTAAATAAAGTAAAATAAAGTGCTACTTTATTTTACTAGTAAAATAAAGTGCTACTTTATTGCCTACCTGTACTACCTGACAACCTGCCAAGGTGAAACAGGTATACTCGAATTTTAATTTTTTCATTCAATTTTTCTAATTTTTGATAAAAACCAGTCACAATCGTACATAAAATCATGAATATAACGCTTACATAAACAGGCTTTATTGACTCATTATTTAATAGTCTCGCTCGCAAGCTCGCTCGGCCATAAAATTATTCGTACAATACACTGAGAAAAGTCCCAGGAGAAAATTCTTTGCTGGTTTTTTTAGCTGTTACAGTGGAAAATGTTTTAGAGGTAGCAATGTTATTTTGCTTCTACAGAAAAGACCACTTTGCTGAAACTACTTTATTGAAACTGTCAAGATATTTCTTATTCCAAAACCAAACTTTGCTGTTGTAGCAAAATTAAAATTTTATGAAAATATTTCTGCTTCTCTAAAATAGAACTTTTCTAAGATAGATAGATACTTTACTGTTGCAGCAAAAAAAAAATTCCTGTAATTTTTGTTATTGTTACAGTAATGTTTTTTGCTACCCTAGCCAAATAACTTAACTAAAAATACGTTCGGACATTTCCGTGATTTCTTTGGGCCCAAAAATAACCGATAAAATATGTTTCATGTTCATTTTCTTCCATTTTAGTTTAGTAGCTAACGCCGTACGGTGTGGATCGTGGATACTGTCGAGTCAAGTCGAGTGTCGGTCGCTGGGAATCTATTTGGAAATGGTGCCAGCGCATCCATCAAAACTAGCAGAAACAACTCTAGCGCCAAACTTTTCATTAATTGACATTATTTCAGATCAGGTAATGAAAGTTTAGGGGTTTAAATAGAGTTTGTTTATCTCCTGGTTTTGTTATGATGGACGCGCTACTACATATTTCCAAAGATTTCCAGCAAAATATTTTGGCTATTGGTGAGACAAATAAATTCCCATGGCTAATAAAACACTTGGTTGATTCTGGCAAGAAATTTTTTGTTCTGAGACAAACTCTTCCCTATTTCAGGAAGCATTTCTAATAACAACAACAAATATTTTTTCTGTCTTAGCAATCTACTTTTCAATAGCAAAAAAGGATGTTTTTGAGGGTATATAACCTCTTATCTAGGACAGCATAGTTACTTTCCTACGACAGCAAAGTAGCTTTTCTATGCCAGCAAAGTGACCTTGTAGAAACTGTGAGTAAATTCTTTATAAAGTCACTTTGCTACCGCAAATAAACGGTGCCAGTAAAGTTATCTTTTCGGCGGTAGTAAAGATCTTGGCTGTCCCCTATGTAGCCAAAATTTTTGGCTACGGCAGCAAAAAAATTTAGGTTATCTCAAAAAATCCGCAATAGTTTCCAAAATCCTTTGGCATAAAGATTATTATCTACAATCTCTGCAATTACCGTTTTTTAATTTTTCGTGGTTATCAATAAAATATGCTTTTCACGGATCCAAGCTAGATAAACATGCAAATATGCAACCACCAACACATTTAGTTGTTTTGCTGGTTGCGAACATGATTTTTGAATTTAAAAAAAAGGCTGAATATCGAAAAACCAAAATAAGGAATTGTAGATAATCGATCAAATAATGTTTATGCCAAATTTGAGCCAATTCTGATGTGCCGTTTTTTTAAAGACCTTAAAACAAGTTTCGAAAAATGAACCAATCACAGTTTAAACATGGAGGCCATTAACGCGCCCATGAGGAGACAAATCGAACATCCGCGGTAGTACTCTTATCAAGATAGGAGCCGATGGAGTACCGCCCACATAGGATTTTTCTTTTTTTTTTCTTTTTGAGAGAAAAGCATTAGCAGGAAATTTCAAGAACGTGACTTAAAACATATTTCTGATATGAGTACTCGCGTCCGGAAAGTGTCACTTTTCCACACGCGATTACAGTTGGCCGAACGATGCGAAGCGGAGTTCTGCCAAGCAATCAAGTGAGGAAAAGAGAATGATCAATTGGAATGGGAATGGAAAGATATAAATGAAGAGCTACATCCTATTACAATGGAACAAGAGGTAGCTCCAGAATTTATCTTAAGAATGATTTTTTGTAACTTCAAAACGGGATGCACGACGCAATGTATGTAGTTGCAAAAAATCAAGCGTTTTTTGCTCAAATTTGTGCGGTTCTTGCTAGGGAAATTCCTGCGAAAATATTCTTCAACAAAGTTCTCCTTCGAACAATACGGAGTCCGATGAAGAAATGTAAATAGGCCAGGCGGCCTATTCTTGAATTATTTCGTATACGGATGTTTGCCGAAATCGGCACTTTTTCGAATGAGACAAAATAATGCAATTCTTGAACACTTTTATTTGGGTCGAATGCGGATTTTTCATGCGAAAGGCAGTCGTTTGAAATAAACCATTCGAGTTTCGAAAATACGCATACGAAAAGCGTTCTCTAACCTAATATTTATAGAATTTTACTAATTTTAGACGTTAGTTATTTGATTTGTGTGTTGTGATAAACAAAATTTTTGAAGCTTATATTTATTATTTATTATAAAATGGATATTGAAGATATCGCATATGTAAATGCAGTGGAAAATGTGGAAGAGGCAGAATTATTGGCCAATAGGGGTCCCCCTCGACATTATGTGCCCCACAATCCATTTGAAGAGAGCGACGACCAATTTGTTCAAATATATAGATTAACCAAAAATAGTGTTAATGAGCTCATTGACATAATTCGGCCTTTTATGGTAGAGCCGAATAGGGTGAGTGCCCTTAACATCGAAAGGAAGGTGGGTGTTGTAGTATCAACTATAACTATAATGTAGTTGGTTATATTATATATATATATATATATATATATATATATATATATATATATATTATCAACTATAGTTATGTAGTAGGTTATTTTTGTTCATGAAAATTAATTTGATTATTATTCATCCAAGATTTTAGTATATTCAACGATTACTGATATTTTTAGGTATTAACAGCTTTGAGATTTTTCGGTTCAGGAAGTTACCAAATGGATATTGGTCGAAATTTGCACCATTCCGTTTCACAGGCATCAGTATCCAGGTGCCTTGAAGAAGTTACTAATGCTATTAATACCCCAGCTATTTTCAATACATTTGTAAAGCTTCCACCAACTGTACCTGAGTTGGAAGCAATTAGAAATAGGTAAGTAATATGCTGTTCAAAAAATTTGTTTATCTCATTTTGATAAACAAAACTACAATAGACATATTATACTTTATGCACCTTTATGTATTGTAGGTACTTTTTAAAAAATATATTTCTTCAATATAGGTCATGATTTAGATTTTGAATGTAGGTATAGGAGCAAAGTTACAGTAAATCTATAGCAACTATTGAGAAAATTTACTGAAGAATTTTTTTTCACTTGAGGAAAAAAAAATTTGCTCATTTTACTTATGTCTTGAATAAAATAAAAAAGCAATTTTAGAATTGCATTACAAAACTTTTTTGCTAAAATAGTATATTATGCAATGATCATGTAATGATAGCCATTAATACACGAGCATGTTGTAGGATACGAAACGAGCCGCAGGCGAGTTTCGTATATAACATGCGAGTGTATTAATGGCCATTACATGAGAGTTGCATACACTATTTTTTCTACTGCCATTGATAAAACTTATGATATTTAGATATATCAACATTATGCTTAACTTTGAATAGAGATTTTATAATCGATAATCCATAATACAGTTGAAGGCTCCATTTTTTGTTGTAATTCTTCAAAATATACTATCAAAACATTTTCTGAGAAGGACGATGTGTTTTTGGTGTTTCCAATCCATAAATTGTCCATATAATTTTTCGTAAATTTTCTTGGACTTGTCCGGTAGTATATTATTAACTGCATTTGTCGCCCTTTTTTTAATTTCTGGATGTGTTAGTGAAAATTCTTCGTTATCGCTCAATATTTACATAATAATGCCTTCTCCCAAACTTTAAGTATTAACTTTTAATAACAATTTGAAGTATTTTTTTTTATAAAATTATTGTTTTTCGCTAAATTACCATGGAAAAGCTATAAACAGAGTGCTGCCGACATTAAAAAAAAAAAAAAAATCAATTTTTTTAACTGGTGGCGCCATCTATTGACAATGTATAATAATGAGAAAAGTTAAAATTCTTCCTTATCATTCATGATTTCCATAATAATTATTCTTTGTCCCAAACTTTAGGTAACTTTTAAACAATTCGGAGTCTTTTTTATAGTTATCAAAATAATTGTTTTACGCAAAATTACCGTTTAAAATGTTTAATATCTTAACTAGTGCTGCCATCTATCAACATTGTATAATATTAAAAATGAGTATTATAATGAAAATCTGTATCGTAATGAAGTTCATTATGATACAGATTTTAATCGTTTAATAGCGTATTATGAAATGTCAGTAGAAAAATTATCTTTCACAACTTCTAGGCTTAAATCACTTGTATATTAAATAACTTTTGTGTAATCCTACTTACTTATGCAAACTCAAATAGTAGGTACTTGTCGAATAACTATTAAAATTATAGATTTTTTCAAAAATATGGATTGCCAGGAGTTGTTGGATGTGTTGACTGCACCCATGTGGCAATATTTCCTCCAAACATAGCTGAACCAAATTTTCCCGAAGTAGCCTATGTGAATCGGAAGGGTTATCACTCAATTAACACCCAGTTGGTAAGATTTTTTAAGTATTAAGTATTATCATTGTCACCTAAACATTTTTTTTTCAGATTTGTGATGATAATCTTAGGATAATAAATGTATCTGCTCGATTTCCTGGAAGTTCAAATGACATGCATGTGTGGAATAACAGCAGTGCTTTGCAATATATCACAGACTTGCATAGAAATGGATATAATTCCTTTCATTTCATTGGTAAGTTAGTAGTTTAATTCTTTCCATACAAAAGGCAAATAAGATTTTTATACTTGACTTTGATTTGTTAAAAATATGCTTATATGATTTCAGTTCAGATACAAATTATTTTATGTTTTATTTTTCAGGAGATTCAGGCTACTATTTAAGACCTTGGCTAATGAAACCTATTGCAGCTGCTCTACCTGGGAGTCCAGAGGATCGATATAACATTGCATTTAGAACCTGCAGGTCTCTTATAGAGCAATGTAATGGGGTTTTGAAGATGAGGTTTAGATGTCTCTTGAAACACCGTTCCCTACATTACCATCCCCAAAAGGCGGGTAAAATTATTAATGCCTGCAGAGTTCTGCACAATATATGCATTAATAATAATAATCCCCTACCACCACAGCTACAACCAGATGAAAATGTTGACTTTGGAATTTACCATCACGATGCAAACAATGTAAATCACATTCAACAGCATCGCAATCCAGATTTGGTCGCAGGAGAACATATACAGAGAAGGATTGTGAGAAATTATTTTTAGAATTCTAAGAACAGAATAATTAGATTTAAGGATTACAGGGTATGAGGATTATAGGGTATAAGGATTACAGGGTTTAAGGATTATAGGGTCTAAGGATTATAAGGTTTAAGGATTACAGGGTTTAAGGATTATAGGGTATAAGGGTTATGGATTTTTTTTTCAAATTTATGTATTTGTAATTGTAAAAAGTAAAATAAGACAAGTATTGATATAAGTTCGTTTAATACCAAAATAAAAAATGTTTCAACAACTTTAAGTGCTTTATTTATCACAGTGATAGTGACCGTCACTCAAATTTATAGGCTTTTACTTAATAATTATATTTCAATATTATTTGATTTTAAATATCACTCAATATAAGAACTATGACTAGACGATAGTAATTTCTATTCTACCTATAGAATTCAATTTTTTTACTTACTTACTAAAGACTAAAGTTTATGTTGAATATATTTTAACAGTTGTTCATTTTCAATATCACTCAAAAAGTAGTATATTATCACCTCGAATATCACTATATCCTTGTCCTTAAATATAAACTAAACTAATTCAAACAAAAAAAAACAGCTTTTCACTAAGGGCTGAACTAACAGTAATCTACTAAACTTACATTTATAGACTTTGGGCTAAATCTATTTGAGCATCCTTAAGATTTTAATATCACTCAATATAATTATTATTAAACTACATACATACTTAAATAGGTACAAAATGAACTAATCTTAGGTTAATATAGACTACAAATAAACTTCACTCAACTAAATACATACTACTTTAATTAAATCTATAAGCTAAGTACCCAATACAATTCAGTAGAATTGGAAGTTTTTTTTTAACAAAAAATATTTAAGTCAACATAGTTACTAAGTTACTCACTATCACTATTATGGTTGCTATTATTATTTAAAGAAGCAGTGAGATGTTCTAACGCTGAAGCTATCCTCTCTTTGGCTTCACAGTCCCTTCTCATCAAGGATATTTTTTCTTTGAGGTAGTTTTCATAAATGATATTCTTTCCCTCCATTATCTTAGCCATTTTTTCAGACGCCCCTATCGACCTGTCTAGCCTCTGAACCCTTACAGGGGTTTTGGAAAATCTTGACCCTTTAGCCTCATTAGGTGTTACCCTCGGGGTTACCAATGGTTCGTCCTCGGGTTCGTCAACAGTTTGATCAACCCTTGGATTGGACACAATCACATCCACTTCAACTGGAACAAATGAGGATGAAGTGCTAGGCTTAACTTCCTTCTTTGGTGGCATTGTAAAAACTGTCATCGATTCAGCTACTTCAGGCATACCCTCTATAACTACTGGGGATATTAGGTTTAGAATCTTCTGATCCTCATTGGTTATTTCCTCATTTATAGGAGGGCCACCACCAGTTTGATCCAAGTGTCTCCTTATAGTTGCAGATTTGGTTTTCACTGCGATTTTTATATCATGCCATGTCTAAAAAATATAGTGGTGTAGTTGTAATATGAACAGAGAGCAAGTAATTATTTTTATACTAACCTTACGCCATTTTATCCATCCCTTGTTTGCGCCCGGCATGGCATTTAAAATTGAGGAAATTTCCTCCCACAAGGCTTGTCCCTTTTTAAAGGTAAAATCTTTTGAAAACTTTGATGTTTTAAGTTCAGGATGGTCTTCTATAAATTGTATCAGAACTTTTTTTTGTTCACGAGTTAAACTTCCACCCTTTTTCTCTTCCATATTCGAGACTTTTTAGAAGTACAAAAGTGCCGCTGCCAACAAAAATGAAACCAAAAATCACCATGTAAAAGTAAAAATATTCTGCTCGAAAACTCTATGTCGAAAACCATAAACCAAAACAAAATAATTATTCAAATAAAAACAAAAACAAGCAAGAAATTTTAAGGTTAGGTTAGAACAATACTTCTTTTTTTTAATTTTTGATCGAAAATTATTGGCGTAAGCTACCGTTGGCTGTTGATGTGCTTCTTATACGAGTTAAATTTTCGCATACGAAATATTTTCCGAAGAGTGTTCAAGAATACCATTTACTATTCGTATTCGAAAAGGTCATTCGAGAAATTATCGTATACGGACATTATTCGAACGACTTCCAGAATAGATCCCCAGGTTGCTGTAGTGTATTTAGTTTAGTTAGTATGTAATTAGGTTAAGGAAGTTTTTTTTTAACACTGGTTCTGAAAATGGAGTTTTTCGCACGCTAGGCTCTCACTGAAAATTGAGTTTTTCACACCAGCGTGCGAAAAAAAACGCACGCTGTTCTATTTTCGCACTCTATGTATTCTCTATATTGACACAAACAGACACAAAAGTAAAGTTGTCAATTTTTATCAAATTGTTTACGTTTTTTTATCTATGTGAAATTATTAGTTATTTCCATCAAAATACAATTTTGGTTGCCTTATTTTGTTGTAGAAGAAGGATTGTAAAAAACTCGTTTAAACTGTCTCGGCCGTGCGAAAAAAGTAGTTTTCAAAATTTGTTGTTTAAATAACTATTGTTGTTATATGTTTGTACCTATCATAACAGAGTAAACAAGTTTCTGTGTATATGTGTATATGTAGTATGTAGGTAGAATACACGTTAGTAATATTATATTTCGTTGATCGAATTTGTTGTATAAAACAATAAAATTTTCATAAAAGTATAACGGAAAAGCTATTCTGAAGCGTTCAAGATAGATTTATATCAGATTTCCTACAAAACGCAATAACATTTGAGTTATATTAGCTTGCATGTGGAAAGCGGTATTTCGGCGGTACTTCTTCGGATCCTATCTCAGTAAGGGTGGTACCCAAGACGTTCAAAGATAACTCTTTTTAAGGGTTTTTTTGTGCTCCCCAATTTATTCCTCTTTATATTTTTTCTAAAAACGAGTAGTTTTCGAGTAAACCGTAAATTAAGCAAAAAATGTCAAAAATCCAAGATGGCGGCGCCATTATGACAATGTTCCCCTTGGGGGAGGTCTGGGGACTTTTGGTATGTTCATCAGGACCATAAAGCCTATCGATTTAGACTAATCGCAGCTTTATGTTATTTTGTTCCCAATAAAATTATAACTGTCTTGGGGTATGAGGCATTTTGCCAATTTGAGTGAATATTTGGGAAGTAATTGAGTCTTAAACCGGTGGTTATTATTCTATAACACCACAGCAAGTATTTGCTAATTTAACCAAATTTCAGTACGTGAAAACTCAAATTCTGAAAAATAAGTTTGATTCGTGTCACATGTTGAGTGTCGAAAAGGCCAATCCACATTGGTAAGTCCCTATTATTCATCATTTTATTTTGTATTCTGATCCCTGTTAGAATTTTATGTCCCCAAAAACGTAATTGATTGCAGTACTTACCTCAATTCTTGTTGAAATCGAGTTTTTATAGTGTGAACTCTCTCTTTTAGGCCTTTTATATTGGGTAACGTTACATCCCTTTCTGCTGTTGCTGCCGTTAGATGCACAATGGCACCTGATTGCTGATACTCAATCTTGGACCTGATAGATTGCCTGTGAATCTCAATTGTCCCCCAAGAGGTTCCTAGTAGTAACACTCCATCAAATAACTACATACTCAGGTTTGCGTATTGTTGTGCCGTTCTGGGAACCATCCACCCTGTCTGTATTAAGGGTTTCACCATCTCCTTGGGAGCTAAAGCCTCTCACCTGCAACCACTTGTACCTACTCTTCAATATTATAGCCAGATGAATTACCACTACCTGTCTTAAAAATTACCTTATAATCCTTTAGGTTTAAATTAATTTTACGTTTACTCACCATATTATTTTGATTTCCTGGAACATTCCAAGTAGTCCAAATTAGTGTAAACACACGTCTAACAATCACAATCCGCAATTATTGGATCTGTACACCAGCACTGGAACCACAAACAATCGCTATCGATAAGTTCTCGACAATTCCCCTCATTTCTCACCTCGTTCACCCATCGCTAAACGTTAGGGTCCAAAATTGCCACCACAAACGAACATTTGCGGACCAAACGAACGTTTGCGGTGGCAATTTTGGCAACTAACGTTGAGCGATGGGTGAACGAGGTGAGAACTTGTCGAGAAATTATCGATAGCGATTGTTCGTAGTTCCGCCCCAGGGTTAAATAGATCTATTTACGACGGTATTTTGAGTATTTTGGTATTGATTTAAGGGGCGTGAACCGTACCTACTTAATTATCACCCTTCACTTATTTGAACTCAATGAACGTAATTAGGAAATTAATTATAACTTTTGATCACCATAATGAACCAGAATGTAAGGTAAGGTTTGGGAACTTCAAAACTGTTTTCGTATTTCTGTGTAGGTAGATATTTAGTTTTGCTGGCTTTATTTACGTTATTCACTGATTTGGGCCAGTGATTATTTTAATTTAAATTATTGGAATAGTAAATATTGACGTTTATCAGGGTCGTACTATTGTACATTAAATTTTGAATTGAATTATAAGAGAGTTATTTGAATTTCAGGCTACTATTTTGTTATTTCCTATTGGAAGTTTTAGGTCGGTGCAGTATTAGTTGGCCTCAGAGATTTCCTGTTTTCAGATCATCAGGGACTCCGTTTAACTGTAAGCAGGTGGCGCTCATTTCTGATTTTAGTTACTCACACCCCTCTCCGCAGTGAGAGCTAGTCGGCCGCCCTGAAAACGGAGGTACCCTTTCTGTTTTTTTGAACTGCCACCCCCTTACATAGGTAGCTCATCTACCCCTAGTTACCCCTGCCTATTCAACCTCTCTTTCCCTTCTAAATATTTTTATTAAACCAATATTATTAGGGTTTTGTTAAAAGAACATAACAGGGTGATTCGGGACAATGGTCCGAAAATACAAAAAAGTACCTGGAACAAGAGTCTACCAAAACTATAGTCAACAAACGATACAAACGGCTCTGAGACAAATTCGACGGGGTCAGATAGGTCTACGAGATGCCTCGCGAGTTTTTGGTATCCCAAAATCAACACTATCAAGGCATAAAAGAGGTCCAGTAAAAAAGCAAGGAGGGCAGACCATCCTGACACAAGAAGAAGAATGACATTTGGTTCAGTTGATTGTAATAGCAGGGGAATGGGTTTATCCTTTGGATAAACTGGATCTTCGTTATGCTGTCATGGGCTACTTGGACAGAAAAGGCGTAAGAGTGAACAAATTCCAAAATAATATGCACGGATTGGACTGGGCAGATGCTTTTTTATCGCGACATAAGAATGACCTGACACAGAGGCTGTGTGAAAATATAAAAAGTGGCCCGTGTAGGTGTCTCGCACCAAACAATAAATTCATGTTTTGACAATATGCAAACTCTATTAGAAAATGTAGAAGCCAACTCCCTTGTCTACTATGACGAGACTTGCTCCGTTGATGACCCTGGACTAAAAAAAGTGATAGTAAGACGAAAAACTCGACATCCTGAACGCATCATTGATTCGGCAAAAAGCTCCACATCGGTCATGTTTGCAGGAAGTGGTGGTGGTATTTCACTCCCACCATTTATTGTCTATGAAAGTGAGCACATCTATGACACTTGGATGTCAAAAAATGGGCCCAAAAGCGCACGCTACGGCAGAAATTCCAGTGGTTAGTTCGACCAGCCACTTTTTGAAAACTAGTTCGAAAATATTGCCCTTCCCTATTTCAAAAAGCAAGAGAGCCAATAGTTTTAATTGGTGATAATCTTTGTAGTCACCTCTCTTATAATGTCATTCAACTCTGTGACGAAAATGACACAAAATTTGGATTTTTACCTCCTTCATCGACCCATCTAACCCAGCCGTTGGAAGTCGCGGTTTTCGCTCCTTTGAAAAAAGCTTGACGACGTGTGCTAGAAGATTGGAAGAAAAAATGTAAGGGCCCTATACCAAAACAATATTTCCCATCATTGCTAAAAAAAAAACCTTGATAATTTGGAAACGATTAGTGAAAACATTAGAAAGGGATTTTTGAGCACAGGGCTACCAAAACCCCTAGATGAAGATCACGACCCCAACCATTGGACCGCTCCTGTGATCGATTTGCTGAATGACACCAGGAATGCGTGCTAACCAACAGTTACGAAAAAGAGAATGGTTGCCGTTGAACCAGGAAAAAGCGTGTCAAAAGAAGACTTTGCTCAAGCTGGCCCATCCTCAACAAGGATTGAGACTGCGGTCGAAGACGAGTTTGATGAGCTTGATGTTGTGGAGGAGGCAGTAGATTCTTAATCATCTTCTGATGAAGAAGAAGCTGACTTGGTTTTAAAAAAAATTAAAAAAGAGGATTTTGTTGAGATTCAGTATCAAACAGATAAACAAGACAAATATTTTATTGGCCTTATCCAGAGAGTAGTAGATGACGAGTTAATCACCGGTAAGTTTCTTCGCCCCAATAGAAAAAAAGAAAATTGTTTCATTTTTCCCCTCGTAAATGATCTCTGCGTAATAAACAAAGAACAGATTGAAAAATTGTTAGCCCAGCCGACAGTTTTGCGAAGGGGTGACGGAGACCCAGGTTTTTTTTTTTTTTTTTTTAAATAATTTATTTATCACTGACCCTGAAACAGTAATTAAGCTTACTGGTATTAGGGCCTACAAAAGTAAGTTAATAATGTAATTGTAATTTAATATAAAATATTAATTTTATAGTAACCTATCAAAAATCACATTAGTTTAGATATAACTTAAGGTCATGACAGATTTTTTTTACAGTTTCAATATTTACAATATCTTGTGGTATAGAATTCTATGTTTGAATACTTCCATATAGGGGTGAACTTTGTGCTTTCTGTGTCCTTGAAAAATAATTTCTTAAATTTGCTGCATTTCTTACATTATGTGTGTGACATTCTTTTACTTGCTTTGTAGTTAAATTTGATTTTAATAAGTGATTGTTTATTAGGTATATAAATTTTGTTTGTTCATATATTCTCATTTTATTCAGGTCCCATAGTTTTATTTGTTCATACAACTCTTCTGTTGGAGTAGAATATTCAATTTGGTAAATAGTCTTTATGGCCCTGTTTTGCACTCTTTGTAGTTTGGTTTGTAAGTTTTTTGGTAGATTACACCAACATGGTAGAAGATACCGGATATGTGGCACGATAAATGAATTGTATAACAAGTTTTTAGTTTTTTTGTTTGCAGCACACCTCTTGACAGCTCCAATAAAGGGCACAATTTGTTTAATGATACTTTCAACATGCAGATTCCAACTCAAATTATTTTGTATCGCAAGTCCTAAGTACTTATATTCAGTCACTTCTTTCAGTCTTACTCTATTCAGGTACAGTTTTACATCACAGTTTGGTTTGTTTTTTTGCTTCACAACCATATACACCGTTTTGGTTATATTTATTGATAACTTGTTTTTACACATGTAACGTTTTCAATTTCTTGGCTAATAAGCTACCTTGTTTTGCTTTAGTAGATATGATTCCATAAAGAACTACAATGAAATAAATGAATAAACAACTATCTTTTCTGTGCCCAGATTTTGTTACCTTGAGTACTGCCTTCTACTGAAAGTTTTTTTGGTGCAGGTTTGCAAGTTTTGTTAATTGATCTAGGAAGGTTTGATTCAGTACGGCAGGGCCCGCTGTTATTGATTAGAATCTTAGGAAAAGGAGTTAGTACCATCATCATCTCTGTTTGCAAATCCAATCAATTAGGCAATTCAAACCACGTGACATTCAAGATGGCGTGGCGGCCACACATGCATCAAAAAACACAAAGAAATGTCTTGTTTCTACCCGACTTAACAGTTTACGTACCTAGTAAGCAAATAATTTATTGAATAATCAAAATCAAAGCTGCAAGCAAAGCTGGAAGCAAAATAATTAAAATATACATGAAAAAACATTTTCAAATTAAACTTGCTGGCCGCCACGCCATATTGAATTTTTCATTTTGACAGATGGATTGAATTGCCTAATAATCTGAGGGTATGATAATAATTGTTGTTTACTTTTTGACTTTTCATTTCCATCATGTCATTGAACAGCTGTTTTGTCTAGGCGTTTTCTTTAGACCTGTTCTACCTTTTGATATATGTTCTATAGGCACTTTTCAACATTCACCAGTCATTTTTTACACAACCGATTCTCAGTTCGTACTTTTGGGGTGAAACTGAACACGTCCTTTTCTATAATTTTCTTCAATGTCAAAATTAGAAGTTTGACAGATGAAAGTCTTCTTCCGAAATCTAAATTCTAAATGAAGAATCTGCCCTTTTGATCTGCGACCTCACGCTGAGTAGTCGTCCGGTTTCGGGCCTCGGCCCTAATTATTTTTGGGGCGAGACTTTTTGGAATTTTGTGCCAGGGAGCTCAAGTTTTAGACTAATTTCTTGCTGATAATTGTCTAGAGTCGTCCCTTGGTCATTTTTGGATTCTGTTTCGGACTGTTCCGAGCAGCATTTGGAGGTTTAAGACTTCACCTTTGGTCTAGAGTATCCCTCAATTTGAGGGTTCTAGTCTCAACTATAGTTGGACAATCCTACTCCTAGTCCTAGTGCTAGGCTGTAGCTAGACAGTCTTAGGCTATAGTTGGACAGCTCCTAGAAAGAGATTCTAGACTAGATCTAGATTGCTCTTAGTTGGCTTTGGTAGTCTCCCTTCAGCAACCCTCTTGGTACCGCTCTGCTAGAACCACATTGAGTTCTACGTAAAACAGATACCACGTGGATAGGACTCATGACTATGACTCACTTACCATACCATAGTCTATCTACAGTGAGACCAAACCTGTAGATAATATCCCCTCAAAACTTCTGGATTTACACACACCTTTGAAGATAATCAACACTTGTACACATGTAAGTTGCACTTTTTACTATTTAGGCGAATCTTGTATAAATCACTTGATACTGATTTACGTTCGGTGAGCGCCCCTTAAATAGAATTCTAGAATTTTACCCTGAGGTTACCCTAACTATAACTTTCACCTTTCTGTGTTTAATTTGCCTGATGGTAAAGTGTAACCCATACTGTATATTTCTTATCACTCACAAGTGTAAATACCAAAAGGTTTTTAGTCATGTTTACTTAAAATCCATATGTATATATGCGTTATTTACATTCATTCTTTTGATAATCAAATATTTATAAATCGGTATAAGCCATAATGTATACACATTTTTAACAACGTCCTGGCTATCCCTATTCATTATTGTTATTATTTTTTAATAAAGAAGCCAGATACATTATTGTACCTAATTAGTTGTTTTATTGATAAGCTCTCCAAAAGCACAGGTTTTGTTTAAACATCATTAGGTTATCTTCCTAGTTAAGTCACAATTAACTTGGTGGTGCCCAAAGGTAAGATGTATACAAGGAACTCATAGACCCATGGCCGCCGAACTGATGCTGACTAGCCGTATGCAGTATAATTAGGCAATTGCCAAAATAAGTACGTTATACTCTTTGGGCTTTTTTTTGGGGCGAGACTTTTAGGAATTTTGTGCCAGGGAGCTCAAGTTTTAGACTAATTTCTTGCTGATAATTGTCTAGAGTCGTCCCTTGGTCATTTTTGGATTCTGTTTCGGACTGTTCCGAGCAGCATTTGGAAGTTTAAGACTTCACCTTTGGTCTAGAGTATCCCTCAATTTGAGGTAAGATTATTTCTAATATTTGGGGCTCGATTTGTTTTTTTATACGAACATCGTTATAGGGTTCTAGTCTAGTGTAACTGATATTGTGGTTCTAATCTTTCACAAGTGTAAACAGACAGTTAAAACTGTTTATTTAAAAATCAATATTTTTATACATTATTTACATTCTTATTTTTTTTTTTATAATCAAATATTTATAAATTGGTACAAGCATTATTCTAAACACATTTTTAATAACCTCCTGGCTATCCCTATATTTTGTTATTATTTTTAATAAAGAAGCCAGATACATTATTGTACCTAATTAGTTGTTTTATTGATAAGCTCCCCAGCAAACCAGACACAATCGGCAAACGAGCGGCCGCCACTCGGCACCGTCGGTATACTGGTGGCTACTGTAGGCCGGGCCTGGGCCTTCCAGGGTCCAGTTAGCGCGCACCGAACGCGGGACTCTATCTTTCGGAACGAAAGTGGCTACGTATAGGGAATACCACCGGTAGGAAACCACCTTCTGATTCGAATGCGGTTCGCAGGTGTGTTGCCGGATACGTAGCCACAGCCAGTCTTTCGGACCAGGTTCATTTAGCTAGCGGCCAGACGAATAGGTATACGGTATATACGTTCCAAAAACCTAACGATGATGAGTCTGACGTCACAATAATGTTCCCAAACAAATAAATAATGATGGCAGTTGTAACTTTAACTGATTTTTACAAAATTTGTAAAAATTCCCATAAGAAAACTACTTTAAATTGAATAATTATTGCAGTCTATTTATAATTTCTCTGTGTGATATGTTGCTTGAATAACTACTAAAATAAAAAGGGCAAAAATTAATAGCGAATTCTATTGGTAGAACCAGTGCAGAAAAAATGTATTTTTATCTCTTTCTTATACAAGCTGGTAGAAAAAGACACGAATACACTCAGTGCGCACTAACCCTTCCAATAGAATTCGCTATAAGAATTCTCCAAAAAATAAATACATGAAAAAAAAACCTTCTGGTACAAGACTCGAACCAACAACCAACAACACCGAAAGCGACAGGCCTATCCACTACGCTATCAGAGTTCTTTTTAAAATAATATTCAAATCAAATATATTCGTGTGTTCGTGTATCCATCCCCACTGGATCGGACTTTGACGAAATACCGTTATGAACGACAAGTGAACGACGCGCCACGCGCAAGCGGGTGCCGACTCGTGCCGCCTAGCAACCAAACCAAATTATCACCTAACCTAACATAACAACATAGCCAACGACGCCAACGAGCGTCAACCTCAAGCAAGCAGCAAGCGCGAAGAGAGAAGATTTTGGTTATGTTTTTTCGTTTTCGAGTTTTTCGACTTTATGTGGTTTGTTCTTGAAAAGTGTTTTTTGAAAGTTTGGTGGATTGGAAGTAGGTGTAGTGGGTGTAGTTTTCGTTCTGGTACTTCGTGTGGCGGTTTTATCACACTTTGTTATTGTTTTGGCATGCTGGCATGCAAACAAAATGTCCCAGGACTCCCAGGCCCAAGATCAACAACTGTAAGTATACAAGGTAGTTTTTACTTTTTAATAATTCACATATTTTATACTCAATTTGTTGTTACCAATGGAGTCAGCAGCCGAAAAAAGTAAAAGGCAAAAGCGTCGGTTGATTGCCACTCAAATGCAATGCCTATTAGGCGATTTTTCCCCTATAGAGTGGGCTCCCGAGGAAGGAGAAGGACCTTCAAATTCTTGCTGTTTTGTTTCTCCAAGAAATTTGATTGATGAATCTAATAATTCAAATTTGAGGTGCCATAATTCCCATCATGTACCTGTTCCTAATTCTGAAACGTGCCCTGAGCCTAAATCCAGTTGTTCATTTTCTGAATCCAGTGATCATCATCACTCGCAAGAGCCAATGCCTTCTCTAGAATCTGAGTCTGAGTCTGAATACATATTTAGCACAGATTCTAACTCAGAAACAGAAGAGAATGACTCTTCTGATAGTACTGAGCAAGGTAGTGAGCAGGGTATTGATGAATCAGTACCTCAATTTGTGGAAAATACCAGCAGTAGTTTTTTGAGAGAATGGGCTCTTAGAAATAATTTAACACATAGGTCTATAACCGAATTGCTCCAGTGGTTTTCCACAAATCCGAATGTTAGTAACCTTCCACGAGATGCTCGTACTTTGCTGAAAACACCGAGGCATACTAACTTTATTTCAATGGGTGATGGTTTATTTCATTATTTTGGTTTGAGTGAAGGAATTAAAAAAATTCATAATAAATATGTCAACGATGCAAATATCCTTGAAGATACCCATGAGATCCTATATAACTTAGACTTTAATGTAGATGGTTTGCCAATACAAAAAAGTACTAAGGTATCGTTCTGGCCAATATTGTGCTGTGTATCAAATTATCCCGAAGAATCACCTTTTATTGTGGCAATTTACTCTGGTCCAGGTAAACCTCCTATTAAAGAATTTTTCTCAGATTTTGTAGCAGAGGTTAAGAATCTTTATGTAAATAAATTGATTATTGGCAAAACAATTATTAATATACAGTGTAAGTCATTTTGCTGTGACACACCAGCTCGTTCATTCATAAAAGCAACAAAAGCACATAACTCTTATCATGGCTGTGACAAGTGTGTTGTTGAAGGTACGTACATGAATAGACGAATGGTTTTTTTAGACTCTAAAGCTACACTTAGAACTGATTTTGGCTTTATTAATCGTGCATATGGTGATTATCATAAGGATATTAGACCGGTGTGAAACTAGCAGCCGCATTACAGCAGCCAAAGTGTGAAGTTGGCAGCCAGTTACAGCAGCCAAAATGTGAAGTTAGCAGCCTGTTTTAGCAGCCATTTTTAAGACAACATGGATAATGTCATAACTAAATTTTAAACTTTTGTTTCGAAAAATATAAATTTTTCTCCATTCGCCTGCGTGATTATAAAGACGCAGAAGAATCGAAAAAAAAATGTAGGTCGTGAAAAATGAAGTTCCGCGATTAAACTTGGTAGTATCATTGACGATGTCCTAAAGTACTCCTATACCGAGTCTCATCTCCTTAGGCCCCGTCTGACATGGAGAAAACGGGACATAATGGAAATATCGATTAAAAATCAAAAGTCACTTTCAAAAATGGTGTTCCGCGATTAAACTTGGTAGTATCATTGATGATATCCTAAAGAACTCCTATACCAAGTCTCATCTCCTTAGGCCCCGTCTAACATGGAGAAAACGGGACATAATGGAAAAATCGATAAAAAATCAAAAGTCACTTTCAAAACTGGTGTTCCGCGATGAAACTTGGCAGTATCATTGATGATGTCCTAAAGAACTCCTATACCGAGTCTCATCTCCTTAGGCCCCGTCTAACATGGAGAAAACGGGACATAATGGAAAAATCGATAAAAAATCAAAAGTCACTTTCAAAAATGGTGTTCCGCGATTAAACTTGGCAGTATCATTGATGATGTCCTAAAGAACTCCTATACCGAGTCTCATCTCCTTAGGCCCCGTCTAACATGGAGAAAACGGGACATAATGGAAAAATCGATAAAAAATCAAAAGTCACTTTCAAAAATGGTGTTCCGCGATTAAACTTGGCAGTATCATTGATGATATCCTAAAGAACTCCTATACCAAGTCTCATCTCCTTAGGCCCCGTCTAACATGGAGAAAACGGGACATAATGGAAAAATCGATAAAAAATCAAAAGTCACTTTCAAAACTGGTGTTCCGCGATTAAACTTGGCAGTATCATTGATGATGTCCTAAAGAACTCCTATACCGAGTCTCATCTCCTTAGGCCCCGTCTAACATGGAGAAAACGGGACATAATGGAAAAATCGATAAAAAATCAAAAGTCACTTTCAAAACTGGTGTTCCGCGATTAAACTTGGCAGTATCATTGATGATATCCTAAAGAACTCCTATACCAAGTCTCATCTCCTTAGGCCCCGTCTAACATGGAGAAAACGGGACATAATGGAAAAATCGATAAAAAATCAAAAGTCACTTTCAAAACTGGTGTTCCGCGATTAAACTTGGCAGTATCATTGATGATGTCCTAAAGAACTCCTATACCGAGTCTCATCTCCTTAGGCCCCGTCTAACATGGAGAAAACGGGACATAATGGAAAAATCGATAAAAAATCAAAAGTCACTTTCATAACTGGTGTTCCGCGATTAAACTTGGCAGTATCATTGATGATGTCCTAAAGAACATCTATGCTGAGTCGCATCTTTTTAGGCTCCGTCTAACATGGACAAAACGGGACATAATGGAAAAATCGATAAAAAATCAAAAGTCACTTTCAAAAATGGTGTTCCGCGATTAAACTTGGCAGTATCATTGATGATGTCCTAAAGAACTCCTATACCGAGTCTCATCTCCTTAGGCCCCGTCTAACATGGAGAAAACGGGACATAATGGAAAAATCGATAAAAAATCAAAAGTCACTTTCAAAAATGGTGTTCCGCGATTAAACTTGGCAGTATCATTGATGATATCCTAAAGAACTCCTATACCAAGTCTCATCTCCTTAGGCCCCGTCTAACATGGAGAAAACGGGACATAATGGAAAAATCGATAAAAAATCAAAAGTCACTTTCAAAACTGGTGTTCCGCGATTAAACTTGGCAGTATCATTGATGATGTCCTAAAGAACTCCTATACCGAGTCTCATCTCCTTAGGCCCCGTCTAACATGGAGAAAACGGGACATAATGGAAAAATCGATAAAAAATCAAAAGTCACTTTCAAAAATGGTGTTCCGCGATTAAACTTGGCAGTATCATTGATGATATCCTAAAGAACTCCTATACCAAGTCTCATCTCCTTAGGCCCCGTCTAACATGGAGAAAACGGGACATAATGGAAAAATCGATAAAAAATCAAAAGTCACTTTCAAAACTGGTGTTCCGCGATTAAACTTGGCAGTATCATTGATGATGTCCTAAAGAACTCCTATACCGAGTCTCATCTCCTTAGGCCCCGTCTAACATGGAGAAAACGGGACATAATGGAAAAATCGATAAAAAATCAAAAGTCACTTTCAAAACTGGTGTTCCGCGATTAAACTTGGCAGTATCATTGATGATATCCTAAAGAACTCCTATACCGAGTCTCATCTCCTTAGGCCCCGTCTAACATGGAGAAAACGGGACATAATGGAAAAATCGATAAAAAATCAAAAGTCACTTTCAAAACTGGTGTTCCGCGATTAAACTTGGCAGTATCATTGATGATATCCTAAAGAACTCCTATACCAAGTCTCATCTCCTTAGGCCCCGTCTAACATGGAGAAAACGGGACATAATGGAAAAATCGATAAAAAATCAAAAGTCACTTTCAAAACTGGTGTTCCGCGATTAAACTTGGCAGTATCATTGATGATGTCCTAAAGAACTCCTATACCGAGTCTCATCTCCTTAGGCCCCGTCTAACATGGAGAAAACGGGACATAATGGAAAAATCGATAAAAAATCAAAAGTCACTTTCATAACTGGTGTTCCGCGATTAAACTTGGCAGTATCATTGATGATGTCCTAAAGAACATCTATGCTGAGTCGCATCTTTTTAGGCTCCGTCTAACATGGACAAAACGGGACATAATGGAAAAATCGATAAAAAATCAAAAGTCACTTTCAAAAATGGTGTTCCGCGATTAAACTTGGCAGTATCATTGATGATGTCCTAAAGAACTCCTATACCGAGTCTCATCTCCTTAGGCCCCGTCTAACATGGAGAAAACGGGACATAATGGAAAAATCGATAAAAAATCAAAAGTCACTTTCAAAAATGGTGTTCCGCGATTAAACTTGGCAGTATCATTGATGATATCCTAAAGAACTCCTATACCAAGTCTCATCTCCTTAGGCCCCGTCTAACATGGAGAAAACGGGACATAATGGAAAAATCGATAAAAAATCAAAAGTCACTTTCAAAACTGGTGTTCCGCGATTAAACTTGGCAGTATCATTGATGATGTCCTAAAGAACTCCTATACCGAGTCTCATCTCCTTAGGCCCCGTCTAACATGGAGAAAACGGGACATAATGGAAAAATCGATAAAAAATCAAAAGTCACTTTCAAAACTGGTGTTCCGCGATTAAACTTGGCAGTATCATTGATGATATCCTAAAGAACTCCTATACCAAGTCTCATCTCCTTAGGCCCCGTCTAACATGGAGAAAACGGGACATAATGGAAAAATCGATAAAAAATCAAAAGTCACTTTCAAAACTGGTGTTCCGCGATTAAACTTGGCAGTATCATTGATGATGTCCTAAAGAACTCCTATACCGAGTCTCATCTCCTTAGGCCCCGTCTAACATGGAGAAAACGGGACATAATGGAAAAATCGATAAAAAATCAAAAGTCACTTTCAAAACTGGTGTTCCGCGATTAAACTTGGCAGTATCATTGATGATGTCCTAAAGAACATCTATGCTGAGTCGCATCTTTTTAGGCTCCGTCTAACATGGACAAAACGGGACATAATGGAAAAATCGATAAAAAATCAAAAGTCACTTTCAAAAATGGTGTTCCGCGATTAAACTTGGCAGTATCATTGATGATGTCCTAAAGAACTCCTATACCGAGTCTCATCTCCTTAGGCCCCGTCTAACATGGAGAAAACGGGACATAATGGAAAAATCGATAAAAAATCAAAAGTCACTTTCAAAAATGGTGTTCCGCGATTAAACTTGGCAGTATCATTGATGATGTCCTAAAGAACATCTATGCTGAGTCGCATCTTTTTAGGCTCCGTCTAACATGGACAAAACGGGACATAATGGAAAAATCGATAAAAAATCAAAAGTCACTTTCAAAAATGGTGTTCCGCGATTAAACTTGGCAGTATCATTGATGATGTCCTAAAGAACTCCTATACCGAGTCTCATCTCCTTAGGCCCCGTCTAACATGGAGAAAACGGGACATAATGGAAAAATCGATAAAAAATCAAAAGTCACTTTCAAAAATGGTGTTCCGCGATTAAACTTGGCAGTATCATTGATGATATCCTAAAGAACTCCTATACCAAGTCTCATCTCCTTAGGCCCCGTCTAACATGGAGAAAACGGGACATAATGGAAAAATCGATAAAAAATCAAAAGTCACTTTCAAAACTGGTGTTCCGCGATTAAACTTGGCAGTATCATTGATGATGTCCTAAAGAACTCCTATACCAAGTCTCATCTCCTTAGGCCCCGTCTAACATGGAGAAAACGGGACATAATGGAAAAATCGATAAAAAATCAAAAGTCACTTTCAAAACTGGTGTTCCGCGATTAAACTTGGCAGTATCATTGATGATATCCTAAAGAACTCCTATACCAAGTCTCATCTCCTTAGGCCCCGTCTAACATGGAGAAAACGGGACATAATGGAAAAATCGATAAAAAATCAAAAGTCACTTTCAAAACTGGTGTTCCGCGATTAAACTTGGCAGTATCATTGATGATGTCCTAAAGAACTCCTATACCGAGTCTCATCTCCTTAGGCCCCGTCTAACATGGAGAAAACGGGACATAATGGAAAAATCGATAAAAAATCAAAAGTCACTTTCAAAAATGGTGTTCCGCGATTAAACTTGGCAGTATCATTGATGATGTCCTAAAGAACTCCTATACCAAGTCTCATCTCCTTAGGCCCCGTCTAACATGGAGAAAACGGGACATAATGGAAAAATCGATAAAAAATCAAAAGTCACTTTCAAAACTGGTGTTCCGCGATAAAACTTGGCAGTATCATTGATGATGTCCTAAAGAACTCCTATACCGAGTCTCATCTCCTTAGGCCCCGTCTAACATGGAGAAAACGGGACATAACGGAAAAATCGATAAAAAATCAAAAGTCACTTTCAAAAATGGTGTTCCGCGATTAAACTTGGCAGTATCATTGATGATGTCCTAAAGAACTCCTATACCGAGTCTCATCTCCTTAGGCCCCGTCTAACATGGAGAAAACGGGACATAATGGAAAAATCGATAAAAAATCAAAAGTCACTTTCAAAACTGGTGTTCCGCGATTAAACTTGGCAGTATCATTGATGATGTCCTAAAGAACTCCTATACCAAGTCTCATCTCCTTAGGCCCCGTCTAACATGGAGAAAACGGGACATAATGGAAAAATCGATAAAAAATCAAAAGTCACTTTCAAAACTGGTGTTCCGCGATTAAACTTGGCAGTATCATTGATGATATCCTAAAGAACTCCTATACCAAGTCTCATCTCCTTAGGCCCCGTCTAACATGGAGAAAACGGGACATAATGGAAAAATCGATAAAAAATCAAAAGTCACTTTCAAAACTGGTGTTCCGCGATTAAACTTGGCAGTATCATTGATGATGTCCTAAAGAACTCCTATACCGAGTCTCATCTCCTTAGGCCCCGTCTAACATGGAGAAAACGGGACATAATGGAAAAATCGATAAAAAATCAAAAGTCACTTTCAAAAATGGTGTTCCGCGATTAAACTTGGCAGTATCATTGATGATATCCTAAAGAACTCCTATACCAAGTCTCATCTCCTTAGGCCCCGTCTAACATGGAGAAAACGGGACATAATGGAAAAATCGATAAAAAATCAAAAGTCACTTTCAAAACTGGTGTTCCGCGATTAAACTTGGCAGTATCATTGATGATGTCCTAAAGAACTCCTATACCGAGTCTCATCTCCTTAGGCCCCGTCTAACATGGAGAAAACGGGACATAATGGAAAAATCGATAAAAAATCAAAAGTCACTTTCAAAAATGGTGTTCCGCGATTAAACTTGGCAGTATCATTGATGATGTCCTAAAGAACTCCTATACCGAGTCTCATCTCCTTAGGCCCCGTCTAACATGGAGAAAACGGGACATAATGGAAAAATCGATAAAAAATCAAAAGTCACTTTCAAAACTGGTGTTCCGCGATTAAACTTGGCAGTATCATTGATGATGTCCTAAAGAACTCCTATACCAAGTCTCATCTCCTTAGGCCCCGTCTAATATGGAGAAAACGGGACATAATGGAAAAATCGATAAAAAATCAAAAGTCACTTTCAAAAATGGTGTTCCGCGATTAAACTTGGCAGTATCATTGATGATGTCCTAAAGAACTCCTATACCGAGTCTCATCTCCTTAGGCCCCGTCTAACATGGAGAAAACGGGACATAATGGAAAAATCGATAGAAAATCAAAAGTCACTTTCAAAAATGGTGTTCCGCGATTAAACTTGGCAGTATCATTGATGATATCCTAAAGAACTCCTATACCAAGTCTCATCTCCTTAGGCCCCGTCTAACATGGAGAAAACGGGACATAATGGAAAAATCGATAAAAAATCAAAAGTCACTTTCAAAACTGGTGTTCCGCGATTAAACTTGGCAGTATCATTGATGATGTCCTAAAGAACTCCTATACCGAGTCTCATCTCCTTAGGCCCCGTCTAACATGGAGAAAACGGGACATAATGGAAAAATCGATAAAAAATCAAAAGTCACTTTCAAAACTGGTGTTCCGCGATTAAACTTGGCAGTATCATTGATGATGTCCTAAAGAACTCCTATACCGAGTCTCATCTCCTTAGGCCCCGTCTAACATGGAGAAAACGGGACATAATGGAAAAATCGATAGAAAATCAAAAGTCACTTTCAAAAATGGTGTTCCGCGATTAAACTTGGCAGTATCATTGATGATATCCTAAAGAACTCCTATACCAAGTCTCATCTCCTTAGGCCCCGTCTAACATGGAGAAAACGGGACATAATGGAAAAATCGATAAAAAATCAAAAGTCACTTTCAAAACTGGTGTTCCGCGATTAAACTTGGCAGTATCATTGATGATGTTCTAAAGAACTCCTATACCGAGTCTCATCTCCTTAGGCCCCGTCTAACATGGAGAAAACGGGACATAATGGAAAAATCGATAAAAAATCAAAAGTCACTTTCAAAACTGGTGTTCCGCGATTAAACTTGGCAGTATCATTGATGATGTCCTAAAGAACTGCTATACCGAGTCTCATCTCCTTAGGCCCCGTCTTACATGGAGAAAACGGGACATAATGGAAATATCGATAAAAAATCAAAAGTCATTTTCAAAAATGGTGTTCCGCGATTAAACTTGGCAGTATCATTGATGATGTCCTAAAGAACATCTATGCTGAGTCGCATCTCCTTAGGCCCCGTCTAAAATGGACAAAACGGGATATAATGGAAAAATCGATAAAAAATCAAAAATCACTTTCAAAAATGGTGTTCCGCGATTAAACTTGGCAGTATCATTGATGATGTCCTAAAGAACTTCTATACCGAGTCTCATCTCCTTAGGCTCCGTCTGACATGGAGAAAACGGGACATAATGGAAATATCGATAAAAAATCAAAAGTCACTTTCAAAACTGGTGTTCCGCGATTAAACTTGGCAGTATCATTGATGATATCCTAAAGAACTGCTATACCGAGTCTCATCTCCTTAGGCCCCGTCTTACATGGAGAAAACGGGACATAATGGAAATATCGATAAAAAATCAAAAGTCATTTTCAAAAATGGTGTTCCGCGATTAAACTTGGCAGTATCATTGATGATGTCCTAAAGAACATCTATGCTGAGTCGCATCTCCTTAGGCCCCGTCTAAAATGGACAAAACGGGATATAATGGAAAAATCGATAAAAAATCAAAAATCACTTTCAAAAATGGTGTTCCGCGATTAAACTTGGCAGTATCATTGATGATGTCCTAAAGAACTTCTATACCGAGTCTCATCTCCTTAGGCCCCGTCTAACATGGAGAAAACGGGACATAATGGAAAAATCGATAAAAAATCAAAAGTCACTTTCAAAACTGGTGTTCCGCGATTAAACTTGGCAGTATCATTGATGATGTCCTAAAGAACTGCTATACCGAGTCTCATCTCCTTAGGCCCCGTCTTACATGGAGAAAACGGGACATAATGGAAATATCGATAAAAAATCAAAAGTCATTTTCAAAAATGGTGTTCCGCGATTAAACTTGGCAGTATCATTGATGATGTCCTAAAGAACATCTATGCTGAGTCGCATCTCCTTAGGCCCCGTCTAAAATGGACAAAACGGGATATAATGGAAAAATCGATAAAAAATCAAAAATCACTTTCAAAAATGGTGTTCCGCGATTAAACTTGGCAGTATCATTGATGATGTCCTAAAGAACTTCTATACCGAGTCTCATCTCCTTAGGCTCCGTCTGACATGGAGAAAACGGGACATAATGGAAATATCGATAAAAAATCAAAAGTCACTTTCAAAAATGGTGTTCTGCGATTTTTTAAGACATCATCAGGGATACTGCCAACTTTAATCGCGGAACTCCATTTTTGAAAGTGACTTTTGATTTTTTATCGATATTTCCATTATGTCCCGTTTTCTCCATGTTAGACGGGGCCTAAGGAGATGAGACTCGGTATAGATGTTCTTTAGGACATCATCAATGATACTGCCAAGTTTAATCGCGGAACACAATTTTTGAAAGTTACTTTTGATTTTTTATCGATTTTTCCATTATCTCCCGTTTTCTCCATGTCAGACGGGGCCTAAGGAGATGGGACCCGGTATAGGAGTTCTTTAGGACATCGTCAATGATACTACCAAGTTTAATCGCGGAACTCCATTTTTCACGACCTACATTTTTTTTTTTCGATTCTTCTGCGTCTTTATAATCACGCAGGCGAATGGAGAAAAATTTATATTTTTCGAAACAAAAGTTTAAAATTTAGTTATGACATTATTCATGTTGTCTTAAAAATGGCTGCTAAAACAGGCTGCTAACTTCACATTTTGGCTGCTGTAACTGGCTGCCAACTTCACACTTTGGCTGCTGTAATGCGGCTGCTAGTTTCACACCGATGGATATTAGCCCTTTAATTGAAATAAATATTGGCATGGTATCAGGGTTTCCGGTTGATTACATGCATTCAGTTTGTCTTGGTGTCATGAGAAAGTTGTTGTTTTTGTGGCGGGATGGTAGTAGACTTTTCCGGTTTACACCTGAAAAACTGGAACTTCTAGAAAATAGACTCCATATAGTAAGAAAATTCTGGCCTGTAGAATTTAATAGAAAGCCGAGAACCCTCAAAGATCTTGAAAACTGGAAGGCAACTGAATATAGGCAATTTTTATTATATTTTTCCCCAATTTTGGCTGACATTGTATCACCACAAATTTTTTCCAATTTAATGACCCTAAAATTTGCTATAACAATTTTGCTGGGCAAAGACCTAAACATCCTCTACAATGACTATGCTGATAAACTTCTTCGATTATTTGTGTCGGAAGCAATTCACATTTATGGAAAAGAGTTTGGGATCTACAATGTACATGTTTTAATTCATCTTGCAAAAGATGCGAAAGAATACCATACCCTGAACAATATAAATTGTTTTCGTTTTGAGAACTATCTTGGTTTTCTGAAAAGATCTCTTAGAAAATCAAATCAAAGTTTACAGCAAGTTATTAATAGAATATATGAAGGCCGTACTATTCTCCTAGAGCCTAATAGAAAAGAAATATCTGTTTTAGGAAAACCCAATTATATTGAAAATTCTAAAGTATTTTACCCAAAACTTTCTTATAAGGATTGGACATTTTCAACTAATATTGGAAATAATTGTGCCTTTTTTAAAGATAATCAGGTAATATTTATTGATGGCTTTTTTACTGAGTCCAATGAAATTTATATCCAGGGTAGAAAAATGAATATTTTAAAACCGTTTCTGACTTACCCAACTGAAAGTTCTTTTATATCATTATTTGAGGTACAGCTAGGTAATGATAGAGTTTGCAAATCATGTTCTGATATTATTTCTAAAGCACTATTGTTGCCATATTCGAATAACTATATTTGTCACCCACTAATTCATTTTCTTTAATTTCTTTTATTTTTTCTATGGCTGGGGTTACCCGGTTCTCAATTTTTGTTCTTAATTCTTAATCTTTAAAAACACCAATGTTAAATAAATTGAACTTTTCAAGAATTGAGAATAAGAGACAAATATTAAGAATTAAGAAATTTGGTAACTCCGGCCTAAGTTGAAAATTAAACAATTATACAGGGTGTTACGAATTCGCGAGTAAGTATGGGGATCTCGGTAAGCATAAGAGATCGGTTAAATTGGGGCAAAGTTACCCAATTTCTTGCTCACCAAAATGCCATTTCGAAATTTGGAAAATTCCGAATACTTCCGGAGATATTCAGAAAAAAACGGAATTTTGCAAAATTTTTTTTAAAGATAAAAGTCAAAATGACATTATGTTGCCAATATAATGTAAAATTGTCAATGCTTTCAAATTTTTTTTGTAGAAAAGGCTTGTGTTGCCAACATAGTTACTAAATTTTTGACTTGGGGAATTATCTTTAAGAAAAAAAAAAAAGGATTTACTAACTATTAAGGTCTTTAAAACACACTCAATTTTCAAAGATCAGCTATTTAATTACTCAGATGACAAACGTCTACTTATACCTATGTTGTTATATGCGTTTAATAATTTAAGTTTTAAACGTAAATGGGATGAAAAATAATCAATATATTGTTAGGCTAAGCTAAGATATAGTAGTGCAGCTAATATTATGGTAGTATTAGGCAGTGATTTGTAATTGGAACTATGTATTAACACTGTAAATATTTCTCTGAAGTTATTAAATAAATAAATTAAAATTATTGTAGTGAATATCTAATTGTTGATTTCCCTGAGGAAAGTAAAAATGGGGAAATTAGTATGGCCCTAATATCCAGCACCTGGCTATTTGAAGAACATGATAATCTATATCGCCATTGGCCCACATACTTGAAGTCCACACTTTCAAGAGAGAGGGTTGTGAAAAACCACACCCCTCTATTACACAATAAATGTGTCAAATGTTTGGTGGTGATAAAGCATAATACTGGTGAGAAAATGATGATTTATTAGTCATAAACACGTCATAAATCCTCACCTCATAGCAAAAGTGTATTAACTCCAAAATATCCAGTTCCATGATTCACACCTAGATTCAAATTTCCCGCTCTATTCAATCTATCTATTACAACGAAGTTATGACTTAAGACGACGGGCATATAGAATGAGTTCAATTAAACTATCTGCAAAGGCTACCAAACAATCCGAAAAAGTTTTTTTTTTTCATTTTCCTGTAAAATTTATGTTTTGCGACTTTCACTTACACTTTTGCTCTGAGATACTAAAAGTAATATTTTACGCTCGTCTGATAAATTCGAGGATAAATTATAACTGCCACAAACTTTTTTTTTCCCAAAACGCACAGTTTTCCTATTTTTAGATGACTATGATAAGGCTTGTTGTAAACTTAAAAAGTTGGAAGAAGAATCTGAGTATTCATCAGCGACAGATATAGATGATGAAGCTCAAGATAAAGCCACCAATTTACCAAAGAAGACCTACAAATCAAACAGACATGCAGATTTTACTTATTCTGAAGGAAGTGATGATGATAATATTCCTATCGCTCCAAGATTTCCCAAGGAAAAAAGCTTAAAGTTATGTATCAATCGAGGTATCAATAATATTCCTCAAAATTTTCTTAAAAGCTCAAAGACATATACCGAGTTAACCCCATTAGTAAGGGTTATAGAACCTGCAGTCAGATTCCAAAATAATAATTGGAGCAGTTCCAGTCAGGATGATCGACTTAGTCAGGATCATCGATCTAGTCAGGATCACCAATTTAGTCAGGATCATCGATCTAGTCAGGATCACCGATTTAGTCAAGATCATCAATCTAGTCAGGATCACCCATTTGGTCAGGATCACCCATTTGGTCAGAATCACCGATCTGGTCAGAATCCTCTCATTAAACCAAAAGAAATTAATGAAATGGGCAGTAAGTGCCATTGCGAAAAAACTTCAAGTACGTTGATAATAATTCACCTACAGGATTTTGTAATATAATAATTTATTTTCTAGAAGCATTGGAACGCTTACTTCGCGACATACAAATTATTAAGTTAGACCTAACCAGCCTATTACAGCAATCAAATAATACCAAATTAACCGAATTTCAGCAACTTGATGCCAACCTCCATTTTCAAGATTATCAGGAACTTCAAGCATTTAATGACCGGCTATTGGAGAAAGATTACTTCATCAAAATGGTAAACCTTTTTCTCATCATGAAATCGCTTAGACTATACAGGGTCCTAACTATTTCATAGGAACAGCGCATCTCGGGAACGGTTACAGTTACGAGGGCGTTTAAATTAGAAAAAAGTTGCAATTTTTGAAGAATATTGAAAATATAATGCTTTTGAATTTAAACTATGTCTCTAAAATCAATAGATTTGAAAAATAATATTTTTTGATAAAATTGTTTTTGTTAATTTTGAAAAATCACCCTGTATACGCGAAACTAATAGACATTTGGCATCAACAAAAATATATTCTTAATATTCCTCAAAAATGGCGACTTTTTTCTAATTTAAACGCCCTTGTAACTTTAACCGTTCCCAAGATAGCAATACTGTCCTTATGAAATAATTGGGACCCTGTATAGAATCTTTAAAATCCTTAATATACACTAGTTTTTCAATTAGGCATAAATGCTTAAACTTAAAATTTGTAGTATGAATGAGTTTTTCTCTTTTTTGTCTTAAGCAAGCATCACTTAGTTTACTGGGCGGCAGGGACCTAAACGAGACCACACGAAAAATATTATCGCTTTTGTTAAGCCATGAACTTTCATTAAATGTTAATTGGATAGGAGCCAATGACAAGGGGAGCCTTCAGAAAACAGAAAATGTGTTGAAACTTATTTACGGTAAGCTATTAGAAGTATCAGTAGTTACCTTTAATAGGCATGTTCAATTAGTGAGTTTATCGTTAATCCAAGCACTCTACACAATTTTTTTATACATGGTGGGGCACAAAAAACTAGGTGATTTCCCACACAGGTGATTATACAGTGTGTCCGTAAAGAAATAGATAGATTCATTTGAAATTTAGCCTTTTTTTTTTTTGGAATTTTTAAATTGAATGCCCTGTGTACTTGAATGGATATCGATTCATCAAAATATACAGGGCATTCTATTTAAAAAATTGAAGTGTTACGTGATATCTCATCTCTTTTTTGGGTCATCTTGTATAAATACAAATTAGTTTAAAAACAGCGCCAATAAAAATTAAGATCGACGTATCCGAGCGTTTTTCCAAAAAAAAAAAATTGCTTAAACTTCAAATGAGTTTATCCGTTACTTTACAGACACACTGTGTGAATTATATGTATCAGCTAACACCTGAGAGAACCTGGGTGGAATTTTTTTCGTGCCCCACAATGTATACATTGATAATTATTGAATATCTATATCGACTATATCCTATTTGAGGTAACCTTGAACTAGATGTTAATAATTTTCAGGAGCTGTACGAAAAAATCATACAACAGCAAATGCCACAAACTCAGAAATAGACAATGCCATCAAGAATTGGATAAAAAATGCTCCTGATAGAGCAGGAGGAAGGGCTAATCGAAGAAATAAAAATAAAGTGGCAGTTATTGAATAGATATAACTTCATGCTTCATGTTCGATCTTTTTGAGTATTATTATTATCAGGAATTTATGTTATTTTGTATTTTAATGTATACCCATTTTCGTATTCAGCAATGGCGAAACATTGTGTATTTACTCCCATATCAAAATTAATTTATAGATTCTAACGATGTAAACAAGGATCCAGGGTTGGGACTTTGAAACGGATAGATATCGTTATCCCTATCGCTATGGCACTTGTTGTCTATGTCTCTATTCGTTACAGAGTCTCAGCCCCAGTGCTGATAAGCGCGAGCAGCCATAAATGTTCCTGGTATTTTCTATTGTCGCCTTTTTTGGTTTGGTCGGGAAGTCTCAAATAATGATATACATGTTTTCTCTTTACTTTGGTTTGATAATTATAAAACTATTTTTTATTTAGGCAATAGTTAATATTTGCATATTGATTTTTTTAGGTACATCATTGCAATCTATAAATTACTTAGAATATAATAGCATTGAGTTGAGTATAGTCATAATGAGCCTGTATTAAGAATATTTTTTTATTTTGTGATAATAAAATTGTTATAATAAAATATATACATATGCGCAGTTTGTTTTACTGACTAACCAATATCGTTTGCATAAAATTTACTAACAATGGCATAGGTTTTTTAGAAAAAAAGCAGCTTTGAGACATGAAAGTTGGTAAAAGGTGATAATACAGAGGGGCTGTCAAATAACGTCAATGGATCCTATTGTGGTGGCAAAGCAAAAATGAACAATTTTCAGTAGTATTAACTATTAACCCAAGAACATTGATAATTCTTTGAAAATTTTTTATAACAGATCTCGAGAGCTTGTTTCCTATAAGGTACAAGATTGAGAAATTTGTTATAACATTTTTGAGCATTTATTAATGTTCGAGGGTTATTATTCGGATAGAATTTTTTTTGACAGCAATGTCCGATGCAATGTCATAGAGTAAAAACAGCCTTGGGGGCACAATAGGTTTGTTCGGACTTAGTTCAGAATTAGTTCAGAATTAGTTCAGAATCAGTTCTGAAGTGAACTGCGCTTGCGCATTTGTTCATATCGAACATATGGAAACAAATGCGCAAGCGCAGTTCAATTCGGAACTGATTCTGAACTAAGTCCGAACAAACCTATTGAAATGATTGGGTGATTTTGTGTCACATGACAAAAAATAACAAAGTTTAATTGGCTGTTAGAGCTATGAAAAATTTTCACCTTAATAATGTTTTTTCTACAGCCGTGCGGAGAAATTTTCCGCACTGATATCGGTGCGGATTTTTTTTTCCGCATGGCTGTCAAAAAAAATAATAATAATAAATTACTACAAATTATGTAGGTATGTATACTTATTTCCGCACGTTTGTAAAAAAACTATTGTACCTAACACTTGCGGAAAATGTTTTTCTGCACTCGGCTCCTTCACGGCAGACTCCTGTGGAAAAATTAATTTTCTGCACTTGTTAGGTGAAATAGCTATTTTCTACAGCCGTGCGGAAAAATCAATTTTTCCGCACGGCTGTCAAAAAAAATATTAAATAAATGGATACAAATTATGTAGGTATGCTTATTTCCGTATGTCTGTAGAAAAACTATTGTACCTAACACTTGCGGAAAATGTTTTTCCTGCACTCGGCTGCTTCACCGAACTCCGCTACGCGTCGTTCGGTGAACGGCAGACTCGTGCGGAAAAATTCATTTTCCGCACTTGTTAGGTAAATAGCTATTCTCGAACATTCGGCGCCCTTCCATCTACCCGCTAAGACCCGCGGCTGAGGAGAGGTTACCGTGTACGGGCCACCGGTCCTATGCCGAATTCGCGCCGATTCGGCGATACTACTAGTGGCCCGTCGGCGGTTATGCCTATCCTATACCGTCGCCGAAGGGCTGGCTCGCCGAATCTCAGCCACCCTTCGGCCAGGCGGACATGCCCTACCAGCATGCCGAGGCGGCAGCCGTTAAGCGGATCGCAAGTGGCCTTTCGGCATTCCGCATTCGTGCCGTTATCGGGCCAGTCGTTCTGTGTTTGTTAGGATCTCCAATTGCACAGGTTTTGTTTATAACATCATTAAGTTATCTTCCTAGTTAAGTCACAATTAACTTATTGGCGCCCAACGTGGGGCATGGCTAACTTTTTGACACCCAAACGTGTGTGGTCCTTGAATACATCTCTATCTTAACAAGACAATTGGAGTAGTGGCTCAATAATTTTTTTGGAACTTTGTTATATTATATAATGTGTAATATTTTTTTTAACTATTTTGATTGGAGTTTGAATTTAAATGGTTCGTGAGTCCTACTGATTAAAGTTTAAAATTTTTGATTTGATATTAGAATACATGCAATAGAGAATTACTAATTTGATTTATGCTAGTGTTGCATTAAAACTATTCTCTATTTGCTGAGTTTTCTTAACCAAGAGTGGTTCTGTTTTTTGGTAACTTTTGTGCGTAGGGACATTTTTTTTTGTGAGTTGTTATTTAGGTTGGTTTGTTTGCTTATTTCTCAAATCGAACGTGTTTTGGAAAATGAAGTTATTTAGTTTATGGCTGTCCCCAAATTCTGATTCGTGACAATGGTCCTCAGTTCGTTTCAAAAACTTTTAAAACACTGTGTAAGAATTATGGCGTTAAGATTTGGTACGACACAACGTATTCTCCACAGTGTAATTTTGTTGAAAGGAATAATCGAACTATAGGTACCGCCATCAGAAGCTATGTCTAGTTTTTTGGAAATATTTTTGTGAGCTCATTTTTGAACTCTGGATTTGACCTTGGTGAGCATAAACATAGTATTCCTAATATGATTTGTCTCTGCAGTTTCGAGTATATTGTTTTGCAGTTTGGATTATGTTGTGCTAACGCCAAAAAATTAAACCAAAAATAAACCTATTTAGACTTTATTGCTTTTGATACTTGATTTTGACATTGTATTTTGCTTTAGGCAAGTACATAACCCGATTTTGACGTTTTTTCTACCTTCAGTAGAGTTTTTTTTTGAATTTTTGTTGTGCCGTTTGTGGTTTGTGGTTAATAAGAAATCTTCCAGCATTCTTATTATTATTTTTTTTTTTTGGAAGGGGGTAGTGTAACGTTTTCAATTTCTTGGCTAATAAGCTACCTTGTTTTGCTTTAGTAGATATGATTCCATATAGAACTACAATGAAATAAATGAATAAACAACTATCTTTTCTGTGCCCAGATTTTGTTACCTTGAGTACTGCCTTCTACTGAAAGTTTTTTTGGTGCAGGTTTGCAAGTTTTGTTAATTGATCTAGGAAGGGTTGATTCAGTACGGCAGGGCCCGCTGTTATTGATTAGAATCTTAGGAAAAGGAGTTAGTACCATCATCATCATCTCTGTTTGCAAATCCAATCAATAATCTGAGGGTATGATAATAATTGTTGTTTACTTTTTGACTTTTCATTTCCATCATGTCATTGAACAGCTGTTTTGTCTAGGCGTTTTCTTTAGACCTGTTCTACCTTTTGATATATGTTCTATAGGCACTTTTCAACATTCACCAGTCATTTTTTACACAACCGATTCTCAGTTCGTACTTTTGGGGTGAAACTGAACACGTCCTTTTCTATAATTTTCTTCAATGTCAAAATTAGAAGTTTGACAGATGAAAGTCTTCTTCCGAAATCTAAATTCTAAATGAAGAATCTGCCCTTTTGATCTGCGACCTCACGCTGAGCAGTCGTCCGGTCTCGGGCCTCGGCCCTAATTATTTTTGGGGCGAGACTTTTTGGAATTTTGTGCCAGGGAACTCAAGTTTTAGACTAATTTCTTGCTGATAATTGTCTAGAGTCGTCCCTTGGTCATTTTTGGATTCTGTTTCGGACTGTTCCGAGCAGCATTTGGAAGTTTAAGACTTCACCTTTGGTCTAGAGTATCCCTCAATTTGAGGGTTCTAGTCTCAGGCTATAGTTGGACAATCCTACTCCTACTCCTAGTACTAGGCTGTAGCTAGACAGTCTTAGGCTATAGTTGGACAGTTGCTAAGCTGTATTTAGAGAGATTCTAGACTGAATCTAGATTGCTCTCAGTTGGGGCTTTGGTAGCCTTTCTTCAGCAACTCTATTGGAACCACTCTGCTAGAACCACATTGGGTTCTACGTTAAACAGATACAACGTGGATAGGACTCATGACTCACTTACCATACCTTAGCCTATCTATAGTGAGACCAAACCTGTAGATAATCTCACTTTGGAAACTTCTGGATTTTCACATACATTTCACTTGTATACATGTAAGTTGCACCTTTACTATTTAGGCAAATCTTATATAAATCATCTGACACCGAATTACGTCAGTAAGTGCCCCTTAAATAAAATTCTAGAATTTTACCCTGAGGTTGCCCTAACAATAATTTTCACCTTTCTGGTGTTGAATTTGCCTCTTGGTAGAGTGTAACTGATATTGTGGTTCTAATCTTTCACAAGTGTAAACAGACAGTTAAAACTGTTTATTTAAAAATCAATATTTTTATACATTATTTACATTCTTATTTTTTTTTATAATCAAATATTTATAAATTGGTACAAGCATTATTCTAAACACATTTTTAATAACCTCCTGGCTATCCCTATATTTTGTTATTATTTTTAATAAAGAAGCCAGATACATTATTGTACCTAATTAGTTGTTTTATTGATAAGCTCTCCAATTGCACAGGTTTTGTTTATAACATCATTAAGTTATCTTCCTAGTTAAGTCACAATTAACTTGGTGGCGCCCAAAGGTAAGATGTATACAAGGAACCCATAGACCCATGGCCGCCGAACTGATGCTGACTAGCCGTATGCAGTATAATTAGGCAATTGCCAAAATAAGTACGTTATACACAACCACCTAAAATATAGGTTCAAATCTTGGTTTGCTAGATTTTCGAGTTCCTCAGCATTATCTGCAGTTAAAACTAGAGCTGTATCATCTGCGAACATGTAGTATTTGGCTTTCAGACCCGCATACTTTAAATTTTTAACATATAATAAATATTGCAGTGGGCCAAGTACAGAACCCTGGGCAATTCCGACTTTCAATTCAGCTTTATTGCTCTTGATCTTGTTAATTTCAGTGCAATGTGTCCGATACTTAGATTATGATCCCATTAGTGTATATCCAACACTTCTGAAGCCCATTCTTTTCAGTTTTCCAAGAAGAATATCTACATCAACTGCGTCGAAGGCTTTTTGGAGATCCACAAATATAGTGAGCACATATTTGTTTTAGTCAATTTCAGAGGACACATATTCAAGCAGATCAGCCGTCGCTCCCAGGGTGCTGCTCTGTTTCTGGAAACCATATTGATATTTGTCCATACCAGATGTATTATTTATGAAGTTAATTATTCGTGTTTTTATTATTTTTTCTGCAATTTTGGAGAATAGACACAATACAGATATGGGCCTATAGTTGGTTGTATTTCTATGTGACCCTTTTTTATATATAGGAGTTATTTTGGAATTCTTGAACTCTGTTGGAGACATGCCAGTACCTAATATATTATTGATGAGTTCAACAATCGTTTCTTCCAGTAGATCTTGAACTTGTAACAAGTCCTTTTTTTGTGATTTGGTCCTCACCTGGTGAGCAATTATTTTCCAATTCGCTTATAATGTGTGCTACCTCTTGTGAGTCAGTAGGGTAAAAGTAGATAGTTGATGCCACTTCTTCTTCTTCAAACTGCTGGTTTGGTGTATCTGGTATATTTTGTGCAAGGTGTTGTCCTACCTGGGCAAAATATCTGTTGAACTCCTCAGCTATTTCTCTTTCATTTTGCAGCTCGTTACCATTTTCACTCAGAATGTGTTTTATGTTTTATGTTTTTATGTTAAGTTTACCAAGAAGGATACCAAAAGAGCTTACTCAAATCAATAAAAACGTTCCAATCTCCATATTTTTATTTGTGATTTTTTTTGCATTTGTGCTTTTTTGTTTCTAAGAGTAGGTATGAATACTTTCTTGGAATAAACGGCCAACGAGTCTCTGTGTGCAAAGAGTGTTTCTGCAGGACTTTAGACTAGAAAGAGGGATTCATAAAAAATGTTTTAAAAAAAAACAAGTACTTCTGGAATAACTATGGAAGATAGAAAATATCTACCATCTCACTTATACCTGCTAATTATGTATGACCTCTATAAAAAAGGAAGGAAAAATGCTGTTGGCCGATCAATATATGAAAGAGAATTTCATAAATTAAAGCTTTCGTTTAAAAAACCTTATGTTGATACTTGCTATAAATGTGACACTCTGAATATGCAGGTAAAAGTTGCCAATGGTGAAGATAAACAGAATGCTGAAAGGGATCTCCAGTTACACCAGGAGCTCGCTAACACAGCGTACGATGCAAAAAAGATAGACAAAGAAGCCAAAATTGATTTAAAAAAAAAGTGTTTTAGTTTAGATCTACAACAATCTTTCCCAACACCCTTTATTGTTTCTTCAGGTGCTTTCTACAAAAGGCAATTATGGACCTACAATCTGACCATTCACGATAATGCTACTGGAGAATCGACAAACTACATGTGGCAAGAAGCTATGGCTTCCAGAGGGGGAAATGAAATTGCATCCTGCTTGTATCGTCACCTAAAAAATTTGCCCGATTCCATTAGTGAAGTTACTTTTTACTCAGATACCTGCGGTGGACAAAATAAAAATAGTCATGTAGCTGCCATGTTTATAAAAGCTCAAAGTAAAAATCCAAATTTAATAATAAATCACAAGTTTCTTGTACCCGGTCATACACATATGGAATGTGATATAGATCACTCCATGATAGAAAAGCAAAAAAAGATAATGGAAATTCCAGTTTACCATCCACATGATTGGTATCAGTTAGTCAGAAAAACGGGCAGAAAGAAACAATTTGAGGTTCACGAAATGCAACAGGAAGAATTTTCTGATTTTGCTGCTTTATTGAAATCAGGATTGATTTGTAGGAAAAAGGACATATCAGGAGATACATTTTCGTGGCATACTGTCCAATGGCTCCAATATAAAGAGAATGGTCTAGTTCATTACAAAACTGCTTTAAGTAACACTGAATATTTCAAAGTTCTTAGCTGCTTAAGACGAAGAAGAAAACATGTCTTAAAGGATTTTCCAGTTCGTTCAAAATATGATGGTTTCATTCCAATATCTACTGAGAAGAAACGTGACTTGTGCTCGTTGCTATGCCTAATAACATCAGTCTTTCACGAGTTCTATAGAAATCTGCTAACTTCTATGAATGATTGATTGAATGATCCCGATTAGATAGAAGAAGAAGTAGATGAAGATGATTAAGTGCTCAAAAATAGTAGTTTTTAATTTTCTTTTCTTGCATTATTATAATTTTTTTCTTTCAATAAACAACTTAATTGATAGATGTTTTATTATGTTTCTTTATTTGACTTAAGCCTTCTATATAAAACAATAAAAATACAGGTAATCACGAACTTACTGGTAATACAGACTTAAGTCAGTCAAATCCAGGTAAGTATGCATTGTTGTCAGAATAACTATATACTGACTTCAAACTACTTTAATACTAATGCTTAGGTCCAAATATTAGCTTTTCGAAGTAATAATTGGATTTACGAAACATTATGCACTTTTAAAACCTTATTTCCTGGAATATTGAAATTTTGACTTAAGCCCCTTGATCCCTTGACCTAACCCTAGAGATATAATATGTTAAATGAAAAATTATATTCAAGTGAAGACATGGAAGAGCTGAGTTCACTTATCTCGGACATTATCCAAACTGGAGGTTACGACAAAGAAACGTTTTTAAAAACTTGCGACTTATCTCACATTGGTCCCAATTGTGTCCCATGTTGGACTAGTCCAACCGATATACCTGCTGAATCAATTCGAAGATCGAATGATGATGGATTCAGAGAGTTTATTCAAACAATACTTGCTAACTGCACTGAGAAATCTAAGATAAGTATTCTGTCGAATTATTCAATACCACAACTTACAAATAATATTATCCAAAAGGCAACATTCAAGTGAAAATATGGAAGAGCTGAGTTCGCTAATCTCGGACATTATCCAAACTGGACGTTATGACAAAGAAACGTTTTTAAAAACTCGAGTTTTACCTCACATTAATCCCAATCCAACCGATATACCTGCTGAATCAATTCGAAGATTGAATGATGATGGATTCAGAGAGTTTATTCAAACAATACTTGCTAACTGTACTGAGAAATCTAAGATAAGTATTCTGTCGAATTATTCAATACCACAACTTACAAATAATATTATCCAAAGGGCAACGCAAAATGAGACGATAAACGCTATTTCCGAAATGTTTTTAAATTCTAATCAAGAACGTATAACGAACTTGTTCCGGATAGTAACCGACCATTTGATAGCTGAATTGCCGGAAGATATTAGGTTTATTCCAACCCGTCACCGAACGATCACGCTCATACGCAGTGAATAAATCGCGTTCAAACCGACTCATGGCGGTTATCCGATAATACTTTTTATGTACCAACCGAACTTTGGATCGTTTTTGTCACCGTTTCAGAACGGTAATTTCGGTACATAGCCCAAATTGAGAACTGCTCGGGTTGACTTGCACATTTAGCGTCTGGATTATTGATTTTTCAACGGTTGTTTTATTCTATCATATCTTCAACCTGCATTCATTTCCTTTTTCCTTGCTTGTTTACATTCGAAATTAAAAATTTCAATAAATATTTAAACTTGATGCTTTAACGGCTCCTTAGCCGATTATTGAATTTGATATTTGATTTATCTTCAAAGTGAGTGACGATGGTATGAGTGATTTTTTGTCCGACTCAGATAATGAAGGTGATGATGAATTGGAATTACGCAACGAAAGGGTGAAAAACGAACAATATTTAGGTTTGTTGTTTACAAAAAAAAAAAAGAAATCTCTTTAAATCTTTTTAAAAAGCTACACTTATTTATTTGTAGCTTTGGCTGAAACAAGCTGGTATTTTGCAGGTTATTATTGTAATTTCACAATTAGGTAAAAATATTCCTTATTCTTTTAGAGAATACAGTGCCTCAGTACAAAAATGAAACGTTTTTTGAACATTTTCGACTGTCCAGAGAAATGGTGGACTATATAGTGGAGGCGTTTAGTAATAGCCAATATTTTCATCATCAATCTGGCCAGTTTGGTGATATTCCTGCTTCAGATCAAGTAAGTTTAAAATGTCTAATAAAATTATATAGGTACCTTCACAAAAAGTAATGGGATAAATGATAACGTTAAAGTATTCCAACAAAGCAATGCTTATTCTCTAGCTGCTTATTCGTAAACGAAAATTTATTCAAAGTATTCCTACAAAAATGTAATATTTTTATGCAACCCAATATTATTTCAATTCTCTTTTAGGTACTGATCCATTTATGGTATATGGGCCATTAGACGGCAAGTTTTAGGAACGTGAGCGACCGATTCAACATAAGCATAAGCTCTGTGAATAGAATTGGGACACTTTTTACTCTATTTTTGAGTAATATTTCAAGGGATATAATAAAATGGCCCACAGATAAGGAAAAGCGCATTTCAGAGGAACATTTCAGAAGAAATGGCTTCCCAAATATCATAGGGGCAATTGATGGATCACACATCAAAATTGATAAGCCTACACATAATCCGGACTCTTAAATAGGAAAGGGTACTACTCAATTCAGGTAGGCTGTTAAACATGTATCATCTTCACCAAAAGTATCTGGGACAACAATAATTCATATTAATCTCCTGTACTAATGCTACCATCATTCATTTAGGGTCGAATTTATAGTCGGTTTTCTTGAACCGTAAGGAACGTAAGGAAGTCTTGAACGTTTAGCATTGATATGACTAAAGCTGGATTTATAGTGTCAGTATCAGTAACAGTAGCAGTAACAGTAAAATATTAAAACACGGCCGACCGTAAAGCCATTTATAGTTCACTTTAAAAACTTATCAGTAAAGATTTTGCTGAAATTTTGCATACAGTTTAAGTTCGGATGATAACACAATTTGGAATACTCAACAGCTGTCAAATGTAATTTTTGACAGCTGTCAAAATATGACAGGTCGAGAGGTGGGCAGGTTGTCAGGACTACCCCCATCTTTGAAAATTTGCTTTTTTTCGACAAATATACAAATTTCACAAATAAATTACCCATAATTTTGCACACAAAAATTTGCATAACCCCACCCGTTTTTAAAAAAATTGACAGACCCCTATGCTACTCGTTTTATCTAATTTTGGACAATTTTGCACACCTATTTCCAAATTTTGCACGCTCTTCTGGGAAAAGTTATGAGGTGTGATAAATGTGCACTTTTTCCCCGTTTATCTAAAACTTGAAAAATTCATATGCTACTCGCTTCGGCTAATTTTGCACTCGCTTCCAGGGAAAGTTGATAGGTACCAAAAATTTACATTTTCACCCTTGTTTTTCAAAAAATTTAAATTTTTTCCAGCTATTCGGTTTACCTTATTTTGCACAATTTTGCATACCTATTTCCAAATTTTGCACACTCCTCTGGAGAAAAGTATGAAGCTTAAAAATTTGCACTATCTCCGCCGGTTGTCGAAAATTGAAAAATCTTATGCTACTCGCTTTGGTTTATTTTGCACAATCTTGCACACTCCTCTGGGGAAAGTTTTGAGGCACTAAAAATTTGCACTTTCCCTCCCGTTTGTAAAAAAAATGAAATAGTTATTTTAATATGCTACTCGCTCCGGTTAATTTTGCACACCCATTTTTAAATATTGCACACGCTTCTTGGGAAAGTTATAAGGTATATCCTATTCACAATCCGTAGTCCAAAGGTAAAGGTAAATTTATCACCTTTCCATATCAAATAGCACTGAAAGGTGATAAATTTTACCTTTATGGACATGGGATTGTGAATAGATAATATCAATAATTTGCATTTTCCCCCTCGTTTTTCAAAAAATTAATATAACCTCAATGCTACTAGGTTCACCTAATTTTGCACAATTTTGCACACCTATTTTCAAATTTTGCAAACTCTTCTGGGAAAAGTTATGAGGTGTGATAAATGTGCACTTTTTTCCCCGTTTATCTGAAACTTGAAATTTTTTTAAGCTACTCGTTTCGGCTAATTTTGCACAATTTTGCACACCTTTTTTTTTAATTTTAATCATTCCTCTGGGAGTTAAATGTTGTAATAAAAATTTGCACGTTTTCCCCTGTTTGTCAAAAAATTGAAAAACTCTTGCTACTGGGTTCACTCCATTTTGCACGCCTATTTTCAACCCGAATTGAGTAACATAAGAATTTTTCATTTTCTCAAAAAACCGGCGGGAAAGTGCACATTTTGCAAAATTTGAAAATAGGTGTGCAAAGTTGTGCAAAATTGGGTGAACCTAGTAGCATAAGGATTTTTCAACTTTTTGAAAAACGAGGGGGGGAGAGTGGGGAGAGTAGGGAGACAAGCATAGGATCTTTCAATTTATCGACAAACGGTGGGGAAAGTGCAAAATTTTAATGCCTTATAACTTTCCCCAGAAACGTGCGCAAAATTGTGCAAAATTAGCCAAAGCAAGTAGCATAAGATTTTTCAATTTTTCGACAAACGGCGGGGATAGTGCAAATTTTCAATACCTCATAAAGTTTTTTTTTTAAAGATAAAAGTCAAAATGACATTATGTTGGCAATGCAATGTAAAATTGTCAATGCTTTCAAATTTTTTATGTAGAACAGGCTTGTGCTGCCAACATAGTTATTGAATTTTTGACTTGGCGAATTATCTTAAAAAAACAACATAGGTACTTTAACTTTCCACAGGGATATTTCGAGAAGTATCACACTTCATAGGATCGGCTCCTTTTATAAAAGGGAGCTGCAGTGAGAAGGTGCAAAACCCAACAAACCAGGTATTATCATTATCATTTATGAGTAAATACAGACATGTGTACTGGATGTTTTGAATAGTATCACACTCAATAAGATCAACTTCTTTCACAAAAGACAGCTTCAGTGGAGAGGTTACAACACCTAATAACCCAGGTGTTATCATTATCATCCTCAAGTGAACACAAACATGTGTACTGGGTATTACACAAAAGGTCAACTCTTTTCACAAAAGCCAGCTACACTAAGGTTGCAACACCTAGCAACCCAGGTCTTATCATCCTCAAATAAACACAAACATAAGCACTGGGTTTTTAGAAGTATCATACTCCATAAGATTAATTTCTTTTGCAAAAAGGAGCTGCAGTGAAAGGCTGCAATACCCAACAATCCAGGTTTTATCATAATCATTCTTAAGTAAACACAGAATGTGTACTGGGTGTTTTGAGAAGTTGGTAATACACTTTAAAAGGTCAACTCCTTGTACAAGAGAGAGCTGCAGTAGAAGGGTTGCAACACCTAGCAACCCAGGTCTTATCAATCTCAAGTTAACACAATCATTATCATCCTAAAGTAAACACGAACATGTGCACTGGAATGTTTTGAGAAGTATCACAATTCACAAGCTCACCTCCTTTTACAAAAAAGAGCTGCAGTGAAAGGGTGCAATACCCAACAACCCAGGTAGTATCACTATCCTTGTCAAGTAAACACAGAAATGCGTACTGGGTGTTTTGTGAAGTAACACATTTTAAAAGGTCAACTTCTTTCGCAAAAGAGAGCTGCAGTGGAAGGGTTGCAACACCTAGCAACTCAGATCTTATCATCCTCAAGTAAACACAAACATGTGCTCTGGGATATTTTGAGAAGTATCACACTTTACAAAATTAGCTCCTTTTACAAAAGAGAGCTCCAGTGAAACGGAGTAAAGTAAACACAAACATGTGCACTGGGATATCTTGAGAAGTATCAAACTTCACAAGATTAACACTTTATTATCATAAACAGCTTCAAGTAAACACAAACGTGTGCTGGGATGTTTCGAAAAGTAATCATATATTTAAGATAGTGTTGCAGCGGAAAGATTGAAATACCCAAAAGACTGGTAATAGCACGAATCCGCGTCAAACACAAAAATTGCGATACAATATTTATAAAGAAAGAGCATATGAAAATATGCGTTTTATCTGCCGGTAACCAAAAATACTTATTTTTCTTATTGGAGCCAGCGATAAATTTATTCTGAATAAAAGTTCTCATTAGTCCTTCTGCGTTTGTATGGTCCTTAGCTGATCACGTGAGACCATGAAATTTTCACTTGGATATTTTCAAAAGTAACACACTCTACAAGAGTAATTCCTTTTACAAAAGAGATCTGCAGTGGAAGTGTTGAACTATCTAGCAACCCAGGTCCGATCACTATCATCCCAAATTAAACACGAGCATGTGCGAACAGAGGTATCATACTTTATTAGATTAACTTTTTTACAAAAGAGAGCTTCAATACCCAACAACCCAGGTATTATCATTATCCTTGTCAAGTAAACACAGACATGCGTACTGGATTTTTGAAAAGTGACACACTTCAAAAGGTCAACTTCTTTTGCAAAAGAGAGCTGCAGTGGAAGGGTTGCAACACCTTGCAACCCAGGTCTTATCATCCTCAAGTTAACACAAACATGTGCACCGAGATATTTTCAGAAGTATCACACTCTACAAAATTAGCTCCTTTTTCAAAAGAGAGCTTCAGTGGAAGAGTTTCAATATAGCAACCCAGGTCTTATCTTTATCATCCTCAAGTTAACACAAACATGTGCACTGGGATATCTTGAGAAGTATCACACTTTACAAGATTAACTACTTTTACTATCATTTGGCTATGTTTCGAAAAGTAACCATATATTAAGATGAACTTCTTAGGGCCCGTATTATAAAACACTGAACCGATGGTTGAGTTTCAACCTTTGGTTGAATCCTATCAATTTGCGAAACTCAACCATCGGTTCAGTGTTTTATAATACGGGCCATTAGTGTTGCAGCGAAAAGATTGAAATACCCAAAGAACTGGTAATATCACGAATCCGATGATATATTTTTTAAATGCAATTTGAAACTTTATTAAGAAAATCTTGCTTGAGTGGAACTGTTGAAATACTTAAAAAACTGGTAGTATCATAAATCCGCCTCAAACACATACAAACTACTATGCATTATTCATAAAGAGTGAACATATAAAAATACGCGTCTTATCTGCCAGTAACCAAAAATACTTATTTTTCTCCTTAGAGCTAGCAATAAATTAAATGACGTATTATTCAAATGATGTTCAAAACAAAACTGAAAAGCATCCCTCTAGAATGGTCATACATCTTCCCCTCAATGTAGGAAATATCAATAAAGGTAACTATGTAAGCGGAAATATTCAAAATACAAAAATCACCAAAAAAACACCCCTTTTATCTACCTGCAAAGGGTAGAGAATCCTAGCTTTGGGTTGGGATGACGGACGGTGCGGGCAGAGGAAGAAAGGGACAGCGACCGACGTCCACGAAAACCCAGGCTTGAAATAGGATTATTTACGAGAAGACGATTTGTAAAGTTAAATATCGAATAAACGGGGTTTTTGAGATCGGGTGGTTTTATTTTTGGGTGAAACCTAAACGTTTACATCAGAAGTGGGATAGCTACCTACGTGCGGTATTAATTGCTATCGGGAAGGCTATTTATTATACTCGGTAAAAACAGTGGCTGATGAAAGTAGTTCGCGTCGCGGTAGTGTCGAGTCCGAACATAATGTTGGTGAAGTGGAAGAAAATGTGGTTCCAAGTCCGAAACGGCGAAAAGTGGATTGGCAAGAAACTCTTGTAAATTTAGTTGCAGCTCAACAGCAACAGTTGGCCGAACTGACTCGTCAATCCAAAATGGCGCCAACGTGTTCAACGCCAACGCCCAATAATTCCATCCAAGAGGGCACAAATGCGCACGCATCATTTATTGGACCCGTGACGTCATTTAAACTTACCAGCTACGATCCTGACAAGAGCGCATATTCCATTGAAGAATGGCTGGATGACGCAACAAAATTGAAGCTCGAACTTAAGGTGAGCGATAATTTGATGATTGCAAAGGCCAGCGAATCACTAAAAAATCGTGCCTACAAGTATTGTTGCGATTGGAGACCACTTTCTCGTAGCTGGGACAATTTTTGTGCCGATTTAATTGTCGCTTTTCCAGACCAGGAAACACCAGGTGCCCGGGCATACAAGGCAGCGACACTTCGTAGTTGAGATTGCGACTCATTTTGCGAGTATGGCAATCAAAAATTACATCAAATAAACCGCTTCCAAGATAACCTGCCTTGGTTTAAAATTATCAGCATGGTTGAATTTGGAATGGACAATGTAGAGGCACTCACTGCAGTGCAAATTCAAAACCGCAGTCGCCACGAGAGCTTCTAAAATTGTTAAGCGAGTACGATGCGCGCCGTTTTGAGTAGGGAGTTTAGGCCTGTTCTGGCTCAAAACAGAGACGAGACAAAGAGACACCATCCCCCTACCGCGCCCTCATAGGAATCCCCCTAGTTTTGATCTCAAGCAATCCCCCTACCTCTCAAGATACTACCACCCTCTATGTATCCCCCTACCCATGTATCCCGCCACTATTCAAGATAGTACCATCCCCATACCGCGCTAATTAAAGTATCCCTTCACCCTGTAATTATCTTGAAATAAATAGACTGAATTTTCTCTATACAAATCAATGAACTTTTGTCTCTTATAGAGTTAACATCTTCAAAATGTTTAAATGCGAGAACTACGATAAATTATTTAAGCATAAGAGGAATATTTATAGACACAAAAAAGAATCGTGTGCTTTTCGACCATCTTGTTCGGGAAATCAGACAGCGCGAAAAAGAAAAGCTGAAGATCAAGTTATTCCGGAAAAGAAGCTTAAAAGCAATAAAGCCGATGAACCAAGAGTGCCTAAATTAACTTTAAAAAGGTGTAGAGACTGTGATACGTGGCACGTGAAAAATAAAATTAGTGGACATTTGCGGTCAAATGAACATAAAAGTGCTGTGTCTAACAAAAATGTCGAAAATGTGAAATATGTGAATTCAGGATTTAAAAACAGGATTGTGACTTGTATGCTTCTTCCATCCAAAGACTATGTAGATATAAATGAATATTTTGCAGAGATAAAACAAAAATTTATTAATCTCATTAAGGTGGAGCTGCAAAAACATCGTTCCTTGAAAATAAATGTGGAGTTATTTGGAGAATTTGTTCTGCAATCTAAGGAGACTATGGAAACCAAATCATTTAACACAAAAAACAAAATTATCCATTCAACAACCAATTTGAGTGATGTTTTTGATGGATTTTTGAATATTATCAAGGAAAAAGTATCCACATTTGCAGAGAACGGATCAGGATGGGCTTTGCGTAAAATTTTGTACCTGGAAGTTAATGTAAATAGATATAACCATAGACATAAAACCAAGGATAGACCCAGCATGTTTACATTAAACGAAATCATACACACCTGTATATATTTGAGCGGTGATGCCAAGTTGCGATGTGTTTAATCGTACCCAAGTAATCTATCTATTCATATTTATAAAACTACTGAAATTCCCGCTGTTCAGTGTACTAATAATATTTCCAAACGAAATAAAAATAATAACGCATGTACAATTTCTCGGAAGGCCTTAGTTAAATACGATTTTTTTATTTTCGAATGATGGAAAATCCCCAAACCAGTCGCCCGATCGGTAAGACAGGCAACCCAGCTGTTTGGGTTGTAATTCGGCCATATTTGATGAGTAAAAATTCATTCAGTTCCAGCGAGCGGTGTTGCGTTGACTGTGTTTGAAGCCCGTTAGTGTTTTTAGCGATTTTTCTTTCGATTTTTGTGTTGTTTTGGTGTTTTTTACACTTTAAAATGGTTAGAAAGTGTTCTGTGTGCCAGAGGACAAGTTTTTCTCAAGAAAATGTGTCTTTTCATAGGTAAGTTAATCTGTTTATTTCAAATGTCAAACAATATCCATTTTGTTAGTCAGTAGCGGCGCCGACGGTTTGTTTATTTTTGACTACAATAGAATATAAATAAAATGGGTTGAAAAGTTGTATTTTATTGCTTTTAAAAACATACCAAAAGGCTGATGAAAGGAAAAAACCCAAATAATAATTGGAAAGGAAAATATATTTCTAACCATGCAAGAAACATTTTCGTTCAGTTCAAATACTTACCTATTTTATTTATCACTGATATTTAAGCTGAATCACTAACATTAGTAGGTCTGTTTCTGCAGAAATCACAAACCAGTCGGAGAGAATTTCATTGGTTGAAACTAGTTTTCTGATTGTTTTCAACCAATGAAATTCGCTCTGACTGGTTTGTGATTTGGTAAGTAGTGAGTTAATTTTATTAAAATCTAGGTATTTGTTCTCAATGTTCTCAAGAAATATTGAGACAAACATGGTTTGTATGGAGCTGGAGCAACAACAGAAATTTATTATACCTATATTAAATTATAACTTAATAAATGTTTCTGGAAATGTCAATTATAAAACGTGTAGGTAATAATAGGATTTTTTTTTCTAGATTTCCAGCTAACCCTGCCACCAGGAAGATTTGGCTGTCTCTTGTTGGTATAAACCACTTATTACCCAAATCAGCAATGATTTGTTCGGAACATTTTGAACCATCTCACATTTTTGAGTCACAAGATGGCAAAAAACATATTAAACCAGACTGCCTTCCTAAGTTAGTAGGCTCGCCTTTTGATAGTTCCTCGCACAGGTGAGCAGTCTTTTGAATTGTTGATTTTAATAGTATTTATTCTGGGAACTGAAGTGGCTCTTTTTATCACGAAGCGAAAGTTTGCAATTTGCCAACGGATAAAGAGTCCCTTTAGTTATGTGGTATACCTATATAAACTTTTTTTGATACTTGCTTCCTGTTTTCAATAATTTATAAAATTTTTCAAATAAATATAGGTAGGTAGTTGTTTTTCCTGTTAACCAATTTTAAATTGATTTCAGCTCATCGCCTTCAAGCTTAAATTTTTTTTTTGATGAGACATCTACAAATTCAGCAAATGAGCCAGTTCCTTCTGATAATTCACCGGGCCTTAGTCAAGAATTATCCTCCATTGCTGGACCTTCAGGAACAAGGTAAGTTCGTTCAATACAATACAATATTAACTTATGCATTTGGAGAAAAAATATTATTTTTAACAATCTCAATGATATTCTATAACTATAAATATAGTTTTTTTTTGGGTTTGGAAAAAGTACGGTTCTAGAACTGTTCAAAACAATCGCACAGTTTATTATTGAAATTTGTGATAGCCGATTCAATGTCATTTTGATAAAACTGTGCGATTATTCTGAACCGTTCTAGAACCGTCCTTTTTCCAAACCCAAAAACGACTTACATGACACTACTTTAAATGCATTTATACTGATTGTGGCTGGCATTGTTACCTTATTGCTCGCCTCATTGTAAGAATATTGTCTATTTAGAATGATACAGAGATCATCATCTTCGATGACAGTAACTGCCTCAGAAGCTGAAATGGAGGCTTCAATCAGTGTGCCAGCCGAGGTGCCAGCTCATGTCTCCAATTTGGAATCCAAGGCAATGACAGGCATGCCTCAAGATGTGAATAAAAAGAAAAGGTAATCTTTTAATTGTCTTCAATTTTTTTGCCATTGCTCATGTAATTTGAAATCTTGATAGAAGCACCAAAATAATGTTACTATTTGAAACACATTATTCATTCTATACTACTAGGTGACCACGAGATTACTTACCAAGCTCTTGCTTAACACCAAATATCTGGAAAACATGGCTGTTTGGTATAGGATCTTGTATACAAAATCTATTCAAAAATGTTTGTAGAATCCGAATTTTCACCTAATAGAATGTGCTTAGAATTTTCTGTAGAATTCAAAGATCTAATAATATATGGAGTGATTCACAGAAAATAAAGAAGTTGATAGCTCTTTCAGTCAAACCAGCAGTGGCAATGAATTGCTTTAATACTCAACTTCTGCATCGATTTTAACAATAAACATCTCTAAAATTTAAAATCAATAACGTTTTTCTTGCCTAAGCTAGAACTTGAGACAAGTAATTTTGTGCCAGCTGTTATACCCAGTTTTATTCAATTCGAAGAACCAAATTATTTTGCTGTAAAATAAATTAAGAATTTCTTATAATCTCTCAGCATAATACAGAGGGTGTCAAAACATCAATAATACTTTATTTTACTTTACTTTATCTTTATTTTTTCTTCTATATAGTTTCATGTATATGATTATTGATAATGTTCCATTTTAGGAAACGTTACATAGGAGATATGTCCTCCAGCGATTTTTCTACCCCTGACAAACGACGAAAAAATATTCAAAAAATTAAACAGAGGGATGCTAAGTTGAGAAGAGAAAAACACAATTTGCAAAAGACGGTTAGGAGATTAAGGCTGCGAATTACCAATCTTACCAGTTTGTTGAAATATCTGAAAGAGAAGGCCTTGATATCTGAAAATTCTGAATCCGCAATTAGAGTAAGTTTTTTTTCCACAAAACTATTTGTTCCTGGTCACCTGCAGTAGTTTTTATTGTTAAAATTTTTAACCAAAGAATCAAAATTTGATATTTAAGTATACAGTGTGGTTATTTAAGTGTGCAACATATGGGGATTTTTTTTAGTAACAATACTAATAATAGCACAACCCAAATAGAAATAAGACAAGGCCAAAAGTTTGTACATATCTGATAATCATATTAGGTGCACTTAGAATAGTTGCCAGTCAAACAGCATACAGGGTAGCTCAAATAATATCAAAATTGTACTGTAAAGTAACCTTATTTTAGAAAATTCAGCAAAATGTTATTGAGAAAAGTTGTTTGAAATTAAAAGTTATGCCTAACTACCAAAACATGGCCTCCTAAACATTTTTTTTTTTCTTGGAAAACCTCAATAATTTCTATACTTATTTTTTTATTTTTTTTTTCCACTCTTAATACTCAAAAATTAATTGAAATCAAATCAATTTTACATAACTTTGTTCAAATTCAAGTTTATTTGTAAAATACTTAGATTTTTAATTTTTTATGGAATCACAAAGTTTATGTTTGTTGCAATGATATTCGAAACAATTTTAAGATGTTGCATTTTTTTTAACAAGTTAAAACATTACTAATGATAATAGGCATATTGAAAAAACTCTCCTTAAAGTGCAAAAGTTTTATTTTATTTAAGTAAATATTGCTACAATTTTGATATTTTTCCAGCTACCCTGTATGCTGTTTGACTTGCAATCATTCTAAGTGAACCTAATATGATAATCAAACATGCACCAACTTTTGGCCTTGTTTGTATTTTGATTGTGCTATTACTGAAAAAAAAATCCCATATGTTGCACACTTAAATAACCACATACTGTATGTTGCGGAAATAACCCACAACAAGTTTAAAATGTTATTATTTGTAGTTTATCAATATAATCTCAATTTCTATTATTTATCATAAAAATAATATTCTAAAAAAAGAATCCTGTAAAACTGGCAACAGCAGCCCTTTTGAATCGGTAAAATTACAGATTTCTTCATTACCCTATGAGCAATGGATCTATTTTGTTGTTGTGATTGGTCAGTTGCCACCCAACATCCCTGATTTATGCGACCTGCTCCGAAAAAGGCAGTCGACTCGACGCACGGCACGGTACACAACAGTAGTAATCAAGAAGCAGAAGAGTAAGCAAAGACTCTGCACCCTCTCGCCTCTGAACGCTCTACAGAGGAAAAAAACCCCCAGAAAACCCCCGTTAGTACGCGAATTATAGTAAAATACTACTCCCAGTGTCTCAAGGCCTGACATGGCCTATATTATCAACGATATTATTGATTACAATTCATGTAATTAACCCCTAAATTGTTGCAAGTCATCTCGGACCTAGCAAAATTCTCTACTACGCCTGTTTAAGGTTATTCCTGTCTCACTCTCGACGGGCTTCAACTCTGTATATCATTGTGTTCTCTCTCTTAGTGGAAAATCCCTTAGCTGACAGTGCAAATTACTACGAATAGTGATAAATGGATAAATAATCACTATATGGATTTACCGGTATGAACTGGATTAAGCAAGTAAGACCGTTTCAATTTCTCAAAACAGTCGAACAATAAATTAATAAATACTGAATACCGATTCGGTTGAAATGCACTATAAATTGAAGTGTTTGTTCTAACCTTTAATACAGAAATTTGGTTTTCACACTCGTGAAATGAACATTAATTTGTAAATTTGTATATAGAAACTGAGCATATATATATAGACTTTTCTTGCACTTATTGTTTACACACTTCAGCAGAAAAGTGCTCAAATTATTAACTCTCAATAAACAAAAGAACCTTCAAGGATTATAAACATTTTGTGAATACAGTGAGCTGATTGAAGTTCACGAATTATTTGTGTTGTGCTCTCGTAAATTTAAATTAGTTAATTTGTGTTCTCGTTCTTTGAACATTCAACCATAAATGATATTATTATTATGAAATTTCACTATTTTTTATAAATCAAGATACTTATTTACTCGCTTATTTACTTTAGATTAGTATAAAATTTGTAGTTCGACTGGACGTCCAAATAGGAATTATTAGATAGGATTTGATTGCTGATTAAACCGAATTAACTTCATTTATTAATTAAATTGATAACTATTCTATTTCAGCGTTTTATTTGTATAAATGAGAATCAAGGCACCCCTAGTTCAATACAAGGCTTAAATGATCCAACACCTAATGGTTAATTTTTACAGTCAGTCAAAGTAAAAACTTTTGACATCCCTGGTGCGGTAATGACTAGAGTCCACAAAAGGGTAATAGCTAGTTCCGTCACATTGGTCCTTCGAGCCGGATTAAAGCCTTGATTGAAATGTAATTAATTAAAAAATTTAATGTTTTTTTTATGCCTCTATCTCTGACTGCTTTAAGATTCTCATTTCTACACTGCTCAATAAAAACTTGTGTTTTTATTATATATTGAAATTTGCCTACTCGAATCCCTGTATTGCTCGTACTTGGTAAGTACATTCTCTGTTGTAAATATTCTATATTGTAAATAGGTACATTGTGTATTGATTTGTATAGGTACAATTTATTAATTAGCTTGTTTGGCTCTCTTAATTCATTTTAAATTAATTGATTATTATTGGTGGAGTTATTTAAAGGCTATTTCTCAATATGGATTTTGATGCTATGAAGCAGGTCCGTACTCGCGCAAAAAGCGCTATTACTCGCATTGCCAATTGGGTGAAAAACAATAAGGATGTTGAAGTAGATCCAACTCAATTTGAAAATCGTATAGTTAACTTAAAAGATAACTTTGAAAAATACTCAATGACTCAAGATGAAATTGAAACTTATCTTGAAGAATTCACTGCAAATGATAACGAAAATAGAGATATTGTTGAAAATCAATTCTATGATACTCTCTCTCTGATACAAAAATGTATTAAAACATTGTCTCCGGTTACCCTGAACACTCCACCAATAAGCCAAACTAGTTTGCCACAGCTGAGTTTGCCACCACATATGGAAGTGAAACTCCCTCAAATAAATATAAACCCCTTTAAAGGTGACACCGCTGAGTGGACTTCCTTTTTTCAAATCTTCTCTGCTCTGATAATTGATAATACTCACCTGAGTAAAATACAAAAATTTATTTATTTAAAGTCATTTTTGAGAAACGAACCACTGAAATTGATTGAAAACTTGGCTGTGACAAACGATAATTTTGATATCGCTCTAGAAATATTGCAGAAACGATATGAAAACAAAATCTCTGTAATAAACGCTCATTTTGTTGCTCTCTTGGAACAAAACACACTCAGTAAATGTAACGCTCAAACTCTCAGAGAGTTTGTTACAAATTGTAGAAAAAATTTACTTTCTTTAAAGAATTTGCACTATTCTTACGAACAGCTTTGGGAATTTTTGATAATATATTTAATGGGAAAAAAACTTGATTTTGGCACGCGCAAGGCGTTCGAGAATGAGCGCGATTTAAATCAACTCCCTCAACTTGATGACCTTTTTGAATTCCTCGAAAAAAGATGCTTAGCTTTGGAAAATCTCTCAAGTACGGAAGTGCCTTCAGCACAAAACGGGCAACGAAAAGTAAACAAAACCCCAAACTCTGGCGCTGCTCTGTTCGCTCAAAATAATATAAGTAAAGTCACTACAGACTGCTTATATTGCAATCAAGACTCTCACAAAATTTATATTTGTAATAAGTTTAAAGGTTTACAGGACTCGGAAAGGAAGACTTTTGTTTATTCAAAACAACTCTGCTTTAATTGTCTTGGTTCCAAACACACTCTTGCCAATTGCCCAGCAACCAAAGGTTGTTTTATCTGCTCTCAAAGGCATCATACATTGCTCCACAATGCTTTTGTCCCTCAAAATCCTCCAGCTCAAGGTCACAGACCCCAACAAAGACCCCATCATAATAACCCTTCGATTGCTAGACCAAATTATTCTAATGGTCAGCAGCAACCGTCTCAGCATCCTCCCAAGACACAGACACAAGGTTCAAGACCACAAAATCAAGCTGACTCACAACCAAACCAAAATGAACTTCCCAAATCTTCCCAAAGTCTCCACTCCGTCTCAGCACTCTCTACAAAAAACTCACAAACTCTTTTAGCAACCGCATGCGTGACACTTTATGACGCAGACAGGCGGCCCCTTCAAGCCAAAGCCATTTTGGATAATGGCTCGCAACACTCCTTTGTAACTGACAAACTAGTTAAAAGGTTAAAACTAGTCCCCTATGTCAAAACAACATATGTGTCTGGCATAGCTCTTAGTAACAATGTTACTAATAAGATGATTGATTTGAAAATATACTCAAATTTGTATCCTCATAGGAAATTTGAGATTTCCTGCGCCGTTCTCCCTGTAATAACAGGACCCCTCCCCTCTATACAAATAAATGTCAGTTCGTGGAATATACCGAGCGACATTGTTCTTGCTGATCCTAGTTTCACTCGTCCTTCGGAAATTGACCTTCTGATTGGTTCAGACCTCTATTACAATCTCCTGACAAAAGGCCTGATTCATCTAGGTCATGGCCTGCCCACAGTCTTAAACACTCATCTCGGTTGGATTCTTGGAGGAACGTTTCCCCAAAATTCACACCATAATAACTGCTCTCATTTAGTCACTAGTAGCCCTGCACAACAAGTGCACTCCTCTGTCTCTATGTTTGTTCAAAGCCCGGACAATAGCTCTCTCGAAAATATAGTGACTAAATTTTGGTCCATGGAAGAAATCCATACCAAAGCCCCTCTCTCCCTTGAAGATGCAAAGGCTGAAGCTTGTTTCAAGGAAACAACTCAAGTATTAGAAAATGGCTCTTATCAAGTTAACTTACCCTTGAAATCTCCCTCTGAAAATCTCAAACTCGGTGATTCTTTGTCTATAGCCACAAAAAGATTTCACAATCTCGAGAGGAAATTTGTAAAGGACCCAGATTATTTTCATGAATATCAGAAATTTATTCATGAATATGTTAACCTTGGACATGCCAGGTTCCTACCCCTTTCCTCTGCTAATGAAAATCTGGAGCTCAAATGCTTCCTCCCTCATCATGCTGTGGTTAGAGAAGGTGCGTGCTCAACGAAGCTGCGTGTGGTCTTTGACGCCTCTTGCAAAACCACAACGGGCCTTTCCCTAAATGACATAACTCTCAAAGGCTTTCAGGTCCAGCCTGACCTTTATGACATATTGTTACGCTTCAGATCTTTCAAATATGCTCTCACCTCTGATATTGAGAAGATGTTCAGACAAATAAAGATAAATCCCACTCAGACCTTTTTATTAAATATTTTATGGAGAGACGAGCCTGAAAAACCACTTCAGTGCATCGAATTGACCACTGTCACGTATGGCACTAACAGTGCTCCATTCCTCGCAACTAGAGTCTTAAACGATGTTGCATTAAAAAATAGCTCAGATTATCCCCTCGCGTCTCATTCTCTATTGAAACAATGTTACATGGATGATATCCTAAGTGGATGTGATGACCTTAAGGATTTAGAAATACTCTATAGCGAACTTATCTCTTTATTAAAGGCTTCTGGATTTGAATTACACAAATGGTGTTCAAATTCAAAGGAATTTCTAGACAAAATCTCTCATAAAGAAAAAATAGTCGAAGTAGATATGAATTTTGACGAAAACCCGAATAAGGTACTTGGCCTTATTTGGAACCCAATTCTCGACTTCTTCTGCGTCTCTATTCCTGAAGTAAAATTAACAACCCCTATTACGAAAAGAAAAATTGTCTCTGTAATAGCTCAATGTTATGATCCCCTTGGTTTTTTATCTGTAGTCATTGTGACAGGAAAAATAATTGTACAAAGACTTTGGACTTTGAAGTTGGATTGGGACACCCCAATTACTGATGACTCACTCTTGCAAGAATGGAATGGTTTCATACATGATCTTCCTCTCCTCAAAACGCTCAAGATCCCTAGATACCTTTTTTCTGACAAAACATTAAGTTCCATGGAATTCCACGGATTCTCTGATGCCAGCCTCAAGGCATACGCCGCTTGCGTTTACGTTCGCGCCCTATATACTGATGGAACAGTATCTTGTCATTTGATTACCTCTAAATCTAGAGTATCTCCTCTGAAAACAGTTACATTGCCTAGGCTAGAATTATGCGCCATGGTTTTGCTCTCAAAGTTGGTTTCAAAGTTAATCGCAATCTTCGAAGATCGATTCTCATTGAGTTCTGTAAATTTGTGGACAGATTCGCAAATTGCGCTCTGCTGGATAAATTCCCATGCGTCGCGCTGGACTGTTTTTGTGGCTAACAGAGTAGCACAAATTCAAGAACTCACCTCAAATCACAAATGGCGTCATATAAATTCTTCAGACAACCCCGCTGATTACCCATCTAGAGGTTTGCCAATACCCCAAGTCCAGGAGTGCCATACTTGGTGGCAAGGCCCTAAATTTCTTCATGACCCTGAATTAAATCTCTCCCAATTTGGCAACACTCCCAGTTTGTCTGATGTCCCTGAGGAAAAGAAAATAGCTCTAGTAGGAACTGATAAGAAAGATCAAGATCTGTTTTGGCCCGGAATATTCAATCGAGCTTCTAAATTTCGTAAGCTCCAACGCACAGTAGGGTACATGTTGAGATTTGCACATAACACAAAATGTAAACATCTCGATAGAACAAAAGATTCTCTCGAAGTCCAAGAGCTGAAAGCAGCCTTGAACTTGATCACAAAAATTCTCCAGTCAATTCATTTTTCAAAGGAAATCTCAGAGTTGAATCAAAACATATTTTTGAGCAACAAATCACTGATTAAACTCAAACCCTTCTTAGATAAGGATGGTTTTTTAAGAGTGGGTGGAAGATTAGACAACGCTAATGTCTCCTTCGATCAAAAACACCCCATTTTGCTCCCTTCCCATAATCATATTGTCTCATTAATGTTAATCCAAGAACATGAGCGTTTAGGTCATGCAGGCGCACAAACAGTGCTATCGAATTTTCGCCTAAGGTTCTGGCCACTCGATGGTTTAAGGGAGACAAAACGTATAATCAACAATTGTATTACCTGCTTCCGATTCAGAGCTCAACCAGCAGAGCAAATTATGGCAAGTCTGCCAAAGGAGCGTGTGAATGTCTCCCGCTGTTTCAGCCAAGTTGGAATAGACTATGGCGGACCCTTCTTAATAAAATCGTCCAAGCTACGCAAAGCTCCCCTAATTAAATGCTATATTGCAATTTTTGTCTGCTTGGCCACCAAGGCAATTCATATTGAATTGGTGACAGGGCTCTCTACCGAACACTTCATCATGACATTGAAAAGATTTATTGCCCGGAGAGGTAACCCAACCGTGATACATAGTGACAATGCCACCAATTTCCAAGGCGCCCAAAATCAATTGAAGGAATTGCATAACTTTTTTAGAAATAGAACCCATTTGAACTCAATCAGGGACTTTCTCTCTCAAAATGAAACTGAATTCAAGTTCATCCCTCCAAGAAGTCCTCATTTCGGTGGCATTTGGGAGGCAGCAATTAAAAGCGCCAAATACCACATCGTCAGGCTGGTTGGGGAAACCCGCTTCACGTTTGAAGAGTTCTATACAATTTTAGTGCAAATTGAAGCCATATTGAACTCACGTCCCCTATGCGTTCTTTCAAACGACCCAAACGACTATCAAACTCTAACCCCTGGTCACTTCTTAATTGGTTCAAGCCTTACGGCTCACCCAGATAAGGATTTAAGTCATCTTAATGAGAACCGCCTTTCTATGTGGCAGAAAATTTCACACATCCAACAAGTGTTTTGGAAGCGTTGGTCAGTGGACTATTTGAACAGACTCCAAAATCGACCTAAATGGTTCCGGAATTCTCTAGATCTAACCCCCAATACATTAGTACTTTTAAAGGAAGATGACACTCCACCTCTAAGATGGCCTTTAGCCAGAGTCTTAGAGGTATTCCCTGGACGAGACAATAAAACCAGAGTGGTAAAATTGAAAACACAAAGTGGTGTTTTTACTCGAGGAATAGCAAAGGTATGTCCTTTACCAATTCAGGATTAAAACCTGCTACTTTCTCTATTGTAAATATGTTGTTTATTTTTTTTGTTAATGTTTCGTCTCTCATTGAAGTTTGGAAACTTCAAGGGGGGGAATATGTTGCGGAAATAACCCACAACAAGTTTAAAATGTTATTATTTGTAGTTTATCAATATAATCTCAATTTCTATTATTTATCATAAAAATAATATTCTAAAAAAAGAATCCTGTAAAACTGGCAACAGCAGCCCTTTTGAATCGGTAAAATTACAGATTTCTTCATTACCCTATGAGCAATGGATCTATTTTGTTGTTGTGATTGGTCAGTTGCCACCCAACATCCCTGATTTATGCGACCTGCTCCGAAAAAGGCAGTCGACTCGACGCACGGCACGGTACACAACAGTAGTAATCAAGAAGCAGAAGAGTAAGCAAAGACTCTGCACCCTCTCGCCTCTGAACGCTCTACAGAGGAAAAAAACCCCCAGAAAACCCCCGTTAGTACGCGAATTATAGTAAAATACTACTCCCAGTGTCTCAAGGCCTGACATGGCCTATATTATCAACGATATTATTGATTACAATTCATGTAATTAACCCCTAAATTGTTGCAAGTCATCTCGGACCTAGCAAAATTCTCTACTACGCCTGTTTAAGGTTATTCCTGTCTCACTCTCGACGGGCTTCAACTCTGTATATCATTGTGTTCTCTCTCTTAGTGGAAAATCCCTTAGCTGACAGTGCAAATTACTACGAATAGTGATAAATGGATAAATAATCACTATATGGATTTACCGGTATGAACTGGATTAAGCAAGTAAGACCGTTTCAATTTCTCAAAACAGTCGAACAATAAATTAATAAATACTGAATACCGATTCGGTTGAAATGCACTATAAATTGAAGTGTTTGTTCTAACCTTTAATACAGAAATTTGGTTTTCACACTCGTGAAATGAACATTAATTTGTAAATTTGTATATAGAAACTGAGCATATATATATAGACTTTTCTTGCACTTATTGTTTACACACTTCAGCAGAAAAGTGCTCAAATTATTAACTCTCAATAAACAAAAGAACCTTCAAGGATTATAAACATTTTGTGAATACAGTGAGCTGATTGAAGTTCACGAATTATTTGTGTTGTGCTCTCGTAAATTTAAATTAGTTAATTTGTGTTCTCGTTCTTTGAACATTCAACCATAAATGATATTATTATTATGAAATTTCACTATTTTTTATAAATCAAGATACTTATTTACTCGCTTATTTACTTTAGATTAGTATAAAATTTGTAGTTCGACTGGACGTCCAAATAGGAATTATTAGATAGGATTTGATTGCTGATTAAACCGAATTAACTTCATTTATTAATTAAATTGATAACTATTCTATTTCAGCGTTTTATTTGTATAAATGAGAATCAAGGCACCCCTAGTTCAATACAAGGCTTAAATGATCCAACACCTAATGGTTAATTTTTACAGTCAGTCAAAGTAAAAACTTTTGACATCCCTGGTGCGGTAATGACTAGAGTCCACAAAAGGGTAATAGCTAGTTCCATCACACTGTATACGAAAATGAGTATTGTTTTCCTTTGTTTCAAATTCTATGTTGAACTGAAAAATGGACAGAATAGAATTCAATTTGTTTCTTTTAGGCTTCTGTATCTGGCCCAGCAGCTGATATATTTGAAAGGATGTTGAAAGGACCGACAACTCAACAATACAATGAAAGTCTGAGGTCGTTTGCAATAACACTGACTTTCTACTCTGCAAGAGCATACAACTTTGTGAGAGGTACATTTAATAAGTCCATACCTCACATCAATGTAATTTCAAGGTGGTATAAATCTATTGACGGAAAACCTGGATTTACTGAGGAAGCCTTGACGGCAATAAGGTTAAGGGCTTTTGACTCTTCCAAACCGATTTTATGTAATCTAGTTATGGATGAAATGTCCATAAGACGTCAGGTGGAGTGGACTGGCCAAAAATTTACAGGCTATGTTGACATCGGAGCCAATGTTGATGGCGATACCCTTCCTGAAGCCAAGGAAGCACTAGTTTTTATGGTTGTTGCCGTAAACGATTCTTGGAAAGTACCTGTTGGTTATTTTCTTCTCAATGGTCTTGAGTCCTCTGCTAAAGCGGAACTAGTTAAAAACTGTATAAAATTTTTGCATGAAGCAAATGTTACCATTACGTCTTTAACATTTGATGGTGCACCAGTGAATATAAGTATGGCAGAAAAATTAGGATGTGATTTCCACAATACATCAAATCTAAAAACCAATTTCAACCATCCAATTACGGAAGAACCTATATTTGTTTTTCTAGATGCATGCCACATGCTTAAATTAATTCGCAACTGTTTTGCCTCCATAAAGGAAAATGAAGTTGGTTTAACAAATGCCAATGGCCAAAAAATCGATTGGCATTTTATAAGAAACTTAGACACCAAACAGAAAGGAGAGGGGCTGCATTTGGCAACAAAAATCCAGAAACGGCATTTAGAATGGTATAAAGAAAAAATGAAGGTGAGATTGGCAGCACAAACATTGAGTAGAAGTGTTAGTGTCGCCATTGACTACTTACGTGAGGATTTGAAAGATCCACTATTTTTGAATTCTGAGGCTACCTCAGAATTTATATTATTATGCAATAATATTTTTGACATTTTCAACTCTCAAAACAATCTAGCAAAGTACTACTTCAAAAAGCCTATTTCCCAGCGAACTTGTGAAGAGTTTTTTAATTATATGATCAATTTTAAGGATTATATTCTTGGACTAAAACTAAATAATGTGTCAGTTTTAAATTCTCGTAGGAAAACGGGCTTTTTAGGAATTCTAATTGATATAGAAAGTATTCGGAAAATGTATCTATATTATGTAGAACAAAAAAAATCATTGAAATATATTCTTACATACAAGTTGTCCCAAGATCATCTTGAACTTTTTTTTGGAGCCATAAGAAGTAGAGGAGGTCATAATGACAACCCTACTGCAAGGCAGTTTGAGAGTAGTTTTAAGAGACTTCTTGTTCATAGTCAAATTTCAGCACCTAATACTGGCAATTGCTTGAATTTACAAAAAATAACAATATTAACTTGTGGCTCGGGAAATAAAATTACTAATACTGTTGACGGGGAAAACTTGCTGAAATCTGCCGAATATAAATTGTTCCAAGAAAAAATTCAAAACGAAATCGGTCAAAATAAACTGTTAGGCTCACAGGTATGGCATTTAACTACATATGTAGAAGACATTGTTAGTTACATATCGGGATTTGTCGTAAGAAGTTTAGAAAAATGTATAACATGCTCTAAATGTCATAATATTTTGCTATCTGAAGATTCGCCCACACCTTTTCAAAAAAGAAAATCCTATGGAAGACTATTTCAGGCTAGTCAGTTTGCTGTGGATCTTTGTAAGGCAGCAGAAAAACAATTCAGAGATTTTGATAAAACTTCTGGTATACTTAATAAAAATAATCTCAACTTGTATGCTGTTTTGATTAATAAGACTATGCAAGATTTATCTCCTAAAATGTTTAATGCTTTTGAGGACCATTTATTTGAAATAGATACAATGGATAACCATTCATTTATACTATCAAAGTTAATTTTAAAACATTATTTCAAAATAAGAATATTTCATGAAACCAGCAAAAGATTAGATTCTATGAGAAGCAATAGAACCAGAAGTGTAAATACTAAAACAATACATTTTCGGGGAGAATAAAATCTTTTTTAATCCTATGAATCGAAAATCATTTAATTTTTTTTTTTATATTAGTTTTATAATTATTAAATTTGTAATTCATTAAGAAATCATGTACCTACCCTTATTTGTAATAAATGGAAATATCTAATCACAGTTGTTTTATCTATCATCCCAAATACCTTAGAGTTATGATACATGTATATTTTTATGTTGATTTTTAAAGTCGATTTTAGTCGGCTTGATAGATTAGATTTGGCTGAAAGACGAGCCTCTAAAATCAACTATTCATTTCAATACATTACAGATAAAAGGACCACGCACGGAGCTTATGAGAAAAAATAAATTTGTTATGAAATTGAACTATGTTATGCTTCTCGACCTCCTAAACGTAAGTTCTTGTAGGCCCAAAACGATCCTATGATTAGTTTCGGAGATACAGGCTGGGTTAACATACAAAATTTTGACAAAAAATAAACATTTTAAAATATGTTGAGTTCAGGCAATAACATATTCTAGGTTAAAAATGGGTGGAAAAATGCCAAAGTAATGTCATCTGAAGCTTCGAAGGTTAAAAATTTGTCGAAAAATGCCAAAAATATGTCATTTTTAGTTATAAATTAAATTAATGTACCAGCAGATTCTGGAGATTTTTCTTGTACTACTTTTTTTTTATCGGTCCTGTATCTTTGAAACCAATCACAGAATCTTTTTGGGCCTACGAGAACTTACGTTTAGGAGGTCAAGAAGCATAACATAGTTCAATTTCATGACAATCGTGAAATTTACTTTTTCTCATAAGATCCGTGCGTGGTCCTTTTTTAAATCCAATTAAAAATCACCTACGCCTATGGCTGGTTTATAAATTCCGAAACCACGTGATCATTTTGACGCGCTTGAGGACAGAGCGACGTTGCCAAAATAGGTTTTATCAAATTTCCTGAATTTCAATGACTGATCGGCCTAAAACGCGATTTATGAATGAGTAGTTCTGTCTATCCTTGGTTTTATGTCTATGGATATAACCCTATGAGAGCATCTTGGTTTATTCCGTTGCCCAAGGAAATAGCCAATAGAAAAGCTGTGGTGAATGTGAAAAATAATGATCAATTTTGTTTTGGATGGAGTATTATCAGCGCACTGTTTCCAGTTGATCAAAATAGTGACAGAACAAATTCATACCCTGATTTTCATAGACATTTGAACTTTGAAGGACTAGATTTTCCCGTGAAATTGAAAGATATCCCAAAATTCGAACAGTTAAATCAAATTTCTGTGAACGTTTATGGACTAGAGAGTATCTCTGAAGACAATAAACTGAAATACGAAGTGGTGGGACCTTTGTATTACACGGACAAAAAACTTCCTAAACATGTGAATTTGCTTTTAATAAGTGATGGTAAGAACAATCATTATTGTTGGATTAAAAACATGTCCAGATTACTATCAAGTCAAATCAATAACAAAACTTGTAAGAAATATTTCTGTGATGGATGTTTAATTTATTTTACTTCACAAGATAAATTAGTAATTTATCAAAAATATGATTGTAATCACGTGGTTACAAAAATTCCTACGACAAATTTGAAAATCAATAAGTTTGGTCAGTCTATTCCTGAAAATATTCTTCAATTTGAAAATTTCCAAAAACAATTAAAGGTGCCATTTGTAATTTATGCAGATTTCGAGTGTTTATTAAAACCTCTGGATCACGAAACACCTGTAAATAATTCTGAATCATATACTGTAAATACTTTCAAACACGAACCTTACGCTTTTGCTTATTTTATTAAATGTTCATATCGTCGTTAATTTCACTAATGGGCATATATTGAATTTCTGAAATTTTACAAGCGTATATGATATACGCCTTTCAGGAAGATGCATATTTCTGGTTTCAAAATATACGTCATAAGAAAAATGTGTATAACTCAGAAACTACTAGCAGTTCATATACGCACCAATTAGAGGGCGTGAAAATTTGATGTTTTGCGACATAAATTCACTGAAAACAAAAAATCGTCTATTTCTCATATACGTCCCTTTGTCAAATTAACGACGATATGATGATTCCTTATCTGTAATGGATTTATATTTTGGGGTTGATGCAGCTGAGGAGTTTGTTAAAAGAATCGAAGGTCATGTACATAGAATTTATAATGATCATTTGAAGCATAAAGTACCTATGATTCCTTTAACGAATGAAGAGAAAATAGCTTTTAGAGATAGTAAAAGTTGTTATATTTGCAATAAACAATTTAAACCTGAAAATGTAAAAGCTAGAGATCATGATCATTTAATAGGGAAATTTCGAAGTGCCGCGCATGCGCAAACATGCAACTTAAATTATCAAAATCCAAATTTTATTCCAGTGTTTTTCCATAACCTCAACTATGACCTTCATTTGTACATAAAAAACCTTTGTGATGAAAATAGTGAAATTGATGTAATTGCACAAAACAAAGAAAAGTATATTTCATTTTCAAAGTCAATTTTGGTAGATAAAAAAGAAACCTCAGACAAAAAAATCAAAAACATTTTTATTAAATTGAGATTTTTTGACTCTTTCCGCTTTGCTAGCTCTTCTTTGGAACAATTAGGCGAAAGTTTAGATCCAAGTCAATGTACTGAAATTAAAAAATATTTTAATGATACAGCTCAGTTCAACGAAATAAGAAAAAAAGGGGTTTAACCTTATTCATACGTAGATTCAATGGATAAATTATATGAAACTAATCTTCCAAGCATTGATGATTTTTATGATAAACTTCGAAATGAACCTATTGATGCTGAAGATTATGCCAGAGCAAATAATGTGTGGAAATTGTTTAATTGTCAAAATTTAATGGATTACACTAAAATTTACCTATTGTCTGATGTTTTAATTTTAACAGACTTTTTTGAAGCGTTTCGAAATGTATCTCTCAATATTTATAATTTGGATCCAGCTCAATATTATACTGCACCAGGTTTAAGTTGGGATGCAATGTTGCGAACAACACGTGTGAAATTAGAATTATTAACAGATATTGATATGATTTACTTTTTTAAAAATAGTATAAGGGGGGGGGGGGGTATTTGTCATTGCAGTGTTCGAAAAGCCGAGGCCAATAACCCATTTATTCCAAATTTTAATCCTGCAGAACCAAATTCATATATTATGTATTTAGATGCAACCAACTTGTATGGACATAGTATGAGTCAATATCTCCCCATAGGAGACTTTTCTTGGTTATCGAAAGACGAAATAGATGCTCTTGATTTAATGTCTATACCAAATAATTCAGAATATGGCTACGTTTTCGAAACAGATATTGAATATCCTTCCAAATTGCATGAAAATCATAATGAGCTTCCTTTTCTTGCACAAAATGTTTGTGCCCCTGGTTCAAAACAACCAAAATTAATTTGTAATTTCGAAAACAAAGAAAAATATATTATTCATTACCAAAATCTTCAGCAAGCAGTTAAAAACGGGTTAGAATTAACAAAAATTCATAGTTATTAAATTTAAGCAGTCGCCGTTTCTTAAACCCTATATTGATTTGAACACTGAAATTGTATAATAATGCAATTTATGGCAAATCTTTAGAAAATGTTGACAAACGAGTCGATATTAAATTAATAACTCATTGGAAAAACATTGGCAAAAAGCAAGGGGCAGAAACATTGATTGCAAAACCAAATTTCAAAAATTCATTAGTATTTACTGAAAATCTTGTAGCTATTCAAATGGAACGTGTAAAAGTAACTTATGATAAACCAGTATACGTTGGCTTTACTGTATTGGAATTATCAAAAACCGTCATTTATGATTTTTATTATAATTATATAAAAAGTAAATATGGTGACAATGCAATTTTATTATATACAGATACCGACAGTTTAATTTTGTATGTGGAAACAGATAATTTTTATTCCGATATACAAGAAAATATAGAAAAATTCGATACATCCAATTATGATGTAAACAATTTACATAATATAACTAAAAATAAATCAGTGTTGGGTCGAATGAAGGATGAATTTGCTGGTAAACCAATTATAAGCTTTATCGCTACAGGTGCGAAATCTTATTGTGTTAATCTAGAAAATCAGTCTGAGAAAAAAGCGAAAGGTGTAAAAAAATATGTCATTCAAAATTCTATCACGAAAGACGATTATCAGGATGTTGTTGAAAATAATGCAATAAAATATAGAGAAATGCATGTGTTTCGATCAATCATGCATGACATGTATACACAGTTAAAAAATAAGATTGCATTGTCGCCTAAAGATGATAAAAGATACATGATTCCAGGAGTATTTAGAACTTTGGCTTGGGGGCATAAAAACATTAAAATTTTGGAAGAGGTAGTCGATGATGATGAAAATGTAAATAGTTGTATGTATTCGCTTCAAGGTTTAGTTCGCGATGGGTATATATTGTTGCAAATGTAATAAAGAGTATTTAGTGTGAAAATGATTCCCCTACCAGCAGGAGTTCTCTTCCTCTCTGCAATATTTAATAATACTTTGTTTATAACAGTTGAACCAAATGTTCGAGAAACTTTCATATGTTTATCAGCTAACGATACGAAAAAATAAATGACACATGGCCTTCAGCATGGAAAAGAATGGATTATATGAAAAAAGGATTCTACTCCTACAAACTTGGAGATAATATTAAGAATTCTTTTGATGTGAATTACAAATTACGATTTTATTTCGTAGACAGAGTAAAAACAACAACAAAAGAAACAGAGTGGAATGTAATGTATACCAAACCATGTGAATGTCATTATGCTATTGTAATCAGCACAACTCTATTAATAGTTTTGTGTATTTCAATGTTGTTTTATTTCTTTTATTATGTATATTTAAATTTATATTAGTGTGAAAATAAAACAATGTATCTTTTAAAAAGTGTTTTATTTATTTCCTTACAATAATACTTTTTTTGAAACCCAAGAATTATGAGATTTGTCCATCCCTAGCCATTTCACATAGACTTGGTTTCCTTTACGTCGCAGTACTTTTTCCACTAGGTATACGTCTGGATGTTTCGCTTTTTGCAATTCTTCTTGATAGAAACCACCTTGAAATTCATTTTTAGCTTCGTAGATATAGGAAGCTATGGTGATAGCCCGATTTTGAACATGTCAAAATTTCATTAAATCTTGATGTTTTGGATCATTTTAAGCCTTTTTGGCAAGGTGGCACATTTCCGTCTGTGTGTATGTAAGTGTGTGTGTGTTTTGGCATTTTTCTGAGAAAACGGCTCGATGGAATTTGATGAAATTTTGGAAATAGGTATAAGAAGACGTGTAGGGAAAAGTTACGGAAAAAAAAAAAAAGAAATTATTATTAAAAAAAAAATTAAAAAAAAAAAAAAAATTTAAAATCTCAATAGGTTTCATTAGGACATATTTGAAAAAATTAAGTAAAAATTTGATGATAAGCTAAGCAGCGACGACCACTTAAAAATTTACACGACGTTGCTTTTTTTGAGATTATAGCGTTTTAGGGTGCTTATTGAAGATTTAATACGCCGGCTTGAGGTCCCTTTTCAGCAAAACACTTTATGCCTTTATGGGGGTAAACTTGCAAAAGGACCTTTAGGGTTTTTCACTTATAATAATAAAAATAATAATAATAATAATTATGAATTGAATAATAAAATAATGACAGCGAATATTCTCCCATGTTAATCGTATATATGGTTGGGCATGCTAATTTTTGATACAAACGGTTGCTGACGCTAGCAACTATTTTTTTATTACGCATGCATCATAATCAACGATTATCGCACGCTGCAGCGTGCATAAAATGATGTTTATGATGAGTCTACCTTTTCAAAGGTTTGCTATAGAAACGTTCGATCTACCTTCATTACCTAGATATTTACCTACATACCTGCCATTTAAATTACTACTTATCAAAATGAATGAACGCACATTTTTGAGATTATGATGCATTCGTAATAAAAAATAGCGTATGATATGCGTGTATAAGAGGGCATTTAAAGCCCTTCAAAATAGACCAGATAATTTTTCACTCATGCGTGTTTTCTTTGCAAATTTCACTCGTCCTAAGGACTCGTGGACTCGTGAAATTATAGAAAACACGCAATCGTGAAAAATTATCCGTAATTTTGAAGCTCTCGTGGTATTATGTGGTAGGTATTAACGCCGAAAAATGATATTAAAACCTGAAAAAATGTCAAGATTTATCAAAATGAATTCATGGTTCGAAATGACAATTAATGACAATGACAATCATTAATTAGGTAGTTATTTGTCTAGGAAGCGTTATGTCAAAAATTTGACATCTGGTTTTGTTGATCCTCCAAAATGTATGTGGTAGGATTAGTCAAATTAATTTTTTTGATTGAAAATATTTCGTTAGACCAGTTAGGTGTGTATCCTTTGGAAAATAATTCCCGATATTGACTTATCCTTACAGAATCACCAATTTTAAATTTTAGGTTTCTGGAATCAACAACTTTCATACCTCTATAAACATTATTCAAGAGAATTTTTTCATTTTTTCTGGTAACTTCATTAGGTTTTAAATTTGTTGTAGAATGTTTGGTATTATTGTACTCATTCACTATCTGTTGCAAAATATCTAGCCCCTTATAGTTTCCTTGCATACTAAATTGTTTCCACATTTTATTTTTCAATGTTCTGTTCACCCTTTCTACAATACTGGCATTTAAATTTGAAAATGTGCTATAGTGGTTGATATTGTATTCTTTCATAAGATTTTGAAAAATTGCACCAATAAATTCCGATCCTCTGTCTGATTGCAGATTCTTAGGGAAAGCTTTTGCATCAAATAATTTTTTTTTCATTGCTTCTGCTACATTTTTAACAGTTTTTGATTTTACAGGGAGGGCCCAAACATATTTAGAAAATGTATCTATAACAACAAGAATGTATCTATACCCCTTGTTAAATTTTGCATAAGGTTGCATTTCCACAAGATCAGCTTGCCATAAATCATTAAGACCTTCAATTATAATTTTTCGACGTTTAAATAATTTTCTGGCTGGTTTATGTAATTCGTCAACTACATCCTTCTTTATATCTGTCATTTTAATGATCAGAATTCAATGATAACTGGGCATTTTATTAATAATTCACCATAAAATTCAATGAGCTTGCTAGAAACGTCCCGTCTAAATGCTAATAAGTCTCCCTTTTTCAACTCTCGACCCTCTAATTTTCCACTTTTTCCATTAACCAGCAAAGTTATATCTTTTTTAGGATATTCTTCTCCTAATATATTTCCAGATTCAAATGGAAATCTATATGATGTCCTATTAATCTCCCCTGCTAAGAGGAAATTTTTTGCACTTGGATCATGTTTGCCAACAAATGGTAAAACCACAGTATAATACAATTTAACGTTTGCAATGTTAACTAAGTTGAGAGAATTGACATTATTTGTCGATGAATCTTTTCCATACTTGCTCAAAATGTGTGATCCGAACTTGTCAAGAGTCATTTTCAATGTGATTGGTTTGAAATAAGAAAATGGACTTTTATTCAATTATCCTAGCTTCTCGTAGTTCTTCTAAAATAGATACGATTTCATTTTGATGTCCTGTATATCCTGCCATTTGGGAAGCAACTAATAATTTTAACCTTTCTACTATCTCGTTAACATTGTCATAATACACAAAATCAATTTTTTATTAGATAAATTCAACATTCCCGATCCTTCCTGAGATCTTAGCGTTCTTTTTCTAGTTTGTGGTGGTTTTGGTCTGTCTGAGCTAGAAACACTTGAATATCTAGGTTTGGTAATTGATTTAATAGATAATCTTTTCGTCTATTAAATAGGGTTTAATTATTGTCAAATATTTTGAATCGGTGGTGCCTTGAACTTGTTCATTAGGATCATAATTTCTCCTATAAGCATTAGTTCGTTTCAAAATGTCCATGTAATCTTCCAAGTCTTTCGAGGTATAACCTACAGGCTCTTGAAAAAAAAGAAGTTCGTATAATCCAGGTGTTCCTTTATAAGTTATATTTTGAACTTTGAAATTTTCTTGCTCAAAATCGACCGTATCCCCGATTTTCCATTTTTCAGCGGCTGCATCATGTTTTAGACCATGAGTATGATCTAAATCCCTATCACTTTTAATCGATGTATCAACAAAAGATCTAACTAGGGGGTGAAATGTTTCAAGATACTCATTATAGGCTGGGGTTTGTGTCAATTCAAGAATATTTTCAGTTATATCTTCTGTGGTTGGTTCAGGTGTTGAAATCACATCTTCTCTATCCGTTATTTCAAAAACATCATCATCACCTTGCAAAAACGAGGGCATTGAAGAGGGTAGATATTTCTGATAAATGTTAGTTTGTCTTCTTTTTGGAGATTTTTTTAGGAAAGAATAGTCATATTTGTCTTTTTGAGGAGTAGAAAACAACGATTTTGGTTCTTGTTTTGTAGGTAGTTCCGATTTGATAGTTTTGATTAGTTCTTGTAAAGGTTCAATAATGGGTTTTAATCCCCTTTCCTGTCTAATTTGCATGGATGCTACATCTGATTTAAGTGCTTGATATTTGCGTCTTACAGCTTTTCTGGCTTTTATAAGTTCCTTAGCAATTTGCTGATTCATGTTTCCATCAAAAAATATTGATTTCAACTGATTCAAAATTATAAAGATGCATAATATATACTTTTAAAAGTGAATGAAATGATCAACATTTTTTCTATAACGTCCGGATTTTATGTCACAATCTTTATCTATCACTACAAAATCATATTCTGTTTCCCAACACAGTCCACATAGCTGCTTAAATTGTTGAAAAGACATATCGGTATTTACATGATCTTCATAAATATGCTTTAAATTTCTATCATCCTGTTTGAATAAAATCAATAAATTTGTGTTATCTCTTATTAATTGTTTTGGTACTGATGAATATGTTTGAGACAAATAAAAGCAATCAGTATTTAAATGTCTTGAAAAACAAAAAAAGTCTCTCATTATACTTTGATTCGTGCATATTACATCGTCAAAAATAATTATGGAATTTGGTTTAACCTGATTAGGTGCTATTATATCTTCTTTTGTTGATGATTCAAAATAATCTATTTCCTTAATTGAATCCAATAATGTTCTCAAAAATTCATAGTTATTCTGATAAAGAGACTTTGAGTAAACATAAAAAAGCATTTCAAAGATTCAAGTCTTCAGATTCTGGTTTAGGAGAGAAAATTGTTGCTTTGGGTGTGAGTGGTATCATGAAAACAAAATCAAAATTGGGGATGGGAATGAAAAAAAGAGGTGAAGGACTTAAACAAAAAAGGAAACCAGAAATCTCATTTCAATCAGCAGTACGGAAAACAAAACAGAAAATTGCTGGAAAAAAGTACAAAAATTTACAAGCTGCAGCAAAGGATTCCTTGTCAATTATTAAAAAATTTGATGTAAAGCAACCAAAAAGAATTATTCCTATTCCAAAATCAGGAGGAATTCTACCCCTTATTCCATTATTTGCTGGCTTATCTGCTCTTGGAGCTCTTGGTGGGGGAGCAGCTGGTATAGCTAAAGAAGATAATGACGCTAAAGCTGCTAACGAAAAGTTGCAGGAACAGAAACGCCACAATCTAAAAATGGAGACCATAGCGTTGGGTAGAAAGGGAAGCGGTCTTTATTTGAAACCTTACAAAACAGGATGTGGTCTATTTCTAAAGCCAAAAAACTGCTAAACATGCTACCACGCAAACCTCTCACGAATATTGGTATAAAAAAATACGTTAAGATGTTAAAAATTCCTAATTTTAGGGGAGTTTTTATGCGAAACAGGCTACCAAAACTCATAAATAGATATGAAAGTGGAGTTATTAATTTGGACAACCATTATGGACCAGGCACACATTGGACGGCGTATATAAAAAATAACAAACATATAAATTACTTTGACAGTTTTGGAAACTTGAGACTACCCACAGAGCTAATAACGTATTTTTTAAGTGATGGTAGCAAAAACAAGATTATTTATAATCATGATCAATATCAATTCTACAATACTGAAAATTGTGGACAATTATGTTTGCAGTTTCTATATAAGAACTCGCTATAATGAGTTTTTGTTATTCTAGAAACAAACATCATGTCATTTACAATAGCGCTTTCAGCTAGGAGTAACAAGCTTCATGCAGATTTTAATCTTTAATTGAAACATTTAATGCCATTCCCAACGTAGACGAAAAAAACAATAAGTTATATTATGGAAACAAAAATGAGTTTATTGAAATTCCTCCAGGAAGTTATGAGATGGAAGATATAAACAATTATTTACAAGAACAGTTTAAAAAGAAACAGATAACTTTTCAGTTGAATGCTAATAATAACACGCTTAAGTCAGAAATTGTATCATCTGTAGACATTACTTTCAAAGATGGAACTATCGGTCCAATTTAGTAATCAAACTCTGGAAGGAGACAGCACAGTAAAAGTTTCAGACTTTCCAGCTGAAATTATAAAAGTTAATTCTCTGTGTGTAGACTGCAGTATTGCTGAAGGATCCTACCTAAACGGAGTGCCAGTTCATCATTCATCAATTTTTTCCCAACGTGTCACCAGGATTCAAAATAATAGAAAGTCCACGAAATATTTTATATTTTCCAGTGACGGTCATAGTAATGGATAAAATAACAGTAAAAATAATAGATCAAAACGGGGACTTGGTTAATTTTCGAAACGAAACAGTCACTCTTCGCTTACATATAAAAAAGGTCGAATAATGGTAATTTTATACAATCAGGGTTCAACTTTCCAGTTACCTGAATCTGAAAAACCATATAAGGGTGAATCTGATGAAAAAAGGTTAGTAGGCGAGCTAACTCTAAAGGGTTAACAAGACAAAATAAGTTATTTCTTCAATCTCTCGGATTAAAAGTTTTAGTATGAATATACTGAACATTACAGAACAACTTTACGTTGATAATTCCATCACTCATTCTGAAATCCATTCTGATGAGCCTTACCTACCAACAAAATTAGGAAACAATGATGAAATTATAATTCCTGTGCACGAAATAGAAAAATATACGCTTCCATATGAAAGTTTTTTGTATATAGAAGGAAAATTATCAAAATCGGATGGAACTGTTTCAAAAACCTGTCAACTTGTTAATAATGGAATTGCTTTTCTATTCAAGGAGATAAGATATCAATTGAATGGGGTTACTATAGATTCTGTAAGAGACGTAGGTTTAACTTCTACCCTCAAAGGATATCTTTCCTTCAACGTAAACGAATCTAACAAATTAAGAAATGCAGTTTGGTTTTCTGCAGAAATAGTCGCAACGGGTACTACCACTACTACAACAAAGCAAAGAATAGTTGATGAAAATACAGGATTATTTAATGTCTGTATCCCTTTAAAAATATTAATGGGATTTTTTGAAGATTACAAAAAAGTTATATTATATGCAAAACAGGAACTTATTATTGTTAGAGATAATACAGGCAATAACGCAATATTAACCACAGGTGCAACTGAAAGTCCAAAGATCACATTAACCAAATTAACATGGAATATTCCTCATATTTCAGTAGCGATTCCACAAGAATTATCGATAAAAATAGCGACATTTTGATTGCTTTTCGTAGTTGGGAATTAATTGAGTATCCGGAGCTTTTAAAAACAAATAGACACAACTGGCCCGTAAAAACGTCAACCAGGGTAGAAACACCTCGTCATGTTATTGTAGCATTTCAAACGGAAAAACGAGATTCTCTTAACTCGAATATGAGTGAATTCGATGACATAAACTTGAGAAATATTAAAGTATTTTTGAACTCTGAGAGATATCCATATAACGATCTTAATTTAGATATAAGTAAAAACAGATTCGCTGTTTTATATGAAATGTATTCTCAGTTTCAAACAACTTATTATGGAAAATCTGATGAACCCTTGTTTGATCCTGTTAAATTTAAAGATACAGCACCTATTGCATCAGAAAGAATCTCTACAAGCAGGCCCCGTTGTTATGAGAGTAGAATTTGATTTACACAAGGATCTAGATAAAAATACATCAGCTTATTGTCTTATATTACATGATAAAGTTTTCAGTTATAACCCCCTCACCAAGGTGGTTAGGCAACTATAAAGCGAAAACCAGTGCAAATCCACCACGAAACCAGCACGAAACCAGCAAAAACCAGCACAAAACCAGCACGAAACCAACTAAAACCAGCACCAAACCAGCACAAAACCAGCATGAAACCAGCAAACCAGCACGAAACCAGCAAAAACCAGCACAAAACCGGCTAAAACCAGTGAAAACCAGCAAAAACCAGTGAAAACCAGTGAAAACCAGCAAAAATCCAGCACAAAACCAGCAAAAACCAGTGAAAACAATTTCTTAAATGTTGCGCCAAATTTTCAACAGCAGATACTAAGTTGTATGCTGATTTGTACTCTACGTAAGCTAACCACATCTTGACTTGTTTAATAAAGACTGAAGCTCACAGAGAAATTTATACGTCTTAAATACTATTTACTTAATGGTGGGAGGATGAAAAGACATTATTCAAGTCAAACTTTATTTTCCAATACAGCTATTTACAAATTCATTGCAAGCAAAAGATTCTATATCCTCAATAATACAATCAGAATAGAAATTTAATAATTCCAACATACAACAAATATTTGCACTATTGGGATTTTTTGAAGGTGAAATAATTTCATACAGATTATTCATCAGATCTCCAGATTTTGATGAGACACCACTCACTAAAATATTGTAATATTTTGAAAATTCTTGAAATTTCAACATATCATAGCGATATTTAACTAAATTCACCAAGTTCGAGAGTTCACTTATGGTTTCGCCTGCTAAAAAGACTTCATTGCCTCCGTCTTAACTTATCTTGATTATACAACTCACTGTAAATTATTCCCATATGACACGACAGGATTAAAAAGTGATAATCCTTCCCATATGACACGAGAGGCTTAATAAGTGATAATCCTTTTGCACGGTAACTGGTGTTTTGACATTTTTTGACAAAAAATTTAAATTTTTGATTCGTGAAATTATTAATTAATAAAGAATTGAAGTTTAGTTCGTTGTATAACCTTTTGAATACCACTCGATGTTTCAGGATTACCTAATACTTTTCCCTGACACTCAACGCGTTACCAGCAACACCACTCCTCCTTCGGAGTCGTGGTGTTGCTGCGTAACGCGTTTCGTGACCGGTAAAAGTATTATCCGGTAATCCTGAAACCTCTTGTGGTATTACATTCGATAATTCTTGCATCTCCCATATAGACGAAGTGGATTTGAAAACCATTTCCACGCATGGGTTGCCATCCGGTTTTGTTAGAGTAAACAAAACTTAGCATGATTCCTTGATTGTTTAAAAAAGATATCCATTGGTCTTCATTGAATATAACGTGTTGATTATTTTTAATTCCACTCAACTTAATCACAACTCCATATTTTCTCTCCAACGAAAAACCAACACTGATCCATTTACTTTTGGATTTATTTAGAAAATATTTTGTTTCACTGATCAAAATTCCCGTTCTCTTTCTAAACTGAACGTTGAAGTCGAATGTATCGTATCTTGTATCGTTTTTCTCCATAACTTGAGTATTATAAGCACTTTGCATTTTGAGATAATATTCAAACAACTGTTAAAATCGTAATGTTCACCAACGCTATAAGGATTCCTTAAATATAGAAATGAAAAAGGTGGAGGGATCTCATTCTTGTTAGAAAAGGTAATATAGAGTATCCTAACTCGACAGTCTCCTCCCACAAAAATATTATCTTTTAAATATGTTTGAATGGTAGTGATAGAAAATAGTTTCATTTGTTCATCCTTGGCTTGAGGTTGTATAAAAAAAAAAAAAATTTAAAGTTTGCAAAAAAATCAAACAAGAAAAAGATTTTTTTTTTTTTTTCAAAAAATGTGTTCTTGTGTTGATGTGTTGCTATCCCATATTAACGGGAAAAAGCAATTTACAGACTTCACCAGCGAAGAATTAAACATAATACCTTTGGATTACTTGATTAAAAATGCCAACCCTTTTGAATTACTGGAGATATGGAGTAAACTACCACACGACTACAAATCTGATTTTTCTCTACAAATAAGACTACCCTGTTTTTTCCACTACAATCGCCCAGATTGGAGAACCCACATCGATGGCCCAGTTTCCTCACAACAAGAATGTTATTTTTGTAATAAAGTTTTAAAATAAAATTATTTTTAATAAAAATCGTTTTTTTAATAAAAATCTAGTTAGCAAATTTTATTGGGTGACTTATAAAAATTTCAGACGAGAGACATTTGTTCCGATGTTGGTCTAGTAAATTAATATAAACATATGGTAGAACCGGTAAATTATTTGCCAGCACAGATGAGTAATATTCATATTTAGTGAAATTCCATGCAAAAACATTATTTTGCAGAGGTGTGTAAAGATGCGGGTTGCGTTTAATGTTGGAAAAATAAGGGATGAATGCTTTAATTAATTCAAAAAACCTATTATAAAAAGAGATTCTGTACATATTTCAGTTAGTTTACAAATATTTACGCGTCTAAAGCTATGGGAAAACCCAAAGCTGAAACTTTAAAAAAAATTGTTGTGTCTAAGGGAAAACCCAGTGCTGAAACGTTAAAATATCTTGTTGGGCCTAAGGTGAACTTAATTGAACAAATAATTATTTCACCAAATACTACTACTGAGCAAACTATACATTATCAAAATTTGGAAGAAATTGAGTATCAACCAAACTATGAAACAATTTCACCAGTAAGTTCACCATTACCTGATTTTTTTTTTACAAATACTGAATGTATACCAATGGATATTTTGCCTAAAACAAATGTGCAACATCTGCTAGAAGAGTTGGTCCAGTTGATCTCCTACAATATAAATGAAGTTCAAGAAATCAAGAAACAGATTATTGTCTCCCAGGACTTAAATAAAGTTCAAGAAATTCAGCAGCAAGAGCAACAGATTATCTCAGAGGACTTACATGCAGTTCAAGAAATCCAACAGCAAGGGAAACAGGTTATCTCACAGGAGTTCAGTGAAGTTCAAGAAATCCAACAGCAAAGAGAAAGAGATTATCTCAGAGGACTTACATGCAGTTCAAGAAATCCAACAGCAAGGGAAACAGATTATCTCACAGGACTTAAATGAAGTTCAAGAAATTAATAGAATCATCGACCGCGACTTGTTAATTGATGACATTAACCAACTACGCGGAAAAGTAACTATGAAACTAAACATGTATATAAATCAAGTGAACGAATGCAAAAAGTGTTTAAAAGTGCTTGAAGAACGAGAAAATATTATAAATTATAACTTGTTAATCGAACAAGAAAAGCTTTTAAAAAATATTAGGTGAATAACTCTTGAAATTGCTTGTGTGTATTCCCAGTTATAATTTACTAACACTAACAAAGATTTTTTAAAAACTTTTTTGTTGAGTTTCCCCACAGCTTTAGACGCACAATTATTTGTAAGCTTGAATGTATTGATAAATAATAAAAAATTAAAAAATATCCTTATCGTTTCATTATAAACTAATTTTTATTGGTTAACTTGGTAATATAAAATAGATTTTACCTGATTTTTTTCTATTAGGTAATCCAAAGAGTTAATCCAAAAAATTGCTTTGACACTCATTTTGTAATCACACAAACACACTTAAAAAAAAAATCACATTTTTTCAACAGCAAATATTCGATTGAAAACACTCATACATACAACGCGACCTACTTTTACTTGTAAAAATTTTAAACTAAAGAAGACATGGGTTTCGCCGACTCGATCGTTAAACCCTTAGATGTTAAACCAATTTGCATTCTTTCCCTGCAGCTGTTTTCGACCCAGGCAGAAAGGTAGACGCTCGCATAATAATTACAGGAAATAAAAAACGAGTTCATATCACACTTCCTTATTTGCAAATATACATTTTTATGACTAAAAATAGTAAATCAAAATTTTTTTAAAACCTGCTACTTTAACAAAAAATATATTGTCAAAAATAACATTTGATCGTGTCCATCTTCCTTAAAAACTGGTAAATATCTGTCCTTTAATTTTATTGCATAATAAAATTTTCTAACATAGGACAAGTTTCATTTGTTTTAGTCCACTCAAATAAACATTTTAAACAAAATTGATGTTTACACAAATTTGGTTGACTGACACCTTTTTTCTCTATGGTCTCGAAGCAAATGGGGCAATCATCTAGGTTTTCCATCTTTAGCTCCAGAAATTTATAGTATTCGCTCTTATTTTTTCTGGCACAAATGCTGGCTTTTGATTGGCTGCTTCTAATAAACCAGATATCAGCAAAACGTTTCAAGATTAGTTTGGGAATTTTGGGTTTTTCTTCATCTACTTTAATCAGAGTTCCTGGACAAAGGAAAACACACGATTCCTTCTTGTGTCTATAGACATTTGTTTGATGCTTGAATGGTTTATCACACTTATCACATTTAAACATTATTTAACGTATACTGCATTGAAGACAATACTTGAATGGTTCATATAGACAAAATTTCAATGATTTGTATAGAGAAAATTCAGTCTATTTATTTCAAGATAATTACAGGGTGGAGGGATACATGGGTAGGGGGATACTTCGCGGTATGCTAGTATCTTGAATAGTGGCGGGATACATGGGTAGGGGGATACATAGAGGGTGGTAGTATCTTGAGAGGTAGGGGGATTTCTATGAGGGCGCGGTAGGGGGATGGTGTCTCTTTGTCTCGTCTTTTTCTTGGCCCAGAACAGACCTAAACTACCTACTAATAAGAAAGTTTTCTTGAAGTCAGGATGTTGTAATATTGGGTCATTTATTAATACATTTTTACAAGTTTCAAAGCTATTAAGAAATTCTGCATTGTGTATTATTTTTTTGTCTTTTTTCAAACAAGATGTCATTGGTTTGGTCAATTTGGCAAAATTCTTTATGAATTTTCGGTAATAACCTACTAATCCTAGAAATGATTTTATTTCTTTCACCGTCTTTGGTATTGGGAATTTTTTTATTGCCATTATCTTTTTTGGATTCGGTTTTATTCCATTTGGTGTAATTACATGTCCTAAGAATTCGACTGTCTTGTGTAAGAATTCTGATTTGTCTAATTGTATTTTTAAATTAAACTTCTCGAGTCTCTCAAATACTTTCTTTAGATTTTTCACGTGTCATGAAGTGAAGTGGAAAAAATTATTATATCATCCATGTATACTAGACATATTCTATTCTGTAATCCTAGTAATACATTATCCATCACTCTCTGGAATGTCGCGGGGGCGTTTTTCAAACCAAAGGGCATTCTGTTAAATTCGTAATGACCGTTTTCAACATTAAATGCTGTTTTGGGTATCGAATTTTCATGCATCTCGACTTGATGAAAGCCAGAGGCTAGATCTAGTGTCGTAAAATAATTACTACGACCAAGTCGGTCTAATATATCCGTAATATTAGGTTATGGATATCTATCATCAATAGTTTTTTCGTTATTCTTTCGATAATCAACGACCATTCTCCATTTTTGTATGCCTGCGGCATCTTCTTTCTTAGGTACTATCCACACAGGGGATGACCAAGGGCTACAGAATGGTCTGATTATGTTATCTTCTAACATTTTCTTTATTTGAGAATTTACTTCTTGTTTATGCACATGTGGGTATCTATACGTTTTCGCGTGCACTGGTATTTCATCCGCTTAATGGGGTCATTTGCATATTCAGCATTTTCTAATAAAGTCATTTGCTCTATATTAAATATCTCAAACTGTTCGTCAGCGTAAGGTAAACTTATTTCCGCTAAGTTGTTTATGTTATATGGGACAATAATAGGCTTATTCATTAAATTATGTACTTCTAGAGCTACTGTCTCATTTATAACTCTAGCTATTGTCGACGGTATATAATACGTTGCATTTTTAATCGGTGGTGTAAGTATTTCAATGCCATCAGCTATATTTGTATTGAAATAACATACTTGAATTGAGTTGCTTGGAATCTCAAAATTTTGATTTTCGAAATCTGTTCTATATTGAAACGGAATTGTTTTATTAATTGAAAGAAGCATATTAGAAAAATCTATATTTAAATTATTTTCTTGCAATGCTTTGATTCCAATAATTCCATCAAAATAGTTATGGAAATTATTCATTATCATTTCAATGTTGTTTTGAATATTATATTCTTGTAAAATTGGGATATTGATTTTTCCATACGTTTTTCTTATACCCATGCAAGTAGTTAAATGGTTTCGTGAATTAATTATAGAATTTGAAAAATATTCTTCTGCGATTGAGGGTCTTATTAAAGAGGCATGACTTCCTGTGTCAATTAATAATTTACACGGTGGATAGTCTATTTGAATAAAAGACAGTTGGTTGATTTGATAAGCATTTGAAGTTTATCCAAATACTCAATAATAGTTTCTTTATTAGTTTTAGTGGTATACATAAGCTCTTGTACCAAATTCTGTCTAGAATATTGATCACCATACTTAATTCTCAACGCTTCTCTTATATCGGTCCATATTTGTAAATCAGGAAGTGCCATAAGAAAATTTCCTGCGTCATTTAATAATTTTGATTTTATGGCGGTAGCCACATATACTTTTTTGAGCATTTTCACCAGTATAGTAAGTTTGATAAAATTCATTGATGTTTCTTATGAAATATTCTAAATATTGGCTTTCGCCACTGAAAGGTTTGATAAGTTGTACGATTGATTTAAAATTTTCACTCATTGTTACGGTTGATCTTTGATTTTGGTTGTTACTTCTTGAATTAGGATTGTAAAGATGAGTTAAATTAAATTGAGTCAGGAGATTCTCGATTTCTTCTTCAGAATCTGACATATATGTTTCTTTGAATTGTTAAAGGAAATTATTTTAAAAATTTAGAAAAATTCAAAATTAAAAAGTTTTATTAAAATTAAAATTATAATTAATTATTCAGTCTTATGCGTTGCTTTTCTAAAAACTATTTGTTACTTTGGGTTTGTAAATTCTTTATTACTCTTTATTTTTGATTTCAGTCTTTTCAGCAAACCTTTTTGGAATTGCAAAAAGACAAAAATCTGAATTTAAGTCTTCTCAGTAAATCAAAAATTAGAAATTACAAAAGATCAAAAATCCAAAAATCTTAACTATGGAACACCAATTACAAAATGTATAAAGAGAAAGGTTGTACTTACTAGGCAAAGCTAATAACAGTAGTCTTTCTTCACACGTTGTTTCTTGTTATTCCTTATACTCAGTTAACCAATTCGAAGTGGACAGTATCTGGAACGTTTAATAGCAGCACTGATAATCCAAATTTCACTTTTCCGAAGAATTCACTTTTTCGAACTTTCTTCAGTCTTTTGAAATTTTCGCGACGGATTACGACTGTTACAACTCCCGAAACTTTTTTTTTTTTTTTTTACGGATATGCGCACTCGCAAGGAAATGTCCTATCACGCTCGAGAAGCGGCAAGTGCGCGGAAATGTCGGTGTATGTTGGTCTTGAAACGGTTCAGGTTGTAACCTGCAGGGAAAACCGTCGCAGGGAGTTTATTCCACAGCGATGCTGTTCTCCAGAGATATGAATTCTGATATAATGAGGTTCTTGGTGCCTCTAGTTTGACAGTAAATTCATGGTTACCGTCTGTTTGACGGGTTCGCCTGGTAGGTGCTACTCTCGGTGGAATCATACGTGCCAACTCTTCAGAGCATTTTCCGTGATAGTACCTGTAGAAGAGAGATAAATCGCCCACAGATCTGCGATGTTCGAGACCATCCAAGTTACTTAACAACAACGTAAGCACTCTGAGCATCTTAACGACTGCGCCAATTATATTTTCGATTCAGAAACTTGTATTTTAAAAAACATTTATTTTATTGATTAAAATAGAGAGGTGACAAAAGAAAATATTCGAATCAAATTGCTACAGGCTAAAGCCAGAAAACAAATGAACGCTACTTATGGGACGACATCGGCTTAAATAAACATTTAATGCCGACATAGCAATTTTATGTTTACTTTACAACAATGTATTTAAAAAGTCCTAGAGGAAAGGGGTAAGCACATTAAAGCATATAAAAAATATATAATTGATTATAAATCAGCGTGGCAATTGGTTAATATAACTGGTATACCTTGAGGTACACAAATAGTTTTTAGGTATCTTTTGATATTTTTATATTTTTTTTTCTAGTTTTGTAAAGGGGTGTCTTGACTTTTGTGGTGTATATAGTTTTAATGGTTTTAAGTATTATTTAAAAAGAGAGGTAAGTAAAAGGGTGCTTAAGTGTCAAGACCGTGAATTCCGAAACTTTTTCTGGATTGCATCGTTTTTTTTTTCTTCCTTCTTTGAATTTTAAATTATTTAAATTAAAAGCTATTTAATTGTGACTCAAATTTTGACTAAAAGAGAATAATGGCTAATTAAGGCAGTATTGATAAAATCGAGCAAAATTTAACAAACGCCAAATTAAAAACGATTCAAGCGCTGCATGCCATTGCTTTCGGTAGGGAAGGTCGCTCGCAAGTGGTGAGAAGAAGTGTGCGTAAGTTTACCGGGTTTGGTTTAGATAAAAGTTCTGTAGAATATGACGAAAAAGTGAATAAAGTAAAAAACGATTTGCCTTTTAATGATGTGATTGCAGTGTGTCATGTATTAAACTTAGATTATAGTGGAGATCAGAATGAACTGATCAATCATGTTTGTTCTTTTATGAATGATTTAACAGTTGAAGACGATGAAGCTGAAGAAGAACAAGACGAAGAAGACGATGAATTAGTAGAGGAAGAAAATAGTGAAGAAGAAAACGAAGAAGCAGACGAGGAAGAAGACGACGACGTGCCTTTAGCACAAATAAGAAATCAGAAAACAAAAAGTGGATCTTTCGCATTGAGACGTGGAAGATAGCATAAGAGATTTTAGTGGGAAAGAAGATTACCCAATAAACAAATGGATTTCTGATTTCGAGGAAATTGCAAATATGACGGATGGAGTAGCGAAAAAGTCATTGACTGGATTGGCCAAGCAGTTTGTTCAGTCAGAGAAAGGAATCACGTCTTGGGCTGTTTTAAAGAAAAAATTGCTGGAGGAATTTGAGGTTAAAGTCAGCAGTGCCCAAATACATAAGTTGATGATGACAAGAAAGAAAAATTTTAATGAGACTGTTCAGGAGTATACGCTTGTGATGCGTGAAATAGGTAGCCGAGCATCTTTGGAAGCCGAAGTTATTATTCAGTACATAATCGGCGGAATACCAGACGATTCTTCAAACAAAATTGTGCTATGTTCTGTTTTCATTTAAAATAATATGTTTAATCAATCACATTTAACTCTCTTCTTTTCTTGGCTCACTGTGTATCATTATTCATAAATTCAAGTCTAATAGTTTTGAGGCCTTTAAAGGAATATCGCGCTTGTGCGGTGAAAGAGGACAAAAAACTACTTTGGTGCTAGCAAAAATATTGCTATTAGCCGAAGAGAGAAACAGAACGAACGTCAACCAAACGACATTGTTTTTCCCCAAAACTTTCAATAGAGAACCCGCATTTAATTTTTAATAGTTTACCCGCATAAATTTATAGAGAACCCGCAACTAAGTGTTTAATTTGCCGAGTTTCACGGTTTTGAAACAGAACTAAAAAACGCGTCGACTGGCCAGTCCGGAAAACGTGTGTGTGTGACAAAGGTGTCCGTGGACACCTCTACATGGAAGCCAGAAGTTCAAGGTAAGGTCTCAAAACCTCCATTTTATATGCTTTAAGATTTGATACAGTCCACTTACCTCACACTGAACCTTGAAATAGTTAGTTTTTTTTTTTTTCTTTAAAAACTTTGATAAGTCCAAATTTTACTAAAAATTGCACATTATTTTTGGTCTCTCATCGCCGAATGAACAAGTTATTTGAACTTCACTTTCAAAAATTAATATAAATAAATTTGTTTTTTCTCCAAACGTCAAAAAAACGTCACTTTGTCCCCACCTGTCAAGATGTTAGAAATTTAATTTCTCTGCTGGTAGGCAAATCCAGCGGGTTAACACCTGTCGAGGTGGTAGAAATTTAATTTCTATGCTGCTAGGCAACCGTAGCGGCAGTAGAAGTACTTTTAGTGCCGCTGGAGCGGCAGCAAAAGTACTTTTAGTGCCGCTCGTACTTTTACTGCCGCTTAACCATTCAGTTGCCCCCGAGCTTACCCCATTCGTTTGGAGAAAAAATAGCGTGTTACATACGGAGTAGAAGCACTTTTTTGTGCTTCAGCGGTATTGCAAGCCTCACTTCGTTCGGCTCGCAAACCTACTGCTTCAGCACAAAAAAGTAAAGCTTCTACTCCTAATACAACAATATACTATTATAATCATTTAAAAATTATTTATAGGCATTGAAAAAGAATTCATTGATCTAGTTGTTCATTTTATTTATTAGTACCTATAGAATATTTAAATATAAATTTTTCTATTGAAGTCAAATAAATTTGCATATAATAAATTTTTATTTGCTTGAGTGCACAAATTCCAGTAAATAGTTTTTATTGTCAGTTAAATTTTAAATTTAAACTAATTTTTTGTGCATTCCGCCGTCCAAATTCCAAGATAGATTTGCAAGGTATTTCAGCCGAGCTGAACAGCAAGTCGTTTAAGCAGGCGCACGTGACGTCGTACTTTTCACTCACTCTCGCGCGTCGGATCTACCTCTTCCCCCTCTTGAGTATTTCAGGTCTTCGCTGCGACGCTACTACAAAGCTTTGGCGATCCCCGCCGTCAGCGTCGCTGTGCGTATATAGTGGCTCAAATAAAGTTTTTTGAATTTGCGCGCTTATATAGATTTTATCGTATTCTGTGCATACCTATTTGCTCTTTGAATTTTATTGCACTGTCTTCCTATAGTAGTTTTCGTTTTTCTCTGTTCCTTTTCGTCACCTTTTTTATTCAAATTCAAATTCAAGTCCTTCCTTGTCGGGAAAAAGTAATCTGAATGTGACGTTGCCAAAAATTGAAATTCCTTGTTTTTCAGGAAATGTTACCCAATTTTCAACCTTTAAAGACATGTTTGATGCTTTGATTCATAAGCATAGCGCACTAAGCAATATAGAAAAATTTAATTACCTACTTAGTTTTCTCCGGGGACAACCCTTAGCTTTGATTCAAAAATTGCCAATGACAGATTTGAATTATCCTGTTGCTTATGACACTTTGGTAAAAAGGTTTCAGAATCCTCGTTTAGTTGCCGCTACCCATTGGTCTTGATTGAAAATGTACCTAAGCTTACAAGTGACAACCCTATTGAGTTACGCCAATTATTGGATACTTTTGATGATAATTTGGCTGCTCTTCGCAATTTAATGCTTGGGATTTCATCTTAGTCCAAATGCTGCTTAAACGCATAGATATTTCAGTAGCTACTAAGTTTGAATTGCAGCATGATTCTCATGCAACCCCTACCTACTCACAATTGAGTACCTACCTAGGTAAACATTGTTCGGCTTTAGACAATGTTTCTTCTAGCCAGTTTTGTGTAAAAGACAAGAAAACTGCTAAAAGGGAAGATAACAAATCTTCTCTTCCGTCTCCTAAATTTAGTCTTTTGGCTGGTGCACAATCCAACTCTGGAGTTCAAACTTGCCCTGTGTTTAAGAATAAACATGCAATATATAGATGTCTTACTTTTTTGGAAAAAACCCCGCAGGACTGTTATCAATTAGTTCGCTCTCTCCGCATTTGTCTGAATTGTCTTAGCAATTCTCATCCTATTAGGGATTGTAAATCGCCTCATGTTTGCTTCAAATGTAAACAAAAACATCATACTCTGTTGCATTTTGAACGCGCTGAGAACAAGACTTATCGTCCTACGATACCGCGTATTCTGTTCAAGGATTGGGTCAAGCAGCAATTTCCAAATGCCCTAAGGGCATATTCACCAAACTTCGTCCTATGAAAGTTTCGCCTGTTTTCGATGTCGGAGCTGTTGTACTACCCAAAGTTTGCGGCGACCAGCCTAATGGTACGGTTTCCGTACAAGCCTGGCCGCATTTACCTACTCATCTATTGGCTGATCCCTTCTATAATATGTAACATTTTAATTTTGCTCTTCCCATTAAATGAGTAATTCAGCGTTTTAACTGGTAACACACAAATATTATTTTAGAGCTGACTTAATTGATTGGATATTCATTACCTTACTCTGCATCTTTTTAGATAATTTCAGGCACAGCCAGACAAGATTTTGCTCCTTATCATTTGTCTAATGATTTAGTTGACCATTGCAGATGAATATTTATTGAACAATGCCTGGTTATCTTATTCTTGTTGTCCTTAAAAGGAATATACATAAATTATCAATTTCATTAGTCGATAGCCAACATTGTTTTGATTTTCAAATAAAAAGGGGTTATGTCCAGTTAATTCATTCAATTTTATTTTCGCGCACAGCTGATTTCGAAGGATTAATTCCTTTAGTTTTCACTCCCTCTCTGTCTCTCTCTTACTGGAGGATTTCATTTCTTTTATTTACCTGTTATCGAGTACCTATATCGATCAATTTGCTGGTACTTTGGTTTTGATCGCGTAGGGTTGGGTTTTTCTATAAATGTCGATATAATTGGTGTCGTGTTAGAGAAGGCATGGACAATATTATTTAATAAGTGAAGTTATTTATAGATTTTAACGAGAATAGTGTCTTCCTGATTTGTGTGGATTGAGTCGGTTCCATTTGTTGAGTCCCTTTGGAGGTTTCGCTGACGACTATCGATATCTTTGTCGTTATCTTTCAATCCTTCCTAAAGTGTGGAATGTGGAATTCGATAGAAAAAAATGTAACATAAAAAAAGTTAGTGCGTAGAAATTTCTGGTTCAGGGTCCCAAAAATCGTACAACGGTCTTTTCCATTTCGTCCAGCGACAAGAACACTTTGGCTTTGGCCTGAAGAATAGTTTTTTTATCCGGTTGACCATAAAGAAAATTAAGTGATTTTCTCTATTTAATTAGGATCCGGTCATCCAGATAATTTCAATTTTGGTTTTGCCAGTCTAGTTTTGGTTTTTGTTACCTTTTGGCAGCCAAATCACCTTTCTAAGGGATTTATCTATTTCTTCTAGTCGGTAAGTCCACCATTTTGTGAATTTGTTTTATTGTAAATTAATTAGTTCTATTCTCACAATAGAATATCACATCACGTCGCTTGGATTGAATTGTTTGAGCCTAGACTCTTAGAGCCTTGATTTTATTGTTGCTCGTTATTGTGAACATCCAAATTGGATCAGCCAGCGTAGGTGAAATTAGAGTTCCATGACCTTCCGTTCACCTTCAACCTTTGAGCTGTGACCCTCAAAAATCCACGAGGTAATTATAATGGCAATTTTCCATTTTAATGTTTTATTGGGGGACCATTCTATGCCACATTGATTGGTAGACTTATAGTTTTTTTATTTTAATATTTTTTTTGGCAATGCAACTTAATTTAATGAATTGTCATATATCATTATATTTGGTAAATGGGTTAAAACTTGGGAATTGAAATGTACAATTTCATATCCCAAGTGGCATAATTTCAATTGGGATTTAAGGGTAATTTATTTACTCATTGGTGCTTTCTTTAGGGTCTTATGGTACGGTTTTATGCTACCGTTTTCGATAACGCAACTCAGTGGATGTTTTGATGGAATGCAGTACCCACCACTGTATCTGAATAGCAAAGACTCGGCGAACTAGTTTTCATTGATGAGATAGATCATCTGGTACGAGTGTGAAATCCCAGACCCATTGTTAATTGTCGGCATAAAGCTAAGTAGTTTAGTATAACTTTTTTTATTAATTATTTAAAAATATCGTATATGGCTTAGGTAACTTTAGTTACTCACATTTAAGTAAACATTTGATCCCATTTATTTGCGGAGTGATCACTGACGCTGGGTGTGTGTTAATTCGCACTTATTGGTTATTTTAGTTTTAAGTATAGCTCTCTGCTTACATAGGTATTCATACATATCAATACCGACAGACAGTTTTCTTAAATCTGACTATGAGGAAGCCTTTAGGTTCTTTATTCCTGCTAGTCGTCATACTAGCCTCTGAATACTTGTCATAATCATTATTTAATCACCATAACTTGTACTAAATCAATACTTAATATTCAATAAATACTGATTTTGTTGTATTGCCAATTACCTGCTTTCTTTGTCTTTTTGCTTATCCAATTATTTTCTTACATTTCAGGCCTAATAATTTGGTTTGTACTTTAGTTCAACCTGCAGTCATCGCAGGACTTTTCCGATTTAGTTTCAAAAATTGGTGGCGCACGAATCCACGAACCGGGCACGTGGACACTTTAACAAACTCTGTTGAACTAAGGTCGCAATCCAAATAAGGTTACATTTTGGTAATTGATTTTTCTTACGTAAAATAAAAGTGTTACAAATAGTCCTGGTCCCATTGATATGCTCATTGGAGCTCCCCTATTCCCATATATTTTACAGGATGGTCGCCTTACTGGTGGTGTCAATGAACCTGTAGCACTTAATACGATATTTGGATTTATACTTATGGGAAAGACAACCTCTACCTCTACCTCCTTGTTTTCTCAATCTCATCTGTGTCTCCATTCTTCCCTTGAAGAAATAGTCCAGAAATTTTGGGAGGTGGAAGAGGTACCTCACGTAAAGGTGTTGTCTCCTGACGATGCTAAATGTGAGCAAATATTTGCAGACACTTCGTATAGAAACCACACTGGTAGATTTGTAGTATCACTTCCTTTTAAAGGGCCAAGCCCGATCTTTCCAAAGAGTAGAGATTTAGCGCTGCATAATTTTCTGTCCTTAGAACGCCGTTTAGAAAAAAATGTGCCTCTTTATGCTGCGTCTTCTGATTTCATCAAGGATTATATCGAATTGGGACATATGGAACTTATTTCCTCTGATATCCTACCAACCCATCATTTTTATATACCCCATCACTGTGTTATAAAACCTACTAGCCCTACAACCAAACTTCGGGTTGTATTCAATGCTTCCGCCAAATTTGCCGGACAGGAATCACTCAATGACTGTCTATTTTCTGGCACCAAGCTTCAAACAGATATAGTTCGCCTTCTTTTGTGTTTTAGGATCCATAGATTCGTATTCACTGCTGATATTCGTCAAATGTATCGACAAATTTTAGTAGATTCGCAGCACGTCGATTATCAAAGAATACTTTGGAGATTTTCTAAGACCGACCCTATAGCCGATTATCGTCTTCACACCGTCACTTATGGACTTACTTGTGCTCCTTATCTGGCCATAAAATCGCTCCTCACGCTAGCTGAAATAGAAAAGGACAATTATCCAGCAGCCGCGAATGTGATTTTTAAATTCTTCCTAACTGGAGGTTCTTCTACGATCGAGGACGCCAGAGAGCTGCAAAAGAGTTTGATCTCGTTGCTGTCCAAAGGCGGTTTCGAGTTGCGTAAGTGTTGCAGCAATGACCCCCGTTTATTAACTGATTTTCCTCCTTCGCACCTCTATAGCGAGGATTTATTTCTTAATTTTGACTCAGATAGCCCCCTTAAGATTCTGGGTTTGCAATGGAACCATGCTTCTGATACGTTTGACTTTTGCGTCAACCCTATGGAAAAGGGTTGACAAAACGTATTTTATTGTCAAACTTAGCAAAAATATTTGATCCCCTTGGGATCTTATCCCCTGTAACTTTTTTCTTAAGCATCTTATTCAAAGATTATGGTATCAAAAGTTGGATTGGGATGCAACCCCAACTAATGACATAGTGCGTCTCTGGGATCAATATACCAATACAGTATCGTCTTTGTCAGATTGCAAAATAGCTCGTTACCTTTTTCCCCAACCCTATGATAGTCTTGAGCTTCACGGGTTCTGCGATAGTTCGGAGAAGGGATATTGTGCAGTTATTTTTCTTTGTGCTGTGCTTCCTGATGATAAAGTTACCACTCATTTTGTTTGTGCCAAGTCTAAAGTTGCGCCGCCTTAAACTATCTCCTTTCCTCGCTTGGAGCTATGTGCCGCAGTTTTATTGTCTCGTTTGTTATCTTATGTGCTTGGCGTATATCAACCTGAGTTTCCTATTAACAAAGTTTTCGCCTGGAGTGACTCTACTATAACGCTTCATTGGATCCACTCTTCGCCCAATCGCTGGAATACTTTTGTAAGTAACCGCGTTGCCTTTGTTCAAAGGGAACTTCCTTCTATTTCTTGGTACCACGTTGCTTCCGAGAATAATCCTGCGGACGTGGGTTCAAGAGTCCTTCTTCCTAGTGAGTTGGCGCAATGCTCTTTATGGTGGGCGGGCCCAACTTTCTTGAATAGTTCTAACCGCAATTGGTCTCCTTTTTCCTGCGACTCTACCCCTGAAGCAATTCCGGAGGAGAAGAAAACTTGTTTAGTTTGTCCAGAGCTTTCTGTGGAGTTTTTTGACCTTATCTCAAAATATTCCTCATTGAACAAATTGCAACGAGTATTTGCTTATGTGCTTAGATTCAAGCATAACTTATGCTTTCCTGCTGCTCTGCGAGAAGGTACTTTAACTAGTCTAGAAATGCATACTGCTCTTTTAATTCTTGTTAGATATGTTCAGTCTGTTGTTTTCGTTACGGACATTGCTCTTATCTCTAGGAATGAACTACCTTCCAAACCTCTTAGAAAGTTGACCCCTTTTATAGATAGCGAAAATGTGTTACGTGTAGGTAGTCGGTTAAAGCATTCTTCCCTCAGTTTTGATAGAAAATTTCCCTCTATTCTTCCCAGGGATCACATTTTGACTCGACTGATAATTACCTATTTTCATTTGAAATATTTCCATGCTGGAGTACAGAGCGTTCAATACTTGATTGGCCAACAGTTCTGGATTATTGCTTCTAAGCGAGTCATTCGTAGTGTGTTATCCAAATGTATTGTCTGTTATAGACTAAATCCCCGACCATTACAACCCCCAACGGGCGATCTCCCTCTCGCTCGCGTTTCACAAGTCAAACCCTTTTCTCCCACTGGCGTTGACTATGCCGGCCCCTTTGAAGTACTTATGTCTCGCCATCGTGGTTCTCGTACAAGCAAAGCATATTTGTGTTTATTTGTTTGTGCTGCTACCAAAGCCCTCCATTTGGAGCTTGCTTCCGATCCATCTGCCGATGCTTTCTTAGTGGCTTTGCGTAGATTTATCGCTCGCAGAGGACGTTGTCATCATCTTTTTTCAGATTGTGGATCCAATTTTGTTAGTGCTGCTAAGCAGCTGAATGGATTTATGTCGGCTTCACACAGTGAGGCAGGAAGCACCACAAGTTGCGATAAATTCCACATCGCATTGGTTGTATCTTTTTGCTGTCAAAAATGTCTGGAATGCATTATTGCATGATTTAAGATAAAAAAAAATAGATACCGAGGCGTTAATCGAGGTATGTAATAGGCGAACGAGTATTGTAGTTCTAAAATAAATAAAAAAAAATTCTAGAAGACAACATATAAATACAAAATCGTATTGGCAGTAAACCCTACGAAAACATGTCAAACAAGCTTGCCCCTCCCCCCCCCCCCCCCCAGAATTTTTTTAATGTGTATATGATGCATGTATTTAAAATAAATGCAATATTGTAACTGATTTATTTTTATATAAACATTTTTACAAAAAAAGAGCTTACAAATAACTTAAACTTTAATTAATGAAATAAATTCAAACTAAATAATTAGTCAAAGTCATAATCTGAGCTACTGGCATCAAATTCGGGGTTCTTATTTGGTATAAGTCTGCCTTCGTAATCTGGAGGAAGAAGCAAAGACAGAGCTTCGCTTGTAAAACTTTTCTTTTTTAATTTAGGCATTTTTCTTCTTCCAGATATTACCGGGTCGGATGTTAGCAGCAGCCTCTTAAACAAATCCTCATTGGTTTTTTCTCGGGATATTTTTCTAGTAAAATTTTCTCTATAACGTTCAATGTCCTTGTTACGACTCTCTGCTGCCTCTTCTGATAGCTGGTCAACCGGAACAAGACCACAACGAATAATTTCAGCACCATGTATTAAAACAAGATGAACTGTTGGGGTCATGTAATGCCACGGATAAACTGTTGATAACAATTTTCCAGTTTCTAAGCAATAACTCTGAAAGGCGTCTACATTGATTTTGTGGTAGGAAGTAATTACCTCCAAAATAACACTTAATTTTGTTAAAATATTGATTTCAAGATGGGTTATCTTCGATGAAACTACAGCATTTTCGAAAAAACGTCTTGCTGTGTTCCCATCATTGCTGCTACCGTAACCTGGTTTTGGTATATCAATTATCAGTCCCAATTCAAGTTTAAATTCCTGTTGAATTCTCTTTTTATTTTCTAAAATTTTTGCTTTATCGACTTCGTTTCTAACCTGTCTAGATTTTACAGGTAGTTTGTAAGCAAGGTGTAAGAGGTATTCAAAAAATCGAATGCGAGAGTGCAATAAGGGAATTGCAAACCTGAACAAATCAGTGTTACATTGTTTTGAAACCATCAAATCAATATTGCTGAAATCTTTTTGGCCTGATAAACAAATGTAACACTTCTGCGTACACTTGTTATCTGCCAAAGCATTCCTTATTTTTCCATCAATCATGGATAGAATCAGAAAATACTTAACCAATACAAAAATATTTGCAATTTCAAACTTGGTTACCTGAAGATGTTTAATTTGATTTTCAATATAAATTTGTTCCTGTTTGGATGTTTCTGTAGTTTCTTTAATAAACTGTATTCGGATCGGTCGGCAATATCGAGGGGAAGATGGGGACGGGTTTTGCCAAATTACTTGTTTGGGAACTTCAGACCTTGGATTTCCGCATACCAATTTTATCGGTACAAGCCATGATACAAAGGCGCTAGAGTCAGAATGTTCTAAATTATCGAACTTTTGTTTGTAGTTACTTTGCCCAGAGGAGCCGTCAAAACCCCACTTGCATACTAAAAAGACCGTTTTTATTGAGGTTTGATCAAATCTACCTAAAAGAACATCCTTTTGCAAAGCTAATATTCTTGAAGTTGTGTGCTCAAGAAGGTCTTTAAGTGGAACTTCTGCGCTGCTCGAAGTTACTTTGATATTTTTTGGATAACATGAATGTTTTACTTGTTGAACTACACTGCTCAACAGTTGAAGTGGATATTCTAAAATTTTGTATTTATTTTGTCAATACTTCAAAGTAAAGTAAAAAATCATGTATAATAAAAACATTTTATTGATTGATTATATCACCCAGGAAAAAAATTTAGTGCAAAATTTAACATTTACAAGAAAACTGATTAAATTGGGAAAAGTAACAACACAAAAAAAATCTTGTATCGCAAAATTCACAAAATCCCTATAAAAAATTAATATCGTGTTGGAACTCCTCTGGCCCGCCTTAGTACTCTCACTCTATTCGGAAGGCTCATTATCAAATTATTGATAAATTGCTGAGGTATGATTTGCCAAATTGCCTGCAACTCATTAGCCAACTGTTCCAGGGTTTGGGGAAGTTGTGGAATCCGGTTTAATCGCCCAGACATTTCGGCCCAAACATGTTCGATACAATTCATATCTGGTGAACAGGGTGGCCACTCCATTCTTGTAATTCCATGATGTTCTATGCGATCGTTCACAATTCTCGCACGATGCGGACGGGCATTATCGTCAATTAATACAAATTGTTCACCTATTGCACCAAAAAATAGGACGACTATCGGCTCTATAACCATGTCTCGATATCGTATGGCAGTCATTGTCTCATTAATTAAGATCACTAAATCAGTGCGACCATTATGACATATGCCTCCCCAAACGCAAACTGACCCACCATCAAAAAGAGTTGTTGGGGCCATTAAATGTTCAATGTATCGCTGTCCTTTTTCTCGCCAGACTAATATTCGACCATCACACGTATATACAAACGAAATCTGGACTCGTCGGTAAAGAGGCAATGCCTCCAATTTTCAAGAGTCCAAAGACTATGGTCTCTCGCCCAGCGATATCGGCATGCACGCAGCTCCGCCGTCATTCTTGGGTGGGTAGCGTGACGTCTAGCCCTCAAGTTACATGCATGCAATCTTCTTCTGATATTTTGACCAGAAATCACTCTTCCAGTAGCTTGTGTAAAAAAGGTGTTAATTCTTGAAGCCGTGAATGTTCGGTTTCTTCTTGCAGTCAGGACTATTAAGCGGTCTTGAGCAAGAGTTGTAGCTCGTTCCCGTCCTCCACCATGTGTGTACGCTGCAGACCCAGTTTCTAAATACCGATTCCACGCACGACTTACGACACTTTGAGACACATTCAGCCGCACAGCGACTTCTTCTTGAGACAAACCTTCCTGTATCCAACGCAATAATTGCTCGAGTTGCACTGCTTCTAATCGTCGTAATGGCATATTATTCTTTAAGCGAATACACAAAACTATTGATAACAGTAGCAAAATCAAGTGTGTACAAGCGGTTCTGTAGAACTGATACTTTCAGATATAAAGCAACATTCCTGCATATTTCCGTGAAAGAGATAAGGGAGAGAGCGAGCATCGACAAAAAACAATAAACATGCAAAAAATATTCGCCATGAATACTGTTTATTGATAAAATAAAACACGTCTTTTTTTCATATTCTCAAATGTAGGTTTCAGGATTTTTGCAATTATCCAGTTCACTTGTTGAGCAGTGTATTTTATAAGATGGGAACTTAGCTTTGTCCTTTTCTCTAATTATATCGTATTGACTTCTAGATAAATTGGCTTCTACCAGAACTGAAAGTGCTTCCTCCGGAGACAACTGTGACTGTTTACTCTGCTCAGATTTTTTAAAAACATTCAAATATTCAGAAGCTCTAGAAGTATTTTCAGAAATTTCTTTTAAAATTTTTGCAGCCGGAGCATTTCCCGATTTTCTAAGTTCCATTTGAGCTGCATAACAAATTTCTCCAGCAGTATATTCTTCGCGCAAATGTGCAGTTTTTTTACGCTTAGCGCTTTCGCAACTATTCAAAAAATCAGTGGCCGGACGTCCCATTTTTGGTGGTGCAGGATTAAAGATATATTTGGTAAAAACTAATTTACTTTCCAGCCAAGTTTTGTTGTTAGCGACAAAGAACGAGGATGTTCTGTTTGCCTTTTGCCATCTTGCTTTTAATTCCGACATAAATCTTGTAGTTTGTTGAAAATTTACATGAAGCTTGTCATTTGGGCAACTGGTAATATTTCTTAAATAGTCTCTAAGAAATGTGCACTGTATATTAGATTTTGGGGAGCACTCTTTGACTTTCTGCCACAGCTCATTTCGACTTACTTGTAATCTTAAATAATCTAAAACAATATAAAAGACTGGTCAGATTTAACGGTGAAACACTTATTAAGGTAGCTTGGACACGTTCTAAAGTTATGACATTATTGTTAATTTCATTTTCGAATAACAGCTAACACGTCCTGCGCAAAAAGTTGTACTAGTTATTCAATGGCGTACGCAGAATTTTTTTTAGGGGGGCTTAAATGAAAGAAGCGCTAAACCATACCTCACAAATCAAAATATCCAAATAGGTATATATTAAAAAAAATAATACATATTTTTTTTAAACGGTTAACCTTCAAGGTTTCTGGGGGGGGGGCTTAAACCCCTAAGCCTCCCTGCGAACGCCAATGCGTTACTGCAATATATAACCGATTTAACATTGTAATATATGATTGAATTTTGTTAATACACTTAAAATTACGCATATTAGGGCTAATTTTTAAGAAAAATGTAAGTGTTTAAAAATTTAATGCGGTCTTATAGGCAAAAACTGGCAGCTAAATTTGACACCAAATTAAATAGAAAGGTTCGTAGAAAAATTACACAATAAAACTTGCACGGGATATCTTAGGATATGTTACTTTTTTGTTAACGGAAATCCTTAAAATGAAAAAAATTCAAATTTTCTGCAGGTCTTACAAAAATGACTAATAAATATAAAAAGCAAAAAGAATTCTTACAGTTTTTTATACGAAGATAATGTACTTACCAGAATGATTATCTGACATTATGTCATTTATTTTAATGCAAGGTTTTCATTAATTAAAACTAAATCAAAAGTTATTAATTTTTGTTCTCCCGTTAATTTCGAAACATATGCTTTGACAAGACGCTAATTATGACGAGCTTTTTTATTTGTTTTGGGGCGTTTGACAATCCAAGTCTAACTTGATTTAGAAAAGGGATTATCATTAATCAATTTTTAATAAAAATATTTTGCATAGCATGTAAAATTGTTTTTGGACTTTATCGCACCTTTTCCTTGACTTTGCCCCTCTGTGCGTCAGCTTCACTCGAGGATATAGAGTGGCGTTTCAATCCTCCCTCTGCCCCACACTTCGGCGGCCTCTTTGAAGCCGGCGTGAAGTCTGTCAAAACGCATCTTTATAGAGTAGTTGGCAATGAAAATTTGACCTATGAGGAGTTAAATACACTTTTAATTCAAATAAAAGCATTTCTCAATTACCGACCCCTTACTCCTTTTAGTAACGATCCGCATGACTTGTCAGCACTCACCCCATGCCATTTTTTGACATTGGAAGCCTTGACCGTGCCTCCTGAACCTAATCTAACCTGTGTTCCAATTGGTCGCTTAGACCGTTGGCAATTATTGACCCGAATGCATCAGGATTTTTGGCGTCGTTGGTCACATGAGTACCTTCACACCTTGCATCAACGTTCTAAGTGGCATAAAGGCTCCACTTCCATAAACCCTGGAGCCCTTGTTCTGATCAAAAACGACTTGATGCCTCCTATGCGGTGGCATATGGGCCGTATAATAGAGGTACATCCGGGCGCCGACGGAGTTGTTCGCGTGGCCACCGTTCGTACGCCTAGTGGTTTACTTAAGCGGCCTGTGGTGAAGCTCTGTCCTTTACCACTTCATAACTAAGTAATTACTGAAAATGCATTGCATTTTGGTGAACGGCATGTTCTGTTTTCATTTAAAATAATATGTTTAATCAATCACATTTAACTCTCTTCTTTTCTTGGCTCACTGTGTATCATTATTCATAAATTCAAGTCTAATAGTTTTGAGGCCTTTAAAGGAATATCGCGCGTGTGCGGTGAAAAAGGACAAAAGCTTTGGTGCTAGCAAAAATATTGCTATTAGCCGAAGAGAGAAGCAGAACGAACGTCAACCAAACGACATTGTTTTTCCCAAAAACTTTCAATAGAGAACCCGCATTTAATTTTTTAATAGTTTACCCGCATAAATTTATAGAGAACCCGCAACTAATTGTTTAATTTGCCGAGTTTCACGGTTTTGAAACAGAACTAAAAAACGCGTCGACTGGCCAGTCCGGAAAACGTGCGTGTGTGTGAAAAAGGTGTCCGTGGACACCTCTACATGGAAGCCAGAAGTTCAAGGTAAGGTCTCAAACCTCCATTTTATTTGCATTTAAAAGATTTGATACAGTCCACTTATCTCACACTGAGCCTTGAAATAGTATTTTTTTTCTTTCTTCAAACACTTTGAAAAGTCCAAATTTTACTAAAGATTGCACAAGGTGGTAATTCACTTTGTGGCTCCTACATTAAGCGACGAAGCAGCATGGATTTTTAATTTAGCTAATTGCATGAATAATGCGCAATTTAGAGAAATTTGTAAGCCGTTGATGGCGAATACTAGCTCAATTAATCTTCCTTAACCCATTAAGTACTAGAGTTCCATATAAGGAACGCGAAACAAAGCATCATCAATGAGTTGAAGAATAAGAGTGTAATTGCGAAAAGTCTCCGTAGGTTGATGTTTTCAGGTTGCGGAGTATCCCGGTAACTTGTCATATCAGTTTCAAGGTCGAGTAAATGAAAATAGTTTTTTTTAAATTATTTTCTGCATTCTGCTGTCTGGTGCATACAGAATAATGGCGCGTCGAGATGTGTAAGTACAGATTTTCATAGTTTTAGGAATATTTAGAATGAAACTAATACTGTGTTAGTAAATTTGGGTATACCTAATATTGATTTTTATTGATAGAATAATTTATTATATTTTTGTTTTTCTTAGTTTCGCATTTTATTCAGCCGTTCCTTATATGGAACGCTAGTCCTTTAGCATACATAAAAAAACTGTACTTTTATTTTTAGTTTGACGGTGCAGCAGGTTGCTGATATGTTTGAAACTGAAGAGTTTTGGCAGGACATGGATACTAACGAGCATGTGCAATCAGTCTATATTGAACCTCCAGAAAACAGAATATTGTCAGATGAAGACTCCGCAGATGAAGATTCAGGTGGTCTATTGGATAATCTATCCGGGAAACAACTACTAGCCAATGCTGAAGTGGTAATGGATAGTGGCAGAAGATTGGGGAACTTTGATGTTTTGGATGAAGGCGATGATATTCCAGACGATGTGCCACTTTCGTTACTCGTAAACAAAAGCGATGAGAAGTTTGAGTGGCTAAAACATGAGGAACTCTTATGTAAGGAGGATACCTTTTTCCCACAACATGATACGTCAGAATATAGAGACCTAACACCAGTACAAGTATTTGAACTTTTTCTAACAGATGAAATTACGGATTTTTTGATTGAAGAAAGTAACAAATACGCTATATTTAAAAATTTACCGAATCCAAAAATAACGCATGAGGAAATGAGATGCTTCTTTGGTATATTGATTGTTTCGGGATATGATAAAAAGCCTTCCAAAAAAAGTTATTGGGACTCGGGAGAAGATCTTCGAAACATTGGGGTTTATAAAGCAATGCGTAGAGATAGATTTATTGAAATAATGAAATATATTCATTGTGCCGACAATACAAAACTGGATCCAAAAGATAAGATGACAAAACTGCGACCACTTATAAATAAAATGAAACGTCAATTTTTACGTCATTATGTTCCATCACCAGAGGCATCATATGACGAAAGCATGATTGAGTATTACGGCCATCATGGCTGTAAGCAATTTATCCGGGGGAAACCTATCCGCTTCGGGTATAAGTGTTGGTGCATGAACTCCAAAAATGGATATCTAATAAATTTTGAAATTTACCAAGGCTCAATACCAAATTCTAATCCTGCTCATCAAAAAGAATTTGGAAAAGCAACGGCACCCTTGCTACAACTCATTGAAGAGTTGCCAGATGAAAAAAAGGAATTACCATATCGATTGTACTTTGACAATTTATTTACATCCATAAAATTTTTGCGCTATTTGAAAAGACGTCGGTATGATGGAACTGGCACGATAAGGGAAAACAGGCTCCCAAAAAATTGCCCAATTACAGATGTTAAAACTATGAAAAAATCTAACCGCGGCCATTTTGATTATGCTGCGATTCAGGATAGGTCAATCATTGTTTCTAGGTGGATGGACAATTCAGTTGTCACTGTAGCTTCAACAGTGCATCCGGTTTTTCCATTATCAAATGCACAGCGGTATTCAGCAGCTCAGAAGAAGAAAATTGCCATAACAAGACCACAATGTTTTGAAAAATATAATATGTTTATGGGAGGTACAGACCAAATGGACGCCAACATCAACTTATATAGAATAGGTGTGAGAGGGAAGAAATGGTGGTGGCCGATTTTCACTTGGATACTAGACGCTGCCATTCAAAATGCGTGGGCCATTTACAAAGTATATAATCCACAAACCGCACAATTGAATTTTAGGAGAGAAATTGCACAAACTTATCTCAAAAAATTTCAAAGCTTGCCAAAATCAGGTGGAAGACCCAGCTGCTTTTCAAAAGATTCTAGAGTCTCCCCAGATATCCGGCTTGATGGAAAAAATCATTTGGTGGAATATGTCCCCAACAACAAACGCCGACGATGCTCTGGGCAAAACCATAAAGGCAGTTCTGTTCGCACACAATGTCGCAAATGTGACGTAGGACTATGTGTTGACTGTTTTGTTGATTTTCATACTAAATGAAATAGTGAAAACTTGTTTCATTGATTATATTATCTGAATAAATGCTTGGGTTCCTATTTTCAAATTATTTTTGTATTAGTAGTTTTACAGACCTTAAAGGACTAGTGTTCCATATATGGAACGGCCGCCATCTTGAAAATAACGGGATCAAATTGTACAAATTGGCTCAAAATGTATTTGTATTGCTCATTGAACAATTAAAATAGGATTTGCACCTCGAAATTTCGAATATGAAAAACTCAGTCTTTAATGGGTTAATATAGGTGTCCAGGAATGAATTTCCCTTTTTAAAGTCGAATAACTTGGCAACAGTGTGAACTAGCGGGGTCGTATTAGCGTCGGTTGATAGAGGATCGATGCGGATTAATTAGTAACGATGGAGCGTTGGTCAGGTGTGCATCGTGCGTTCATGATTGAGGCATACTTCAAGAGTAACGACTCGTATACAATTGCAAGGCGAAGGTTTTGTGCTAATTTCAATATCAGGCGTGTAGAGGATGCACCAAGTAAAAACTTGGTGAAATCGTGGGTGAGGAGGTTTAGAGCAACATCGTCAGCTATAAATGTAAAACCTCGTGGTCGCCCAAGGACTGCAACTGCGCCTGAGAATGTTGAAGCTGTACGTGCCGCGGTAATTCAAAATCCAAGTGGATCTGTTCGTAAAACATCACAAGTTGTGCGAATGTGCAAATCATCTTTCCACACAATTTTAAGGAGAGATTTGAAGTTTCATCCATACAAGATCCAAATAGTGCAAGAATTGAACCCAAATGACTTTAGAAACCGTCGTTCTTTCGCCAAAACAATGATAGACCATTTTTTTGCAAACGATCGCATGAACAATATTCTGTTCAGTGACGAGGCCCACTTTCACCTTTCAGGCGCAGTTAATAAGCAAAATTGTCGCTATTGGGCACCAGAGAATCCAAGGCGAAAACACGAAAGGCCCCTACATAGCCCAAAAGTAACTGCGTGGTGTGCGATGTCGGCTTCAGGCATTATCGGTCCGTACGTTTTTGAGGATCGACGCGGCGTAACCCAGACTGTAACTAGTGATCGTTATTGTGCTATGCTTCAGGACTTTTTGGTACCTCAGCTGCAAGAATTCGATGGCTTTCATCAGGATACATGGTTTCAGCAAGATGGGGCCACCGCACATACGGCACATACGTCTATGCGGGTCGTTCGACGGTTATTCCCCGACAAAGTCATTTCTCGCTTTGGAGACATAAACTGGCCAGCTAGGTCTCCCGATCTCACCCCATTAGACTTTTTTCTGTGGGGATACCTTAAAAGTAAAGTTTATGTTAATAGACCTAACACTTTGCAAGAATTAAAACAAAAAATACGGGAAGAAATTAATGGTATTCCACCTGAGATGTGTTTGGCAGTTTTTAACCACATGAAGACGGCTTTGCAAGAGTGTTTTGACCGAAATGGAAGACAAGCTCGACAATATAATTTTTAAAACATAAAATCCGCTTATATTGTTTATATCTTTGCATTATTAAATTAATTTTGAAAGTTCAAGAATTTTTGTTATTAGCCTTTAAAAAGGGAAATCCATTCCTGGACACCTGGTATAAGGAACGATCCAAACTTATCCCATGATACACCAGATACAAGATTTTCTAATACTCTAAATTCTTGCAAAATACCACAAGACAATTTTCATGTTTGTAGATTTATTATGAAATTATAGCCTGAAAAAAAACAGGTTCTTAAATTTGATAGACATAAGAGAGGAGCACAATTATGCTATGCCTACATATATGTATAAACTGCTGGTTTAGGTGCAATTCTATTGGTTCATTTAGTGGACACGTGTAATTGTATCTCCTTCTACTACTATGTAACAAACAATGATAGAAATATTTTGTTTTGCACTGGTTCTTTGAATAAAATTCGATTATAGCGGAGTTACAAAATATAAATACTTGGTTTCACCAAAAATTTTAAAAAAAATCACTGGGGAGGGGGGGGGCTAGGAGAGATTTTTGGGAGCTCTATAGCTCATTCCAGGTAATGGAGCCAAACTCGCCGATCATGGAGCAAAATGGAACAAAATTTGGACAATAAAATGAGCCTAAAAAAACTTCGAAATTTTGTTTGGGGTGGCTGGGAGAGATTATTGGGAGCTCTAGTACCTCATTCCAGGTAATGGAGCAAAACTCGCCGATATGGAGCGAAATGGAGCAAAACTTGGAGAATACAATAAGCATTAAAAAAAACTTCAAAAATATCACTGGGGGGGATAGCGTTAATTTGCTCCCTCCCCTCCCCCCACTCAATAGGTCACATAGTCTCTTCACTGTGGTGGAGCAAAAATTAAAATTGGTAGAGCGAAATGGGAGCAAAATTAGGGGATATGTTTCATTTAGAAAAATTCAGTGGACGGGGGGGCTAACTTAACTGACCCGTTCGTTCTTCTTGATTTGCCAGAAGAAGGTGCGAGGTAGCATTTTCCAAACTTTTATTAATAATCATTTATACACTCAAAAATAGTCCTAACTATCCAAATACAAATTAAAATAAAATTGATATCAACCTCTAAGTTAACAAACAAAACATTTCTGAGTTATATCCTAATTATTTCTTCTTTTCTTCTTTATTTCTATGGCGACTACCAAATATCGCAAATATACCTAACGAAAGTCGAACATTCCCGAATAGATTTCTAAAATAAATTGCTGGACAAATGAAACGGAACAAGCAAATTTTTAGGTTAACTTTGGATTCAAATATCAGGCGAACTAAAAAAGATATCAATGAGTGGTTTGCGGGATTTAAAAGATAATTTCAATCTGAACAAGGGTCCAATTTTTCTGATTTGAAGCTCCTTACTAACTACAGCGTGAAAACGAAAATAAAGTGTTTTTCACCAAAATTTCTAAGTACCGGGTTTCCACAAAACAAAAACAAAATATTTTTTATTGGCATTTTTTTAGTCTCTTATTTATAAAGAAAGAACTGATTTCACAAATTTTTGATATTCCGCTTCGGTAATGAAATTTCGATTTTTTTTCTAAAATCCTGTTATTTTCAGGGTTCTTGTGTTGGTAGAACTTACTGTATTTTGTGAAAGAAGATTTTGGTAGGTGATTATAACATCCCACATTTATCTCTGTCCTGGAAGACTACATTCTAATTGATTTGATTTCCTGGTGAGAAGCGGCGTACCCATAATCGGTAAGTATCCATTCACGAATTACTTGAAACTCCGTTTCAAACGAGTTCACGTATATTCAATTGTCTCAGCCATTCTCAGTTGTTCAATTGGCCAATATCCACATAATTAGCTTCCTAGATAGGAAGCTATGGTGATAGCCCGATTTTGACCATGTCAAAATTTCATTAAATCTTGACGTTTTGGATCATTTTAAACCGTTTTGGCAAGGTGGCACATAAAAAAAAATCTCAATAGGACATTTTTGAATCGTGAAAAACTATCCGTAATTATGAAGCTCTCGTGGTATTGTGGTATTATCCCCGAAAAATGATATCAAAACCTGAAAAAATGTCAAGATTTATTAAAATGAATTCATGGTTTGAAATGACAACTAATGACAATGACAATCATTAATTAGGTAGTTATTTATCTAGGAAGCGTCATGTTAAAAATTTGACATCCGGTTTTTTTGTGCATTTTGGATGCTCCCATTATCAACAAAATGTGCTGGGGACCTGCGTGAAAAGGGCAAATGCCTTTATTCTTAACAAAATAAGGTTTATGAAAACAAGTTTCAAACAATTGTTTGTAATTTGCACGTCTTCCAAACATATTTTTGATGTTGCTGCTTCTGTCTAATTCATCATCTTCTTGTTATTTTGAATGAAACACCCTGTATGATATTGCATTTTTTGATTTCTCCAAAAATTTGAACAATATCCTCTCTTGATAGATAATTTATGTCACTTGAGGACATTGTCCATAATTAAGAGCTGCGTTATCATGGTAACTATTAAACCAATCAATGGTTGAACAATGAATGAACTCCTTAGGGGGGCCTATACCTTATATCTTAGAAGAATGCATAGGACTTTTAGAAGGAAGTTTTAAGAAAACGATAATGAATTTTATGCACTTCAGGGATTAAAAGTACCCTTTTAATTCCTGTTTTAAGGGAGTGTAGCCTCTTTTTTAACAAAAAGGGCACTGCAGTGCAGTGGCAGCTGTACGCCAGAGAGCAAAATTAGGGTGGATAAGGTGTGTCTTTAGTGGGCGCCAGAAGATTTAAATTTTAAGTTCCAAATCCTCAAATGAACTTTATCAAAAAATGCATAATAAAAGAAATCTGAAAAGGGGGCAATCAAAAAAATAATCGTAACAACTGTCTACACTCATTTGTTTATTAAGTTGAAGCCTTGATGTTATTAAAGCCTGAGTGCAAAAAAAATTATATATCCCTCGTTAAATTTCCTAAACCCAAAAAAGCTAAAATTTTCCCTAAATTCTTATATCTAAAAAAGCTGAAACTTTCCCTAACAATTCATTGCACCCTGTGCAATGTAACAGTAGAATATAACCCTTGACTTCTTAGCCTGATCAGGACCAAAATGTATTAATTAAATTCAAGGATTTAAGACATAAAGTTAAACTTATAATTATAAAAAAAAAACTGTTTAATCCATGACCAGCTAGGGTGAGTTCAATTAAAGAACCCTCATAAGAGCCACCATGATGAAATGCCAAAGGGTGCTGGAGGCTGCGAGCTGCACACTCGTAGATTAAGTGTGGTGGTTTTTGGTGACTGGTACCACTACAGTTGGAGCCCCTCGGTAGATCCTAATAATTACATTTATATTTTATAGCAACCCTTGCATGGTGATTCAAGGGAATATCATAGCCGAAGCAAGCTTACCTTGAAAATCAAGGATCTGGACAGAAAATGAGTGGCTCGACCACGAAAATATTGATGGAGGGCATCTCCCAGGCCGTCCAAATGCACTTTAAGCTAGAATACAAGGCGAAATTAGGCAGGATGCCTTAGATAAACTTGGAAAACCAAACTTACCGGCGATGGTCTCAAATGAGTTTACGGAACTTTCTCGATAACACAAGGGAAAACATTTCCACAAGCACTAGGCCACTATAGGCTTTTACTCATTTAAAGGTAAAAATCGAGGTAAGTAACTGAGAAAATATGACTTTCTGAGGGGACAAAATTATTATACTAGCGGACCCAGTACGACTGTAACGTTGGACTGCCTTCAGAAAAGTGGCTTAGAGAACGACAGGAAGGAATGACATGACATTCGGAGCATGAATTTAGGCTGCGTTAAGTTACAAGTCAAACCGACCATGGTTGACAAACCTTTCACTTAACGATTTGGTCGAAATGGTTAAGTGGCTAGCAATCATAAATATGTTTTGGCACAGTTGTTTACAGTTTGGCAGTTTGCGGCCTACGTTTGTCCTCTTTTAAAAAATTGTTCAGTTTTAAAATTAAAAGACATATATAAACAAATAATTTTTACCAACATTATGTCAGCAATAACAGCCAGCGAAACAGAGGACAGCAGCGATGTAATTTTAACGTCTCTAGTGGACAACATAGGCACCACAATTGGTATAATGGGGCGCTATAATAATGGTAGGTATCTATTTTGATGACAAACAAAACCTTTCCAGTTAGATTAAGGGCATGATATAAGGGTTTACACTTTTTAGCGCAAAAGAAGAAGCTTTTTTCCAAAGATGTGAACCGATTTCAGTTGTATTTTTCTACAATACAAGTTTATCCTGATCATTCGTTTAGTGAGCATTTTCGAATGACTCGAACTACTTTTGAGGTAAATATTTAAGTACCTAAGTAATTAAGTGATTTTTAATACTGAAATTTGTTTTCAGGCTTTACTTCAATATTTAGGATCAAAGGGGCAACTATCAAAAAATTTTATATGCCATATGATGTGCAGTTACTTATGTGCTTATGGATATTAGCTACTCCTGATAGCTTTCGAAGTGTAGGCAAATGTTTTGGGGTAAATAAAGGTACTGTACACTATGTTTATACAAAATGGATTGAGCAGTTAGTGGCTTCTGCTGAAGATATGATTAAGTGGCCAACTGACGAAGAATTAAAAACGATAAAAAGGAATATTGAACGAAAATCAGATTTTCCTGAGGTATGTGGTTTCATAGATGGAACATTCATTCATATACCAGCTCCAAAAAATTCTGTTAAATATTTTAATAGAAAGAAACTTCCTTCTTTGGTTTTGCAAGCTGTATGTGATGATGGGATGAAATTTATAGACTGTTATTTTGGGGAAGTAGGAAGTTGCAATGATAAAAGGGTGTTTTCCAGAAGTCCTCTCGCTCAAAAAATAGAAACAGATGCAGAAAGACTTCTAGGCACGCACGGTCACCTTCTAGGTGATGGCGGGTACACTTTGTCTAATAGACTGTTAATTCCATACTGTGATAATGGACATCTTTTAGATGAACAGGTTCATTTTAACAATGTTCTTTCATCAATACGTAGCACCATTGGAAGAGCATTTGCTCTTTTGAAGGGAAAATGGCGCAGGTTAAAATATCTAGATTCATTTAATTTTGCGTATATAAGAAACCATACAATAGCATGTTGTGTGTTACATAATTTCCTAATTATGAAGAAGGATGAATCAATAACTTTGCCAGAAGATTTGACAATTCCAGTTAATGAGGCCTTTCAACTACCACTAGAACCGGATCAAGAAGAACGAAACGAGAAACGAAATAGACTGGCGTTATATTTGTATGAAAAACATTTCTGTACCTAGTTAAGGTTTTTGTAATAGATTTTAAGTATTAATCCTTAATAAACTGGGATTTAGTGAAAATTGCTGTGTTTTACAGTTTCATATAGGTACCTACTTGTCTTGTTCCAAATAAAGAACACATTCTTCAGCTCTAATTTCTCATATTTCATTCATAGAAATATAAAAGTATACTATCATAACATTACCTATTTTTTATTAAACTGTATAATGCATAAAAAAAAAAACAATAATTATTATTTTTTAACCAAAGTTACATTAAAACTGAAATGAGGAAACATATTTATAGATATTTTTTATTTGTTACGTTACAACAAAACATAAGGCAAATATTTCTAAGTTAAACTACCCAAAACCAATACAATAGTGTGATTTTTGCCACCTTCAAAACATTTTGATTGAAAATTCAAACAAAATTACTTTAAAAAAAAACAATTTTACATATAGGAACTAAACTTTCGTATAAATGCCCCCCTATGGAAAGAACTATGTAAAAACAAACTACTAAATTTGGTAACATATAGGAACTTAATATTCACTTTGACAAATAACAGTCTATTGTGGTCAAAGAAGTGTGGAAACTGTGACACTTAGCATTAATTTTTTTCTAAAAACTTTTCAAAATATGAAGTCATTCTATCCAATATATCATTCCTTCTTTCCTTTACCTCTGTAAGTCTTGTTATTGAAGTCTGTAAGTTTGCTACATTATTGTTGATAACAGTTAAGGTCGATCTGGTCCACTGATCATTTTCTGAGTTCGAGACAGACTCGGTGGAATTTTTCTTCTTTCTTTTCGGGGTTTGGAAAGTGCGAATTTCATTATTTTCTATTATTGGTGGAGTAGCTCCAACAGATATCAGATATGGTGATAGATGGGTAATGTGATGGGTCATCTGAAACAATATTTGCAACCTTATCATAAAACTCCCAGGACGAAGAGCCACTTCCGCTTTTATTTTCTTTTTTTTGAATATTCTTATACGTTGATTGTAGACCACGCCATTTTCTTTCTACTGTTTCCCAAGTAACAGGATAACCATTTTTTTTTTAGTTTTTCAGCTACTTTTCCGAACAAAACTCTATTTTTGTGTGGTGTTTGAAGTTCTTCCTTGATCTTTTCCAATTCAGCAAGAAGCTGTAGAACAGCTGCTCTTGGCCACAGATACCTCTGGTTATTTTCACTTGTATTTGATGTCTGTGTGTCTGCAATATAGAACATGGTTTATTTTCAATTTCAACTGCAGTGATTTAAATAAATACAATTAGATTTCTTTTTAAGATACACTAAACTTAAAATACTTACCAAGATTTAACTCTGTTCCTTGACTAAAACTATTGTCGTTAATGTTCTCCAAAATTCTGTCACTAGCAGCATCAGGCTCATTTACAGAGCTTGTTCCTGACTGAGTTCCTGTTATTAGATTCTGCTGATAGAGTTTCCAATATTTAATTATTAATTCATCCAGAAAATCAGGATCTGGAAAATGCTATGTTTATTTTCCAGCCAAATTAAAAAAAACTTGGTTATTGTCACCCAACGAGTTTGCCACTATAGGGCTTCCAAGAAGTATGTGACAAAATGTTGAGAGTTCATTAGGAATTAGGAGCATCCAGTAAGATCAAAATAACACCACTAGTTCGTTATACATAAACTTTTCACTTATATAAGAATTCCTTGTAGAGATAGGTATATGATCCCTTGAAAAACACCAATGGAATAATTTTTTTTTAATAACCTATTCTTCTGTACCGAGGAGTAATTGATAGTTTTTTAAATTCAAGGGTCCATGCATATTTCCGTAAGGGTGTGTTTGTGGTGTTATTTGACCGAAATTTTCTCATATACTTCTTGAACACCTTGTATAGACATTGGACACTTACCATTTTGGGCTCTGTTAACTTCGTAACTTGTTAAAAAGACATTAAATTTAACCCCACTGGAATGTTGTAGTTCTACTTTTTCAACTTCCATTTTTGAAAATCTGCAAAACAAAAAATGTAAAATTTATGTTTTTACCTAGGTATATACCTACCTAACTTTGTCTTTTGAAGTTGAAAAATTATAGAATCAGTAGAGAATAAATTTAATTCCAGTTAATAGCTTTGCTGCAAAGCAATAGCCAAAAATAAGTTTGAATGAAAATTTAAATATTCGGATAACCTCACTTTCACTGACCAAAATTTAAAAAATAGTTGGCTTAACGAGTTTGTCCATGGTTGTCGTGCTATAAAATCCGACCGTTTTTCCCAATCAGCTGATTGGGTAGACCATGTGGATTTTTCATTGACTTAACCATTTCAACCGGTCGGACGCCTCGCTTAACGCACCCTAAGTGAGTAAAAGGCGCTGCGTGGCTGCCATTTTTTTAAACCTAATCCCAAAAGACGAGACACTCTATCCCATCCCATCATATTTGTTCGACTATTTGCTATTATCTTTTCCAATATTTCCACCTACTATATCGCCAAATTGATAATTTAATTTAAACCAATCCAATTTCACCTGGAGGACCTTTTATTTCATCCCACAAACCCTAGACAACCAAGGAAAAAGCCTACATTTTGGGGGCCTGTCCGGGATGAGGTTAAGGATAAGGATCGGGATTGGAGTTTGAATATTGGAGATTAAAGATTGACGATTGGAGACTGTGGATTGGAGATTGCAAATTGGGATCATCGACGAAAAGAAGTTGTGTAGTGCAATAAAGTGAAAAGCTACCAGTGATTAGTGAAAAGTGCCGTTTTCAGTAGTTTTTCAGCACTACAAAATGGCTGAATTTTGCCAAAGCATCCCAGAGTCCTTGATGTGAGGCTAGTCGGCCATTGAAACAATTGTTCTGTCTCTCTGTATGGGAAGTGGTTCCTGCTTACGAGGCTAACACCAGCGAGATCTGGAAGAAGACGTCAAGTGTCAAAGCGTTTTTGCCGGTTGTTGGCGTATGGTCGCTGTCAGTCAACAAGGAACGCGCGAAATTTGAATGGAATGGAGGATTTGGTCAACAAGTCACTTTACTGCTCCAGTGGTTCAAAACGTGGTACATGGTTTGGATTTGTATCAAACAATGGTATTGTTGTTTTGGAATGTTTATTAAGAAGCTAATTAAGGTAGGATGCATGATTCATGTATGAAAAATTGTAAAACTTTATTGTTGTTTTGGCTCAATTGAAAAAAAAAAAAAAAAACTGCTGGTTTGTTTCTGAGTGGTAAATAATAATAATAATTATCTTGTTTTGTGTTGTTTCCGCAGCCATAAGGCAAAATAGGGAAATATAAATATAAAAAATTTGGTTTTTCAGTCTTGTTAAAATTTTGAAAGTTTTTGAGGTTAATTAATTAAACTACATTAATAATTAAGTTGTTCTAGTTCAATTTTTATGCTTTATGCAACTAAATATTGACTAATTTAGTTGTTTAGCTTCAGTTTATTTTGAATATTTTGTCTTGAAAAGAAAAATTGCGAGAAAATTTGTATTTTTATAAAGCAAGGCAAAATTACTCCGTTTATAGAAGTGAGGAGTTATTTCAATCATTTAATTTGAATTTTGTTGATATTTGAAGATATTTTTGCTTTTTAGTTTACTTTTGAAGTTAATTAAAAAAAAGTTGTAAATATTGTGTATATGGGACGTTTGTAAATTGTTTATAGTAGAATTATATGGCCATCTCCGATGATTCATGATAATTGTAATAACAATTAGTCATAGTCTAGCTTAGCATTTATTCTTTTATATAAATTCGAGCAGAGCAATAATAGTTTAGTTCTTTAGTTCGCTTCACTGAGTTCACACGTTATTTATTAAGTAATAAAGTTTTTTAAAAACACAAGTTGCTTAATTTAAAACATAACTGGCGCAGTCGGTAGGATTCCTTTCGGGTATACAGGAATTCTTTTTCGAGTTTTTTCGGGTTTTCGAAAAGTTTGAATTGGATTACGTGGTTCGCCATAACGAGAGAAGCCAGCCCGGACATTTTGGTGTTATACTAGTGTCCACTACAGACTTGTCTAACCTGAGCAGTGTATCTCCTCAGCAAGGATATGTTAACCTCGCAATAAAATCCAAAATAACAGGATCTGCTGAAGATTTTCTTTTAACCAGATCTGATTTAACAACTTGGGATGAAATTAAAATAGCCCTAAGACAAAAGTTCAGTGATCCTCTCACTCGAGCTAACTTACAACAACAGTTAATATTTTTAACAAAGAAAAATGAGTCCACACAAGACTATATTCAAAGACTCAAAGCCTTAGTTACCAAAATAAATACTAAAATTTGTACGGACATTGCAAATATAGAAGCGCGAACAATTTTGATAAATCAAAATGAGTTAACTGCAACTCAAAATTTACTGGCTAATATTTCTAGTGAATTGAGAACACTCTTAATTGTCCAGAATCCTCAGAATCTTGATACTGCTATTGACATTATTACAAATTATGAAATTTTAATAAGTCAAAATAACTTCAAAAATTCATTTTTACAAAATCATAATCAAACGAAAAATTTGAAATCAACAGCAACAACTTCCAATTTTTCAAAATCAAATAATAATTACCAAAATAATCAAAGTCGAACTAATCAGTTCAAGACTCAAAAGCAATTTAAACCTATAAATCAAACTAATAAAAAGCAGCCAAACAAACTTACCCTCAACCAATGTCAGGTGTAAGCGTTCAACCCAGAAAGAATATGTCAACTGTAAGACATACTCAAAAACCTTTTCAGTCAACAGGAAAACCTCCTAACTTTACGTTTCAAGAATTAACTCATGTTGATGGGAATAATTATGAAGACAATACTGAATTTGATTATTCAGATAATCAAATCTATGAATATGATGAAAATGACCAATCTTCAGCTACTGATGAAACTCTAGCTGAACAATTGGAAAATTTTCAATTACAAGCTTCGGATTAAACAAAAAATCATGCTTAAGTTTAAATAGCTTTCAAATTAATCGCTTACCATATATTAATATTCCTAATTCTAAGTATAATATTCGACTACTTATAGACACAGGATCTCATGCATCCTTACTAAGACCTTCATTAGCTGAAACTCTATTTCCAGAATCAATTGTACCTTATAAAACAACTTTACAAACTTGTGCAGGAAATAAAAAGACTACAAGTAAAGCAGACATTCCATTACTATTACCTTATGGCATATCTGAACCCTTGGAGTTCATTCTGTACCCATTTCATGAGTATTTTGATGGTATATTAGGTATAAAACACCTTCGTAAATTGAATTTAAATATTGATTTAAAAAATAAACTATTGGTAAATGAATATTTAAAAATCCCTTTCCAATACAGGAAAAATTTCAACCAATACATAGTTGAAATACCTCCTAAAACCATACAAAAGGTTACTTTTAAAACTAAGTTACCAAATAATACAACTTGGCTATTACCTTATGTACATGATGAATTTATTGAAATACAACCCACATTAGTGACAATTGTTGACAATACTTATACTGTCGATATTCTTAATCACTCATACAGATCATTTGTCTTAGATTGTGATATTGAAGAAACTTTACCATTCGAACCAATTGAACTCAATAATTTTGAGATCTTAACTTTCGAAAAACAAACAACTACGTCACATGTAAAACCTTTACAAATGAAAGACTCTGAAAAAGTCGATTTAAAATCTCTAATAAGACATGAACACTTGAATGCTGAAGAAAGGCTTCATCTTTTCAAACTTATACAAAAATTTAATAAAATTTTGCATAGACCTGGAGATACTTTAACTTTTTCAAATCAAGTAAAGCACATTATTAACACAACGGACGAAATTCCAATACATACCAAAAGCTACAGATACCCTCATGTTCATAAAGAGGAAGTAAAAAACCAAATAGGAAAAATGTTAGAAGATAAAATCATACAACCTTCGAGTTCACCCTGGAGCTCACCTGTTTGGATTGTGCCCAAAAAAAGCAGACGCATCAGGAAAGAAAAAATGGAGACTCGTTATAGATTATCGTAAGATAAACGAGAAAACCATAGATGACAGGTATCCATTACCTAATATAGTGGATATATTAGATAAGCTTGGAAGATCGCAATATTTTACAACTTTAGATTTAGCAAGCGGATTCCACCAGATAGAAATGGATCCTAAAAGCATACCAAAAACAGCCTTTAATGTAGAGCACGGACATTACGAGTTTTTACAAATGCCCTTCGGTTTGAAAAATGCCCCCTCCACATTTCAGAGAGCTATCGAAAACGTATTGAAAGAATTACTTGGTAAAATATGTTTAGTTTATATGGACGACAAAATCATATACTCAACATCACTACAACAACACCTTGATTCTTTAAGACAAGTATTTGAACGACTTATTCAATACAATTTGAAAATTCAACTAGATAAGTGTGAATTTCTCCACAAAACTGTTGAATTCCTTGGACATACAATAACCGCAGATGGTATAAAACCAAATGAAAAGAAAGTAGAAGCAATAAAGAAATTTAAAATTCCAAAAACACCAAAAGAAATAAAATCTTTTCTAGGACTTGTAGGATACTACAGGAAATTCATTACAAACTTTGCTAAAATCACTAAACCTTTAACTCAATGTTTAAAGAAAAATGTGAAGATAATTCATGATAAACAATTTGTCGATGCAATCAATCTTTGTAAGAATATCTTAATGAACGATCCGATATTAAAATATCCTGATTTTTCAAAACCATTTGTTCTTACAACAGATGCTTCAAACTACGCAATAGGCGCAGTTCTTTCTCAAGGTCCTATTGGAACTGATCTACCTATAGCTTATGCAAGTAGAACCCTCAATCAAGCAGAATGTAATTATTCTACTATAGAAAAAGAACTTCTCGCAATTGTATGGGCGACAAAGTACTTTCGACCCTATTTATTTGGTCAAAAATTCACTATCGTGACTGATCACAAACCTCTTCAGTGGCTCTTTTCAGTGAAAGACCCAGGTTCAAAACTTCAAGAATATGATTATACTATTCAATACAAAAAAGGAACAAAAAATTCTAATGCAGATGCTCTTTCGCGTCCACCCTTAGACACCTTTCCTACTAGTATAATTAAATCACCATCATCGCATATGTCAGCTGTATGTGAAACTCAGAGTGAAATTCAGAAAGAAGACGAAGACCAATATTCATGGAGAGAGAAAGTCAAGCATTTCTTTGATACACAAGAAGACTTGTTCGACCCACCAAAGAAAATTGTTCCAAAGAAAGTGGAAAAAGCTAAGAAAAGCTCAAAAATTAAAATAATATCAGACATTCAAATCAAACCTGATGGTAAAAAGGTAATTCTTGTAAATAAAAACGAATCACTTAAACCATCTAAAGAAAATAATTCACCTAAACCAGGACCGTCTAAAGAAAATAAATCACCTAAACCAGGACCATCTAAAGAAAATAAGAATAATTCACTAATACCAGGACTATCCAATGAACATAAAGGATCGCCTAATGGAAATAAAAAATTACCAGAAAAAAGTGGATCTGAAACAGAAACAGTCCATTCAGCAATTGAAAATCCTATCTTAGGAGCACCGTATGTGGAAAAAAGTGTAAATACTCACAAAAATCAAATCATTTTCAAATGGACAACTAAAGATAAACCGTATCTGACAACGAAGAAATTGTTTGAAACAAAGAAAAGAACAATAATATTCATTAATGAAAATCCAATTACAAGAGAAATCCAAGAATTATTTAGAGACTATCTAGCACCAGACACTTATTGTCTACATTTCCCTTATAAAGAGTTAGAACCTCTTGTTTTAAGGATATTCCAAGAAACTTTTAGGAATAACACATTTAAACTTGTGATTTCCAACACCCTTCTTGAAGATGTAAGTGATCAAGAAGAACAAAAGGAGATAATCAAAAGATATCACACAACAAAAACATCACATCGAGGTATAACGGAAAACATCAAAAATATCCAGCAGTCATATTATTGGCCAAGCCTTGAGCGCGACGTAATTAATTTCATTAATACCTGTGAAACTTGTCAGAAAACGAAATATGATCGACATCCTTACAAGGTTATATATAAGCCTACCCCAACAGGTTCAAAACCTTTTGAGCATATCTATATAGATACATACTCAGTATCTGGTCAAAAATACCTAACAATAATAGATAATTTCTCAAAATTTGCAACTGCGTATCCTATTAACGAAAACGCAATTGAGATTTGTCAAAACTTGATTAAATTCTTCTCACACCATGGAACACCTAGTAAAATTACTACGGATAATGGTCCAGCATTTTAAAGTAATTTAATCCAAGATCTTTGTAAGACTTACAAAATTGAGTTACATTTTGTTACACCTTACAGCCATAACTCTAATTCTCCAATAGAAAGGTTCCATTCAACATTGAAGGAAAGCCTTGTAGCTCTTAGGAATAAACATCGTTCCAAGACTATCCAAGAATTGATCGATATTGCTATATTAAATTATAATAATAGCATACATTCTTCACATGATTATACACCATTTCAAATAGTGAAAGGTAATCTCAATTATCAATTGAATTTCGAGAAAAACTTGAATCAAATACAAACAGATTATATACACGAATTAGCAGAAACTTTTAAGCAACTTAATGAAACTATACACTTAAAACTCAATGCAAAGAAAGCCAATGTTTTAAGTAAACTAAATGAAAAACGGGAAAATGATCCAGAGATCCCTGAAGCTACTACACAGTTATTAGCTACACCTCAAAAATTGACACAAAAACTTGAACCCAAGTATAAAATAAAAACATTTAAAGGTCAAAGACACCCTAAAGATGTTAAAAGACGTTTATAATTTTCAGGAAAAATGAAGATCATCCTCCTGGGAATCATCTTTGTACTTCCAATGCTCAACGCTCAGTACAAAATCGAAAAACTAATAAATCCCTTATTACCGATTTATCAAGGAACCAGTTATACAATAACTAGTCACCATCATGTATATTATCATATTAACCTTACTAATAGAGTAGAGATAATGGGTTCAGGACTTTGGAAATAAAACTCCCTTTTTTCAAAAAATTATGCCGACGTTTCGACCATATATTTGGTCTTCTTCACAGGCTACAAACAAAAAATGATCTTAAAATGTTTGGCAAGGCACGAACGAGAAAAATTCTAAACCGAATAACACATTTTTTCTGGATATACATGGCGTAAGAAATGTGAATAAAATAGTACAAAATTAGTAAAAAACGTAATAAAAAAAAAAAATTGTAAAAAAAACACATACAAAAAAAAAAAAAAACACAAACTGGGCAGTAATTATTAATTAATCAATCTGAAAGGAATTACATACCTATTCTTTACCAGCAAGGGCGTTTGACGTCAAATAGCAATGTAGGAAACATTCCAAAACACAAAGGGACACACATTAGTCTAAATTCTTTTTTAATTATTGCTCTGTATATCGATACACACGTATAGGTTACAGTAAGTTGGCAAACACAGCCGCGACTAAATACAGTATCTTGGTGTATCGTCCACCTATGCATAGGAATGTCTCGGCCTCTTTTTTTTTTCCCCTTAAATATATAATTTCTTTAAACTTATATTTTTTATTTTTTTTTTTCCCTTCCCTCAAAAATTTAGCTTATACAAATTTAATAGATAATTGTAACGAACATTTAAGCCTTGCACATCAGTTCTATTGTTCACTGAATTATTGAGAGTTATGTAAATCATTTCGCTAATACCCCTTTTGAAGTAGTTCGTCTCTCGGTCTAAGATTGATGTTTCTTGGAAGTTAAAATTATGACTGTTAGAAAAATGATGTTGGGCAAGGACAGTTTTTTCGTTTTTATCAACATTATAATCCCTGCAATCATAACGATGTTGGTAAAGTCGTGTCTTTAAATATTGTTTAGTTGTGCCCACATAACATTTATTACAGTCAGCACAAGGAATTTTATATACTAAGTTTGAATTAAGTTCTGTAGGGATTTTATCTTTCAATTTCGAAAACAAATTTTTAGTTGTATTAACATTATAGAAAGCTAGTTTGCAGTTTGGGAGTTTCGTTTCGATCCTGTTTTTAATTTTATTGGAGAGGCCGTTAATGAAAGGAAATTTGAAATAGTTTCCAGTTGTTCTGTCCTCATTCGGTTTCGGAATGTTGATTTTATGTTTATACTGATTTATTACCCTATTTACTAAACTGCGTGGATAGTTATTGTTGTGCAACACCTGCTTAAGCTTCGTCTCATTATCTTTCCTAAATTCTGGGCTGCTCAATTTAAACATTCTGAAAAATAGGTTGGTGATGGTGCTTATTTTATGACATGTGGCGTGTGATGACAAATAGTTCAATACCCGACCAGATGATGTTGGCTTAGTATACCAATTGGTCTTTAGCGTCCCGTCCACCTCCCTAATAACCATTGTATCAAGAAAGGCCAATTGACAGTTACTTTCTTTTTCAATTGTAAATTTCAATCTCTGGTGAAAATTATTAAAATAGGAAAGAAGCTCAGGCACTTTATTATTAACACATAAACCAAATTTAAGTCTTCGACCTGTCGTTAGTTGTATCAACTCTCCTTCTTACAATATAGCGGTTTATATTTATAACATTTTGAGCCAGGTTACGTCTACGTTTGAGTATAACGTTAAAAATTCGTTTGAGTTTGTGGAGTTTGCAAGAAGTATCCGGGTTCCTGCTGATCATGTCCTTGTATCACTTGATGTTGTGTCTTTGTTCACAAATATTCCCAAACGGTTAGTTTTGAACATAATAAGGGCAAAATGGCGGTTCATCAGCGCATATACGTCCATCTCTCAACAGTGTTTTTCTGAAATGTTGGATTTTGTTTTTAGTTCCAGTTATGTTTCCTTTAACAATGAGATTTTTCTACAATTGGACGGTTCGGCAATGGGAAATCCGGCGAGCCCAGTGTTGGCTAACCTAGTTATGAATGAACAAATTTCTAAGATAATCCAACATATGCCCTTTAAACTGGGATTTATTAAATTGTATGTGGATGATACTATTTTATCCTGTGAAAATAATAAAGTGCCTGAGCTTCTTTCCTATTTTAATAATTTTCACCAGAGATTGAAATTTACAATTGAAAAAGAAAGTAACTGTCAATTGGCCTTTCTTGATACAATGGTTATTAGGGAGGTGGACGGGACGCTAAAGACCAATTGGTATACTAAGCCAACATCATCTGGTCGGGTATTAAACTATTTGTCATCACACGCTACATGTCATAAAATAAGCACCATCACCAACCTATTTTTCAGAATGTTTAAATTGAGCAGCCCAGAATTTAGGAAAGATAATGAGACGAAGCTTAAGCAGGTGTTGCACAACAATAACTATCCACGCAGTTTAGTAAATAGGGTAATAAATCAGTATAAACATAAAATCAACAATCCGAAACCGAATGAGGACAGAACAACTGGAAACTATTTCAAATTTCCTTTCATTAACGGCCTCTCCAATAAAATTAAAAACAGGATCGAAACGAAACTCCCAAACTGCAAACTAGCTTTCTATAATGTTAATACAACTAGAAATTTGTTTTCGAAATTGAAAGATAAAATCCCTACAGAACTTAATTCAAACTTAGTATATAAAATTCCTTGTGCTGACTGTAATAAATGTTATGTGGGCACAACTAAACAATATTTAAAGACACGACTTTACCAACATCGTTATGATTGCAGGGATTATAATGTTGATAAAAACGAAAAAACTGCCCTTGCCCAACATCATTTTTCTAACAGTCATAATTTTAACTTCCAAGAAACATCAATCTTAGACCGAGAGACGAACTACTTCAAAAGGGGTATTAGCGAAATGATTTACATAACTCTCAATAATTCAGTGAACAATAGAACTGATGTGCAAGGCTTAAATGTTCGTTACAATTATCTATTAAATTTGTATAAGCTAAATTTTTGAGGGAAGGGAAAAAAAAAAAAAATAATATATAAATTTAAAGAAATTATATATTTAAGGGGAAAAAAAAAAAAAGAGGCCGAGACATTCCTATGCATAGGTGGACGATACACCAAGATACTGTATTTAGTCGCGGCTGTGTTTGCCAACTTACTGTAACCTATACGTGTGTATCGATATACAGAGCAATAATTAAAAAAGAATTTAGACTAATGTGTGTCCCTTTGTGTTTTGGAATGTTTCCTACATTGCTATTTGACGTCAAACGCCCTTGCTGGTAAAGAATAGGTATGTAATTCCTTTCAGATTGATTAATTAATAATTACTGCCCAGTTTGCGTTGTTTTTTTTTTTTTTTTGTATGTGTTTTTTTTACAATTTTTTTTTTATTACGTTTTTTACTAATTTTGTACTATTTTATTCACATTTCTTACGCCATGTATATCCAGAAAAAATGTGTTATTCGGTTTTGAATTTTTCTCGTTCGTGTCTTGCCAAACATTTTAAGATCATTTTTTGTTTGTAGCCTGTGAAGAAGACCAAATATATGGTCGAAACGTCGGCATAATTTTTTGAAAAAAGGGAGTTTTATTTCCAAAGTCCTGAACCCATTATCTCTACTCTATCTCAAACACTAAGGACGTTATCTATGAAAAAACCTTACTAATATAAGGAATTGTTTAGAGTTAACACAAAGAACACTTTTACAAGTTAACAGAACTTTGGAAAAACTAGACACGCCCTTATATAATCTTTTACTCACACGAGTATATGACCTTCTTGACCAAACACAATCAATTGAATCATTTCTGAATCATTATACGACCCCTCAAAAACGAATTAAAAGAGGAATAGCAAATTTCATAGGAAAAGTACATAAATATCTGTACGGTACTCTAGATGCTGACGACGGAGAACGTTATGATAATTATATCCGAACTCTGCAAAGTAATCAAGAAATTTTACACCAAGATTTGTCATCCACACAGACAATCCTGAAACAATTAACAAAAGACATTGATAGCCAGTTGAGTAACGTCGAGACAAATCAACAGAAAATTATGACTCATATTAATGACCTCACACGAATGACTCAAACAACGTTTACTACTATGTACTATATTATATTACTAGATAACCTAGAAAATAATATACGAGTAATCAATGACATTCGCACAAATGCTCAAGTTGCTATTAATTTTGCTGAGATAAATATCATGCAGCATAGCATCCGTGAATATCAAGAACTTCAAAGAATAATTGTAAAATTAAATCCAAAAACGCGAATTCCATTTGATAACATAATCAAATATTATGAAGTCGCACATGCTGATGTGACAATAAAGAAAGATTTAATAATTTTCTATATTGCCATACCTTTAATCTTTGACAAACCATATATCGTCGGGTTACTGCAAAAACAAGATAACTCCACTATTTACACATTTTTAGTTAAGTGCACTTCTACGCTTAAAAATTGCACCTTCGTCTACTGCGACAACAAGATAAATGTCTTAGAGTTGTAAAGGGTATGCGCATGTTCAAAAATAAGGTAAGTCCACTTTGACCAAAATCTATCCAGCTGAAACAAGTTATGTGCATTTGTATTTTATATGAAATCGTTTTATTGTCTATTTAGTATTATTTTTGACTGCAGAAATAAGTTGTGTGGCATTTATCTGTTTTTAGCTGCTCGATTCTGGGAACGAAAATAGTCTTCTGTATTTAAAACAAGCTAATTGCCACTTATCTTGTTTAGGCTGTACTGCTACATGTCGAAATACAATAATTTATTTGATTTAATCCAGATATATGACTTTTAACTTATTTTTGCTGTAGCGGCTATGTATCATAAGCACAGTGTGCCTGTACTTAACTATAACGTTCAGCATTTATCTTGTTTCGGCTGTACATGATAAAAACATAACCCTTAAAAATTGTGTAGGTCGTGGTGATGACACTCGATTGTTTTTTGTTTTTATTAGTTTAAACAGTGAAATAATTGCAAATAATAATGTCTCGAGGGGCAGCAATGCTCAAGATGGTTCTTGAAAAAGTAAAATGTACAGGTATTTTTATAATTAATTTATTTGTCACGATTTTTTTTTGCATGAAAGCTTTGTTGTTTAATAGTTGTTGGGAAAGACACAATACTTAAGAAAACCCCACTTAACTTCACGATGGTGAAGGTTAATCCTTATCTTGAAGAGAAACGTTCAGGGACATTTACTGAGAAAATTGCAGGGTCATCAAGTAATAACAAAGGTACCTACCTACGACTTTTTATTTATTTTTAAATAACTAGTCTATTTTGCGTGCTTTTATTTTGTTAGCAGAAAACGAAGAGATCTCTCCATGTGAGCCTTCGGTTTTGCAGCTTCCTTCTCTGGCAGTTAATTATGATAATGAATGTAGTTCAGGCAACAGACAAGTTTCAGAAGATAATGTAATAGCTGGTCCCTCGACTAAACACAGAGATATCGACCAGAAAATGTCATTTGAACTAGATTCCGATCATGAACGCACTGCTGATGAATTAGAGGGTTTTTTTGAAGATTCCGATTGCTCAGTAAAGGATAGAGACTACGTTCCTGATTCTCCTGATGTTTCTGATTCAGAAACTTCAGATGAAGAATTGCATGGTGGTAAGTTTTTAAAATTTTCTGTGATGTGATATTAGATACTGTGCTATTTAGAACCGGTGAATGACGACGAGGCCCCAACGAATAATAATACTTTGAAAACCCCTATAAAAAAAAGGACCCGTTGGAAGAAATGTGACCCTAGTCAGTGGAAAAAAAATGTGTCTAAGCGTCAGAAAATCGAAGCTAAGACACCCAAACCTATTGATTGCTCAAAATGCCCTTTTAAGTGTATGGATAAAGTTTCGGAAGACCAACGATTAATAATTTGCAAAAACTTTTGGAGCTGCGATTTTAACAGAAGAAAGGATTTTATTTTAAATAATGTTGAAAGTAAGGTTCCTGAAAGACGCAGAGCAAAGTGTGACAGCAAGAAAAAGGCACGGGAGGACTCTAAAAGCTTTTTTTTTTGATTCAGCTGAATCAAGAGTAAGAGTATGTAAAAGTTTTTTTATAAAAACACTTTGCATAAGTAAAGAGGTCATAGAGCATGCCTTTAAGAATAGAGGAGAAGGAAGGCTGTTTCGCGGATATGATAAAAGGGGCAAAAAGGAACCTCATAATAAAACCAAATCAGAAGATATTCAAAAAGTCAAAACACACATTGAGAGTTTCCCTGTCATGCAATCGCACTACACCCGAAAATCTACCAAACGGCTGTATTTAGATTCCAAGTTAAGCATAGCAAAAATGCATTCTCTTTACAAAGAAGAATGTGAAAAGGATAGCTCAATACCAGTCTCACTCATAACTTACAGAAGAATATTATGTAATAACTATAACTATTCATTCTATGTTCCAAAAAAAGATCAATGTCAAATTTGCATGCAGTATAAAACTTGTAAAGAATTGGAGAAAAAGAAGCAATTAGAGAACAATTATCAAAGTCATGTCTTGAGAAAAGAAGATTGTAATGCAGCTAAAATTAGGGATAAAGAAAGAGCTTCAAAAGAAAACAATTTTATGTGTTGCACATTCGATCTACAAGGAGTTCTGCAACTTCCAAGTAGTGACGTAAGTCCTATGTACTACACTAGAAAACTGTGTACCTATAATCTAACAATTTATGAAATGGCACGGCCGAATAATGCTTATTGCTACGTTTGGACTGAGACTAATGGAAAAAGAGGTAGTTTCGAAATCGGAACTTGTTTATATCAATACATCGAGCAGCTCTCTGAAACGGTAACTGAAATATCGCTATTTTCAGATACTTGTAGCGGTCAAAACCGAAACCAAAACATTAGTGCCTTATTGCTCTATCTGGTCCAAACAAATCCTAATGTGCAAATCATAGAGCAAAAGTTTATGGAAAGTGGCCACAGCTACATGGAAGTCGATAGCATGCATAGCTCAATTGAAAAAGCAAAAAAGCATGTCCCAGTTTACACCATCCACGACTGGATGAATATATTTCGCATGGCGAGAAGTTCGAGGTCAAATAAAAAACCCTACCATGTTAAAGAATTAAAATTTAATGACTTCTTGGACCTGGACAAATTCGAAAAACTAATAATGAAAAACAAACTTAAAAACACTCTTGGCGAAAAAGTCAACTGGTTAAAAGTCAAGTGCTTTAAGTATCTCAAATCCAGGCCATGGATTCTTCAGTACAGATACGACCATACATCAGAGTACATGGAAGTGAATGTTCTTGGTAAAGGCCGTCCTTCAAACTTTGACAATTTTGTCCTAGCAAAAGCATACAGTAAACCTAGAACTATAACAAGCTTGAAAAAAGCAGACTTGATAAAGCTCTGTAAAACAGAGGTTATTCCTGTGGAGTTTCATAACTATTATAAATCCTTACCAACATCGAAAGATGCACAGGATGTGGTTCCAGAGCCTGCAGCAGAGGATAGTGACCAAGAGGAGGAATGGACAGATGAGGTCCAAGATGCCTGACTTCAACAAAACTATGACAACCAAAACAAGACAAATGCTGTTTTTTGTTTATAACAAATAAGTGGTGTGACATTTTTTATTACTTCTGTCTTCTTAAGAATTACAAAGTTTGTTTTCAATGTAATATGCAAAAAAATAAATGATTATTGGTATTGATGATTTTTCATGTATATTTTAAGTTTAAAACGCTAATATCTCAAAAACATAAATATGTGACTTATCTGGTTTTGGTAGTAACCCGACGATATACTCTATCGTGTCTATCCTATCCCAATCAATGGAAAAATAACACCAATAAATAATCCTTATTTGTTAAAATCAAATAATGACTTTTTCAATTTAAGAGAAAACTGTCAAAAAATAGAAGATCTATTTTTATGCCCAAGCAGGTTACTAAATAAAAATGAGCCTTGCATATCAGAAACCATAAATTTGACTAATCATTGTTTATTGATACCAGTAAAGTATCAAGAAACTTCTGTAACGCAATTAAGTGACAATTCTATCATTATCATTCCGAAAAATCAAGAAAAAATTGATTTTCAATGTCCCAATCAGAATACGATAGAATCAGTAGATAAACCTGTTCTGATTCTACCAATGGATTGTAAATTTAGCATAAGAAATAAATATTATGATTCGCAAAAAGCTTATACAATTAATCTTAGATTAAAGTTGCCATCGATGAATATCAATGAAACTCTTGTTCAAAATGTAGAACCTTTAGAGTTAAGAGAAATTGATTGAGGTATACAAATAGTTTTTAGGTATCTTTTGATACTTCTTTGAATTTTAAATTATTAAAATTAAAAGCGATTTAATTGTGACTCAAATTTTGACTAAAAGAGAATAATGGCTAATTTAGGGAGTATTGATAAAATCGAGCAAAATTTAACAAACGCCAAATTAACAACGATTCAAGCGCTGCATGCCATTACTTTCGGTAGGGAAGGTCGCTCGCAAGTGGTGAGAAGAAGTGTGCGTAAGTTTACCGGGTTTGGTTTAGATAAAAGTTCTGTAGAATATGACGAAAAAGTGAATAAAGTGAAAAACGATTTGCCTTTTAATGATGTGATTGCAGTGTGTCATGTATTAAACTTAGATTATAGTGGAGATCAGAATGAACTGATCAATCGTGTTTGTTCTTTTATGAATGATTTAACAGTTGAAGACGATGAAGCTGAAGAAGAACAAGACGAAGAAGACGATGAATTAGTAGAGGAAGAAAATAGTGAAGAAGAAAACGAAGAAGCAGACTAGGAAGAAGACGACGACGTGCCTAGTAGAGTAACAAGGCCGGTTCTAGAGCGGAAGTGACGTCACACTCGTTCTGGGGCCCGCGCCCGTCATCAGAGAAGCCCCAAATTGAAGGGGCTTAACCCAGGTGGGCCTGTGCCCCATTCCGTGGCCCCATTTTTTTCGTGGGCCCCATTTTTTGGCAAGCCCCAATTTAAAGAAGCCTAACCCAAGTGACGTCAGCAAAGGGGCCCCATGCGTGTCCCCGCTGCTAGACCCGTGGCCCCATTTTTTCGTGGGCCCCATTTTTTGGCAAGCCCCAATTTAAAGAGGCCTAACCTAAGTAGCAAGCCCCATTTTTTTTTTCGGGGGCCCCATTTACATGAACTCATAACCTGAAATGAGATACCCCATACGAGATGACTAACTAATAATGTGCGACGTTGCCAATAAAATTTCCCTAAATCTAGGGAAAAATCGGAAAGGGGCCACTTGTCTCCGCTGCTAGATCCGCGGTCCCATTATCCGTCGTATATGGAACCAATACAGGCCCCAAATTTTGAGGCGCACGTAGCCTAGAACTCATAACCTGAAACTTGATACCCCATAACTCGTGCTGGTAACCTGAAATTTGTACAAAGAACTCGTAACCTCAAATTTGGTACCCCATAACTCGTTACTTGTAACAAGATACATCGTACAATCAGACCTTGTCTCCGCTGCTAGATTCGCGGCCCCATTATCCGTATATGAAACCAATATAACCTAAAACTCATAACCTGAAATTTGATACCCCATATCTCATGCTGGTAATTTGGTACCCCATAACTCGTGACTTGTAATAAGATACATCGTACTGGGCCCCCCAATTTTCCGTGTCCCCATTTTTCTATACTAAAGTCTGGCCACGATTAGACAATAATTTATGTCTCGTTTTACCCACCAATTATTCCAATGCAACATCATCATCATTTGAAATTTGGTTTCACGCCGCCGCCAAGACCCAAACCATAGAAATTTGGGCCCCATTTTTTGGCAAGCCCCAAATATTATTTTTAAAATAATTATAATTTCTACCGTTCTCATAAACAAGAACAAGTTGTGCGAACTTGCTTAATCCTGTTATCACACTAACGGAAGCCGCATTTCCTGCGACGATAACGAATCGCAGCTGGCTGGCCTGGTACTTGTTATTCATTTTCAAATTTTAGTTACATTCTAGCGTCCTTAGGTGACACAACGTTTTTCAGTGCTCATCCAGATCGAATTTTTCAACGAAAACTTAAATCAAAATTGGGCGTTGCCTCATTTATAATTGATTGTGTGTATTTAGTGCTAAAAACTATGTAAGTAATTTTTTTCATTATTCTTAAAGACCCTGATAATAATACGTTGTTCTATTTTTAGTTTAATAATAGAATCAAAATTTAATCACTTTGAGGTTTGAGCTCTTGAAACGTGTCTTTGAAATTGTAAGTATATTATTTTTATTATATAGCATACAGTACATTTTTTCTCTTTTTTAGATCTATTTTCAGTGCTCATCCAGATCGAATTTTTCAACGAAAACTTAATTCAAAATTGGGCGTTGCCTCATTTATAATTGATTGTGTATTTAGTGCTAAAAACTATGTAGGTAATTTTATCAATATTCTTAAAGAGCCTGATAATAATACGTTGTTCTATTTTCCATACACAAACATGAATTTAGATCAAATAAACCAAGCCGCCTGTATTGAGGAAAAGCCATATTTGAAATTAGAGGAACTAGCCCCAAATCATCCGTATCCCATTATAAGGATTGCAATTGTTAATTCAAAATTCGGAGAGGTAGCGAGAGTGGAACTAGAAAAAAATATCACTTTTCTCCCACAACGTTCAACCGAACCGATAAGACAAAATATTGGTTACTTTGAGAATGGGAAATATGCACTAATATTCAAGGGTATGAAAGCAATTGAAGGCTTGAATTCAACAACCATTTTTGAAATTATTGAATTGTAAGTATACTATATAAATTATTGAACTGAAACTAATCATGTTGATTTTCTAGATCTAATGGAATTGAGAAAGCAACAACAACAACAACAACAACACCAACAACAAAACGTCTCAACAAGACCACCAAATAAGAAATCAGACTAGTCGGAGAGGATTTTTGTAATTATATGACAATAAAAGCACTTGTTATTATCTAATAATTGTTTTATTTATAAAATATTACACAAGTTATAGTGGGTTTTGCTATACGGAAAGAACAAGTTTGAATTTTTATTTTTATTTAAGAAAAATATCATTTATGCTCTTGGATTGAATCAATTTTCCGATTGCATATTACTGGTTCATTTGCAAATCTGGAAGTTGATGAAAATACTCCATCCTATTTCGAATCCATTTTTAAATTTTCAAAATTATTGAACAGTAACTGTTTTTCTTGGTAAAAGTCCAAGTCTTTTTTCAATTTAGAGAGATTTACTAAATATTTTAAATTCTCTAAGCGAGTGTGTAGCTCATACCCTAGAGAAAGATTGTGCTTATTCGGTTGAATCAATAGATAAACTCCATTTGTTTTTAAAAAAAAAGTTTATTTGGTACTTCCAATATAATTATACAATACATATAAAGTTTGTTTCGCCAGGGTTTGTACTTGCCACCAGCATTTGCCTTCCTTGTTTAACAAATAAAAATTGACTGAAACAAATCAATGACGTCAAAAACGTTCGTCGATTCTTAAACCAGAAGTCATTCATTTTAATTTGTCAAAAAAATTGAATGTGTCATATGAATTAATCTACGACAACCCTTTTTTGTCAAGTTTCAAGGTCAAGTATGAGCCCTGGTGAAACGGACCTTACATTCTTAACACTACATGAACGAATACTAATTTTATGATAATTGAAATCAGTGGGGCTTATAAACCAGCTTGGGTACTTTACCTACTGAAAATTCTAAATTAATTATAGTTAGAGGATTTACATTAATTTTAACATGAACTTTGATTAGAAATTCTTGTTTAACATAGCCTTCAACGTAAACAGTATCAATGTCTTTTAAATTGTCCTAAGCACTTGATTAAGTTCTCCATAGTCTACACAGCCTGTATTGTATGGAACACCATGAATATTGTGGGATGCATAGTTGAGTTCTTTCTTCTGGGCTTCATTCAAATCACGATGTCGAATTTTTTGGTTCAAATACGGAACTTCTAAGCAGTTTCCCATCACAAAAAGCCAATTCTTTAACTTGAAAATCAGTAGAAAAGTAACATTGACCGTCCAAAAGCACAAACTCCATCCTTTTCTGCGAATGCTTGATAGTCACTGGCTACATCAATGTTCGAACGTTACCTGATAAAGGTAAGTATTCAAACACCCGATCATGTACGATTATACAACAGGCTCGTGTATCATCCGGAAAATTCTCTGAGCTTTGGAACTCTAATTTGACATCAGTCGTGTTGCTTTTGAGGGATTCATTCTGTTTTGAGCAGTCTATAACAAATAATGCCCTGTTGGCAAAATTGGGAAGGTCCAGCAATGGTTCACTATTGGTTTTACCCAAATACGTGTTTTGAAATTCGGTATACATCCGGTATGCTTCTGCAAACTGTTTGTCATCGAAATTAAGATTCAGTGATTCATACGGATAAACTTCTGAGTTTAGATACAGCTTGTCATCTGTAATGTCTAAATTATCGAAAAGAGTAATATCATATCGAGGATTATCTTTTCGGTTTTTCTGGAAAAACACTATGATATATCTGGCTCTCTCGGACATTGATTTCACAGTCCACACGTCTCGCTTGGATTTTCTCAATGTAGGTAACTCATGAATCTCCCAACTTCTGAATGGAATAAATATGGGTTTGTTGTTCGAAATATCTTCCAATAATTTCAATTTTAAAACATCGTTTGGATAAATGTGCCTCACCCTCAATTCTACTGTGTCTAAAGTAATTTTTGCTGTTCTATCTCCAGTCGTATTGATGTAACAGTTATCATCATTTCTAGCTCTGACAAGTTTTATTTTCTGTCTTCGCATAATAGCCTTATTGTAATCGGAAAAGATATTTAGTAAAATCTTCAAGGGTATCAGGAAATTAAATTTATTCCCCGCTAAAGATTTCACTTCACCCTTAGGCCAATTCCATCCAGCTCGATCGAGTGCTCTACTCTCTTGATCGTTGAGACATAAAATGTTCCTCACTGTGGTAGTAAGCCCCGGATCTCGAATTTTATCAATTTCCTTGCCATTTAATTCATAAGTGATAGATTCAAATAGGAAAGCACCTGCATTAATTGTTAGATTACATTTTCCTGTCTTTCCAGCGGTAACGTCTTCGTTAAACTTTCCTTCAATGTAGACTTCGGCTTGGCTGATATCTATAAATGCATCTTGTTGATTGATAACAATTTCTATTTCATCACTATAGTTGAAAGAATTGGTGAAAGGATGGTAAGTATGCCATTCCTCTCTCGCTACGCACTCATCGGTGTTGACCGACTGAAATATTTGCAGTTTTCCTGATACGATATCCATATTGGGAAGCCAGAGATCTCAACCCAATCAAACTTTTATGTGTGAGCGTTTGCTTTGACGGTTGACTGCAGACTGAGCTCGAGTTATTAACACTACTGTTTAAATAGTCACCAGTTTTATCAAAAACCAGGACCATATTACTTAAGCTCTAATCTCACTATGATCTCCTCTGCTCGGAAATTAACTGGCCGTCCTTCTTGATCAAGTATATTAATTGTTATATTATCTATACTGTCCCTATTGATAGGTAGATATATCAAGTTTCGAAGATCTATTATAATTCGGTATCCAGGATCCACAGCTGGCGTAAATTCGTATAACGTATGTGAAGGATTACTATTGAAGTAGGAACCAGAGATGATATTGCACTCTATCCATATACTAGCCACCGATATTATCTCAACTGGCAGATCGGATTCGTGTAGATAATTCTTTTCCAGAGATTTTTCTGAAAATCCCAAAAGTTTTCCTATACTATCCTCAGGCTTGAAATTAATACCATATATAGCCTTTAGTTCACACTTCAATGTATTGTTGTTTGGTTTAAGAGAAATATTTTCTGTTGTAGTACTTAATTGTTTTTGTAGATAGGCTTCAATATCGGTAACCTCGTACGACCCGGTTGGGATTTCTATTATTTGTTGTTTTCCTGTAACGCTATAGTAGAACTTGTTTCGACCTGGTTCAATGTTGGGAATGGAATTCCACGTACTGAGTGAGATGAGAGCTAATGAATAGTTATAACTAGAATCAAGCTTGATGGGTGGTGTAATATCAACACTCAAGCGACTTGTTCGACCTTTCAACGTGAATGTCTGAGACATCACTGAAATAAAATCAAAACACAATTACTTTATATAGATTTATTAAACAAAAAACCAAGTACAAGATGTCCACAATTGTAGGAGTTATATGACTGATACTGATCATAGTTGAAAAGTATCTTACAATTTTTAAAATAACGAACGAGTTCTTTTGGTGGATTTAGGTTCCCAAAACTATCAAAGTAAACAACCGTGTTTTCCTTTTTCTTATAAGCTACCCAATGTGATCCCGATCCCATATTCGTATCCAAATTAAGAACCCCGCATTCGGTTTTCTTTGAAGACGATGGTAAAGTATCTCGCATAAACACGCCTCTAAAATTGAAAATTTTAGGTTTTTTAACGTATCGCTTGATACAGGGTGTAAAAAAAGTCTGGAATATTGGTGATATCTTAAAAACGACTAAATATTTTTTTCCTAAAATTGGTATGCGTCTGTAACGAATAACTCCGGATCATTCAAGTGTGAAATCGCTTATGTAAGAATACAGGGTGAGTCAATAAAAATGCAAACTTTTTTATTTTAAATGACACACCCTGTAAGTTTTTACGGATATCGATAGATCTTTGCAAGACAAATTCACTAATATGGGGTTAAGGGATCTTATCTGTCAAAGTGACGGAACAAGTAAAAAAACTAATTCAAACTGTTTATTGTTATAAACACTAAAAATAATCACAACAAATGTTCGAAATGATCTCCATTATTAGCTAGGCAGTAACCTAACCTGTCCTTAAACTCCTGGATAACATTACCGAAGATTTCACCTGGTATAGATCGACTTTCACCAAGTATTCTATGTCTAAGGTCGTTAAGATCTAATGGTCTACTTTCGTAGACGTTTGTTTTTAAATGCCCCCACAGGAAAAAATCCAGGGGTGTGAGGTCCGGTGATCTCGCTGGCCATTCAATTTCACCTCGTCGTCAGAGTTTCGGGAAATTCTTATGGAGCGTTGTAACACTGACCTCTTCTTTGCAAATAAAATTCTTTTTTCTGACGAAGCTACTTTTATGCTAAACGGTTCTGTAAATAGGCACAACTGTAGATTCTGGTCTACTACCAATCCTCACTGGATGGAGCAAGTACATACTCAGCGCCCTCAAAAAATAAACGTATGGGCAGGTATTATTGGCCATAATGTAATAGGACCATTCTTCATAGAGGGAAATTTAACTTCTGATAAATACTTCCGATTATTGCGAGACAATATTATTCCTAGTTTAAATGTGCTGTATCCAAACAGGGAGCATATTTGGTTTCAGCAAGATGGTGCATCAGCGCATTTTGGTGTACGTCCGGCAATTTCTTGATGAGGAGTTTCCAAATCGATGGATAGGACGACGAGGTGAAATTGAATGGCCAGCGAGATCACCGGACCTCACACCCCTGGATTTTTTCCTGTGGGGGCATTTAAAAACAAACGTCTACGAAAGTAGACCATTAGATCTTAACGACCTTAGAGATAGTGTTGCGAAAACTCTTCGCAACACAGGAATTTAAAAATTCCTCTCCCACAAAAATCTCAAGAGGGTCGCACACAGCGCCCTCTCAAAAAACCTCCCTTCCTTCCCTTGCAAGCCAAGGGCAGTGCCGAAGTAGACACAGACGTGACGAGAGTTTTTTGCAGTACTGTCGCATCGCATTTCATCAAGTTTCGCTTTTTTGTTGTCGCTTCTGCCTCCGTTCAGGCCATGAATGTGTATAAGTCAGTGTTCCAGTCTCTTCTGAGTGATTTTGCTCAGGTTTGAGAATCAAATTGGGCTCAGAACGAGTTCAATTTAAAGTCCCAGTTGTGGCAAGTTGGCTTGTAGTCGGCTTTGTCATTGTATGTTCCAGTGTCTAGTGGCGACATCTTCAGTCAGGCCAAATCGTAAGTCTGCACACATTTACAGTTCAAAACATTTTCTTCATAACTAAACGGAAGGGTAGTGGAAAGACTATTGGATTGGCAGAGCAGTCTAGGCTTTAAATAAATTGACCAGCAAGAGATTCAGGCAGGGATAGACTTGTTGACTCAGTTTAGAGACAGTTTCATATTTTATTACTTCTTCCTTTGCTTCCACTCTTATTTCATGTTGGAGCCAATATAATCAAGACTTTTATTACTTTAATTCAATCATAAAATTTAATTTCAATCAGGTTTCAAAATGATTGATTTCTGCAACTAGTTATTAGCTCATTTATTTAATTTATAAAATATAAGCTTACGTTATTTAATTTTTTCTTTATTTTGGGTAGATATTGTTACATTAGAGTAGGTTTTTGGCTAGATATAAGTATTTATAGTTTGTAAGTATCAATTGAAAAAGGCAGTTTTGATTTGTTGTGTTTCAAATAAATATCTACATTGAAACTTCATTCCTGCTATTATTTTTGAACCTGGGAATCATGATAAATTAGATTAATACACCTGAATGTGTAGTTAAAAATAATTACAACTCATACATTTTTTTTACAACAGATTTAAAAGGGTTTGATGGCTATTCCAGAAACCAGTCCTTTGTCAGTCTTATCGTTGTGCTGTGCAACTTACAAAGGGTATAATTTTGCGCACTCTCTTTGAATTCTACTCAATTTTATGGTTAAATTGAGCAACGAGATTTAAATATGGTCCTTCGAGCCGGATATAGTCCCTCAAAGTTTTATTATCTGTTGAAACTTTACATGAAAATTTAAACTTTCATTGTTTAAATCTAGTCCTGGGTTCAAAAAAAAAAAAAATAATAATATATTTGCATATTTAAGATATTTAAATTATAATACTGTACCTGTAGGTATCTCTTGATTCGAGGTTTCTACAAATAAATTAACACTGCCCAGGTAGGTACCTGAGTGCATTGAAGAACAAAAATACAATATAGTGCTTGACAATAGTGTTTAATAAACTATATTGCTCCGACCCAGATCAGTGATTCGATTTTGATAAGGACTTGGTAAGTTTTGATTATTGGTTTATTGTCTGTGAATTTATGAATTCTTTTACTGTTTTTTTGCTGTAATTTAAGGTACTTATAGTACATTCTATTTTATAAAATATGGATTTTGACACTTTGAAAAAAAATCGTACTGCTGCTAAAAGCAATATCACTAGAATTTTAAACTCTATTAACAAATTAAAAGATACTGAAACTGATATCACTTATTTTGAAACCAAATTAGAGCAGTTACAAAAAGCTTTTGATCGTTATTCCACTGTTCAAGATGAAATAGAACATAATATTTCTGAATTACAACCAACCCTTATTGACTCTGAAAATAGGGATTTGGTTGAGGAACAATGTGACAAGGGTATTATTTTATGTCGCAATAAAATTAAACAATTTTCAGTTAACTTAAATATTTCACTGCCTGCCTCTTCTGCAACTACTGCTGCAATGACACCAGTGGCAGCATCTAGTTCTAATATTTTACAAACAGTGGCGGATCCAAGGGGGGGGGCAATAGGGGCAATTGCCCCCCCCCTTGAGCCTTATAAAAAAAAATAGTTGTGAAATTTTTGCAAGGCCGCTTGCCGAGAGACCCGAAATATAATTAATAATAGGTATATAGGTAATTAAATTAAAATAATGTATAAATTATTTTACAAAAACGGTTGCAGATGGACAATGCGGCATACACTCACACTAGCAAATTTATTGCATCAACACCTCTGTTGCGGAATTTGTTTGCTTGTGCATGGACTTCTTCAAATAGGATTCATAGGCACGCAACCAACCAGACGCCGCTCGCGCGTGACAGCCTAACTTACTTAACCGGGCGCGCCGGACGCTCGACATGACATTTCCGACACACGCTTTCCAGGTTTTCCTTCCCTGTTTTTTCCTTGTCAATACAATAGACAGTGCGTGGAGCGCAGCGATAGGCACAGCACAGCACAATTTGTTGCTATTAGGCCGGCGGCGATGCGCCGAAAAGCCTTCTCCTAGAGGATACGAATTACGTCAATTACGATAAAATACTCAATCAGCTAAACCAGGTATGTATGCTCATAACTAGGTACAATATTTTCATCATCAGGCGCAGTCAGTCGCGCAATCGCGCATTTTTAATATAATTTTGTTGGACGAAAATTATCATTCTTGGGGAGTTTTCGCATGTAGATTAGTATATAAATGCATTTTTATTCAGGAAGGGACCAGTTTCTCGTTTTTTTTGCTTTAGGGCTTAGAGACAGGATTAGTTTTTGTGGTTGTTCGTGGAACGATTCTTGTTTCTTATTTTAGAATGGATCACTTGGGACAACCTTGTAAGAAAAGGGCGAAAAGGCAAAAAACATTAGATTTTTTCATAGGAAAAAAACAGAAGGCTTCAGATGCAGGTAATCCTGCTACTGAAAATCAAGAAACTGACAACGATACAGCTACAGACTCAGACTCAGGTGTTTTGCCTATGAATGGAGAGGATACTCCTCAACTACAAAATGAGCTTCCCGCTCCTGTTATCCTTGCTGAACCTGAACATGCATTAAACGATATTGGGTCATTTATTGATAAAATTAATAATATTTCAGACTTACAAAAAAAAGAGTTATTAGAAAACCCCTATATACCACCAAGAAATTATAATTTCCCTTATTCCGAAAAAACACTACATGGTAAAAAAATTAAAAGATATTTCAGTCATACTTATTTGGACAAATTCAAATGGTTAGTTTATTCTCCCTCCAAAAAAGGGGTGTTTTGCAGGTATTGTTCGTTGTTTGCACCTACTTTTGTTGGTGAAACCAAGTGCCAAAATGAGGCAAAAATTCTGGTGAAGCAGCCATTACAAAATTTCGGCAAATTAACAGGAAAAGATGGGTATTTAGATACCCATCAAAGTAATAAGTATCACAAAAACTCAATTGAGAGGGCTAACTTGTTTTTAAATAATTTTGGTAAACCGCAAAATGAAATCCAGAATCAAATTTCACAAACAAATTTGAAACAAGTCCAGGAAAACCGAAAAAGATTAATGCCCATAATTGATACTATTATTACCCTGGGAAAACAAAATATAGCCTTTAGAGGACACAGAGATGACGGGCTCCTAGATGTGCCTTCAAATTCTTCACCACAACCTCAACAATCGATCACAAATGAAGGCAATTTTCGAGCTCTTTTAAAAATGAGAATTCGTGCCGGAGATGTAACTTTAAGCGACCATTTGAAAAATTGTAGTTCACGGGCAACCTATATTTCTAAAACAACTCAAAATATTATCATCAACTGTTGTGGTGAAGAAATTTTAGACACACTAAGGAAAAACATCAGTGAGGCTAAATTTTTTTCGATAATGTTTGACGAAACTACGGATATTTCTGCTTCCTCTCAGTTGAGTATTGTATTAAGATATGTACATAATTTTGAAATCAGAGAAGATTTTATAGGGTTTACCGACGTTCACGATCTCAATTATGGAAGTGAATTTGACATTACAACTGAGCCTAAAATTTGCGGCGAGAAATTAGGTAAATCTGTTATTTCGATTTTAGAAAATAACGGTTTTGAACAAACAAACAAACAAAACTGTGTCGGTATATGTACCGATACTTGTAGTATTATGACTTCTCTACAGAAAGGAGCTGTTAGTGAAATCAGAAAAAAGGCACCTTTATCTGTTAGAGTACCGTGTTACAACCATTCCCTAAATTTGTCAATATCAAAATGTGTCCAGATTCAAGGAGCTAGGGACTGTTTCGGTACAATTAGAGAAGTAATTGCCTTTTTCCATGCTTCAGCAAAAAGAAGTTTTTTAATTAAAACAAAACTTGGTACAAAACTTGGAAGTCTTTGTGATACCCGTTGGGTGGAAAGACATAATACTTCCCTTTATTTTGACAATAATTTATCAGATATTATTGAAGTACTCGATAATATTAAGACCTGGCAGGACAATGTTTCGAGTCCGAAAGCTAATATGCTAATTAACAGCATGCTAACGGCTCCTTTTTTAGTTGCACTAAAATGCATAAACTTTATATTTTCTATAACTCAGATATTGAGTAATTTGTTTCAAAAAAAATCTCTAGATTTATTTTACGCAAAAGAAACAATCGATGATTTAGTTCAGACATTAAAAGAAAAAAGAGAAAATGCAGCTACATATTTTAATGAAATTTGGCAGGAAATAATAAATTTGGCCGAAAACTTGAATGTCAGTTTGCAAAAACCAAGGACTACTGCGCGACAAACAAAAAGAGCCAATTATGACGTAGAGACCGTAGAAGAATATTATCGAATAAGTATTTTTATACCCCTCTTGGACGACATAATTTCCGATTTAAAATCTCGCTTCAGCGTTGAAACTATAAATATTTTCAATCTTACAATTTTATTACCTCAAAATTTATCAACAGCTGATGACAAAACTATTGATAGCAATATTACTATTCTGTGGCAAACTTATGAAAATATTTTAAGCGATAATGGCCTCACTAATTCTAAAGCTGTTTTTAAAAACGAAGTTTTGTTTTGGAAATCAAAATTATCTCGACTAGAACAGACCAAAAAAGAAGAGCTAAATGATGTAATGGCTGTTTATAAATTTTGCGATAAAGAAATATATCCAAATTGTAATATTCTATTGCAAATTTTACTTTCAATTCCTGTAAGTGTTGCTTCATCAGAACGCTCTTTTTCTGCCCTCAAACGTCTAAAAACTTGGCTTAGAAACAGAATGTCTCAAGAAAGACTCCTTGGATTGGCCTTACTCCATGTTCATTTGGATATGGACATAAGTATAGACAAAATAATTAATCGTTTTGCAAAATCAAGCCATAGGTTAGATTTTCTAGTCTAGTTATATGTGATATTATTTGTTTTTGTTTTTTTATTTATCCTGTTTATAGTTCCTGGCTAGTCATTTTGTTAAACGTTGACGCAATGCTAATGCTGAATAATGACTAAGTACTAAGTTAGTAGAAGTTAGTTTATTTTTGTCCCATTGATCATTGTTTATCGCTTGTCGCTTGGGAATGGGTATTGGACTATGGTTATGTAACGAGTAACGTAGCTTTGGCAATATTCTCACCATACCCAAAGAAATAAGAGATCCTTTTCATCTTGTCAAAGATTGTTTTTTTTATACCTATCTAGATATTATTATGTTCAGCTTTGTGAATTAGGCAGGTTTAGACTTAAGAAATTCAATAAAAATATGTTTTTTGTAACTTATGTTTCACCTGAACCCTCCCGTCCCTGCAACTAGGAATTGGATTAATTATTATTTTTTTTATTGTCATTAGAGTAGCAGTAGCTTTACATTATTAATGGGCCGCTAAATAAATAATTATATTTCATTATCTATGAATTCGAATAAAAATTATTAGGTAGTGAGTCGATTTTTTTCAGCAAAACGTTTAGTTGCTTGTCATTAATTTTTTGGAATTATTATGTTTTTTACGACTTTTGGATAATAATTTGGGCGTGGCACCCCAAAAAAATTTTCGCCTACGGCGGCACCTGCGGCGGGCTTTCCGCCACACACGCAACCTCTGTCGACGTTGCCCCCCCCTTGGACAGGTTCTGGATCCGCCCCTGTTTACAAATTATGAAAATTAAACATTTCACAGGTGTTGTATCAGAATACTATCCCTTTATGCAAATGTTTGAGGCAATTGTCGTAAATGACAGCAGTTTGACGGATATTCAGAAATTTGCTTATTTAAAATCTTGTTTACGGGGCGAAGCTCTTGAAATTGTGGAGCATTTGACATTTACAAACGACAATTTCGACATTGCTTTAACATACCTCAGAGAAAGGTATGAAAATAAAATAACACTTCTAAATGCTCATATAAATGCTATTTTGGATGTACCAGTCATAACTAAGGTTAGTTCTTCATCTCTTAGGGATTTCGTGAATAAATGTAAAGGAAGTATGGGTTCTTTAATTAATCTGAACTATTCAAAGGAGGAGTTGTTTGATGTTCTAATTGTTTTTTTGTGGTCTAAAAAAATCGACATAGGTACTCGTAAGGCATACGAAGGTGAACGCAAACAAGGCGTTCTACCTGATGCCGATGATTTCATCAAATTTATTGAAAGAAAATGTGTAACTTTGGAAAATTTATCAAGCAATGAATCACAAGGGAAAAAACCTGAGAAGGTACAAATTCATACTTCCTTGCATGCAAATTCAAACCAAAATAATTACAATAATAAAAAATGTTTGTTTTGTAATGAAATTTCTCATGTTATGCTGGCTTGTAACAAATTTAAAGGTTTGCAACTACCTGAAAAGAAAAGGTTTGTCTATTCAAAAAGGTTGTGTTACAATTGTTTGGGTTCTCATAATTTTAATAATTGCTCTTCTATCAAAACTTGCCTACATTGTAACAAAAGACACCATTCCCTTCTGCATGAATTTCAGATTATTTCCCAGCAAGGATCAAGCTCACAAGGTAATAGTAATCATAATAATAATCGTCAAACCTCATGGGCTTCATCAAGACCTAACCAAGGCTCTGGAAGTGGTCCAGTTCAACAACAAGGCGGAAATCGTGCCAATAATGCATCCCCTCAAGTCTTTAATAATCGAAACCAATCCTTTGGTTATCAAAATCCAAATCAGCATAATAATCCAAATCGAAATAATTCCCAAAGTCCCACAAGTAATCCACAGAACAATGAGAATTCTCAGACACTTTCTCAGGCACAGGAGAATCAAACACTTTCGGCCCTTTCCACAAGAAACTCCCAAGTACTCTTAGCCACTGCTTCTGTGACTTTGATCGATGCAGATGGCAACCCTGTTCAAGCCAAAGGCATCCTTGATAACGGATCCCAAAATTCATATATTACTAATAACCTAGTGCAAACCCTTAAGTACACTCCATACAATCGAACAACTTGTGTTTCAGGTATTGCCCTAACCCATAATGTTTCTCAAAAAATGGCCGATGTTGTCCTTCATTCCAATTACAATAAAAGAACCTTTAAGTTGTCCTGTGTCGTTTTACCCACCATTACCTGTCAGTTGCCCCACTTGCAAATTGATACTCGATTATGGAACATCCCAAGTGATATAGTTCTGGCTGACCCTGATTTCAACGTCCCATCGCCAATTGACCTTCTCATAGGCTCAGATCTATACTATCACCTATTGACCAGTGGTATGATTCGGTTGGGCAAGGACATGCCCACCTTGCTTAATACTCATCTTGGATGGATAATAGGAGGACTGTATCCATCAAATTCTGATTCAAATGTTTCCAATTCACACTTGAATGTGTCGCTGTCAACCCAGAAATCTGTGTCACTTTTCATTCAAAACGATGAACAAACATCGCTTGAAAAGTTGGTGAGAAAATTCTGGGACATAGAGGAGCTTCCAGCTGCTAAGTGTCTTACTCCTGACGATGAAATGGCCGAGTCCATTTTTATCAATACAACAAAAATCTTGAGAAATGGAACCTTTCAAGTAAATTTACCATTGAAAACCCCTGATGAACATCTCAAGCTGGGTGATTCATTATCCATAGCTCGCAAAAGGTTTGAAAACCTTGAGAAAAAATTCGAGAAAAATCCAACTTATTACGCTGATTATAAAAATTTTATAGATGAATATGTATCCTTGGACCATGCAAAGTACGTTCCCCTTGCTCAACGTGATGATCTATCACACGAAAAATACTTTTTTCCTCATCACGCTGTCATTAGAGAGGACAGTGTGACCACCAAATTACGCGTTGTATTTGATGGCTCTTGCAAAACTACTTCTGGTTATTCACTCAATGACGTCATGTTAAAAGGGTTTCAAGTACAGCCAGATTTATATGACATCTTATGTCGATTCCGATCATTCAAATATGTACTGACTTCTGACATCGAAAAGATGTTCAGACAAATAAAGGTTAATCCTGAACAAACATTTTTATTAAATATTCTCTGGCGAGACCAACCTCAAGATAAACTTAAATGTATTGAGTTATCAACGCTGACTTATGGTACAAATAATGCTCCCTTCTTAGCCACTAGAGTCTTGAATCAAATTGCAATGATTAATTCTTCTGAATTTCAACTTGCATCACATGCGCTTTTAAACCAAACATATTGTGATGATATTCTCGCAGGTGTTGATGACCTCAATGACCTTCCAGTCCTGCATGATCAATTAATTTCTTTGCTGAATAAGCATGGATTTCCATTGCACAAATGGTGCAGTAACTCTACGGAATTCTTGGCAAAAATTGCCAACGAAAATAACACTTCTGAGTTGGATTTCAAGTTTAATGGAACCCTTAGCAAGGTTCTTGGGCTCAAATGGAACCCAGTAATTGACTATTTTCTCATTTCAAGTCCCAAAAAATCATTTCCAGAACCCTTCACAAAAAGGAAAATTCTCTCAACGGTTGCACAATGCTATGATCCAATAGGTTTTTTGTCTCCCGTAATCGTTATTGGTAAGCTGATAATACAAAAACACTGGACATTAAAGGTTGATTGGGACACTCCTATAAAAGACAATGATCTCATTTCAGAATGGAGAAATTATGTTGACAATTTACATCTTCTACAAGATCTTAAAGTTCCAAGATATTTTTTCCTGAACAAATTAGTAAAGGAGATCCAATTTCACGGCTTTGCCGATGCAAGCATGAAAGCGTATGCTGCGTGCATGTACATACGTTGCTCCTATACTGATGGTACTATTTCCAGTTTTCTTGTTTCATCAAAGTCCAGAGTTTCCCCCCTGAAAACTGTCACACTTCCCCGATTGGAACTTTGTGCCATGCTTCTTCTTTCTCAACTAACTTCCAAACTTCTACAAATATATAACAACAGATTTAACGTTGACTCAGTTAATCTGTGGTCCGATTCTGAAATTGCCCTTTGCTGGATTCAATCCCATGCATCACGTTGGAACATATTTGTTTCAAATCGTGTTTCACAGATACAGGAACTCACTTCCCACTTTGTTTGGCGGCACATTAAATCTTCTGAAAATCCAGCAGATTTACCCTCTCGAAGCATTCCTATAACTGACCTCTTAACTTCTAAAATTTGGTTTTATGGCCCAGCTTTTCTAAAAAATCCTAATCTTGATATGACAGAGAAAAAAAAATTCCAGATCTCATCTAATTTGCCTGAAGAAAGAAAAATCTCATTATTTACTGTTACTGCTAATCTATCAGATCAAAATGCCTTTTGGTATGATATTTTCAAACGATTTTCAAATTTCTCAAGACTACAGCGTGCATTGGCGTACATGTTTAGATTTTTCTATAACTGCAAAAATAAAGAAAATAAAAACTCAGGTCCTTTGAATGTCCAAGAACTCAAAGGCTCCTTAAACCTAATCATGAAGCTTTTACAAGCACAATATTTTTCAAAAGAAATCTCTGCAATAAATAATGGAAATAATATTTCTGACAAGGCTTTAAGAAAACTCAATCCCTTTTTAGACACCGATGGATTCCTAAGAGTCGGTGGCAGATTAGAAAACGCCAATATACCTTTCGAACATAAACACCCCTTATTGTTGCCATCTAACAATTACGTTGTTGCACTGTTATTAAGACATGAGCATAAGCGTTTGGGACACGCAGGCGCTCAAAATGTTCTTTCGAATATTAGAACCAGGTATTGGCCTCTTAACGGTCTCAGGGAGATTAAGAGAATAATCTCTAACTGTGTAATTTGCTACCGCTTCAGAGCAAAGACTTCTGAGCAAATAATGGCAAATCTTCCAAAGAGCCGAGTACAAGTATCTCGACCTTTCAGTCATGTGGGGGTGGACTACGCTGGTCCATTCACAATAAAGTCCTCTAAGTTACGCAAGGCTCCACGAATGAAAGGGTACTTGGCCATTTTCGTTTGTATGTCCTCAAAGGCAGTCCATTTAGAACTTGTGTCTAGCATGACAACTGAAGACTACATCCTTGCTTTAAAGCGATTCATATCACGCCGTGGCAACCCTTCTGTAATATACAGTGACAATGGGACCAATTTCGTTGGTGCTAAAAACCAATTGTATGACCTCTTCGATTTTTTTCGTAAATTCGAAACTAACAATAGTGTCAAAGAATATTTGTGCCAGAATGAAATAGAATTCAAGTTTATACCTCCTAGAAGCCCACATTGGGGTGGAATATGGGAAGCTGCTGTGAAAAGCGCAAAGCATCATATACATCGTCTTATTGGTGAAGCCCATCTCACATTTGAAGAATTATATACCATTCTGGTTCAGATAGAGGCTATCCTCAATTCACGCCCCCTGTGTCCCATATCTAACGACCCAAACGATTTTCAAGTGTTAACTCCTGGTCATTTGTTGATAGGTTCAAGTCTAACTTCCTACCCCGAAAAGGACTTAACAACAATTCCTGAAAACAGACTTACCCTCTGGAAACGTCTAACCCAAATAAAACAAGCCTTTTGGAACCGGTGGACCAGAGATTATCTCAATCGTCTACAGAATCGTCCAAAATGGTTTCAGAACACTCCCAATTTAGAACCCAACTCCCTTGTTCTTCTGAAAGAAGATAACACCCCGCCATTCCAGTGGCCCCTGTCCCGAGTTTTGGAGGTCATGCCAGGAAACGATAATAAGGTCAGAGTTGTGAAGATCAAAAATAAAGACGGTGTGTTCACAAGAGGCATTGCTAAGGTGTGTCCTTTACCTCAACAAGACCTTCCTGAGACTTACTCAGTCGAGGCCCCTGTTCATGAATAGAAGTTCTTCCAGTAGTTAGGTCCTGGTGGTGGGTTTTATTCTGATCATTCATTGTATATATGTTATTAATTCTTGTTTTGTTTTTTGAAGCATTCTGCTTCAACCGGGCCCCAAAATGTTGCGAAAACTCTTCGCAACACAGGAATTTAAAAATTCCTCTCCCACAAAAATCTCAAGAGGGTCGCACACAGCGCCCTCTCAAAAAACCTCCCTTCCTTCCCTTGCAAGCCAAGGGCAGTGCCGAAGTAGACACAGACGTGGCGAGAGTTTTTTGCAGTACTGTCGCATCGCATTTCGTCAAGTTTCGCTTTTTTGTTGTCGCTTCTGCCTCCGTTCAGGCCATGAATGTGTATAAGTCAGTGTTCCAGTCTCTTCTGAGTGATTTTGCTCAGGTTTGAGAATCAAATTGGGCTCAGAACGAGTTCAATTTAAAGTCCCAGTTGTGGCAAGTTGGCTTGTAGTCGGCTTTGTCATTGTATGTTCCAGTGTCTAGTGGCGACATCTTCAGTCAGGCCAAATCGTAAGTCTGCACACATTTACAGTTCAAAACATTTTCTTCATAACTAAACGGAAGGGTAGTGGAAAGACTATTGGATTGGCAGAGCAGTCTAGGCTTTAAATAAATTGACCAGCAAGAGATTCAGGCAGGGATAGACTTGTTGACTCAGTTTAGAGACAGTTTCATATTTTATTACTTCTTCCTTTGCTTCCACTCTTATTTCATGTTGGAGCCAATATAATCAAGACTTTTATTACTTTAATTCAATCATAAAATTTAATTTCAATCAGGTTTCAAAATGATTGATTTCTGCAACTAGTTATTAGCTCATTTATTTAATTTATAAAATATAAGCTTACGTTATTTAATTTTTTCTTTATTTTGGGTAGATGTTACATTAGAGTAGGTTTTTGGCTAGATATAAGTATTTATAGTTTGTAAGTATCAATTGAAAAAGGCAGTTTTGATTTGTTGTGTTTCAAATAAATATCTACATTGAAACTTCATTCCTGCTATTATTTTTGAACCTGGGAATCATGATAAATTAGATTAATACACCTGAATGTGTAGTTAAAAATAATTACAACTCATACATTTTTTTTTACAACAGATTTAAAAGGGTTTGATGGCTATTCCAGAAACCAGTCCTTTGTCAGTCTTATCGTTGTGCTGTGCAACTTACAAAGGGTATAATTTTGCGCACTCTCTTTGAATTCTACTCAATTTTATGGTTAAATTGAGCAACGAGATTTAAATAGATAGAATACTTGAAAGTCGATCTATACCAGGTGAAATCTTCGGTAATGTTATCCAGGAGTTTAAGGACAGGTTAGGTTATTGCCTAGCCAATAATGGAGCTCATTTCGAACATTTGTTGTGATTATTTTTAGTGTTTATAACAATAAACAGTTTGATTTAGTTTTTTTACTTGTTCCGTCACTTTGACAGATAAGATCCCTAAACCCCATATTAGTGAATTTGTCTTGCAAAGATCTATCGATTTCCGTAAAAATTTACAGGGTGTGTCATTTAAAATAAAAAAGTTTGCATTTTTATTGACTCACCCTGTATTCTTACATAAGCGATTTCACACTTGAATGATCCGGAGTTATTCGTTACAGAGGCATACCAATTTTAAAAATATTTAGCCGTTTTTAAGATATTGATCACTTAGTGGACGATCGGGTAGCTTTATTGGAAGTTTTTTGACATCTTTTTCAGGTAAAGTCCATATCCGGTCTTGTGTTTACTAAGATATAATCCACTCCCTTTTTTTTCCTAACGCAATAGCTTCCATCATTTCGTTGTGTCGTTTGGACTCGACAAGTTTATCTTTCGCAGAACGAGCGTCATTCACTGCTTTTGCCACCCCTGCCGCGCCCCCACTCAAAGTGCCCAGCGCGCTAAGTCCGGCAAACAGAGGTATAAGAGGAATAATTCCACCTACTTTCGGTACTGGGATAACTCGTGGAACTCGAATCTTTTTGGGTCCACCAGCTTCTTTGATTGTCTTACGAGCTGCTTGAAGCGCCGATCTAATAAAGTCTTTTATTCCTCTACCACGATGCTTCACTTGCTTTCTAATATTAGCCACAACATAGGATTTGAATGGTTTCAAACTTTTCGATCGAGCCATGCTGAGTTTACGTTTAGTTTTCTTCTAACCGAAATTGCAAAATCCTATCCTTTCACCCGTTCCCACGATCTATTTTTCAGCACTTCATCTGACCGATGTCTGTGTTATAGATCCGTGAATTTCAAAAGAAAGCTTGTTGATGTAGCTATTTAAAGGACCTACACTCGATGGTGTATTCATTAAGAATGAAACAGAGGTAGAGTGAACATTGTTAATATACGATGCGGAAGATGAAGCAGAAAATCAACAGAAAGATCGATAACTTTGACATTAATAAGTCCACTAGTGTTAGAAAGAGACATGGAGAACTTTTACCAAACACGATTAGAGCAATAATATGCGGGCCAAGTAATTCAGGGAAAACAAATGTTATGCTTAGTATGTTAACCGATGAGAATGGACCTAGATTCCGAAATGTATATGTTTATTCCAAGTCATTGGATCAAGAGAAGTATAAGTTTCTGAAAGCGGTGCTCAACCGTGTTGCTGGTATAAACTTTTATGGATACAGTGATAATGAAACTGTTTTAGATTCGCAAACAGCTGAGTCAGATTCGGTGTTTATATTCGATGATGTGGCTTGTGAGAAGCAAGACAAGATAAGAAACTATTTTAGTATGGGCCGCCACAATGCTATTGACTGTTTTTATCTTTGTCAGACTTATTCAAAAATACCGAAGCAATTGATTCGTGATAATGCAAATATGATTATAGTATTTAAGCAGGATCAAAGTTAATATTAATAAGTCCACTAGTGTCATTCGTCGTGGGGCCCGCGCCCGTCATCAGAGAAGTCCCAAATTGAAGATGCCTAACCCAGGTGAGCCTGTGCCCCATTTCAGAGCCCCATTTTTTCGGTGGGCCCCATTTTTCGTCAAGTGGAGGGGCCTAACCCAAGTGACGTCATCAAAGGGGCCACATGCTTGTCCCCGCTGCTAGACCGGGGGCCCCATTTACATGAACTAGAACTCATAACCTGAAATTATGGGCCCCATTTCAGTGACAGGGCCCCATTTTTCGGTGAGCCCAATTTTTCGTCAAGTGGAGGGGCCTAATCCAAGTGACGTCATCAAAGGGGCCACATGCTTGTCCCCGCTGCTAGACCCGGGGCCCCATTTACATGAACTAGAACTCATAACCTGAAATTATGGGCCCCATTTCAGTGACAGGGCCCCATTTTTCGGTGAGCCCCAATTTTTCGACAAGTGGAGAGGCCTAACCCAAGTGACATCTTCAAAGGGGCCATACGTGCTTGCCCCCGCTCCTAGACCCGCACAGAGGGCCCCCCATTTACATGAACTCATAGCCTAAAATTATGGGCCCCATTTCAGTGACGACGACAAGTTGACAGGTGCGACGTTGCCAAAACTAATACTTGAATTCGCCGCGACGTTGCCTATGAGGAAATTGTCTAAATCTAGGGAAAATGCAATGGAGGGCCTCCCCAAATAAGGTTATGAAAACAGGGCCCCGCAATTTGTTCATCATTCGTCGTGGTCGCATGGAACTCGTACCTGGTACCTCGTACCTGGTACCTCGTACCTGGTACCTCGTACCTGGTACCTCGTACCTGGTACCCCGTTACTTGTAACAAGATACACCGTACTGGGCCCCCTTTTTTCGTCGTCGTCGTCGGCCCCATTTTTCTAAACTAAAATATGGTCACATAAAAGACAACATCATCATCATTGAAAAAATAGTGCGCCAATTTGGGCCCCATTTTTCACGGACGATTTAATTGGGGGGGGCCCCAAATATTATTTTTAAAATAATTATAATTTCTACCGTTCTCATAAACAACAAGAAGAGCAAGTTGTGTGCGAACTTGCTTAATCCTGCTTATCACAGGGAAGCCGCATTTCCTGCGACCATAACGAAACGCAGCTGGCTGGCCTGGTAGTTGTTATTCATTTTCAAATTTTAGTAAATTTTAGTTAGATTTTAACGTCCCTAGGTGACATAACGAACGTTTTTCTTCAGTGCTCATCCAGATCGAATTTTTCAACGAAAACTTAATTCAAAATTGGGCGTTACCTCAGTTATAATTGATTGTGTGTATTTAGTGCAAAAAACTATGTAAGTAATTTTTTTCATTATTCTTAAAGACCCTGATAATAATACGTTGTTCTATTTTTAGTTTAATAATAGAATCATGGATTTGGATCAAATAAACCAAGCAGCCTGTCTTGAGGTAAAGTCTTACTTAAAGCTACAAGATTTGACTCCAGAGTATCCCTATCCAATTCTGGGTGTGACTATAGTGAATTCAAAATTTGGAGAAGTAGCCCGAGTAGAAATGGATAAAAACATTACCTTTCTTCCTCAACGTGCAACCGATTCAATTAAACAAAACATTCAGCACTTCGAGGCTGGGAAATTTGGATTGAAATTCAAAGGCTTGCGAGATATTAAAGGCTTGAATCCAACAACCATTTTTGAAATTATTGAATTGTAAGTATACCATATAAATTATTAAATTAATACTAAAAACATTTTCAATTTTTAGAGTTAACGGCATCGAGAAAACGTCAAAACGCGTCAACAAGATCAAGACATAATGATTCAGGAGGAATTTATTATTTTTTTTGTTGTAGAAATATTGATAATAAAAAACACTTTATATTTCTACATAGGTAGTTGTTTTATTTATGGGATATTTATTGTGGTTTTGGTATAGGAGAAAAAGAAATAGGCCAGAATAAATTTTTTATTTCAATTTTTTATTTAAGAAAAATATCATACAAGTTATATTTATGCTCTAAAATTGAATCAAGATGATTTTCATTCCAATAAATGTTTTTCATTGTTCGCTTATCCACCATAGTCAAGCCTTTACTTTCTTCCTCATTCCAATAGCTAATGTAAATGAATTCGCCAATATAGAAGCTTGTATCATACCATCCATCATTTATATTATCGAAAAACTGTAAAAATTCCTCAAATTCGTTGTAGGTAAATTGAATTGAAGTGTCGTTCTTATCATGTAAGACAATGTACGTTTTCTCAGGATTATAAATAATTTGCACAATGTCTCCAATATTATATTCTTGATAAACTGGTTTTGGAACAATTTTCCGATTGCTTGTTGCTGATCCATTCGCAAATCTGGAAGTTGATGAAAATACTCCATCCCATTTCGAATCCATTTTTAAATTTTCAAACTTTTTGAACAGTAACTGTTTTTCTTGGTAAAAGTCCAAGTCTTTTATCAATTTAGAGAGATTTACTAGATGATTTTGAATTCTCTCAGCAAGTGTGCAGTTCATGGTCTCTAGAGAACGACTGATGATGAGCTGCATTTTGTTTACGTAACCAATAATAGACGTGTCAATAGTTCTTTCAATTGTTCATATAAAGTTAAATTGGGGCATTGTATATCAAATTTTATTAAATCAATTTTATCTGATGTCCTTAAAGAATTTGTAAACTCATTATATTCGAAATATCGGCCATTTTGGAAAAAGTATAGCATCCCATTTATGTATCTAAAAACACTATCGATAGATGAAGGTATTCCAATAAAGTCCTTCGAAATGTAACCAAACTTTTCCATGCCAAAGTTACATTCATTTATTATTAAATAGTGATTATCCTCGAAAAAGTAAATAGTTTTTCCAGCATACGAATTTACTGCACCTATTATTTTCCTATTGTTGAATTGTGCAGCAATTGTTTCCGAAACGTTTGATTTTCTAATTAACTGGAAGTTTTTATCATTGATGGCGAATATTTCAGATTCAATAATAATTATGATTTCTTCGGAAGGTCTCTGATAAACCGCAGTTATCAGTCAGGACTCTTATCATTTTAATGAAAACAGAAACGAAAAAGCATATAATTTTTTATTTTTCAAATAGTAAATTTACACATGTTTTACAATTAATTTTAAATGAATGTTCCGGTCCATCAATTACATCATAGCCACCAATAGTGTTTTCATCTAGGATGTGTCCCCAGCACGGTTCAAGTAGTTTGATTAATTTTTCTTCTGGTATTTTCAACCTTGTGTTGAGAGTCGATGAAATACGTATTGAATTTTGTTGGCGACTTAATGTTATTGATTAAATCATGTAGTTCATCAATATATTCAGGCTTTATCTGACGTGCACCCATTTTGTATAGGAAAAATTTACTATTGACTCAAGCAGCAGTACTGATGCTACGAATGATATGTAGTAGACTAATCCAACGACGGTGAAATCTATCGCTGGAGGTGCTGTTGTTGTTGAGTTGATGTCATCAAAGTGTTTCGGAGGTGGTGGTGGTGGTGGTGGTGGTGGTGGTGGTGGTGGTGGTGGTGGTGGTGGTGGTGGTGGGAGCATAGTAAAGTTCTTCCAGTCACTGTCTCCGAGTGTACGATTAGGATATAAAATCCTTATCTTGTACTGGGTCACTTTGTCAGAAAATTTTATGGAAAAATATTGGGACATTTTCAACATAACCCGTTTTCATTTCAGCCCAATTTTGCGGCCAAGTTTCATCTGTCTTATTGAAACAAATAAAGACACTTTGTGCATTTCTAGGTTGATGAATATAAAATACGCCATTTACTAATGCAGTCAAGAGCACAAAACTTGATGTTAACGCGACCATGGCTGATTTGTTACTAATAAATAAAAATACCGTTTTTTTATACTTAAATTTTATTTTAATTCTAGAAATTATATAGGCATACAATCAGAAATCCAATTATGAATAACAAAACAATTTCTTAAACTACACATATAATTCTTATCAGTTAAATGACTCATACATTTTGGAATATCTTGACTAAAATTTGTCATCGAAGAAGTCCAGGTGGCATCTAGAGTTTCCAGGTTTATTATTTTCGGGCATCTTTGACCATCATCATCAATTTTACTAATTTTTTCATCGAGAAAGTCCTTTTTCTGGTGACCTCGAACATAAACTATATCAGCATCACACATTTGTTCCTTGATTATATCATCGATCTTTTCATAGTTGACGTAACCTTTTGCAAATAGAAGACCATGCACTTGATGCGTCGCATGGTTCACTTGCTTTTTACGTAGGTCCAGAGGGAATAGTACTTTATCGGCATTTCAAATAAATAATGATTTGCTTGGTGTCCATTTGTAATAGCCATTTCTTTAGCGAAAAATTTGGTATTATTATTTGAGGTTATGTTAAAACCCTGGATGTCGACCGAAAGAACCTTCATGATGGACTGCTAGACAAAGACTAATTAATTTTTCTAACAATCTCACTAAGTGGCAGGTGTTCCATTATGCAATCATGAATGATGACGCAATAGGCTTTCGTTTTATTGGGAAAACCAGTTCTTGTTTCAATTTCAATTTTAACATCGATCGCTGAGGATTTTAGACTTTCATCACGTCGAGAGCAATCAATCACAGAAAGAGAATTTTCCGAAAATTTTTCGTAATCTAATAAAGATCGTTTCGAGCCCAACGATGCATTCGTAAAGCTTGGATAGAAATCTGTATAGGAGCAATGAGCATCAATGAAATCTTTTCTACCAAAATCAAGATTCTGGCGCTCATACGGATAATATTCTCCATTCAAAAACAATCTAACATTGGATATATTGAGGTTATCGAATTTTGTTGTATCTTTTTTGAAATCATCTTTTCGGTCCTGTTGAAAAGCTACTATGACATATCGAGGGCAATCAACATTAGTTGTAGTTTTCACACTCCACATTTCTTTTGTTGAGCCTACGTTAAGAGCAGGTAATTCATGGAGTTCCCATTTTCTAAAAGGAATTAAAATGGGCCGATCGCTCTTGACAGACTGTAAAAGTTGTATTTTCAGACTATCATTTGGAATGATATGTTTTACTTTTAAGTCAATGTTTTCTATTGAAAGTTCTGCTTTAGTATCAGCTCCAGTGATTAGCATACAATTGGTATCGTTGCGAGCTCTCACCAAACGTAAAGTATGCTTTCCAGATATAGCCATTTTGTAGTCGGTAAAAATCCCCAATAAATGGTAGAGAGGAATTCTCATGAAGAATGCACCATCTGTATAAGTTGCTGGAACGTCGGGATAATTCCAGCCGGCAACATTTAAATGATTACTATCTTCTTCAGTATAGCATAAATAGCCTCGAATTAGACTCGTAATACCAGGATCTTTTACATGTTCCATTTCAATCCCGTTCCACAAATATGTGATTGAATCAAAGAAAAATGCACCGGCATTGTTGACGAATTTAACGTTGCCAGCTCCAGCAGTTTTCTTTAACTTTCCTCTCATCGATAAAGCTGCATCATGCATTAGCACCCACGCATCGTTTCTATTAATTGAAATTTCAATAATATCATTATTCTCAAATGATTTGATGTAAGGCAAATAAGTATGAGAATCGATGCGACTTATTGAATCATCGCTTAGCGGCGTTTTGTAAAGATCTAACACTCGGTTTGATAACATAGCCGATTGATTGGAGAAAATAACGGTTTATTGAATTTAACTTTCCACCCAACTTTCTAGTTGAACGACGTTTTGCAACTGATGATGCAGTAGAAGGAATGTCTCTTTTATATTCCCCAATCACTAGGACCATTTTTTCGAAGCTTTAATCTAATGATAATTTCTTCGCCTCGAAAATTAACCAAATTGAAATCTTGGTCCAATACTGTTAAAGTAATATTATTTATTTCGTTACACACCACTGGAAGATAGATCAAATTTTTGGGTATTTCGTCGATGGCAAATCCTGGATCAACGCTAATCGGAAATTCGTACAATGTATGCGTCGGTTTATTGTTATAGTAAGCTCCCACAGTTATGTTACTATCAATGTGAATAGTTCTCACTTTCACAATATTAACGGGCAAATCGGATTCGTGCACTTCTCCAGCGGCGTAAGAATGTTTTGAAAATCCCAACAGTTTTGCAAGAGGGCTTTCGGTTTCAAATTGGATGTCAAAGTCTCGATGAGAAATTTCACACTTTAACGTATTCAAATAAAAAATCTCCTCTTCTTCCACTTCGCTTTTCAATATCTGGTTTGACTTCTGCGCTAGTTTTTTCCTGAGATAGTTTTGGATATCTGATATTTCGTACGAGCCTGCTGGTATAGGTATATAACTCCTTTTATTGTTTTTAGTATCAAAATAATAAAAATCTGTATTCTTGTCAATATTTGGAATCGTGTTGTACGAATGAAACCCAATTAAAGCTAATCCCTACTGATAATTTGGGTTCAATTGAATGGGATTAGGAAAATCTATAGAGAGCGTAGGTGTACGACTCTTCAATGTGAATATCACTGACATGACTAACTGAATGTACAAAGTGCTATTTACTTTTATATAGAAATCTGATGCACAAGTGTCCACAATTACTCGTATTGAATTTCTGATATTGATCTCTATTATAGAAAATTCTAACTTTATTCGTCGTTGATCCAGCAGCATTAAAATAACAAACTAATTCTTTCGGCGGTTTCAAATTACCAAAACTATCAAAATATTCCACATAATTTCCACGTTTTTTATAAGCTACCCAATGAGTACCAGCGTTTTTATTCGAGTCCAAGTTCACTACGGCACTTTCATTAAATTTCGGTTTTTCAGGAAGAGTATCTCGCATAAAAACTCCTTCAAAATATGGTACTTTCAATTTATTTAGAAAATGTTTTATCTCATGATCATACAGGGATCTATTAGGTAGCTTTATTGGCGGTTTTTTGACTGTTGTTTTTTCAAGTATAAGCCAAATACTCGTGGAGTTTTTCTCAAATAAAGGCCGGCACCTTTTTTCCCAATCTCCTCCATAGCTTTGGATTAACCATTTTCTTGTAACTTTTGCCGTGCATTCCGGGCATCTATAACAGTTTTCGCTATAGCAGATGCGCCTCCAGCGAGACTGCCCAATGCTGACAGACCAGCAAACAGAGGTATAAGTGGAATTATTCCACCTGTTTTAGATTCAAAGGGAATTATACGAGGTACCCGTACTTTTTTACGTCCACCAGGTTTTTTCAGAGCAGCTCGAGCGACACGCAAAGCTGCTAAGGAAGCTTTTCTTAGAGATTTATTGTTCCCCGGGTCGATTTTGAAAGATTTTTTCAAATGATTTTTGATAGGTTTCAGTATATGTTTCCTAAATGATCCGGCAGCACAACCCATTCCCAATTTGCGTTTCACTTTCATCGTATTTGTAATGAGCCAAGCTGCAGACTTTTCACCCAAACTGGAATCGTTTGCTTTTACTCGTTCCCAAGCACGGTTCTCCAACTCAAAATCTGCTTTATGTCTATCGGATAATGATGAATTTTCCGAATACTTTATATCGTGCTGCTTACAGGCAGCGTCCAATGGATTAATTCCCTCATCACCACGCGCTAAACGTTGCTTCAGCTTAGTCCCTGGACCACAAAACTGATAGGTAGGAACGTGTATTTCAACAGGTAACTTATTAATTATTGAATTCACTAGACCACTACCTGTATTCTGTTCAAAGGTTAGCATATTAATGAGTAACTATCATCTTTTATACCTTTATATAGGATTGGCGGCCTCCCCATCCATCCATTTTCTATAAATAGTTAGTTTTCGATACTTTTTCGTCTCATTTCCAAAATGCAGTTTATACCGCAGAATCTAAAATTGTCCGTAGAAAATTTGGATTTTATCGAAACCTCTAAAAATGCTAGTAGACATAGTAAATTGCTACCAAACTGTTTTCGCGCCATATTTTGTGGACCCAGCGGTTGTGGAAAAACCAATGCCCTTCTAACACTGCTTTTCAATCGGAACGGATTACGTTTTGAAAATATCTACGTGTATTCGAAATCATTGTACCAGCCAAAGTAGGTATAAATTACTGGAAGATGTTTCAAACAGCGTAAAAGGTGTTGGCTATTTTCCATTTAGAGATAATGATATGATAATTGATCCTGAGGAAGCCGAAAATAATTCAATTTTTATATTTGACGATGTGTCATGTGATAAGCAGGATAAAATTCGCAAGTATTTTTCCATGGGCCGTCATAAAAACATCGATGTTACATATCTTTGCCAGGCGTATTCTAAAATACCGAAACAGCTGATACGAGGTAACTGCAACATATTAGTATTATTCAAACAGGATGATGTAAACTTGAAACATATCTTTGATGAACACGTATCGCCTGATATGACCTATGATAATTTCAAAGATGTGTGTTTTAAATGCTGGAATGATGAAAAATTTAGTAGTTTGGTGATTGTTAAAGAATTTGACTTGAATAATGGCCGGTATCGTAAGGGCTTTGATGAGTATATAAAACTACATAATTAGTACTATAGTCTAGTTACAATGAAACCTTTAAACAATGAGGAGGTTGTACGTAAACAAAAAATTTTACAATTAGCCAACGATGTACGGAAAAAATATCAAGCCTTAAAATTAGGACGATCTGAGGAAGATGATACTTTAAATAAAATTTTCATACCTATCACAGCACCTCTTAAACAATTAGTGGAACAGAAAAAACTTGAATCAAAACAAGAGCTGCAACCTGTAAAACAACAACAAAAAGTACGGGTACCCTATAAAAATGTTAAGAGCCAAGATTTTGAAAATAAACGGTTACAAGAGACAAAACGTGAAGTGGATTTTCTACCTACCTATGATGTTACCAGTAAAGATGAACGAGATTTTGAAGACATTTACGATGATGATGGGAATAATTACGACTCATCACTTATTGACAGTAGCATGGTTGATGATAAATATTTAAGCCAATATCCAGATAATGTTTCTGAATATGTTTCAAATTATCTTAATGATTCCCCCAAAATTGATGTAAATCAAGGTCCGAAATATGATCCTATAACTTGTAGATGGATGTTAGGAAGTAAAATAATGGATTTCAATCAAAAAACTGGAAAGCTTTATATGGATAAAGAAGAATTTAATGCAACTTCAGGGCTTTATAATCTAATTTTTTATAAAGAACCAGGACAATATACAAACAATGATCTTGATGAATATAAAAGAATACTATAAAAAACCAATGTATACAGAGTTGGTAACACGAGCGTTGGTAGACTGAAAGGGAATGGCGGTTTTAAATATACACTTGTCAAACCATTATTGGGACCAGAATCAAAAATAAGATCATTTTCAGCATCATCCTCCTTTAAAGGCAGCGGTTTTGATAAAATGTTGTATAGTGAAAAGCCTGCAGAATATGTCTATTGGGATGATGTTAATGAACTAGTGAATAGATTGAGACTTTTATATGCATCTAAACAAGCTGGCAATACATCACATAATAATGAAATTTTATCAATTATTGAGGAACTTCGGGAAGCAAAAGTTATAAATTAAAGATGACGTGAAATTTTAGTTCTAGTTCCAAAATGAGTCTCGATAAATTCGGACGTCATTCAGGTGCATGCAAGCGAATACAACGTCCTTACACTAGACCGTCACCTTCGCTTCCTCGAACACTTGATGGAGACATTGATATGCAAAATTTGAAAATTTGTAACCTGAAATTGCCTTCGGAGAAAAGTGATGCTGTTAGCAAAGACTATGTAGACGCTCAATTAAAAGACATGGTGGCAAGTGAACATATACTAATAAGGGATAACCAAACTAAAATTGGTCACTTGAAATCCAAGAATGAGCTATTAGAAAATGATATTGAATATAAATTGAAATCGAAAATAGTAGATTTAACTGAGAAGTATAGAGATGCAAGCCAGAAAATATCAGCTTTAGAGGAGCAGTGTAAAAACCATCTAACGAAAATATTAGCTTTAGAAGAACAACATAAGTTATTCAATATAACAGCTACTTATATAAATATCGGTAAAAAGAGAATAGTTAGTGCTGGAAATGCTATAAATGATGGCGATCTGGTTCCTAAAGGGCAGTTAATTCAAATAATTGATGACAAAATGAAGGCTTTTATCCCGAAAAGCGACACTGGGAAAAAACCACCTGAGAAGAAGACCAATACAGTTAAATAATCAAAGCATTAACTATGATCTGAATGTTTACTGTCATTATTCAATAGAATGTCGAAAGAAAAGGTGCAACTATAGTGCTGGACAAATGAAGTGGATATTCTATTTTTTGAACTAAATTTTGGGATCGAATATCTTGACAAAAAAAAATCGTATCGATTCGCGATTTTCAGAGATTGATGGCAAATTTTATTGAGAATAAGAGGATTTATTAATAAAAATGAACATTTGTTACAAATGTTGTTATACAGGGTGAAAATGCAAACCAATACCTAAAGTTGAAATTTTAATTGTTACCGAACATTTCGAAAAACGATTTGCGGTACAAATTTATTGTGATGGGGTGGTCTACTGATCATTTGCAAAAAACAATTTCAACAGTTTTCCATAATCTGCAACGGCTCGAAAAATATGCCGATTTCTTTGAAAGGATCTTTTCAAATTTAGGATCTGTGAATTCTCACTGAATAATTGAGTCGCCTCTGAAAAATAAACCATTGCTTGACATAGGTATCCATGGAAACAAAAAATGCAGTATTTGACAGATTGTCGGTTCTTTACTCAGTTCTTCATTTAATATTGTTGAAATTGTCGCTGTTTATTTTGAATGCAAAAATGCCCAGGCTAAGCATAAAAGAAATGAACAATTGTATGCGCCTTTTAAATGAAGGATATTCTCAGAAGACATTGGCAAATTTGTACGGGGTGTCTCAAAGCGTTATTTCCCGATTGAAAGCCCGTTTCGAGGAGACCCAAAACGTAAGGTACCGACATGGAGGCGGACGTGTACGTTTAGTTACACCCAGAATCCAGCGAATTCTGATAAGAGAAGTCCACAGAAACCGGACAATGAGCTCAAGAACAATTAATGATACAGTTCCACAGCAAACGGCAATAGAAATGTCTGATCGTACTTTAAGGAGAACTCTCAACAGAAACAATTTGAGGTAATTGTATAATCCTCTACACAAGCATCTTTGACAACAGAAACACAGTTGAACAAAATTCACGAAAAAAATTCCAAACTTATTTCATTTTGATTATGTTTTTTTAGAGCAAGACGTCGAGCAAAGTGCCTAAGATTGCTTCCCAGACATATAACTGTTAGGCTGGCATGGTGTCAACACGGCCTTAATTGGGACAATGAATGGAAAAATTGTCTTTTCACAGATGAGACAAGATTCAATTTGTTTTACTCTGATGGAAGAATTTTGGTGTGGCGGGAACCAAACACAAGATACCAAGAAGAGAATATGGCTCCACGGGAGGCTTTTGGGGGAGGCGAAATCAATGTTTGGGCAGGGGTAATGTGGAATAGAAGAACAGAATTGTTTCTCTCACTTGAAACAATGAACGCTGTGCGATGCAGAAACAACGTACTACTGCCTATTGTGGTACCTTTCGCTCAAAATTATGGGGAAGATTTTATTTTGATTGACGATAATGCGAGACCGCATCGTGCCAATATTGTCCAAAATGTCTTGCAGGAATACAATATTCAGAGGATGGATTGGCCAACAAAGTCACCTGACTTGAACATAATAGAACATGTTTGGTCGTATCTCAAACTACGAGTAAAGACACGGCCTAATCCTCCACAAACACTTGAAGAGCTTTTTCAAGCGATTACAGAAGAGTGGAATAATGTACCTCCGGAGTTCATTAACGACATGATTTTAAGTATGCCTCGTAGATGTCAAGAGGTGTCAAATGCTCGAAGCGGTCCTACTCGTTATAGAGAAAAAAACTTATATTTTTTTGACACCACAAACTTTTTTTTAGATCTAACATTGTAATTCATATACCCTTACAAAAAACAACCTGTTTTTTTTTTTAATAAATGAAGAGGGTTCCTAGTTTACCCGTAACAGGACATGCTTTTTGCGAGTACTCTGAGGTATATACAACTTAGCATGACTTCCAGGGGACTCCAAAATTTAAAATTGATCTGTTCTAAGTAAACAAAACTGAATGCCATTTTTTTGCTTGCACTGGATAACTTATTGTTTTCATTTGGAAATGTTTTCAGTAGTAATGACGCAAGGACATTGATAATTGTTTGAAAAAAATTTGGAACAGATTTCGAGAGCTTGTTTCCTATGAGCAACAAGCTTGAGAAAGTTGTTATAAGATTTTTGAGCATTTATCAGTGTTCGATGGTTATTCGGATGGAAATTTTTCTGACAGCAAAGTCCGAGGCAATGTTATAGAGTGAAAATAACCCTAGGGCTGTTTTCAGTATAATGTTGAAATGATTGGGTGATTTGTGTCACATGACAAAAAATTACAGAATTTAATTGGCTTTTAGAACTGTCATAAAAAATTCACAACAATACTTCGATACTTTCAAGTAACTATTGTTAAAAAATATAGCATAATGTTTTACATTCACCCCTAAGCTATTGATTGACCATCCGCCTTGTAGGTATGATGTCAAAATGCTATCGAAAATCCAAAAAACCATTACAGAATAAAGGCTTGCACTCTCTCAATTTGCATTTAGCTGTGGAAAATTCAAATTATTTTTTATTATCTTCCACATTAACAGTAAAGAACATGAAATTTGTAAAAAAATATCATATATCAGATATTCTTGAGTAATCGAAGTTTCTAATACCTTTCGAATATTTATTGAACTTGGGTCTGGTTAACATTTCATATGCATAAGATCTTGATGGAAAAACAGTCTCGTTGAACGTCTCATTGAGAAATCACATGTCAATTTTTAAAAAAGTGTTCCTTTCAAAAAAATCGCCATATTTTCTGAACAATTGCAGATTGTTGAAAACTGTTGAAATTGTTTTTTGCAAATGATCAGTAGATAACCCCAACACAATAAAATTGTACCCCAAACCGTTTTTCGAAATGTTCGCTAACCATTAAAATTTCAACTTCAGGTATGAGTTTGCATTTTCACCCTGTATAACAATATTCGTTACAGTTGTTCATTTTTATTATTAAATCGTCTTATTCTCAATAAAATTTGCCATCAATCTCTGAAAATCGCGAATCGAAACGATTTTTTTTTGTCGAGATATTCGATCCCAAAATTTAGTTCAAAAAATAGAATATCCACTTCATTCGTCCAGCACTGTAGTTGATGAGCTACATAAACCGATTAGAAAAAACTTTCCTAGACGTCGAACCGTCATCAAAGGTTTGGACGATTTGTGGCAAACTGATCTGGCTCAAATGGATACTTATATGAAAGCGAATAAAAATTTTAAGTATATTCTTATGGTTATTGATTGCTTTTCAAAGTACGTGTGGGCAAAGCCATTGAAATCAAAGTCGGCTGGTGACGTCACTGAAGTTTTCGCTGCTATCTTGAAAGATAGTAAACGATGCCCCAAACATTTGAACTCGGACCAAGGAAAAGAATTTTACAACTCCAATTTCCAACGGTTGATGAAACAATATAACATCAATCATTATAGTACTTTTAGCGTTAAAAAAGCTGCTATTGTCGAGCGTTTGCGTTGTATTCGAACCATAAAGGAAAAACTGTTCAAATATTTTAGTTTAAGTGGAACATATAGATGGATTGACGTTCTACCAATATCATTAAAACCTATAATGAGCAAAAGCATAATTTAACTAAAATGAGGCCTTGTGATGTTTCTAAGAAACATGAGAAAACGCTATTGAATACAGTATATAATCACATTAAAATAGCAACCGGTCGAGCAAAATTTAGCGTAGGTGATGTTGTACGCATAAGTAAAGCAAAACATGTTTTTGAAAAAGGCTACACACCCAATTGGACAACTGAATTATTTATAATTAACCAAGTTAAAATAAGTGATCCTGTAACGTACCTTTCGAAAGATATGAATGATAGACCAATAAAAGGGGCATTTTACGGGGAGGAATTACAAAAAACTAAGAACCCTGACGTTTAGCTTGTAGAGAAAGTGTTACGTAAAAAGGACAATAAAGTGTTGGTGAAATGGCTTGGATTTGATGAGTCACACAACAGTTGGATAGATGCTGAAAATAAATTATGATTAATGTGCGCAAGTGCCTCGTTACCACCACCATCACCACTATTACCTTTAAACCTGAAATTGATCCGTGAAACTTTCAGTACTCAAATAGCAGCAGTTAAGAGTGTACGTTTTAAAATGTTGACTGACTACGAAAACGATCAGCTTGATCAAGTGTTAAAAATGTATGAAAAAGCTGCGAAGAAAAAAAGTGGAAAAAAAAACATGAGTATTAGTAACGTGACTCAAGAACAACAACAACAAGTTGACCAAAATCAAGTGCAAGAAAATGATAATGGTGGTTGGTTTCTACTCAAATCGATCTTTCCGTGCGAGGAGAGTGGACTTCAGTTGGAAGTTGGTCTAAGTACTTCTGAAAAAGGAAATTTTCAACCATGTATCAGAATAAACATCAATAATGACGGTGCCTGTATGTTTTTTCAACTGGAGGAATGGAATCAATTTATGGTGAATCTCAACTGGCTTTTGAATGGGTTTTTTGATACTCATTTGGAAATGAGTCATCTACGATTTATCTGCTGCAAAAATGTTATTGTTAGCGACGTCTCCACATCGGATGAATCCAAAATAATTTCTGTGACAAAAGACTTGCAAAATTTGTACTTAACAAGAAACAATGTGCGTGAACTATGTATGATGGATCGTTTTTTTATTTCTACGTGGATAGAAAAATTAAAGCAAGTTGATTTTCTCAAATATTATGATAATTTTTTAATTCATGTTAACCAATTATTGTTAACCCTTTCGCACGATTTGTCCACTGCAGTGGACATAGTTTTCAAACTTCGTTTCATATGTCTAAATATTAATTATATTGGTCCCAAACATTTTTGTCCATTTGTATGGACTTCAAACGAAAACGCTATGTCGGTTAGCGTCATCTATGGGTCGATTTTCAAATAATTGTATATTCTTCTAGATAGACAGATTCATCAATGGCGGATAAGGTAAACACCTGGAAAATTATTTTCCAAAATAAAAGTAAAAAAAGTGAAAATTATTTTGTTTATTAGTGACTGAATGTAAGTGGAAGCTTTTTTTGATATATCCAATACAAAAAAAATATATATATACGCATTTGATAGTTATGATCGTGTTTGAAAGCATGTCCACTGAGATGGACAAAAGCCCTTCATAGCTGAAAAAATTGTTTAGTTGAAATTCTGTTTTAGCTCAGGATGTCTCGAAAAAAGAAGTTTCATTCGGACGAAGAACTGTTGCAAATGCTAGAAAATGATGAATTATCTGATATAGAGTTGTTATCTGATGAGGATGACGGTTGGGAACCAGAAAAACTTTATGAAAGAGATATAAATCTTGATGGTAATTTCCATTTTCTCTTTTCTACAAAACTAATTCATTGATTTCATTTTTTCACACCTAGACGAAGAAAATGATAGTCAGGAAATCGAAGAAGAGACTGAACTAAATTTAGGATTTAGAGGTTTGATTTCATTATTTATTTTTTTTTATAAAAATAAGAAATGGAATTACCTATTTTCAGTTTTGAGAGATGAAAATGAAGAAGAACCTCTTACTTGCGGGCCAATGCTTGAGCCAGAAGGTAAATGTATATTTTTTGCACACAAAAATAGATAACTACATTCAAAAACTTTTCAGGAGATTTCGAGAACACGGATATTGAACTTTATGAGCAGGAACCAATGCAAATAGCTCAATCAGAACAAGAAGTAAACGGACAAGAGATTCAGGTACCAGAAGTGCCAAACAAAAAACGAAAAATAGATGATGTCAAAAAGTTTTATGAAAAATATAACCTGACAGACAAAAAAAATGTTCAATGGATGAAAGGGGTTATTTATGAAACAAGGAGAGTACAATGGGCGATTCCAATGGTACAAGAAGTAATTGAACTTCCAGAACCTATAACATTTTTTGAGAAATATATTCCAAACCACATTTTTCGCGAAATGACGGATAAAACTAATTTATATGCTAATCAAAAACAGATACCAAGGTTTGCTGCTACTAATGCTGAAGAAATAAAAAAGTTTCTGGGAATTCATATTATTATGGGAAATTTGAATTTCCCAAGAATCAGAATGTACTGGAAAAATTCCATCGGAGTTTCAATTATAAAAGATAATATGTCGCAAAAAAGATTTTCAAAGTTGCGACAGAGTCTTCACTTGATTGATATAACAGCCAGAGAAGATGGCAATGTAGATAGATTATGGAAGGTCAGACCTCTTTACAACTGTATAAGAGATAGATGTTTGGAACTTTCCTTAGAGACGAATCTGTGTATAGACGAACAAATGGTCCCATTCAAAGGGCAAATAAACATCAAGCAATATATAAAAAATAAACCTAAAAAGTGGGGAATTAAAATTTTTATTTTGGCAGGGCAAAGTGGTCAAGTTTATGACTTTATCATTTATCAGGGTTCCACAACCGAGATTGATCCACAGCTATTGGGAACAGGTTCCAGCGCGGCTGTAGTTATGCATCTTTGCCAAAGAATCGATTCTAAATATCACGGTTTATTTTTTGATAATTACTTTGGTAATTATCAGTTATTTCAATACCTCAGCCAAAAATCCATATTAGCTGTAGGGACTGTGAGAATGAACAGGTTTTGTAATCCACCATTGCCAACTGATTCAGAGATGAAGAAAAACGGAAGGGGTTCCACTAAGTCTGTTGTTAGCAAAGATGGAATTGTCATCACCAAATGGTTTGACAATAAATCGGTGATAGTTGCTTCTAATTTTGTTGGACAGGGTATTTTAGATAAATGCCGCCGCTGGGATAAATCAGAAAAGAAATACATTGAAGTTGACCGGCCAGAATGCATAAAAGTTTACAATGAAAATATGGGTGGGGTTGACAAATTGGACTTTCTCTTGAGTTTGTATCGGTCTCACGTGAGATCCAGAAAATGGACTTTACGAATGATAACCCATGCAATCGATTTGGCTTTAGTAAATTCCTGGCTCAAGTATAGGCAGCAAGCAGAGTCTCTAGGATTTCGAAAAAAAAAAATTCTTGATCTTTTGGGATTCCGGCAAAGCGTGGCTGAACATCTCATTTTACATAGGGAACCTCCAAAACGTGGACGTCCCCCGTTAGTGAATGAAGATAATCCTCCAAAACGAGCGAATGTTGAAAACAAGCCACCAGATGGATCTAGGTACGACTGTTATGGCCATTTTGCCGAGTTCGACGACAAAAAGGAAGCAGGGCGCTGCAAAATGGAAGGATGTACAAAAAAAGTTCATACATTTTGTACAAAATGTAATGTACATTTGTGTCTCGTAAAAGGGCGTAACTGTTTTTTCACTTTCCACAATAAATGATTCATTTTTCCCTATTGCTTTTATTTACTAACAAACTAAAATTTCACCCCTCTAAAGACACTTTGTCCATTCTAATGGACATGTCATAAATTTGTCAAATATGTCAAGGACATTATTTTTTTGACATGAATAGTTAGAAATAACAATAATAAACATAATTACGCAAAAAAATATTTCCCCCCCCCCCCCCCCCCTACAATAAATTTGGCTCCGAAAGGGTTAAATCAGTGTGAGAGTCTTGATGATATTATATCAAATGTATGTAATTATAAGGATACTAACATAGAAAGTTACTGTTTAAGTGAATATATGCGATATTATAAAACCAAATTACTAACTGATTTAAATAAATAGTTTTAGCTTATTTTTGATTTTGTTTTAATTGAGGATTTCCAGGTACCAATAAAACAAACATAAGGATTCAGTTCAGAAATTTATTGTTAGCAATTTCAAATCAACTTAATACCTAGAGTACAATAATATTTTTTAATTCAATTTCAATTTCAATTTTATTTTTTACAGAAAGTATGGGTACGCTAAACCTAATAAAAATAAACTCCTTAACTCAAATCTTATATCAAAAAATCTTATATACATTCAAATCAACTTAATACCTAGAGTACAATAATAATATTTTTAATTCAATTTTCAATTTCAAATTCATTGTTTACAGTACGCTAAACTCCTTAACTAAATTCTTAAATTAAACAAAACTATTTTACCTAGTGGAACTCAAAGAAAATTGCAAATTATCTATTACAAATTACTATTATTACAAATTACTATTTGGTGCAGGTGCAGGTGATGCATTATAGTGTCCCCATGGGAGGGTATCGTGACTATTTTCAATAATGCATCTCTTGTCATCAAACGGACTCAGAGCAATTTTGGTTTGTTTAACACTAAAAACGTTATGTTTGATGGACCGGATACAGCATTGCGAGGTGTTTTTAATCTCATTCATTTTCAAGCAATTTACATAATCATCGGAAGAAATTTTGTTTTTGACTACATTGTATTTGACGCCCTTCGATTTTTTACAAACTTTCCCACCCTGTTCCCACCACGTTCAAACGAACGAGTACATTTTAGATCTAAGTCCAACAAAGTGTGTCATTATTTGACCGTTGGCCTCATCCTTCATTAGACCCACAATTTTTTTATTTACTAGAGGTATATCATATGGATTTTCTCTAGGATAGTCGCTAGTATCAAATTTATCTAAATTAAGTTTAATTAATTCTTCATAAACGTCATCGCAACAAATTTCATAAATAAAGCTATCTGTATCAGTATACATGAGTTTTATTTGATTTACTAAAGAGCTTTGTTGCAACATAAATTGATAGTGAAAATCATACATGAGCGTTTTCGATATATCTAGTATAGCCATTCCAATGTAGAGAGGTTTATTGAAAATCAAGTTTGATTTATTCATTTCGATGGCTACTAAATTTTCATCGAAAATCGCTCGACTATGAAATAATGGACTTGCAATAAGATTCTGGGCTCCATATCGGCCACCCCATTTTTTAATCAATTTAACGATCCGATGTTTTCGAATATTTTCCATTGTTTTTCCGAACACCGCGTTGTTCATTAATTTGAACAGGTTTTTGGCAAAATTGGTAATGGCCTGGGCACGTAGATTAGTATTTAAATCAATGTAAGATTTGAGCCAAGGTGCTTGTCGGAATGACAGAATTCTATGTATTTTTTTAATTTTCAAGCCATTAGCTAATGCCTGCTTCAAATTTCTGTAATGTAAGACATACTTATCTTTATATGAGAGAGTGTTTAACAGTTTTGGATTTTTTGAATTTGGAGGTATTTAATGTTCGGCACAGAAAGGAAAATCTTTATGTAAATCATGCAATTCCCTCGGATATTCTATATCAGCCTCTACAATGAATCCAGTATCGGCTTCATCTGACACTTGGGTTACATCAAAATTTGAAATTTCTTGTGCGTCTAGCCACTTGAAATTACCGTAGGGTAAATATTGACTCATAGACAACCGTACAAGTTATTAGCATCCAGGTACATTAAAAACATTGATAGTTCCATGGGATTGTATGTTGACATATATTTGTTGTTGGCCTCGGAATATCGGTTTGAGCACATTGAGATTCCGCCCCTCAACCCACTTTCTACAAATAAAATTTGATCTTCATCTTTCAAGAGTTCTAATTCACATTTCGTATATTTCAACATACAATCCCACGTGTACCCGGGCAATGTATAGTACCAAGCGGGATCTAAACCATAAGTACTATGAAAACTTTTTCGGAAATTTTCGAAAACATCGGCAAGCAATAAAACATCAGTTTTGAGGTATAAGTCTGAATATTGACCTAAACTACTAATTTCAAATTCGCGCCAGATAGTTTGCGCATGTTGATATTTTTCATTGCTTATATGCTCATCGTTTAATTGATTGTAGAATTGGCCTTTTGATGGTAGTTCAGTATCATTCAATTTATCTATAGTATTGATATAGTCATAACAAAAAACACCTTTCCGTGTTAATAATTGGAACTTTTCATTATCCAAATTTCGAAATTCTTTTTTTAAAATTTTCAAATCGTTAATATTTAAAGTTGAGGCTAATTCGTCCAGCGATGCACTCAAAAATCTGAGTGAATCGATGAATCGAATTTTAATGTGGGTATCAACAGAATCGTTAAGTGTAAATGATATGTATTTTTCTTTATTGATAGGTAACAGACTCACTTTCCCTATTTTACTGATTTCCCTGATTATGAAATGACTATCGTAGCCTGAGAGATTGTGAAAGACCAGAGGAACTATGAATAATTTACGAAATTGCAAATTGCAAATTTTACAGGCAAATCCTCTGGATTCACCTGTAAAATGATCATGGTCATTTACAATTTTCCCATCCTTAAAGTCCTTTGCAGTGAAGGGTTTCTCACAAATGTGGCATGCTTTTGCTTGTGCACGATTTGGATGTGTGGAAATGGGGACTATATTTTTAATTTTTGATTCAACCATCTGCGCTACGTTAGCCATTTCACCAGTGAACCAGCTCATACAATCTTGCCCTCTATAACTTTTGAAGAATGACAATGAGTTATCATAGCTACATTTAACATAATAGCCTGCACTGAAAGCCTTATGATGTTAATAACGAATAGTTTTTATTTCAGGTTCGACATTTTCACTAACATTCTCTAAAAGAGACTCAAAATCGGCGTAAATAATGAAAGGAGCTTCTTGTTTATAGACATGATTTTTGAAGCGAACGGATTCGAAATTTGGAAATGAAATTTTACAATTATTTTTCCTCTCGCACAATACATTATGTTCCTGTAATTTTACTTTACTCAAAAAATAGTTGAGACACCTGTCACAAATAAATTTTTTATGATCATTTTTACTTGCCTGTGAAGATACAAGCCTAGATAAGTTTTTAATGTAACAAAAATGGAATTTTACGTCAACTTTTTCGTCCTCCTCCACAACAAGTTCATAATCATCAATTTTTTGAAAATATTTATCTTGAATTAAAAGTAAATTTATATGATTTTCCAATTTTGTTTTAGTTAATCTGGCTGGTACAGTATTATATGACTTCCCAACCAATTCTAGAACGAAAACGTTGACGGAAATATTCAAATGACTATTCAATTTTTCAAATTTAGTTATTTGATCTAGGGTCATTGGTAATTCTAAACCAGTTGTTTTTAATTTGGTCTTGTATTGTGGATAGGAGCTAACACGATCTGGATTCATTTTTGTTGGATAAAGGGCCGATATGATTGCCCAGAAAAAAACATGCATCGTCATCGTAGTTTTTAACATTTACACAAGCATTTTTATTTGTAATTGCCTGAGGTAGCCTAATGTAAGATGAGCCGCCCGCACCATTCCCAATTTCAAATTTATTGATATTTATTTCAAGATATACTATTTTGCGTAATGCCCACCCACTATCCCGCTCTTGAAATTCTTCTAGGTCCGAAAGTATTTGATCTCTGATGTACTGATTGAAATAAGTAGCCAAATTTGTACTGGCATCAAGTATATCGTTTCTAGTTGAAAAATATTTGAATTCAGTTATCTCTTCATCCCGTTTTTTGATTATGAATTCGCCACAAAAGGTGCAGTTCACTTTTAACATAGGATGGGACTTGAGTACGTTTACGATTCTATTTTTGAACATAAAAAAGCATCTTTGAAAAATTCTAAAACATCTTTGTGAACTAAATTTATGATTATTCCCGTCCTCATCCTACTTTTAAAAGCGGTCTGGACATCCTCCCATTTAATTCTCAAACTACGTTTTTTCGGTAGCAATGCATTACCTGCACCCGCTTTAAAAGGTTCCCTAACTAATTCTTTCTTAATCAAAATACGAATTTTTTTCAAATGACCTAATTGAGTTTGTAATTTTCTTTGAGTTTCTATTGGTAATAAAACATTTTTCGCATTGAATTTAAGAATTTGCCTAATTGAAGTATTTACATGTTTAATCCAGATACGTTTTTCCGCATCATTTGAATCTCGGACAATTTCCTCATAAGCTTTTTCAAAAACAGCAATAATTTCAGCACTTACATTTAGAATTTGTTTAAAATGTTCATCAGCCATTGTTGTTGTTGTTGTTGTTGATGAGCTGTTGTTGAGCTGTATTGGAGTTGTTGTTGTTGTTGATGAGCTCTTGTTGAGCTGTATTGGAGTTGTTGTTGTTGTTGTTGAGGTGTCTTTGAGCTGTTGTTGAGCTGTTGTTGAGCTGTCTCGAAGGTGTGTCTAATTAACAATATAAAAATGTAATAAATGTTATAAACTGAAAATAATATACTTACAATTTCAAAATTCAAAGACACGTTTCAAGAGCCCAAACCTCAAAGTGACCAAATTTTGATTCTATTATTAAACTAAAAATAGAATAATGTATTATTATCAGGGTCTTTGAGAATAATGAAAAAATTACTTACATAGTTTTAACACTAAATACACACAATCAATTATAAATGTGACGACGCCCAATTTTGAATTAGGTTTTCGTTGAAAAAATTCGATCTGGATGAGCACTGAAAATAGATCTAAAAAAGAGAAAAAATGTACTGTATGCTATATAATAAAAATAATATACTTACAATTTCAAAGACACGTTTCAAGAGCTCAAACCTCAAAGTGATTAAATTTTGATTCTATTATTAAACTAAAAATAGAACAACGTATTATTATCAGGGTCTTTAAGAATAATGAAAAAAATTACTTACATAGTTTTTAGCACTAAATACACACAATCAATTATAACTGAGGTAACGCCCAATTTTGAATTAAGTTTTCGTTGAAAAATTCGATCTGGATGAGCACTGAAGAAAAACGTTCGTTGTGTCACCTAGGGACGTTAAAATCTAACTAAAATTTGAAAATGAATAACAACTACCAGGCCAGCCAGCTGCGTTTCGTTATCGTCGCAAGAAATGCGGCTTCCGTGTGATAAGCAGGATTAAGCAAGTTCGCACACAACTTGCTCTTCTTGTTGTTGTTTATGAGAACGGTAGAAATTATAATTATTTTAAAAATAATATTTGGGGCCCCCCCCCCAATTAAATCGTTACAAGTCCGTGAAAAATGGGGCCCAAATTGGAGCACTATTTTTTCAATGATGATGATGTTGTCTTTTATGTGACCATATTTTAGTTTAGAAAAATGGGGCCGACGACGACGACGAAAAAAGGGGGCCCAGTACGGTGTATCTTGTTACAAGTAACGGGGTACCAGGTACGAGGTACCAGGTACGAGGTACCAGGTACGAGTTCCATGCGACCACGACGAATGATGAACAAATTGCGGGGCCCTGTTTTCATAACCTTATTTGGGGAGGCCCTCCATTGCATTTTCCCTAGATTTAGACAATTTCCTCATAGGCAACGTCGCGGCGAATTCAAGTATTAGTTTTGGCAACGTCGCACCTGTCAACTTGTCGTCGTCACTGAAATGGGGCCCATAATTTTAGGTTATGAGTTCATGTAAATGGGGGGCCCTCTGTGCGGGTCTAGGAGCGGGGGCAAGCACGTATGGCCCCTTTGAAGATGTCACTTGGGTTAGGCCTCTCCACTTGTCGAAAAATTGGGGCTCACCGAAAAATGGGGCCCTGTCACTGAAATGGGGCCCATAATTTCAGGTTATGAGTTCTAGTTCATGTAAATGGGGCCCCGGGTCTAGCAGCGAGGACAAGCATGTGGCCCCTTTGATGACGTCACTTGGGTTAGGCCCCTCCACTTGACGATAAATGGGGCCCACCGAAAAAATGGGGCCCTGGAATGGGGCACAGGCTCACCTGGGTTAGGCCCCTTCAATTTGGGACTTCTCTGATGACGGGCGCGGGCCCCACGACGAATGACAGGTCACTTCCGCTCGGGAACCGGCTTTGTATATCTACTATTAAGCAGAAAATCAACAGGAAGATCGATAACTTTGACATTAATAAGTCCACTAGTGTTAGAAAGAGATATGGAGAACTTTTACCAAACACGATTAGAGCAATAATATGCGGGCCAAGTAATTCAGGGAAAACAAATGTTATGCTTAGTATGTTAACCGATGAGAATGGACCTAGATTCCGAAATGTATATGTTTATTCCAAGTCATTGGATCAAGAGAAGTATAAGTTTCTGAAAGCGGTGCTCAACCGTGTTGCTGGTATAAACTTTTATGGATACAGTGATAATGAAACTGTTTTAGATCCGCAAACAGCTGAGTCAGATTCGGTGTTTATATTGGATGATGTGGCTTGTGAGAAGCAAGACAAGATAAGAAACTATTTTTGTATGGGCCGCCACAATGCTATTGACTGTTTTTATCTTTGTCAGACGTATTCAAAACACCGAAGCAATGATTCGTGATAATGCAAATATGATTATAGTATTTAAGCAGGATGACACAAACCTGAAACATGTGTACGACGATCACGTTAACACAGATATGTCTTTAAATACGTTTAAAACTATTTGTTCTGAATGTTGGAAAGATAAATATGGTTTTTTAGTCATTGTTAAAGATGATGATATCACGAGCGGTAGATAACGAAGTCAGTTCAACACCTATATATCTCCACAGAAGACAAATTCTCCTCAGTATTCCTTAAGACGTCGCTGCGTACAGATCTCTGCAATAGCTGTACCATAGCTGTCTCTGAACCAGTGTAGCTGTCTAAAAGCTGTCTCCTACCCTGCATAGCTGTCTAAAAGCTGTCTCCTGACCTGTATAGCTGTCTAAAAAGCTGTCTCCGGACCTGTATAGCTGCCTAAAAAGCTCTCTCCTGACCTGTATAGCTGTCTAAAAAGCTGTCTCCGGACCTGTATAGATGTCTAAAAATCTGTCTGCTGACCTGCAAAGCTGTCTCTAGACCTGTATAGCTGTCTAAAAAGCTGTCTCCGGACCTGTATAGCTATCTAAAAAGCTGTCTGCTGACCTGTAAAGCTGTCTATAGACCTGTATAGCGGTATACGGACCTGTATATAGCTGTATACAGACCTGTCTCCTGATCTGTGTAGCAGTATAAAAGACAGTGTAAAACAGTCAATCTGGTTGGAAATCATGGCTTCGGTTCCAAGCGAAAATGATAGGAATATCAAGAAGAAAATACTGAACGCTGCTAGATCTATAAGAAAAAAGTATTTGGCTTTAAAGCTGGAGAGAAAAGAGGAAGATGAGGCACTTGATAGGATAATAAACCCTATAACTGAACCTCTAAGAGAGTTTGTTGAGAAAATGGTTGGCAGAAAAGTCCAAGTTAAACATGAAAAAGTTAAGCTCGAAGCTCCTAAAACGTATTTTGAATCTGAACCGAAACTTCCTAGAAATGTAGAGTTCCAACCAGCAGAGATTATTGCTCAAACGAGTAAGAATTTAAAAAGTGATGATGATGATGATGATGATGATGATGATGGCGCTGAGGATGTCTTTTATGAACCCTTACAACATTTGAAAGAAGATCTGCAGAAATCAATTCACGATAGATCAGGAGCGTATGAAGAATTTTTAGATCAGTATCCCAAAGTAGCACAAGAGTATGTAGATAGATACTATAAACAATCGGATGAAATAGACCATTCTTATGGCTTGAAACATGATATGAAAACCGATGATTGGTCTATGGGATCACAAAAAGTCAACTTTCTCCCGAATGGAGATATTAAAGTCGGGGGTGAATCTTATAAAGGAACGCAGGGCTTATATGATCTTTTATTTCTGAAAAAGCCGATCTATCAGACGAAGGATGATAAGTTGCAGTTTACGGATATTCTAAACAGGACCAATGTTCATCGAAGAGATTTTGATCCATCCAAACAGGTTAAAGGGTCCACATCTTCAAAATATAGACAATTTGTTAAACCTTTGGTCTCAACATCATCTGAAGCAAAAAGGCTTAAATCAAGTAACAGTGCCTCGCCATCTGGCCGAAATCCATCTACAAGATCTCAAAATAAATCCGGAAGTGCTTTATTATTAGAATATAATGAGAAACGAAAACAATATGTTTATTACGATGACGTCAACGAATTAATTGATAGACTTGTTAAATTGGATGCATCACAAAAAGCTGGAAATACCAATAATATCAATGAGATTATGAGTATTTTAGAGGAACTGGCTGAATTGGGTGTGATTGAGTTTAATAAACTCTACATGTGTTATCTTGAATAATTATAGGGTTAGCCACTTTCAAGTTTAGATCTCTTAACATTTATGTACTGTGAGTCACAACGAAAAAATGAAAACTATTACAAAAGCTAGGGAATGGGTGGTTGAAGAACTACATAAGCCAGCACGTAAAAAGTTTAATCGTAGAAGATTTATACAGTATGGTCTGGATGATACTTTTGCCACCGACTTGGCTCAGCTTGATCAGTATGCTCGAGAAAACAAGGGATTCAAGTACATATTGGTTGTTATCGATTGTTTTTCTAAATTTCTGTGGACTAGAGCTGTAAAATCGAAATCAGCGCAAGATGTCGCTAAAGCTATGGAGAGCATTTTGAAAATTTCTGGAAGAATACCCAAGAAACTTATTTCGGATAATGGAAAGGAATACTATATTATTCAATTTTCGAGTCTAATGAAGAAACATGGAATACATCATTATAGTTCGTTTAGTCCTCTAAAAGCATCTATTGCAGAGCGAGTAATTCGAACCATTAAAGAAAAGTTGTTTAAGCAATTTACATTAAACGGAAACCATAAATGGATCGATTTATTGAACCCTGTTATCGATGCATATAATGACCACAAACATAGCACGATTAAAATGAAACCAAGCAAAGTTACTAAAAATAATGAAAAAACACTATTTAATACTGTTTATAGTCATATTAAGGTAGCTGGAAAACAGAAATTCAAGGTCGGTGACGTAGTCCGCATAAGCAAGTTCAAGCATGTTTTTCAGAAAGGATATACCCCAAACTGGACTACGGAATTGTTCCACATAGCTAAAGTGAGAATTACAAATCCAACAATTAATTTGTTAGAGGACTTGCAAGGTCGGCCTATAAGTGGTGGTTTTTATGAAGAAGAACTACAGAAAACAAAACAACCTGATGTGTTTCTTATAGAACAAGTATTACGAAAGAAAGGAAATAAAATGTATGTAAAATGGTTGGGCTTTGAAAAATCTCATAATAGCTGGGATGACAGGGATAAAGATCTAGTTTAAAAGGAGATTTGAACGATTTGCAACTCATTTGTAATACTGAGTTTGAAGTATCAAGTTTGCAAAGAAAGTAGTCCTTCTCATTCACATAACCTGTCATAATCATAAAAATAAGTATTGTACGGTAATTTAAAATGACAACACCAGCAGATATTGATTGTATGGATAGTGAATATCCAGCTTGTGTTCACGGAATATTTATTATCATTCGGTAAGTACCTATTGGCACAATGTTGTTGTAAGCTTGGTATTGTTTGATTATGTGTAGAATATCAGGCTTTCGGATAATTTATATTTCATGAGTCGATGAAAGGGTTGATAGATATTAAACTTCCTTATAATTTATTCTAGGTTCTAATGGAGAACGACAGTAGAGCAAGAACTATCTTAAATTTAGCGCTTCGCTCCGAGAAAGTCGAAGGAAGTAGAAAGAGGGCCCGTAAAAATTTATTATCCCTCATTAAAGATGCCGAGGTAAAAAGATTCAGCAATAAGAAATAGTCCCTTAGTATCATATTGCATGAAAAAACCCGTTTTAAAATTCAACTTTTCTTCCAGAGTAATCCAGCTGAACATTTAGGTGTTTCAACTGATAGAAGTGAATTGTTAACTCTACAACAAGATGGAATGGACAGTGTTGAGGTATGAAGTATTAATTAACTCATAAAGTTCAATAAACCATTGTGTAACCTGTTAGATTTAATTAGTTTCAACTTCGTTTTCAGGAAAAAAATGAAGAAATAGACACTGGTTGTTTATCCAATGATTCTATGATGATTTCTTGTCAAGAAGAACCCTCTTCTGAGTGTGAAGTCCAATTTTCCATTACAGAAATGTTTCCTGAAGTTTCTCCTCGTAAGGCAGAAGTGACGAATTCGAATATTGTAGTAACTCAGTCTAATGCAGACGATATCACTATAAATACTGCTCAAGAAGACTTTCCTGCTTATGATATATCGCCAGCAGTAAGCGCAATAGAAGGATTAAACCAAATTGATACCGCTGAAACACCTATATATCATGAGATGGAACCATACAACATCACTAATGATGGTCAGTCTCCCAAAGAATCTTTAGCGCTAAACGACGATTCAAATGTATCTGAAATAGGCATTTTAGAAGAAGGCGCTGGAAAAGAGAATTTGATTCTTCCGTCAACTTCTGCTGGTAATAAAAGACCAAAACGCAGAGTTAAACAAAAGAGTGTTGCTTATTTGGACTATTTATCTGATGACGAAGTACTTTTCACTGACAATGATTCTGATGTATGGGAAGAAGAGCTAAGTTCGTCGTCCGAGGATGAGGTAAATCAAAATTTCAAAGGGAAACAAAAAAAAAATATTAACAAAGAAAAAAAAAATAATAATGATGCAGAAGAAGAAGATAAGAATATAGTCGGAGAATTAGGTAAAATTACCAAGAAACCAAATAAAAGAGCACTAAAGAAAAAGGCTAAACAATCCGGCCAAGAATATGTTAAATCCGATGGAACTGTGGTACCAGCAAAACAAATAAAGCCAAATCCCTGTTCAGGTAAAAAATGTGGAAATAACTGTGAAAATATATCTGATGAGAGGAGAAAACTCATTTTTGATCATTTCTGGAACCTTTCTGTGGATCGTCGTAAAGATTGGATTGTTGCCATGTCACAAAAATCAATGGTTAAGAGAAAAAGATCTACAGAGTCTGAGAAGCGCCAGTTTACTTTCAAATACTTTATAAATGAAGGAGAAGGCAAACGATCCATCTGCCTCCAGTTTTTATGTAATACATTGGATGTTTCTCAAAAGTTTATCTATTATACTGTAAGCAACGCTTCATTTGGTTCTGCTCAAGAAGATTTACGCGGCAAAAGTATACCACCAAACAAAACGAAAGAAGGACCTATATTGCAAGTAATGAATTTTATAAAAAGTCTACCAGCTGTACCATCGCATTACAGTCGAAAGGATTCAAACCGTTTATATCTTCCACAAGAGCTTAAAAATCTATCCCATTTGTACCAGGTATACAAAAAGAATCACATTGAGCAGGGAATTGATGTAGTGGGAGAAAGGGTATTTCGAAATATCTTCAACAAAAATTTCAACATTGGGTTTCACGTGCCCAAAAAAGACAAATGTTTACAATGTATTCGGTTCGAAAGGACAGACAAGGCTGATGAGAATATGCAGAAGGCTAAACAAGATCATGAAACAGAGAAAAATCATTCCTATAATCAATCGTTTTAAAATGCATCAAAATATTCATAAAACGGATCCCACCACCTTATGCGTCAGTTTTGACTTACAAAAGGTTTTAAACACACCTCATGGCGAGAGTATGCTTCTATACTATTCGAGAAAGATTTCCGTATTTAACCTTACCTTTTATGAGAGTGGTACTCGTGATGTTTTTTGCTATTACTGGGATGAAGTCAACGGAAAACGTGGAGCAAATGAGGTTGGCACTATTTTAAACCGATATATAAACATGATTGATAAACGCGAGTCTGTTAGAAATTTGCTTTGTATTGCGACTGCTGCCCTGGACAGAATCGCAACAAAACAATTCTATCTATGATCCATGCCACTCTACAAAATTGTAAATTTATCGAAACTATCCAGATTAATTTTCTACTCACGGGGCATACATACATGCCTGTAGATTCTGTGCATGCCATAATCGAGCGAAATACGAAACATTCCATTATTTGGGCTCCTTCTCAATGGTTCACTGTTTTTACGACGGCAAGACAAGATCCAAGGCCTTATAATGTTGAGTACCTGAGTTTCAAAGATTTTAACAAATATGACGTTTTTGGTGAGAAGTATTTTAAAGGAAACCTAACTGGCAAAATCAGTAAAATTCGTATCTGTACATTCAAAAAAAAAGACTCACATAAAATTAAAATAAAAAATTCAATGGATGATAAAGCTCCTAGTTTTGATATCGAAGTTCAAACGAGGGTAAAAGGTGTTCTTACCAGTTGCTACAAAACACCTTTAGCAATTTCCAAACAAAAATACGAAGATCTTCATAAACTATGCAAAAATAATGTTATACCACCAATTTTTCATCACGAATATGTAAGACACTCTTCCCGATACCGATATAGAAGACGAATTCGAGTAAATTATTTTTGATAACTTGTATTTCATGGAAATTTTATTTGAAGATGATTGTTACTTTACTCTAGAAATTACGCTCCTTAGATTTTAAGATTATTCCAAGGAATTTATTTTTTATTTTAAAGGCTTGATGGCGTGATATTATTTATAATTTGAATACAAGCTTGATGTCATTGGAGAATAAAGTTGTTATTTTTATAAAGTTTCGATTTATTTACATTACCTACCTACCTTATAGATTCACAGAAAAAAAAAAAAATTTAAGTTATCCACCATTACTGTTATTTAGTAGTTTGGCGGTTAAATTATTTAACCTTCGAACCTACAATCAAAACTGGGGTTTGAAACGTTTCTGCTGATAACCAATAATTAATGCCAAAATGGTTGAAGTGTTTCGTCCGAATGGTTACGTTCAATGATAGGAGGTTAAAACGTTTTGAGTGATAACCAGTGATCAATGTAAGGGTGCTTAAAACGTTTCAACTTACTGATTTGATTGAATGATTTAGTGGTTAAGACCTTTTACCACAATGTAATTTGATCGCCAAATTGCTTAAGCGACGGTAGCTTTGTCATGAATTGTACTTTTTCATGTTTTGAATTGCTAATATATATAATAAAGCCAAAGTTGCATTATACCGGTTTTAATTTAATAAAAATAGATTATAAACTAATGAAAAAAATTTTGTATTTTTTTTACACTTTAAGTGGCCCTACTGTAAAGTTTCAAAACTGTCGCTTATAACCTTTCGCCTTTCAACCATCGATATTGATGCTCAACATTACTATACTTTTAATTCGTCACCAACATCAAGACTATAATGCCCCCAGGGAAGAGTATTGAAGGAATTGGCCACTAAAAACCGTTTATCGTCAGCAGGACTTAGTGCAATTTTTGATTGTTCAATGCTGAACACATTATGTTGAAAAGACCGGATGGTTCTCTGCGTTACGGTACTTTCTTTGAAATTTTTCAAACAATCAACGTAATCTTCAAATGCAATTTTATATTTGACTATATTTTTTTTGACGCCTTTCGATTTTTTCACAACTTTTCCCTTAAGGGTCTTGAAGCTGTACATTTTGGATCTCAGGCCTACTTGGTGAGTCATGATATCACCATTCAGTTCATCTTTCATTAAACCTAAAACCTTTTTATTGACCTGCGGTATGTTATATGGGTTATCTGGAGGGTAGTCTGATGTATCGAATTTGGACAAGTCGGCCTTGATGACTTCTTCATATACATCATCGGTTTCGATGTCATATATGAAGCTGTCGGTATCCATATATTGAATGGTACATTTTTCTGAATCTAATTTGGACAACATGTAGTCGTAGTGAAATGAATACATGAATATTTTCGAAATATCCAAAATCGACATGCCTTCATACAATGGTTTGTTGAAAAATAGTTCGGCTTTCTTCAACTCAACCAACAATAAATCATCATCTAAAATGGTTCTACTATGAAATCTTGGACTAGATATTAAATTTTTCGCACCATACCGCCCTTCCCACGTCTTTACAAATTTCACAACCCTATGATTTCGTATGTTTTCCATAGTCTTTCCGAACACCGCGTTATTGAACAATTTAAAAAGATTTTTGTCAAAGTCATTCTTACTCTGTTTCCGTAAGTTATTGTTATGCTCGATATAGGGCTTGAGCCACATTGACTGCTTAAATTTTAAAATCTTGTGAATTTTCTTCAGTACTAGGCCATGTTTCAGTGCCTGTTTTAAATTTCGATAATGTATAACATAGTTTTTCTTGTCGTACAGCGTGGTCATTAATTTCGGTAACTTTGAATTTGGCGGCTTACGATGTTCTGCCGCGAATGGTAAATCCTTATGTAAATCATGTAAGTGTCTAGGATATTCCAAATCAACTTCCAGGATGTAGCCCTCTGGAGAATCGTCTTCCACTGCCATAACATCAAAATTTTTAATATTATCGTCTCCGTCTACCCACTCAAAACCACCGTAGGGTAAGGGCTCGGTCATTGCTTTTCCATATAAATTATTCATGTCGAGATAGAGCAAATACCTTGATTCTTTTGACTCATCATATGTATCCATATATTTGTTATTGGCCTCAGCATAACGATGCACGCATACGGAAATGCCTCCACGAATTCCCTGCTCCACAAACATTATCTGATCAATGTCCCGTAGAATATCTAAACGACATTTCGTAAATTGGAGCATGCTGTCCCAAGTATAACCAGGCATGCTGTGATACCACGCTGGATCTAGTTTGTGTGTAGCTATACAGTTTTTACGAAAATTTTCAAAAACATCGGCCAAAAGTAAAATGTCAGTTTTCAAATAGAGATCAGAATATTCACCTAAATTTTGAATTTTGAACAAATGCCAGACATTTTGGGCGTGAGCGAACTTTTCATCGCTTAAATGTTCATCATTTAACTTGTTGTAGAATTTATCGATGGAAGGTAGAGAAGTTTCGTTTAATACTGAAAAATCATTAATATAATCGTAACAAAAGACACCTTTCTGAGTTAATAGTTGAAATTTTGACGGCTCCAAGTCTGAAAATTCTTTTTTCAATATCAGCAAGTCCTTTTTGTTCAACGTGGAGACAAGTTCGTCCAAAGAGGCACCCAAAAATCTTAGTGAATCAATGAATCTGAAACGCAGCCATTATTAGGTTCCCTGTAGGTGATCGAAATATATTTTTCTTTGTTCAAGGGTAGTACGCTCACGCGACCATGCTTAGCAAGCTCTCGGATTACGAAATGAATATCGTAGCCGGAGAGATTATGGAAAACTACTGGAACTATAAAATGCTTACGATAGTTTAGGTTGCAGGATTGGTGCGCAAAATTACGGAATTTCCCCGTAAAATGATCATGATCACGAACAATCTTATCGCTGTTTGTGAAAGGTTTCTCACAAATATGACAATGTGTCGACGACACATTGGACAAGCTAATAGTTTCACTAGCAATAAGAGGTACAATATGTTTAAATTTGAAATAAATAAATTTTGACATTTGAGACACTTGTTCAACAAACCATTGCATGCAGTCTACCCCTCGATAACTTTTGAAATACGATAGAGAATCATCATACCCACATTTGAGGTAGTATCCAGCACTAAATGGAACATGTTTCTGATATTTACGAGTTTTTTCCGAAATTTTACTGTTGTTTAAATTTTGAAGTATGCTTTCGAAATCAGCATAGATGACAAAAGGTGTGTGTTGTTTGTAAGTAAAATTTCGAAATTCAACGTGTTCATATTTGGGGAAAGTAATCTTGTAATCATTTAATCTGGAGCACAAATTTTCATGTTCAATTAGGCGCTGTTCCGATACAAAATAATTCAAACACCTATCACAAATAAATTTCTTACTTTTAAGTTTACTAAGCTGCGAGGATACAAGTCCAGACAAGTTGCTAATATAGCAATAATGATACTTAATTTCCTCATCTTGTAGCTCTGCTGGTTGTTCAACATCATAATCGTCTACTTTTGGATAATATTTGTTTTGAACAATCAGCAAATTGACGTGTTTATCTAGTTTTTGTTTTGTTAATCTAACCGGTGCTACTGCATAAAATTGTTTATTATTGGCGACATTCAGTTCCAAACCGTAAACGTTAATCGAAACATTATTTAACTTTTCAAAATTTTGAATTTGATTGAGGGGCATTGGGATAGGTAGATTTTGCATATTCAAAACAGCTCTATAATATGGGTATGATGATGTTAGCTCCTTATGGTTAGAGGAAGGAAAGAGACCACATACCACAGACCAATAGAAACAAGCTTCATTAGAATTCTTAATGTTGATGCAAGCCCGTTTCTTTGAAATTTCAATGGGTAATTTAATGTAAGATGACCCGTTTCCAATTTCCATTTTATTTATATTAATTTCCAAATAAAGTATTCTACGTAATGCAAAGCCCGAATCGCGCTCCTGAAATTCCGAAAGCTTGTTCAAAATTTCATCTCGTACATGATCATTGAACCAATCAAAAATATCTGTTCCAACATCAATGATGACATTTTTGGTATTGAAATATTTAACGTCACAAACATCTCGATCATTTTTTGCTTTAATAAATTCACCACAAAATGTTGTATTGACTTTAATTAATGGAAACTGACGTAAAATTTCAGTGACTTTTTTCTGAAATATCCTAAATGCATCATTCAAAAATTGATCGACATCCTTGTGAATTAAATTGATGATAATCCCAGTTCGTACCCTTCCCTGAAAACAAGATAAAACATTTTCCCATAAAACCCTCTTTGAAAGTGGTGGTGGTGTTGCTGCTGCTGCTGAACCACTCAAACCTGTTCCTACATGTTGGTGTTGTTTTGAAATTAGTTTTCTAATCAGTTTCAGCTGTTGAATAATTGTTTGCAGTTTTCGTTGAAGACCAACTGAGAGTTTTGTAGCATTACGAACAACTTTATTGCACGAGCAAATTTTTCTAGTTAAACGTTTGCACCAAATTGTTTTATCTCTTTGTGAAAAATTATCAAAAATAATTTTACGCAATTTTTGAAATACCAAAATCAACTTTTGAGACTCTTTAATGACCTTTGAAGCATTCATAGTGTACGTATATGTATGTGGCTAAAGATCAATCAATTTATTTACAAAGTTGAAACTTACCCTCTCTCTCTCTCGAATCCTTCCGTAACTCGTTGGCGTAGCAGGAAGACAACCACCAATTACAGCAACAGCACGCTGTGACAAGATCTGTTGTAGTTTCAGGCAACTCGTGTAGTTTGGCTACTGCTGGCTGCTGCTGCTGCAACAACAGAAACGCTACGTTTAAAGATACATCCATAACCAACAAACAAATCATTAGATTAAATAAATAAATGATAAGAAAGTTGCGAGAAATTGAAAATATTTTGACAAATAAAAATTTCCGAAAAACTAATCACCTTTGAATAGTGTATGTAATTGAGACTTACCTTATCTCTCTCTCTGGTAAGCAGAGAACTTAATTGCCCTGCACAATTTGGAAATCACACACTAGATTCGGCACACCGGGTATTGCTTTCTGGCCCCTGTATATCACGCTGTAAGCTCCGGTATCGAACTGTTCAATAACCGGCTTGAAAGCTTCTGTGGCACGCTTTGGCAGGAACACAACCTTTTCAGTCAGCTCCAATAGCACGCTTTTACCAAACTTGGTTTGCACCAGTTTGGCCGACAGGATCTGTTCAGGCGTATTTTGCGGCAGGTCCTGTAGTTTTGCAACCGGTTTCCTGTTGTCAGCTGTAACAACAGAACATGCAACGTTCAATTTTTTTAGATCCATCTATAACCAAAAAACAACATTTATTTAATCTACGCGAAAAATTAAAAATTCACTTACGATTTTAGAGTACACAAACAGACACTCACTATCACTGTTTTTGTTTTTGTTGTTGTTGTTGGTGTTGTTGTTGTTGATAGGCGGCAAAAGTGTGAACTAACAATTGGGAAGCGTCGTTGGCTCTTATATAGGCAGAATTTTCTGAGTCGCCAATAGAGAGTTATCGCAAAACAGTTCTACGTAAAAGTTGCCTGTTCGCTTACGCTATTTTATAACCTTATCTACTTGTACCTTGTTGTGATTTGTGTTGTTTATGATCGTCGTCAAGGTCAGAGAGGATTTGAAATTTAAATGCTAATTTTTATTATTATTAGCTTTTTAAGCAATGGACCTACTCAATTGGACACAACAAAACTAAACATGACCTATATTACCTGCCTATTTCAGTCTTTTCAGGCATAGATTTAATGTTAAAATAACGTGGGCACTAATACTGCATGATGCTCTTTGCGATATCTCTCTATCCCGTATGCACACTGCACTACAGCTTTTGTCCAAAAAAAAAACTGCTGGGATCACATTTTCCACAGAAGAACGGCGACAGAGTTCTTGAAATTATTTTCATCTGCGGTACCACGAAAATAAAGATAACGTTGTTGACGGGAAACTGAAACCCGATACTATGAAAAACAACGATATATTTCGACGCAATAAAGACAATGGTCTTGCAATGACAAATTATTATAGTTTATTTCAACTCGATTTATTCAATAATAATAATTAAAACCATTAGAGTAATTTTCAAAAATCCTATTTATTTTTATTTTTTGGTAAAAGGCTTACAATATAATCGTACAGAGTAAATGCATTATTAACACTACAAATACACAAGTCTAAGCTATGAAAAGTACAGTGTATAGGTTGTTTCTTATCTAACTTTGGTACATTATTAGCAGCACCAGTAAATTCTAAATTAACAATATCAGGAGGAGGCAGGCGTTTTGTTTCAATTTCGGATAAAAGTTTGGCTAGAAACTCATGCTTTGAGTGGCCCTTGACATAGATGACGTCAACATCTCGTAGATTCTCATAGACAATGGAATAAATTTCTTGATAGTCCAGTTCGCCATTATTATAGTAGATACCATGATGATTTCCACATAGATATTTCACTTGCCTTTTATAGTCTTGTTTGAGCTCATGGAACGGAATTGCAGGTTTGAACATGTAGCTTTGCATATTTTTACCATCGTAGATGGCTAGTTCTTTGGCGTAAAATTCAGGCGTGCAGAAACCTTGCAGGTCGACGACTACAAATTTCATCTTGACAAGGCGTACAGGTGACGGCAACTGACTAAATCAAGCTACAGACAGTGCCTGATAAAGGCAAATACTCCAAAACTCTGTCATGTACAATGATGCAATAGGCTCGAGTATCTCTTGGAAAATTTTCAGAACTGTGCAGCTCGAGCTTAACATCGACTGTGCTACTTTTCAAAGCTTCATTCTGTTTCGAACAGTCTATTACAAACAAACATTGATTTGCAAACGAGCTGAAATCCAGTAACGGTTCAGCATAGGTCTTTCCCATATAGGATTTCTGGAATTCGGTGTACATGCGATACGCTTCGGCATATTGTCTGTTGTCGAAATTCAGATTCAAAGATTCGTAGGGGTAAACTTCAGAGTTTAGGAATAGTTTGATATCGGTAATGTTGACATTATCGAAATATGTGACGTCTTTCTGATAGTTGTCTTTGCGGGCAGTTTGGAAAAATACGATAACGTATCGAGCTCTCTCCGACATTGATTTCACAGTTCAAACATCTTTCTTTGTGTTTCTCATTGCGGGCAATTCGTGAATTTCCCAATCACGGAACCCGAAAAAGATTGGTTTATTTCGGGAAATTTCCTCCAACAATTGCAGTTTTAGGACATCGTTGGGATAAATATGTTTAACTCGCAACTCAATCGTCGATATTGATATAGTAGCCTTTTTATCGCCTGTAGAGTTTACGTAGCAATTGTCATCATTTCTAGCTCGAACAAGTTTCAGTTTCTGTTTTCCCATAACTGCACTAGTGTAATCGGCGAAAACACCCAGTAGAAAATTTAACGGTATTAGCAAATTAAAGTCTTTTGTTGTTTCATTCAGGGTTTTGAGCGGCGTACCCCGTCCTGCGACGTCTAGTGCTTTGCTTTCGTGTTCATTAAAGCATAGCAAACTTTTTATCGTGCTTGTCAGTCCAGGATCTCGAACTTTCTCAATTTCTCTTCCGTTCAATTCATAAGTTATGGTCTCGAACAGAAAGGCTCCCACATTATTTGTTAACGAACATGTTCCTGTCGTCCCACCACCACCACCAGCACCTGCCACTGTATTGTCCTCCTTAAAGTTGGCTTCAATGTAAAGCTCAGCTTGACTAATGTCCATAAAGACATCTTGCTGGTTGATAACTATCTCAATCACATCACTGTAGTTGAATGATTTTGTGAATAGATGATATGTATGCCATTCTTCTCGAGAAATGGATTCATCCAAGTTGACCGGGTGAAATATTTGAAGTTTTTCCGATACGAAAACCATATTTGTGCGATAAAGAGTGTAAATAAATCAGACTTTTGCGTGTGAGTGCCTGCTGCTGCTGCTGCTGCTGATGTTTCGCCGGCGTCTGACTACAGACTGGAGAGGACTGAACGTATCCACTACTTATATGTCGTTGCTGCTGCTGATTAAAAACTAAAACCATGTTTCTTGAGTTCCAATTTTACAACGATTTCTTCGCCTCTAAAATTGACAGGTCTTGCTTCCTGATCCAAAATACTTATGGTGATGTTATCGATGCTGGTTCTATTCACCGGAAGATAAATCAGATTTCTCGGCTCAATAATTATACTATATCCTGGATCAACGGTCGGCGTGAATTCGTATAATGTATGTGAAGGATTGTTTGTATAATAGGATCCTGAGATAATGTTGCACTCAATTCGTATAGTAGTCACTTGTATAATCTCAACTGGAATATCGGATTCGTGTAGCGTGTTTGCATCTAGGATGAGTGGTGAGAAGCCCAGCAATTGTCCGATACTATCTTGGTGCTCAAAGTCTATATCGTAAACACTCTTGAGCTCGCACTTTAGAGTGTTATTGTTCGGTTTTAAAGACAGTAAATTATCACCACTAGTAGCAGCACCACCACCACCACTATTCGCAGCCAATTGCTTTTGAAGGTAGCTTTCGATATCGGCAATTTCGTACGACCCTGTTGGAATTTCGATTACTCGCTCCTGCTCGTCGTCTTTGCCACTCGCGTAGTAGTAGTAAAACTTGTTTCGTCCAGACTCGATGTTTGGAATAGAATTCCAGGTACTCAAGGAAATTAGGGCTAGCGAATAACTGTATCTAGAGTCTAATTCTATTGGTGGATTAATGTCAACAGTTAAACAACTGGAGCGACCTTTCAACGTGAACGTCTGAGACATGACTAATGCTTCTACAAAACACACACTTGATTTTATAATTATTTTATTATCATCAATTATTGAATAAAAAACTTAATGCTAAATGTCCACAATTGTATGTATCGAACGTTTGATACTGATCGTGATTGTAGAAAATTTCACAATTCCTAAAATAGCGAACAATTTCTTTCGGCGGATTCAAGTTGCCAAAACTGTCGAAATATTCAACCAGGTTTCCGCGTTTCTTGTAAGCTACCCAATGTGTTCCAGATCCGCTGATTGTGTCCAAATTAATCACGCCACATTCGATTTTTCTCGGTCTAGACGGCAATGTATCACGCATAAACACTCCACGGAAATTGGCTATTTTCAATTTGGATGTCAGATATCTAATGTCTTTATCGCTTAGCGCTCGTTTGGGTAGCTTCACTGGTAGTTTTTTGGCATCTTTTTCAAAAACAATCCATGTCCGGTCTTGTGTTTAGCCAGATATAAACCGCTCCCCTTTCTACCCAAGGCAATGGCTTCCATGGTCCGATTATGTCTTTGAGATTCTTTGAGCTTGTCGGCTGCTGCTCGGGCATCATTAACGGCTTTCGCAATCCCCGCTGCCCCTCCGCTCAATGCACCCATCGCACTGAGACCAGCAAATATGGGAATTAAAGGTAAAACTCCTCCAACTTTGGGATAACTCGAGGTAATTTCACTTTTTTTCGGCCACCAATTTGCTTGATTGTCATGCGGGCAGCTTTCAGTGCCAATTTTATGTTTTCCTTTGTTGGTATTTCTCCTCCTGGACCGCCTCCTACATTGCCATACTGTTTTACATGTTTTTTAATTTTGTTCAAGATGCACGATTTGAACGGTTTAGTTTGTTGTCGTCGTCGACGCATGCCCATACCGAGTTTACGTTTGGCTTTCATCACGTTTGTCACCAGCCAAGCTGCACTCTTCTCACCGAAACTAGAATCTTTGGCTTTAACTCGTTCCCAAGCCCTGTTCTCCAACACCTTATCGGCTTGATGTCTTTTATGTAAATCCTCCCTGTTTTCAGAGTATGCAATGTCGTGTTCTCGGCAAGCTGCGTCCAACTTGTTTTTCGGCTGATCACCTCGGGCTAAACGTTCAGCAAGTTTCGTACCAGGTCCACAATAGGAATAGCCTGGCAGATGGAGCTCGAACGGTAGCTTGTTGATACCACTATTTAAGAGACCTTTACCCTTCAGTGTCTCCATTGCTACTGAGGCAGTGGTTAAGTAAACACTGTTTTATACAAGATGCGTGCAGAAAAACAGAAACTCACCATCAGAGTTGATTTTAATTTCGATTTGCCTGAAAAAGGAATGAGTGAGCAGAGGAATAGACATAGTGAGCTTTTGCCAAATACAATTAGAGCAATTATTTGTGGTCCTAGTAATTCGGGGAAAACCAATATGATGCTGAGTCTGCTAACCGACCCGAACGGACTCAGATTCGAGAATGTCTACGTTTATTCAAAGTCACTATATCAGGAGAAATACAAGTTCCTCGAGCAAGTGCTGAAAAATGTTCCAGGTGTAACCTTTCAGGCTTTCAGTGATAATGAAATGGTGTTGGATCCGGAAAATACGAAACCAGATTCTGTATTTATATTCGACGATGTGGCTTGCGAGAAACAGGACAAGATACGAAACTACTTTTGCATGGGTCGACATAATGCAGTCGATTCATTCTACCTGTGTCAAACGTATTCCAAAGTGCCCAAACAATTGGTGCGAGATAACGCAAACGTGTTGATTTTATTCAAGCAAGACGATATGAATCTGAAACATGTCTACGATGATCACGTGAATACAGATATGTCGCTGGAAAAATTCAAAATGCTCTGTTCAGAGTGCTGGAAAGAGAAATATGGATTTCTGGTTATTGTCAAGGATTGCGATATGTACAAAGGACGCTACAGGAGCCAGTTTGATACCTTTATAATTCCCTAAGTGATTACACCAGCTTTAGTGTTACTAAAGACGTTATCGCATACAGATCTGTCCCGAAAAGCTGTCTGTGTAGACTGACCTGTCCTAAAAGTAGCTGTCTGTGTAGACTGACCTGTCCCGAAAAGCTGTCTGTGTAGACTGACCTGTCCTAAAAGCTGTCTGTGTAGACAGACCTGTCTCGAAAAAGCTGTCTGTGTAGAGAGACCTGTCCTGAAAGAAGCTGTCTGTGTAGACAGACCTGTCTCGAAAAAGCTGTCTGTGTAGACTGACCTGTCTCGAAAAGCTGTCTGCGTAGACTGACCTGTCTCGAAAAAGCTGTCTGCGTAGACTGACCTGTCTCGAAAAAGCTGTCTGTGTAGACTGACCTGTCTCGTAAAAGCTGTCTGTGTAGACTGACCTGTATCAAGACCTGTAGTAGAGTTGTTGCAATGACTCCGCCTGTTTTGAGTAAAGCTGACAGAGATGTCAAGAAACGAATTAATAATGTTGCAAGAAACATACGGAAGAAATATTTTTCTCTGAAGCTGGAGAAAAGTAACAAAGATGAAGCATTGGATAGACTTTTGAACCCCATAACCGCTCCTCTAAATAAACTTGTGGAAAAATCTAAGAAGCCAGCAAAAAATGAGGATGACGTGTTGTTTGTTGTGAAGCCAATAGAAAACGACGACGACGACGACGATTTACAACAATCAATAATTGGAAACCAGACTTCGAGTTATATAGAATTTATAAAACAATATCCAGAGATAGCTCAAGAGTATATTCTTAAATACTTGGGTGGTTCTAATGAAACGGATTCGACCTATGGATTGAAATATAACTCGGAAACCGGCTTTTGGACCATGGGCACAGAAATAGTTCATTTTTTACCAAATGGCGATATTAATGTTGGAAACGTTACTTATCCCAAGAGTCGCGGTCTATACGACTTGCTATTTCTCAAACATCCTCGACTGAATACGGAAAAAGACAACGAACAATTCAATGAAATCTTATTCCGCACCAATGCACATAGAAGAGAATATAAACCGACAGGGCAGATAAAGGGGACCAATTCGAGAAAATATCAACAATTTATAAAGCCATATACACCTCCACCACCAACAGCAAAGCAATCAAAATCTCATAAAAAATCATTGTCGGGATCCGGATTACCGGCATCGTCATCACCGTCGTCTTTAATGATGCAGTACAATGAAAAACCCAAACAGTATGTGTATTACGATGACGTAAACGAACTGATTGATAGGTTGATTATATTGGATGCGTCTCAAGAGGCTGGAAATGGAAATCACACGAATGAAATATTGAGTATTTTGGAAGAGTTGCGAGAGCTAGGCGTTATCCGAGACTAATCTACTAATAATAATAAAATAGTCTACAGCTTTCATCTATCAGTCATTAGTGTGTTAGCCATGAATAAGTTTGGACATTCCCTGTCTTCTTCTTCTTCGTCACGTCGTCGTCAAATTATTCGTGCTCAGGCATCAGCTTTGCCGACCACTACCGATGGCGATTATAATGTTGAAAATCATAGGCTCTGCAATATTGGAATGCCTAGTGACGACAATGATGCATCCACTAAAAAGTATGTAGACTTGGCAACTAGCAGTCTATACAATAAGGTGCTCATCGCAAATGAAGCACTTGGCGCCCTTGGAGAAGCAGTGGATAACATCAGCGATCAAGTTAAAAGCAGTATGATCCGCATTCAGGAATTGGATCAAATCTTGAACAGAAACGTCCACGATGACCTTCGTAGCATTGGTGATCTAGCAAGAGAGACTGGAGAAAAGATGAGTCAGCTGGCCATGACGTGCGAGGAACGTTTCCAGAAAATGGAACAATTTGAAGCAACCATCAACCATCGAATTGATCAAATTAAACATGCAGCCAATATTTTGTAGTAGTTATTATAAATATACGTACTCCCATACATATATGTTTAGTTGTCTTTGTGAAATGTCTAGAGAACAAGTGGTTAAGGAGCTTCATCGACCGGCTCGTAAAAACTTCAAACGTAGAAGATTTATACAATATGGCCTCGACGATACTTTTGCCACTGATCTGGCACAACTTGATCAATATGCCGGAGAAAACAATGGATTCAAATACATATTGGTTGTAATCGACTGTTTTTCCAAGTACCTTTGGACGCGTGCCATTAAATCGAAATCTGCACCAGATGTTGCCAACGCTATGGCAGAGATACTCAAAACATCTGGAAGAATTCCAAAGAAAATTATCTCTGATAATGGAAAGGAGTATTACATTTGCAAGTCTAATGAAGAAATATGGAATACATCATTATAGTTCGTTTAGTCCTTTGAAAGCATCGATCGCCGAGAGAGTGATTCGAACCATTAAAGAAAAGCTGTTCAAGCAATTTACATTGAATGGGAATCATAAATGGCTGGATTTATTACGGCCTATAACTGATGCCTATAATGATAGCAAACATCGTACGATACATATGAATCCGAGTAACGTGAATAAAAAGAATGAAAAGGCGATACTTGATACTGTTTATAGTCATATCAAAGTTGCCGGTAAGCAAAAGTTCAAGGTTGGTGACATAGTTCGCATAAGCAAGTATAAACATGTTTTCCATTTTTTTCATTTTTTATATTTGTTTGTTATTGCCAGAGATTAGAGGGAAGAATAAAAGACTCAATTTAAGAACTCAATGGCTCGGCTATCGTAGCATGCAGATGTTTATTTGTTGACGCGCTGCGTTTTTTCAAGTTTTGCTGGTATAAAGTGGTCGTTTTTTTATAATTTTTACATTACCGGACTTGTAAAAATTCGTATTTTGTGAACATCTTGTAATTGACTGTGAAAACTACTGGGTTAAGTAACAATACCCAAAATTCCGAAGTTCACAACAAAAAGTGCTGAGACATTTGGAACAAGACCAATTGCACCAATCACCAATATTTGTAAGTATGGTAAACTTTACAAATGAAGAATATAATAAACTTCTGGAGGCAATAAACCAGTCAGCAAGCAAAACTAGTACTGAAATTAGGGAATATATAAAGAGTGAACATGAAAAACTGTTCGATTCCTTAAATGAACAACAGAAGAACATACAGGTATTACAGAACCGTTGTGCTAGTTTGGAGAATCAAGTGTTAGTTCTTGAAAGAAGATTGAGAAAGAATAATATTATTATTTATGGATTAGAAATACCAAAAGAAAATGAAAACTTGGTCACAAAAGTCAGTACTTTTTTTAAAAACGTTCTCAACGTAGACACACAGGAAAACGACTTCAATAATGTGTTTGCACTAAGTAAGAACACTGAGCAAAACAGTAAGTCCTATCCGATCAAGGTGGAATTTGTAAGTTACCTTAAAAAAATTTCCATAATAACAAATGCTAAGAAATTGAAAAACACAAAGATATTTATTGCACAGGATCTTTGTGTGCAGGATAGGCAGGAACATAAGATTTTGCAACAGCATTTAAAGTTGGCAAGAGGAAAAAATCAAAATGCGAAAATTGTAAGAGGCAATCGTTTAGTGATAAACGGAGATATATATACAGCTAAGGACTTGCAAGAAATTGAGGAAGATGCTTCGGCTGAGCAGAAGTCCAATAGTGTACCTAATACGCCCTCCATACCTTTGGATGCCGTCAATAAATTTTTTGAAGAAAACTATCAGGAAGTAAAAGAAACAATAGTTGGACAAAAACAGGAAATACTAAGAAATACTACACAAGAAGTTAAGAAGAGGGATAGGGACAGTATTGGCCGAGAGCAAAGCTCAAAGGACTTAAAAAAACTTAAGGTAACTCCAAAAACTCCAAAAGGCAACTCAAAATCAATCAATTAATATTAGGTACTTATAGGTTCGAAACTATTGTGCGGTTTGTCTGTGTCCGTCCCTATTTATTTATATCTTATCTTGTTGAAACCAACTAAATGTTTTTATACCTTTTAAACTTAACATTGTCATTTTTTTTTTTTTTTTCTCTATATCAATAGATTTTGCATTCCATTGGGTTTTATTAATAAAGTGGAATAAATTTTAATAGAATCATGAATGAATATATGGAAAATATAGATCGGGAACTCATAAAGTCCAGGGAGGTTTGCAACAAAGAAGAATTTTTTCAATCCATAACTGAGAAGGGTTACAAACATACGTTTTCAATTTTTCACATGAATGTTTGTAGCATTAATAAAAATTTCAATGAAGCTTTATTGCTTTTGAGTGATTTCAACTTTTATTTTGACATAATTATCTTTGGTGAAACCTGGGAAATTTTGGACAAGGATATCTTCAATATAGTGGGTTATGAATCATTTTACAATGAGGGTAGATTTAATCAGAATGATGGCCTAATCATTTACATAAAAGAAAAATATAAGGATAATTTTAGATTTGAAACGGTGTTATTAGAAAATGTTACAATGATTAAACTGCATCTCTTAATTAATAGGCAAAAAATACAAATAAATACATTATACAGGCCTTATGCCATAAAACCTCAAGATTTGGTTCAAAGCTTACAAAACTACATAACTAGTTCCCCTTGGCAAAATTACAAAACAGCATTTTTTGTTGGAGACACAAATATTAATATTAAATCAGAAAACGTAGATTATGTTAATGAATACCTAAATTTGCTTAGTGAACATGGATTTAAATCATTAATAAATGGATACACTAGAGAAAGAAATGGGTCAAAGTCCTGCATAGACCATATTTTTATGAGAGGTGAATTAAATCAGGAGTTGATGTCATTTATAATAAAAAGGAATATTACTGATCATTACCCAGTAGTAGCTGTCTTAAAAATCGATGAATCTCTGTTAGATAATAATAAAAATGTCGAATATAAAAAAATAAATACAAAAAAACTTGTACATATTATACAAAATGAAACTTGGACGGATTATTACGAAACTGAGAATCTGGACATTAAAATGGATCTATTTATGAATAAGTTGAAAGCAGCAGTAGATTCGGCTACAGACACAATTAAATACAGAAAAAATTTAAAAAAACGGCATCCGTGGATAACTCCAAGTTTAATGACTTCATCAAAAAGAAAAAATGAATTATATAAAATATCACAGTTGGACCACCAAAATATTCAAAAACAAATAGCTTACAAACAGTATAAAAAAATATTTGAAAGATTACTAGACAAAACTAAAAAAGACTATTTTCAAAGAGAAATAAATAAAGAAGGCAATAACAGCAAAAATCTTTGGCAAAGTGTTAACAAATATTTGGGAAAAGAACAACAAAACACAGAAATAAAACAAATCAAATCAAACGAGCGCACAATTACGAACAAAAAAGAAATAGCAAACAAGTTCAATAAATACTTCACAAGTTTGGGAAAAAATCTAGCGAAAAAAATTAAAAGAACAGGAAAAACTAAATTTAATGGAAAAATACAAGAAAACACATTTTTTTTGGAACCAACAAATGAACTTGAAGTTGAAGGAATAATAAATCATTTGAAAAAGAAAAAATCTCCAGGATATGATACAATTACTACAGAAACTCTTCAAATTTTAGCTCCATACATAAAAACACCACTTACACATATAATAAATAAAATATTTGAACAGGGATACTATCCAAGTAGGCTGAAAATTGGAATTATCAAACCTCTCTATAAATCTGGGGGAAAGTTACAGATAGAAAACTATAGACCAATAACCCTAATTTCTATGCTTTCAAAAATTGTGGAAAAAATAATGAAAAAAAGGGTTGTTTCTTATCTTACTAAATATAAATTAATATCAGACAAACAGTTTGGGTTTCAGCAGGGGTTATCCACAGAAGATGCCATAGCATACGTAACGGATAATGTTTACAGAAAACTTGATAATGATGAATATGTTATGGTATTTTTTTTAGACCTTGCAAAGGCATTCGACACTGTGGATCACCCCATGCTGATAACTGTCTTAAAAAATCTAGGATTTCGTGGAATTACAGAAAAACTGATAATATCATATCTAAGTGAAAGAAGGCAATATGTCCAGATCGGTAAAACATTTAGTGAACCAACAACTGTGGAGTACGGTGTTCCTCAAGGAAGCGTACTAGGCCCAATCCTATTTACAATGTATATAAATGGCTTGTTAAACATAAATACATTTGGGCTGATCGCATCGTTTGCTGATGATACAGTTATTATATACAGTGGAAAAACATGGAAAGAAACGAAACTACAAGCAGAAAAGGATTTAGCAAAGATAAAGGATTGGTTTGATGAGATGTCTCTGACAATTAACTTTAAGAAAACAAAATACATACCTTTCAGTTGTAGTAAGGCAAAAGCTCCAAATTTCACAGAAATTAACGTAACACAAGCAAATAACTCAAAAGTAACTATAAAAGGGACAGATAATATAAAATATTTGGGAATAGTACTGGATAGATATTTGAAATGGGACGTACATATCAACAACCTAATAAATAAACTACGTGTTATACTTTTTAAATTTAAAAAACTAAAAAAAATTCTTTGCTTTTCACAACTTAGGATTATGTATTGTGCACTCGTTCAATCCTTAATTCAGTATGGGATAGTTGGGTGGGGTGGAGCCTATAAAATACATATTGAAAAGTTAGAAAAAATTCAAAAGGTTTTCCTAAGGATAATGATCAATAAAAATCGCCTTTATTCAAGTAACAAAACATATGAAGAGAGTAAGCTAATGGACATTAATAAATTATATACCTTCAAATTGTTAATATATCAATTCAGATATAGGCACAAACTAAATATGATTGATCACCCACATAATACCCGACAAAAGTTGAAACTGAGGGTTGCAACTATTAAAACCAAAAAGACAATTGCTCAAAGAACAATTTCCTTTCTCGGGCCTTACATCTATAGATTTTTGCCAGATTTTCTTAAGGATGTCACTATATTGAAATTGTTTAGAAGTATTTTGAAGAAATGGATTCTTGAAACTCCCCGTACGTTTTTTAATGAACTAATAAATGGAAAACTCAAATAACATTACTTGCATATCGAGTTGCATATTCAATCTTTAGGTTCAAAGAATTCTTCTTTAAAATAGGCAAATTCTCTTTATGAATCTTGTTTTTTTGAAGTGCAGAGTGACAATGGATTTATACAACATAGGGCTACTGAGGTATTTTTTTGTTTTGTTATTATTTATATACTTATAATTATTGTTGTAAATTTATGGAAATGGGTATGCTCCCTGGTATGCTAAGGGTCAAATTTAGATTGTTTTGTGTTTTCAAGTACTTCCTATGACTACTTATTATTTTGTTTCAACATGTAAACGCGGTCTGCATAACTGAATGGAATAACAAGAAAAGTCTGCACACAAGTCCATCAGGACTTCAGCAGAAATGTTCTTATTTATTTATTTTCCTTCTGGTTACCTTGAAAGTAGTTTACTATGCGCTCGTCGAATCCATAATTAATTATGGCATTGTTGTTTGGGGTAGTGCAGGTGTGACTACATTGAACAAGCTCCAAGTAGCACAGAAATACATAATAAAAATTATGTTATTTAAAAATAAAAGATATCCAACTGAGTTGGTTTTCAAAGATAGTGAACTGTTAGATATCCAACAATTGCACCTTAAGGCAATAGTTAGATTTATGTTAAAAGTGCCTTATTATAAGGAACCTATTAGCCACGGAGTAAATACGAGAAACACTGCTAAGAACAATGTGACAAGACACAACCCCAAACATACAATCTGTCAATATCACATTTCTAGCTTAGGACCAAAAGTTTTTAATAGCCTCCCGAATAATATTAGAAACAAGCCATATCATAGATGTAAAAGAGAAATAAAACAGTGGATTCGTCAGAGTAATTACAAGATACATTACCTAATTTAAAAATAGTAAAAGATAATAACATTATTATTGTTTATATTTATATACATAAGTGAGTCAAATTAGGAACCTCAAGGGATAGACTGATATAGGAAAAAAGGGGCACACACAGTATTTCAAATACCATCGTGCACCCACATTAGGCAATAGTGTTAAGTATAGGTAAACTATATTGGGTATTTTTGTTATTATTTAAGGATACTATTGTTGATCAATAAATAAATAAATAAATAAAAAAAAAAAAAAAAGGCTATACACCAAACTGGACTACAGAGCTCTTTAAAATAGCTAAAGTTCATATCACGAATCCAACGACGTATCTGTTGGAAGACTTGCAAGGTCAGCCGATAAGCGGTGGATTTTACGAGGAAGAGCTGCAGAAAACAAAACAGCCAGGCGTATTTCTCGTGGAGCAAGTGCTACGAAAAAAGGGAAACAAAATGCTTGTAAAGTGGCTAGGCTTCGATAAATCACACAACAGCTGGATTGACATGAATAAAGATGCCATTTAATACTCGCATGTGATTGGTCTAAGACATGTTCGACGGAATGGTGGTGGTGGTGGGGGGCCGTAAAAGTTATTATAAACCTCAAAGTACCACATTTGTGTCTCAGTATTTGAACGTAGTCACGGTGTCATCGTGAAATGTCCTGTGCATCGAATCACGTAATGTACGCAGATATCAGTGCCGAAGACAGCGACGATTCGCAGTGTTCGTCAAATTATTGGGAATATTTGGATAGTATGATTTTGAAAAGTCGAATGGAAATTGCTCAAGAGAAACGTTTACTCAACGAAGTTAGCTACCAGGTGAACAATTTCAAGTTGATTGTGGGCCTAAGCGTCGCTCGAGGAATGCTGCCAGCAGTCAAAATAGTAAACTCCATGCTAAACTTGCCCGAAGATCAAACTTGCATAACTCTAGCCGATTTCGACTGGTATGAATTTATGGAAAAGGTATCCAAGATGGTGAATGAAACTGCTGCTGGCGTCAAAGACTCTGCTGTGCCTGGTCAACAACAGGCGTTATCCGAGAATTTCACTCTGTATGTCGAATCGTTTTTCGGTGAACAAGCTCTAACTCTTACGTCGAATAATTGTGCATTGTGTTTTTGCTTGGACGATATCAAACAAATTTTAACTGTTTGTCCTCTCATAAATTATAGATTAGAATTAGTCAAGGATTTGAATTTCATTTGTACTATGACGATTGCCTACAATATTTGAATGGAACTCACAATGTCAAAAACGGCAGCCATCTTTTGCAATCAATTATCAGCATGTGTAACTTGAACAAATGTGAACGTAGCTGCTACTTTCTAGAACTTGCTACTATGAACCTAGACAAAATTGTCAGGGATTTAGATAAGCTGGACGCGTGTTGTACCACCCTCCAATCCAATTAGTATTAGTATTAATAAATGACTATAAAAAACATGCTTGCTTTTTATTTTTCACATTACAATAGCAACCTTTGAAGAGTCAAAATGTCCGGTTGTAGTATTACTGGTCGTCGTGGTGATGCCTGCTGCCATCATCAATCTTCCTGTATAAGACAAGCTGTCTATTTGCTACGTACTAGTTTAGAAACAGACATGTACTTTTTACTTCGAGCACTTGAGCAAGAACCCGACACTAATGGTTGGTTTTCCACGCAAGATGTGGAAAAATATGAAAATGGTGTCAAGTCTTGTAATCTTTATCTGGCTAATTCCATCTCCTTGGAGGACCTATGTGTGCTTATGAATCAGTATGGACTACAGCAGCAATTAAAACAGTATGGCGCTAAATACATGTGTGATGATATTATTGCAAAATATATAGGTTACGATGAAGTTGACTAATTTGTATGATGTTTCTATTAAAATAAAAGTTTTCTTGGTGAAAAAAATCGTTTGCATTATATTAACCATTGCGCCAATTTATTAAGGATGTGGAAATGAATCTTAAATTCATTCAATTGCTAACCATGATGGTGTCAAGTCAATCGTACTATGTTCTCTTGGTTGCCCTTGTGCAAAATAGTTTCTATGTACACAGACCGTACAATGTCCACAAAATGTCAATAATGCTGGACTTTTCCGCACCTAATAATACAACATCGTGGACAGAAATGCATTATGAAGTAATAGATAAGGGCCATTTAGCTGTTTTCACGACTCGTATACCGTCGTCGACGTCATTGGCGTACCTGCGTTACAAGGTGAGGCTGCATTTTCATGATGAAACTGTTGGAGATACCGAATGGAGAACTCTCATCAGAGAACCACAACAGCAAGAAGAAACATACAATAATTCCCATAAGACTCTATCAGACAACGACATCGCACCGAAATCCACTTTAAATGTAGTCATATTTATTGCCATTTGCTGCGTAATATTATTATTGAATTTAACGTACCATATTGGAAAAAGTCAATGTACCCTATGGTTTAATAAATAAATAGGTTTTAATTTGAAAAAAACCAGTGTGACTCATTTAATTCATTAAATTTCCCATAGTTAATCTGCAGTGAAAATATCCTTTTTTTCATCAACAAAATATTAGATGCAAGTCCCAGCTTGTTATTCTCGCTAGAACGGAAATGCTTATCAGTAAAATAAACTGTGAAATATGATACCTTTGTTTATAACGCTCCGACATTAAGCGTCGTCGACTCGATGGTCTGTAACCTTGAGTTTCACGAATTTTCTTTATTTACCACTACGGCATCCTGTAATAGGACACGTCGCACTACGTACGCTAGATGGCGCCACCGACACACAAACTGATGTGACCATATAAGTAAAAAATTATATAACGCGTGTACTCCATTTACGCAATGATAGACGTTTGATGCAAAAATGGACGTGACCCAGCTCGCTATGACGTCATCACAGAACCCGAACCATAATTAAATATACGTAGCGATTTCGAAACGACTCGGAACAATCCCTTCCACGCACACTCCATATTACAGGAACCTGTAATTCCCCGAACCATAATTACATATACGTAGCGATTTCGAAACGACTCGGAACAATCCCTTCCACGCACACTCCATATTACAGGAACCTGTAATTGCAAGAATTTACCGCAATAACCCGGTATGACGTCATCACAGGTGACAGATGACGTTTGACAGATGACGTATGACGTATGACGTTTGACAGGTGACGTTTGACAGATGACGTTTAACAAAATGGCGGGAAAACGTTTCCCCCCACCCCTTTTCTGGTACCCATACTAAAATCTGGGGGCCCCTTTTTGGGGGGCGGAGCCCTGCGGTTCCCAACTACAGCATCCTGTATTACGAACTTCACACTATGTACGCTAGATGGCGCCATGACGTTTGACAAGATGGCGCCGACGATGCATCCACCTTCGTGTCAACGGCGGCGCATTCACCACGTGTCAAGAATGAAAGATTCAGGTTATGGTCGGATTTTTGTAGTGAAACCCGTGTTGCTGTACTACTAGCAATTAACAATAATAATTATAAATTATTTGAATAAATTGAACTTCAGTTGAATCTTCTGACTCTTGAGATAGCTGCATTATACCTTTTCATGTGATTTGCCAAACTGAAGTTTAATTTATTTAAATAATTCATAATTATTATTATTGTTTCATGATTGTATTTTATGTTATCTAAACCACAGTTTCCTAAACTCAGTGGGTTTATTTCATTAGGCTGAAATAATAAATGTTTGAAAAATGAGTATTAATTAGGGTCAGTTTGAAATTCATTTTCAAAAATGTGAAATCAAATTTCGTTAGTGAGAAATTAGTTTTCGTTACTTTGAAATCAATTTTCATTTGAGCGAAATTAGATTTCACTGATGTAAATTAAATTTAGTTTTCATTAATTTGGAATCAAATTTCACTAGTGTGAAATAATGCTGGAAATGGTATAGATTTTGAATGAATATAGAACAACAATAACAACAATATTTATTATCGTCGCAGGAAATGCGGCTTCCGTTAGTGTGATAACAGGATTAAGCAAGTTCGCACAACTTGTTGTTGTTGTTTATGAGAACGGTAGAAATTATAATTATTTTAAAAATAATATTTGGGGCTTGCCAAAAAATGGGGCCCAAATTTCTATGGTTTGGGTCTTGGCGGCGGCGTGAAACCAAATTTCAAATGATGATGATGTTGCATTGGAATAATTGGTGGGTAAAACGAGACATAAATTATTGTCTAATCGTGGCCAGACTTTAGTATAGAAAAATGGGGACACGGAAAATTGGGGGGCCCAGTACGATGTATCTTATTACAAGTCACGAGTTATGGGGTACCAAATTACCAGCATGAGATATGGGGTATCAAATTTCAGGTTATGAGTTTTAGGTTATATTGGTTTCATATACGGATAATGGGGCCGCGAATCTAGCAGCGGAGACAAGGTCTGATTGTACGATGTATCTTGTTACAAGTAACGAGTTATGGGGTACCAAATTTGAGGTTACGAGTTCTTTGTACAAATTTCAGGTTACCAGCACGAGATACGCGGTATCAAATTTCAGGTTATGAGTTCTAGGTACGTTGTACAAATTTCAGGTTACTAGCACGAGTTATGGGGTATCAAGTTTCAGGTTATGAGTTCTAGGCTACGTGCGCCTCAAAATTTGGGGCCTATATTGGTTCCATATACGACGGATAATGGGACCGCGGCGGGTCTAGCAGCGGAGACAAGTGGCCCCTTTCCGATTTTTCCCTAGATTTCGGGAAATTTTAGTGGCAACGTCGCACATTATTAGTTAGTCATCTCGTATGGGGTATCTCATTTCAGGTTATGAGTTCATGTAAATGGGGCCCCCGAAAAAATAAATGGGGCCACGGGTCTAGTAGCGGGGACACGCATGTGGCCCCTTTGCTATCGTCACTTGGGTTAGGTCTATTAAAATTGGGGCTTGCTACTTAGGTTAGGCCTCTTTAAATTGGGGCTTGCCAAAAAATGGGGCCCACGAAAAAATGGGGCCACGGGTCTAGCAGCGGGGACACGCATGGGGCCCCTTTGCTGACGACACTTGGGTTA